>CM060921.1:171143483-171768483 GCA_030737875.1 Allium sativum
AGCGCACCGTTTGAGAGTTATTGGCGAAATAGTGACAGGAGGTTATTTGCAAAAAGGGAAATTTGTGAAAAATATGATTTTTGAGGAGGAGGGGCTCACGGTTGGAGCTGGGTGGCTGGTGGCGGTGCAGGGGGCTGTGGAGGCGGCGGGGGTGGTGGGGCCCATAGTGCCGGTGGTGGGAGGATTTAAGGGTTCGGAGGTTGTAGGAAGAAAGAGAGAGATAGGGGGGAGGAGGAGGAGGTGGCGCAGCAAGGGGCGCGCGGCACTGGCGGCGGCGGCCTTGTGCGGTGTGGTGGTGGCTGCGTTCGTTGTTTTTGTTTCTTTTCTTCCTTTCAATGACGGGGAAAGAGAGTGAGGGGGGTTTGACCAAGTATATTAGTATGTATATTTAATTCTAAAAAGTTACCTTTTTATTCGAACTCCAAATCGAACCCAACAACTATCGCCCCTAGCGAAATAACCCCGTTTCAGACACAATGGGATATGTCCTGTAAGCCAGTTTTACTGTTTTGATTGGTTTTCATTAAAACTAAAATATAAATTAATATAACGTTTAATATTGATTTCAACGTACATTTTAATTTACCGGAACCACATACTAACTCCAAAAATTCCCGAAAAATAAATCTAGCTATGTTTTGACGATACGGTCCTAACAAAACAAATTTCTTCGAATTTGGAGATCGTTTGTAAAATGGCCATTTTTCCGTCGATTTAATTCAAACTAAAAGTACAAACGCGTTTAAATTCACCACGCTCATATATTAATGCCAAAAAATATGAAAATTGAAATCTAGCAATAATTTAACATTCCAGATCCAACAAAAGTGGTTTCGTCGAAAAGGGAGGTTGTTTGCAAAATGGCTACATTTAAGGGCTATATATTATATAAAATATATATAAATTCCATAGCTACTATTCTGAATTCTAATCTGGACATAACTTTCGATTTATATTATAAAATCTGGATTTTTCAAATTCGTTAGAAATATATTATTAAATAGATTCAAATATTCTGGTGTTACTGAAATCCAATTTATTTTGAATCATGTACATTCATTTGAAATTTAAAATCAAATTCTCAAACTACCACGCCATTTCAGGCTCGTTTTATAATTAATATAAATTTATATGTTCTAAATTCGATTTAAATAAAATTTAAATCGTTATTATTTAAAATAAATCATTTGAAATATTCAAAATCTATTAAAATAGCTAAAATAAAAAATTTAAATTGGTTCTGAAAATCCGGGTTGTTACGTGTGTGTAAATATATGTATGTATGAATTTAATTATGTATATTTACTATATTTAAACATTTCTTAACATATACCCTCTAATAAGAATCATTATCATTACATCATCAAGTAGAGCATACACCATAAAGTATCTATTAAATATTGAACAGTAAACCTTATGATAAATAAAAACCAACTCAACAAGATGGTATATCTCAAAAACTATTTTCAATGAATGATAGTGGAAGAGTCTGGAAACTGGCAAGTGACGGTAAATAAATCTCTCTCAGAAGATGATTTATTTGAGAGGTAAATTTATTTCTGCAGTGATAACTGATATATCAAAAAAAAAGTTAAATATAATTTTAATACCTTATTAGTTTTCTCGTTCTATTTTTCAGGTGGACTTTGTAAAGAAAAATGAATGGCGAAGAATGTGAAGAAAAGAAAGTCGCTACGTAGAAATAAACTATAATGATTTTTAATTTGTAATAATTTAAAAAAATAACATTTATTAGTGGTAATTTTTATCCATTAAGCCCTGTCACTTATGTGGTGTTAGTTTATAGTTTTATTTTGGTAGATACATCATTATAATTATCATTAGTTTAACAACTACCACCAACTTCTATGTGAAAATAAAATATTTAAGGTTAAAAATCAATAAACTAGTGGTATTTATTTTTTAGATGACTACCAAAGATGAGTAGTCAAAGGAGCTAAAGTAGAAGAACTGGTATTTTAACTAATGAACAAGAGAAATACGTCATATGAGAAATAGAGGACAAAGAAGAGCTATAGGTCAAGAACTAACAGAAAATTAGTTGTGACAAGTGGCAAAATGCCATGGATGAAGAGTATGAAGCACTAGTAAAAAAAAGTACTTAGAAATTGGTTTCTCCACCCAAACATAAGAATGTTATAGGTAGTAAATAGGCATTCAAGTTAAAAAGGAAATCAGATGGTAGCATATCCAAATATAAGGCGAGACTTATGGCCAAGATTTATTCACAATAATTTGGCTTTAATTTTAATAGTACTTTTTTCCTGTGGTCAAACCCACTACTATCAAGGTAATAATAGCTACAACATTAAGCAAACAATCGAAAATCAGACAACTTGACGTATTTGATGTCGTTCTAAATAGAGAATTGCAAGAAGAAGTCTATATGCAATAGCTCAAATAGTACCGTGTGGATGAAAACAAAGGTCTTGTCTGCAAATTACAAAAAAAGGATGGATCATTGAAGCAAGCTTCGAGGGCTTGGTATGATGAACTCAAAACAACTTGTACAAATCTGAATTTTGTCATGATTAGGTCTGACTACTCATTATAAGTTAGAATAAATGGCAGTGCAACTATCTACTTATTGGTATATGTAGATGATATACTCGTAACTAAATGATGAGGATGGAATTACTAACATCATAGAATATTTAAAAAAAATACCTTTTCAATCAAGGATTTAGGGTCAGTGAACTACTTCTTAGGCATCCAAGTAGAACAAAAATCAAGTTCAGAAATGTTTTGGTCTCAAAAGAAGTATGTATTAGAAATACTTGTTCGAGCTAACATGGACAAAGCAAAATCTCTCCCTACACCTATGATAAGAAACCAACATTTGTCTAAGCATAAAGATGTAGGAATTAACAATGTTAAATAGTATAGGAGCATAGTGAGGGCACTTCAATATGTGACTGTTACAAGATTAGAGTTATATTATAGTGTGAATAAAGTGTGTCAATCCATGAAAAATTCATTAAGTGAACATTAGAAATCAGTAAAGCACATTTTAAGATACTTGAAACGCACACAAGAGTATGGGTTATCACTAAAATAAAGCAACAATTAAAACATTCAAGCTTACAACCATGCAAATTAGGCCTTCGACCTTGACGGTCGGAGATCCACATCTAATTATTGTGTTTACATGAGATCGAATCTGATTTTTTTGGTGCTCAAAAAAGAAGACCACTGTATCTCAATCAAGCTCCGAGGCAGAATATCGAATTGTGGCCAACATTACAACCGAATTGATGTGGATAGGATATTTGACCCACAAACTTGGAATTTCTCACAACAAAAAGCCAGTAATTTAGTGAGATAAACTCAACACCATCTCCCTATCAGCAAACCCAATCCAACACTCACGGAAAAAGCACATAAAAATTGATTTGTACTTTGTGCATGAAAAAATAGCAAGGGGGAGATTGGAAATTAGACATGTTCCAGCACAATTTCAAGGCGCAGATATTCTTACTAAAGCCTTACTGGAAAAAAAAAACTTAATCGTTTCAGAAAGGAATCAAAAATATTTGATGGCGATAGAAGAAATGGGAAGGCAGAAAACCCTATCTAATCGAGGAGTAAAAAAGTATGTGGCTATTCATTCTGATGATATAAGACATTATATATAGTTCTATCGGGCCAAGACCCATTAACTATTTATTTTTTTATTTTTGCCCAAGGGGCTTGTATTTGTTTTCATATCTAATTTGCCATGTACATATACACTGGCAAATGTATCAGTTTACTTGAGATGATCAATTCATTCTCTCAGTGCATCAATTTCACTATTTCACTTTTATGCTGTAGAATCATTTTTTTAGCTAGTATCCTTTCTTGTGTCTCTATGTCCTTATCATAAGCCCTGTTTTATATCTTTAACGTTTTCTTCCATATTTTATTTTGTATTGTGCACTTTTGTAAGTTTTTATACGGTTTACTTGTATTGATGCAACCATATTTTGAGTTTTTCCAGAGATTTTGGATTTTTCGAAGCCAAAGAACTAGTAAAAAGATTGAACTTGACTTGAATGCTCTCGCTTTTGACCTTCATAATAGCAAGTAAATTTATTTCTGACTCCTTATAGTATTTGTGATACGCTCCGAGCTAGAATGTTCATATAATAGTTATTTTGAAATTAACACTTAATTTACTCAGGTTTGGTAAGGTTTAAGCGTGCATAACACTTTAGGGATATTATATGCACCTTGATTGCTTATGTTTTTGCAAACTATATTTGCATGTTTTATTAGAAAGTTTCCGCAAGATAACTCAAATTCAAAACTTGTTTTTATTTTTGGTTCATGTTAAATAACGCAACAGGGAAATATTGTAAAAGACAAAATTCATCAAATTTTTAGCCATGAGGACATGCTCGCAATTTTTTTAGTGAGAATGACAAACTTTTCAACTAAGTATACCAAAAAGACAAAAAAATCAATGAGAATGACAATGTTCATGCTATAAGTTTTGCATGACCTTTTCATATTATTAACCGGCTTTTTGGTCCCGTTCCCAAAAGTACACAAGACACGCTCGACTCAACGCATCATGTGGAACTAAAACCGAAAAAGCACGTAGGAGCGAAGGAAACAGGATGAAGTGGGATCGGGCCAATAGAGACCTCGCGGCGCCCCAAACACCTATTCATGCAGCCTTCGCACGCCTCATGAAGTGAACTTCGCAACCCCGAGAGGTGCGAATTTCGCACCCAACAGGGTGCGAAATACACACCCAGAAGGGCGCGAATTTTGCACCCCAAGAGGCACGAATTTTACACCATTGTGGGGCATGAATTTCGCACTCGTGAGGTGAGGAATTTCGCACCCTAGGCCCAGATGCAAATTTTCAGTGTGCGCAGGCTCCAGGTGCGAAATTCTGGCATGTGCAGGCTCCAAGTGCGAATTTCTGGGTATGGTCCCTATTTCTACCTACTCCTACCTAATCCTTCCTAACCCCTTTCCTATAAATACCCCATGACTTCACACTTGAAAGGGGTTGAAATTGAGACCTTGGGACCCTTAGATAGCTCCATTAATGATACTCCCATTTGAGGAAGAAGAAGGGCAAAAGTGTCCTTTTCTTAGTATATTAAATATATAATAATTATGACATCATAAATAATAATGATGACATCATGTCTTAGAGATGACATCATATGGCTTTGAAATGAATGTAATGAGATGTCATGAGAGGGTCTCAACCTTATAACTTTTTTGATCAATAATATTCCAACAACGCTTCAAAGTGGATGTATGCCTCTCACGAGGCCGAACCACTATAAATCTCTTATGTTATTTACTGTTTTTCGCTCTTGTCTATAGGACCAAATTAATTATTCCTAGTAATTGGAGTCTTTGGTGTTTACGACATTTTTTGTTGTTGCTTTCACTGAGAAAACTCGGATTTTGCGCCTTTGTCGCACGTTGTCATCTCGACCCCGGACGAGATTGAGGTTCCTTGCTAAATCTGCCGTCGAATCCACTCATGATGGCAAAGCGACCAAAGAACGCAATGGTCGGCTCTTCAGGCGCAGCCGAGGCTGGGACCTCCCAACAACCTCAACCAATGGACAACCCGACCACTAATGAAACCGTCGCTCCTATTGTGGACCCCGAAGCTCCTGCAACGCAAGCTCAAATCCCCGCGCTTAACCAAAAATATGAGAATACAGTAGTCGAGCTTAATCAACCATTAAGGAATAACATCGACCTTATGCGACAACTTCAAGAAAGTCATCGTCGCTTGACTTCAACTAACTTGGAACAACGCTCAACCCCGACCAACTATCTTAGAAACTTCCTCTTCCGAGTCAAGGAGCCCGCATTAAAGGAGGAGGTTTAGCCCCATCAATAACGTCACTGCCCGCACTAATTCTCTCGACAATGGTAATGGCAATGGCTACGCCAACGGCAATGGGAATGGCAACGGTGACCGAACTACAGTCACATATAGCGAGGGGGCACAGTACCTAGACCGCTCTTGCTTGATCATCAATGACGGACCAGGTCCTACTAACCAACCTCTTCCTTGACACAACCCGACGGTCACTAATTAGGACGATGGGCCCACTATTCCAACGGCCCAACGTCCTCCTGAACAGGGACCGCATCACCCAGCTCCACCTCACTGTCCACACCAGGACCTAACCATAGATGTCGAGGACATGGAGAAAGACGATCCGGACGTCCATCATAGAAGACGCCCCCACAACAGAACTCCAGAACCTCACCAAAACCCATGGTTCCCAATGGCGGATCCCCATCCAACTTACCTTCTCGACATGGTCTGAAGAATTACGAGGAAAATGCGAGGAAATGTGCACGATTCGTGGGAAGCGCACATTAGGCGTAACGCCTTCACAAGAAGGGTAAACGAAGCTGAATGGCCACGATGCTTCAGCATGCCACAAATGCCACTCTACGACGACACCACTGACCCCTGTGCCTTCCTAAATCGATATGAATGGCAAATGGACTCAAGCCGGGGCAACGATCCGGTCAAATGTAATTGTTTCCCAATCTTCTTATCAAGAATTGCTTTGTTATGGTTCTCTTACCTCCCGCTTGATTCCATTAACAGCTTCGGCCAGTTAGCGACATAGTTGGTCAAGCAATTCAGAATGCATATGCCAACTTCAATGAATGCCATCACCCTTTCCAACCCATACCAAGGGCCCGCTGAGTCGCTCAAAAGCTATCTCTCCAAGTTCAACATTGCCCTCGCCGAGGTCGAGGATCCGGATCCTCGCACCGTGCTCTTTCACTTAGCCAAAGGTGTACTCCCTACTTCCGAATTCGGGGCGCGGATCGATCGGAAGCAGCCAAAAAGCCTTGATGCTTTCTATGAAAAGGTGGATCAGTACTTATGCCAAGAGGAGGTAAGACGCAACCGGCTCTCTTCCACTAGTTGCCCCAACAACTCTTAAGCAGGCACTGCAAATAACAACCTTAGAAGGAAATAAGTAGGAGAGCCCTTTGATCAGAACAAGGGGCAAATCCCAACAGGCAAAGACCGAATAATGGTAGGCAAGGTGGCCGCAACAACGATCAGGCCCCGATCGAGCCAAGAAAGTCTGACCCTTACCGACCCTTCAAGACATAAACACCGCTTTATGTGGATCTAGAAACGATCTACTTGGAGACATGCAACACTTTCCATATAAGAAGCCACGTACTAGGGAATCAACTAACCTTGAGAAAAATACTAGAAGTTACTACTGACACCACGATGTGTACGGCCACAATACCAATGAGTTCGCCAGCTCAGGGACGCGATCGAAAAACTCATCTGTTAGAAGCGACTGGAGCAATATGTCTAAGAACCTTTCCCTCCTGAAGCCAATTCAAAGCCTCAGGGACCAGAGCCTCAAGCAGCCGCCAAGGCAGCTTCAGGTCTATCTAACCCAAGGCGTGGGATCATAATCAACACCATATGTGACAGATCTTATCCTACACATGAAAGCTTCTGAAAAATGCAAGATTATGTTAGTTCAATAAAGCATGCTACTCATAAAGCTTGCTCCGCACCCAACGAATCTGTCCCATCCAAGCTCCAAAAGACCATGCGGGACGACATTATTTTCTATGAAAGAGATTCTGATGGGGTGTAAATCCCAATCACCAATCCACTAGTTATCACAGCTCAGATCGGTGTCGCTTCTGTTCGAAAAGTGTTAATCGATTCCGAAAGCTCAGTCAACATCATTTTCAAAGCTGCTTATGACCAGATGAGGTTAGAAACAAATGACTTAATGCCATGTCGTGTCACGATCCACGACTTCAATGGGGCTTGCACTTATATTAAACGCCACTAAATATTTATTTTTAGTAGCGTTTTTTAAACGATACAAATGTTTTCCTTTTGCAGCGTTTGTATAACGCCACCGAAAAAGGTTTCTTGTTATGTTACGAGTTTTAATGGCGTTCAATTATTTTTATTTTTTTGTAGCGTTTAGTAAACGCTACCACAAAGGTTCTTGATTACATTAATCACTGGTTTGTAGCGGTTTTTAAACGCTACAAAAAATTAATAATATTCCATAACATTAGTTTCTGCCATCGTTTGTTCCCAAATTGTATCATAATATTCCAGACCTACCCATAATTTCGCCTCCAATTATATAACGTAATACACAAACACATATACTTTTGAACATAACATATTAAACAACCACAAAATACATATACATTCAAAGATCCACAAGGTTGATCTACCATTTTGGCCACTCTGGTATACTTTTCGTGTCTACATATTTTTTTCTGCATTAAGACAATCACTCAAAGAAAATAGATTAAGTTACTACAACATACCACAATTCACATATATGTAAACATAGGTTGATCTACCTGTAAACATGCATGCCTCAGTGAGCCATTTTTGAGGTCTGCAGGTTAACGATTGTAATGTTTAGTGAAGGTGCATGAAATTAACTGAGTATTTTAATTTACTATTACTTGCAATAAGATAAAAGTACAATAAAGATAACCTTTGAAACAAATTATAGTGATACTGATGTCCATGTGCTGCTTAAGAAGTTAACTTAGTAATTCATTACCCTAGATAATTATGTATGTGCTAAACTGAATGATATATATATATATATATATATATATATATATATATATATCGGGAAAAAGGCAAGTACATTGCCATTAATTGTTAGGTAAAATTATAACACAAAAAAGAAAATAACAAAAATAAATTTAAATCAAAAGGAAAAGGAAAATAATGCATATAATTATTTACATATAAACAAAATTCAAATAGGAAACTTGGATTTTATTTGCAGATTAATCAACCGCGTTATTGTTTTCATCCAAGTATTGCTACCAGAATGAATAAGTTGATACCAAAATAAAAGCAGATATCCAAATAAGAAAGAAAACCTGATGCTTAAATGAAAGTAGATAATTAAATTAGAAAAAAAAGCTTTGGACATCATACCATGTAGACCTTTGATAGCATCAAAGTTTTTGTATGTATACCCAACAAAACTCAAGTCTTTGGGTTGTAGCAACATCTGCATATATACAAGAAGAAGAATCACCCAGCTGGAATGACAGATCAAAACTCAATATAGATATTTTTCTTATGTGCAGAAGCCGAATGTTAACCTTATAGCTTAGCATGCAATATTAGAACAAATCTAAAATAGTGCATACACATTACATAGACAAAAATGTGTGCGTAAGAATAAATATCACTAAATTCCGAGAAACTGCCTATTTTGGATAGCGAAAAACAAACGATCACTTAAATACCAGGACATCAAATGTTATTAACCTTTCTGTTATGTCCAGAACCATTTCTGGTAGGAGTAGGTTCCAGCTAACATATTTAATCAAGATATGCATGCCAGTGCTGGATCCACTAACAGAGCAACAAGTAATAGGAATATGTAGCCTCCAACAATCAACTCAAAAGGCTGAAGAGGCACTGTAACGTTCTGGAAGCGGTTTAAAGTTTAATTATTTTAATATAATGGTTTGGTTATTTAAATATAACTAGATATTGATTTCGATTTTGGACAAGCTGTTTGAGGCGTAGTTATAATTTAATTTTCAGAATTTTATTGTAATTTTTAATTCGTAAAATAAGTAACTTTTTATTTGGAGTATTTTACACCCTATATGAGCATTTTGGGTCTTCACAAAATAAGCAAATTAGTTTATATTATTATATTTTCGGGATCGTGGCACGCTGGTCGACACATCGATACTTTTAGTTTTGTCGATAGAGGTCCTTAAAAATCTTGTGTAGCACTGTATCCTAAAAATCTAACGTATATGTTGCGCATACACTAGTAGGGGGTTGTTTTGTCAGAGATCGAGGTGACAGTGGGGAGTTCGAAAGTGGCGGATTACTCAGAGGATTGAGGCGCCTGTAGCTGTTGTAATGCGGCTCGACACAGAAGAGGTCGAGGTGGAAGTCTCGATGTGGAGGAGGACGGCGTTAATTGTGAGTTTGTGTTTGTTTGAGGTGGAGTTTCGTTGATGAGATCACTTGAGGGTTTTGGCAACATGAAGGGGTGAAAGTGCGTATGAAGGGGGCTAGCATCAGTGGTAATCTTAGGCTATATTAGGGAAAGAAATTAATCACCTTTTTAATAAAAGATGAGCCAATCATATAAATATTTCATTACATATCCCATCTTTAAAGCAAATGCACACAATACTTGCTTGGCTCAAACCATGATTTACAATTTTAAAGTTCCCATGTGGGATCTAGTATTATGATATAGCCTAAACTGGTAATATTACTCCCATACACAATAGACTACCGATCTAGACCTTAGACCAATCAAATAACAACTTACTACAATGTGCTACTACTGTGTTTTCACTTTCCTGATTACGCACACTAAGAAAATAGTTTGAAGATTTCTTTTTCAATATTTATTTCTCTTATTTACTATTATAATTTGGTTACTTACACCACAGCCTTGGGTAGATGGTTAATTTATTGCAACATAATTTGTATTCAATAGTTGTAAGTACCCAAAGTAGGAAGGAGAAATCAGATAATATCCAATGCAAATCAATATTTCTTTCCTTTTATTTTTCTAACCTGCAATCTTGGGGCTTCCTCTCTCCCACATCCTCTCCATACTCAGTCTCGTTTGCATTGAAATTTACTAAAAGCAATTCTTATTTTATCATAATTTTGCTACACGAAATAATTTAAAATCATAATTCAGATGAAAATATAGCAGTAATACTTATACTATATAGTTTGCATGCTTCCTTTTTTATGACAAATCTAGTAAGTAATTATGCATTCCCTTAAAAGATGCATAAACCATATAAGATGCATATACCATATAAAGTACTTAACATTCATGTCATTATCACAACATAATGGTGCATGTTTTTCTAATATGTTGGCATATACCATGTATCTAAGGAAATCCCATCATTCAAATGTACATGAATATTGTAACTTGAAGTAATTGCGTAATTAGATGATGTAAACAGTTCAAAAGATCCACTATTTGAACATAAATTGTTCTGTGTAGCACTTTTTCATTTTTATTATTATTAAAAAAACATTTTTATAGAAACCAATGCAACAAATCAAAAATTATTTTCCAAAGAGAGAATTCAATACATGTTAATATTCGGTGAGATAATATTATATTCTCAGTGGAAAATTTGTTTTATAGGACACTGTGGCATAAGCATATTATAAATTGAAACCTGAGTGGTCTTTTATCAAGGAATTTTTTCATAGCTATTGAAACAAAAATAAAGCATGCATGCAAGACTACCATATCACAATCCAAACAATAATGGTAAAAATAGTGAAAAATAAGTAAAGATATATTGTTACCAAAAAAGTCAATTGTGAAGTCGAAATTTGGGATAAACAGTTTTTTTTTTTTACAAAGAAGGGAATGCATTTTCTCAAAAAAAAAACGTAGGAAGAAAAATACAGAAATATGGAGAAAACTGATACTCAAAATATTAAAGTTTATGGCTATGAATTCAAGAACTATAGGTGAAGTACATTAGTACTAATTAATGTCACTTTTTACTTGTAAAAAAGATTATATATTCATTATTCAAAGACATTTTAACTATTTACATTTTTATAAAAATACCACATTACATTAGCACTATATTATTATTGTAACACCCCGTAATTTTAAAGTATTAACTGACAAATTTAAGAATACTTAATTTTTAGAAGAAGAATTAAGTGGAACAGTTTACGCCGTAGAGTTCGTCTCGGAATTCTGCTTGAGATAGAGTCTGAGTTTGCGTAAAATGGACATCGTATAAAGAAGTTATGAAACGTGGAAGATTTAAAGTTTAAAGCTGTAAAACAAATCGACCATCCATTTTTCACCCTCGACGGTTTACAAGTCGACCGCCCATTTATCACCAGTCGACCTTTTTTAAGCAGAAGTGAAAACAGTCGACCGATTGAAATTGGCCAGTCGACAGGTTGATTCTGGGCAGTTTCCTGATGACATGTTTTTCTAATTTGAGTGGTTTGGATGGTTCCTAATCAAATCTAAAGGTCATAATTCACCTAATACACCTATAAATAAACATCTAAACCTAACCCTAATCTCTTCAACCCTAATACATGGCGCCTCCATGTTGCTTCTCCAACTCCAATTAAATTTAGCGTTTTTTCTTCAACAATCAAAGTAGAGACTATTCAAGATCAAAACTGCTACAACAACGACTAATTCTCTTTTCTAAGAATCCTATCGCTGTGAGTTTACGTTACTTTCACATATAATTAAATTAAAAAGTAATTATGATAGGATTGTAAATTGGATTTAATGAACATGCATGTATGTAAGATGAATCTTATCGAGTTTGTAAATCATTATCTTTCATATTCATACCCATAAATCTGTCATATGCCTTTCTAATCCATTTTATCGTTATATGCATGTTAATATTTCATATGCCTATTCTTATGTTTATGCGAGTCTTGATATTTTGATTCGCTTCCCTACCTCTCTTCCTTTTTATTTTTGAAACTAGGCTAACTTCGAGCCTAAGTTGAGATTTGCATACGAATAACGTTTGAACGATTGACAAAGGTTTGGGAAATATGTAAAATAAAGTAATTGGCATAGACCTTTTAATAATTATGAAATTGGTTTGGACATAATTCGGTACAACTCATACATATGGAATTATAGACATAACTTGGATTAGAATTATAAACATAACTTGAATTAGAAATTATGGGTAATTGGAATATATGCTATAATTCAGAACTTGAAATTGGGCTTGAATAAAAGAAGAGATAATGAACGCCTCAAACACGAGGTTAGATTGGATTGCGGTAGAAGTCTGCCCGGAACCGCCCGGCATATCCAGCAACCGCAAATGGCAATCTAATGTGAGAGGTCAAAAGCAGAAATTAGATGCGTAATAGTGCTAAGGCACGAGGTTAGATTCGGATTGCGGTATAAGTCTGTCCAGAACCGCCCGGCACATCCAGCAACCGCAAACGGCAATCTATTGTGGAAGGCCTTGCACAATTACGGGTATAATGAAGTAAAAAAACACTTAACCAAGATAAGACATGTGGTAAGACATGAGAATAGTAAAGGGGTTAAGTGGGTGACATGGGTAGCACGTGAAACATAATTAAGAACACTTAACCATGATGAGACATGTGGTAAGACATGGGAGTAATAAAGGGGTTAAGTGGGAAATCCTAGTGGGGACCAAGCCTAGGAGGGGAGCTTGTGTCAAGTGTGGGGACCCTTTTCAACCAGTAACCCATTTTTAGTATCTATATGAGCTCGAACTAGGTCGAAGACGGGACATGCTTATTGGGGTTAATCGTAAGAGGTCAAAAAAGTAAAGAGCGATGACAACGCAAGCCCAACGGAGTCATGTGCGTGCGTGGGTCCGGGCTGGTAGGTAAGACGTTGCATCGTATGGGTATAAACCGTGCATTTTCGTAGTATCGGGTTGCCACCTTAAGGAGTGATACACCTTACTATGGGGCCAACACGGGTATCTACGAGTTAGAGAGTCGATCGAATGGGGAGGGTAGTGGGTACAACTAGTGGGGGTAGGAGCAAGTGGGCACCTACGAGAGTAGCTAGGAGTACACGAAGCTACCGTTACTATGATTAGTAGGGAGGGATCACCTTTTAGTATGAGACTAGTATTGGTGCGGTGCAGGAAATATCTTATAGTGGTTAGAAGCGCAATCGATGTTATACCTTATTCATCTTATTTACATTGTCATACTTGCTTATGTTACAGTCATTTCTTATATCCAGTTTATGTTCTTATCTTGTTACTTTACTAATTATATTGTTAAAGTCACTCGACTCGCCAGATTTTATGTATAACCCTTTTTGTTTCGCCTCTTTTCTTTTCCCACGGGTTCTCAGGGTGGGACTAGCAAGGCTTGATTGAGATTTCTCTCTCTCTCTGCTGGAAGTGCTTGGAAGTGCTGAAAGTAATGCTTAGCTTTGTTTCTCTTTCACATGACATTTTATGCACTCTAATAATAATTTTGTTCAAGATGGATATTTGTGTACTTGGCTTTAGTATGTGGTTTTGTGTTGTAACCAGACATGTTTTGTTTTTCTGCTGCAATGAATAAATTTTGAATTTTTAAGTACCATTTTATATATCTGTCTTGTGATGTTCTGTTCTATACTTTTATGACGCTCCATGAAAGTTAATGCATTCTCTTAGTGAGTGACATTAATGGGCATGGGGTGTCACACATGGTATCAGAGCGGAAGGTTACCAGAACAGAAAAAATGTTTTGAAAACCGTTTTCAAAAGCATTTTTAAAAAAGAAGTATTCTCAAAAACATGTTTTAAAGAAGGTATTTTCAAGAGAAAGGTTTATTATGAAAAACGTAATTCCCAAAAGCCATATATCTTTCTTTCGATTCTCTGTTTTGAATCTCTTCCTTTTTCTTTTTAGCATGTCTAGGGAACCCGATATACCCGAGTGCATACAGATACCAGGCTGGTTCAGAAGGTATCTGGAGGTTAGGGCTACTTCCGCAGGCCCAGGAAACGTTCCTTCTCCCCCAGTTGCAGCCGTTGTTCCACCTCTTCCTCCGCGTGTAGATGCTAATTCTAAGATATGTAAGGACTTTCGTGCAATGGGCGGAAAACCGTTTCATGGGACTGAGACATTTGTCGAGGCTAGAAATTGGCTAAAGGAAGTGGATGACTTGTTTGGTATTTTTTACGTAGACGATGGAAGGAAGGTTCAACTAGCTGCTTGGTTAATGAAGGATGAAACTTCATTTTGGTTGGAGGTCATGAGTGGAGAACGTGCAGTGGAGACATGGATGGATTTCAGACAGAGATTCGAGTTGAAATTTCTTTCACAAGCAGAACAAAGTTTATACATGGAGAAGTTCTTGGTTTTGAAACAAGGAAACTTGTCTGTTAAGGAATATGTTAACAAGTTTAATCAGTTGGCGAGATTTGGTTTAGAGTTGGTGAACACGCCGCATAAGAAAGCCTTGAGATTTGCTAAGGGCTTGAACGAACCGCTTCACGAGTTAGCTATGTCCCACATTCCTATGGGGACTACTTTCGAGAAACTTGTTGATATGGCATTGATGAATGAGGAGGAGAAAGTTGCTAAAATGGATATGACACAGGATAAAAAAGTGGATCCAAAGAAGACACAACAACAACAGAATAAAAGCGGTAAGTATAACAAGGCCAAGAGAAAAGGAAGTGTCACAATTGTGGAATACCTGGCCACTTAAAGAAAGATTGTAGAAAGAAGAAGTATGGTTGTTACCATTGCGGTGAGGCAGGACGTCTGATTAAAGATTGCCCGAGGAGGCAAGGACAAGTGCAAGAGCAGAGGACAGGATCTACTTCTGGAGGGCAGGTTCATGCTCTCATGGCACTGGGGAAAGAAGGAGGTAGAAATATTTATATCGAAAGTTTGATTTTCCTTTTTGATCATCCTGTTCGAACTTTGTTTGATTCTGCCGCTTCACATTCATTTATTTCTGCTTCGTTAATTGAAACGCTACACCTAAATACTAGTTTAGTTATGGATCCCACTGTAGTCTCAAATCCTATTGGTGGTTTGGCTCATTTATCTATGGTTTGTCGGGATTCAAGAGTGTCTATCTTGGGCGTTGGGTTTGAATGCAACGCCTACGTTCTTGGTTTCATGGGCTATGGTTTGATTCTAGGGATGGATTAGCTAGCCAGGTATGGTGTCATCCTAGATTGTGAAAGGAAGATAGTTAGATTGTTGACTCGTTGTGGAAGGTCCATTGGTATTTCTTGTGACCCTAGGGGTTCAGTGATGCTTAGCTACTTAGAATCAGTTAACGCATCCATCGATGATTTGCAATCTGTTCGAGTAGTGTAACACCCCACGTCCATTAATGTCACTCACAAAGGGAATGCATTAACTTACATGAAGCGTATTTAGTGTATAAAACAGAATATAACAAGACAGGTATAAATAATGGTACTTGAAAATTTAAAACAACTTTTATTGCAGCGAAGAAATAGTTTGATTACAACAACTTCATAAATCAAGTACACTTAATATCCATCTTGATAAATTGTTTCAGAGTACATAAAATAAAAAGCATAAACCCCAACACAAGTAGCCATAAAAGAGATGAGCTGAACTTTACTTTCAGCAATCCAAGCACTTCCAAAAGAGAGAGAAAGAGATCAGAGATCAAGCTCCACTAGTACTAGTCCCACCCTGAGAACCTGGGGGGAGGAAGAAAAGAGGAAACAAGGGGGTCAGACATAAAGTCTGGCGAGTATAATAACTTTAACAATATAACTATTAAAGTAACTATGATAAGGCATAAACTGGTAAGATAAGATATGATCATGAAACAAGTGGGCATGACAAAGCAAATAAGAGGAATATTCTGGCATTAATCTCGTTCCTTATCACTATAAGATAATTACTATACTGCACCACCACTAGTCACCCTAAAAGTTGATCCCACCTACAAAAATTAATAATAATAATAATGGTAGTTTCGTGTACCCCTAGCTGCCTTCATAGGTGTCGTCTGCCCCTATCTCCACTAGTTGTACCCACTACCCTCCCCATTCTAGTTACAATGTTTATTTATAATATGGTAGTTATACTCCTAGCTGTCTTCATAGGTGCCATCTGCTCCTATTTCCGCTAGTACCCACTACCTTCCCCATTCGATCGGCTCTCTAACTCGTAGATACCTGTGCTAGTCCCACAGTGGGGTGTATCACTCCCCAAAGTGGCAACCCGATACCACCAAAGATGCACGGCTTATATCCACACGATGCAACAACGTCTTACCTACCAGCCCGGGCCCACGCACGCACATGACCCCGTTGGACATGCGTTACTACCGCTAACCCGTTTTGACCTCTTACAATCAAATCCAGTAAGCGTGTCCCGTCCTCGACTTGGGTCGACCTCACAAAGATACTTAATGGGTTACTGGTTTGAAAAGGGTCCTCATGTTTGACACAAGCCTTCCACCTATGCTTGGTCCCCACTAAGGTTTCCCCACTTAACCCCATTCTTATTCATGTCTTCTTATATGTTTCAATCTTGGTTAAGTGCATCTAATCGTATTTCACATGCCACCCAAGGCACCCTCTTAATTTCACATGCCACCCAAGGCACCCACTTAACACTCCATGTCTCACATGTTTATCTGGTTAAGTGTTACTTAATTCATTAGAACCGCAACATTGTAAAGACCTCCCACATTAGGCTGACATTTGCGGTTGCTGGATTTGCCGGACGGGTCCGGGCAGTCTTATACCGTAAACGAGCCTAACCTCGTGTCTTTACAATTGTTACGCATTTAATTCGTGCCTATGACCTCTCACATTAGACTGACATTTATGGCTGCTGGATTTGCCGGACGAGTCCGGCCAGTCTTACACCACAAAAGAGTATAACCTCGTGTCTTAGGCGGTTAATTATTACACATCTTTATTTAACCCCAAATTGGATTAATATCCCTATTCAGATCTATCAATAAATTCCAAATTTATTTATGTCCATAATTGTCTCTTAAAATTATGTCCATAAATGTCAATTATGCCAATTAATGTCTCAGACTAATTATATGCCTTTTAAGGTCATTTTATGCCAATTCACAATTCATGTATATTCAATATTATCCCATCATCCCCACGCTATTCGTATGTTTTCATATGACATATGTTAGACTCGCAAATAGTTTAACTTATAAAAAGAAAAACATCTTATAACACATAAATTAGATCTAAGGATCAGAACATAAGACTACATAGCCAATACCTTGCATATGAATTTCATTCAAACTAGCATATGATACAAAACTAGCATAGGTAATGGGCATAAACTTGCATAACTTATGTACAGCTATAGATCCAAACATAAAGGTGTGAACTTGCATACGGATCTAAACATAAAGGTGTAAACTTGCATATGGATCTAAGCATAAAGGTGTAAACTTGCATATGGATCTAAACATAAAGGTGTAACCTTGCATATAGATCTAAACATGTAGATTATTGTCACATAAAATAGCATATGCATATACATGTTTCACATATATTTTAACAACCCAAATTTGCATAAGATTCATACATGTATATATGACCCAATCATCATAAATTTACATAAGATATATGATTCAACTTGCATAAGATATATGATTCAACTTGCATAAGATTCACATATGATCCAACTTGCATAAAATTCACATAAGAACTAACATATGATCCAACACCACAATCATACATATAATTTACATCACATGATTCAAAATCATATTCTCATAATCCCAATTATATCTCATCATAATTAAATTAATTAATTAATTTGTAAAAGCTATCATACTCACAATTAAAAAGAATAGTCTTAGTCTTTCTGAGATCTGTATTCTGAAACTGATTTACTCGTCTTTGATGTAGACTAATCGTTATTTAGATTTGATTTGATTTTGATTTAAGCTTCTGTCTTGCTTTAGGGTTGAAAGTGTATGGCGGTTCTTGTTATGAATTAATGTGATTAGGATTAGGGGTTTAGGAATGTTTTTATAGAAGTTTAATTTAATAAGAGCCATCGGATTAACCTAGGGATAACCAGAACCATCAGGACCACTCAGATGTCACATCAACCCTTAGGGCGAATCAGGCCACGGGTTGACAGCCAAACACCCTGAATCGACTCCTAGTCGACCCAGCGGGGCTCGGGTTGACTCCAAAAATGGTGCGGTTCGGCTATTCCCCCTCCCGATTCGCTGTTCTGAACTTTTTTTTGAATATTTTATATGTATATATCTATATGTATATTTCTCTCATATGCATACAAACTTCAAGGCTTAATAACTTCTTCATAAGTTATCCGTTTTATGCAAACCAAATGTCTATCTTGACCCAAAATTTTGAGACGAACATAATAGAGCAACCCATTTCACTTAATTCTTTTTCTAAAAATTAAGTATACTTTAATTTGTGAATTTTAATGTTATAAAATTACGGAGTGTTACAAGTAGTCCGTGAGTATGATGACGTCATTGATGAGGTTCGGGGTTTACCCCCGAGGCGCGAGATAGACTTCCGTATATACTTAGTAGATAATGCAAAGTCAGTTGCATTTCCAGTGCGCCACAGGGCTCCGAGAGAGTGAGGAAGGAACTCAGTAAACAAGTAGGGGAGCTGCTTGAGAAAGGGTTCATTAGAAGAAGTATTTCGAAATGGGGTGCTCCAGTTGTTTTTGCTACGAAGGCGGACGGTTCGCTTAGATTGTGCGTGGACTATAGGGAGCTAAATAAACCCACGAAGAAAAATAGAGACTCATTGCCGAGGATAGATGATTTATTCGATCAGTTGGTTGGTGGTTCGTATTTCTTGCAGTTGGACTTAGCTACAAGATTTCATCAGTTGAGAGTAGCTGAGGATAGTATAGATAAGACTGCTTTTAGGACTCCCGACGGTTTCTTCGAGTGGCTCGTCATGCCTTTTGGTTTAACGAATGCACCCGCATATTTTTTAGACTTGACGAGTAGGGTGTGTAGGGAGTTTCTAAACAAGTTCGTATTAGTCTTTGTGGATGATATCTTGATATTCTCTAAAAGTTAGTAAGAGCATGCCCTACAGTTTTGATGCAAGAGGGAAGTGTGATATGCTATGGTGGAAGGCAGTTAAAGGTTCATTAGAAGAATTACCCTACCCACGACTTAGAGTTGGCTGCCATAGTTTTTGCACTAAAGTCTTGGCGTCAATATTTGCTCGGAGAGAGGTCTGAGTTGTATACAGACCATAAGTCACTAAAATACTTGTTTTCTCAAAAAGATCTAAACTTAAGGGAACAGAGGTGAATGGAGTCCTTAGCATCCTACGATTTTGAGATTGCGTATACCCCTGGCAAGGGTAACGATGTAGCGGACGCCTTGAGTAGAAAGAGGTTGACTTTGAATCCTTTGTTTGTCGAGCGGCAGAGTTTAGAGCACATATCTACCTTTGACTTTAGACCCACTATCGATTATGTACCCGGTTTGTTGGCATCGTTAGAGGTGCGACCTATGCTTTTGGGTCAGATAGGAGCGGCACAGCGAGATGACCCACAGTTGATTGAGATAGTTGATAAGCTCATAAGAGGGGAGTGTTCGAGCCATCTTAGTAGGTATACAAAAGATGAAAAAAGTTGGTTGCGTAGGGATGAGAGACTTTGCGTATCACGAGACGAAAGCTTAAGGAAGACGATCCTTGAAGACGCACATCGTTCTAAGATGACCATACATCTCGGTGGTGACAAGATGTATAGGGATTGAAGTGAGTTTTCTTTTAGGCCGGAATGAAGAAGGATGTGGCTGAGTTCATTTCTAGATGCTTAGGATGCCAACAAGTCAAGGTTGAGCAAAAGAAGCATGATGGTTTGCTTCACCCTTTAGAAGTTCCACTGTGGAAATAAGAGTGTTTCCATGGATTTCGTCGACGGGTTGCCGAGGTCAAGGAAGGGTAATACGAAGATTTGGGTAGATAGTAGATAGACTTACTAAAAGCGCTCATTTCATTCCCGTCAAGAGTAAAAGAACAGCGGCATGGTTAGCATATGTTTATCTCCGAGAGATAATTCGTCTACACGGCATACCTTCTAGTATCGTAAGTGATCGAGATCCCACTTTCACTAGTGAGTTTTGGAAGAGCTTGCAATTGTGTTTGAGCACCGCTTATCACCCTCAGACGTAGCACCGCTTATCACCCTCAGACGTACAACCAAACAGAAAGAGTGAATAGGATTCTAGAAGATCTTTTGAGGTTATGCAT
The DNA here is from genome assembly GCA_030737875.1 of Allium sativum. NCBI lineage: Eukaryota > Viridiplantae > Streptophyta > Magnoliopsida > Asparagales > Amaryllidaceae > Allium > Allium sativum. Next base: position 171,164,277 of record CM060921.1, read on the forward strand.
CTTGGACTTTGGAGGGACATGGGAGGAACATCTTCCATTAGTAAAGTTAGCCTACAACAATAGCTATCAGACTATTATTGGCATGCCACCTTTTGAAGCTCTATATGGACGACCTTGTCGATCACCTACTTGTTGGTGGGAATCTACGGATAAGATTTTGCTTGGGCCCGGGATGGTTAGGGAAACCTCGGAGGAAATAGACTTGATTCGAAGACGCATGAAGACGGCACAAGACCGACAAAAGTCATACGCTGATAAGAGACGAACTGATCTTGAGTTCGATGTTGGAAACACGGTTTTTACTAAAGTATCACCATTGAGGAATGTCGTTCGTTTTGGATCTGTAGGGAAATTGGCACCAAGATTCGTAGGGTCATTCCCCATTACAGAAAGAATTGGACAGATGGCCTACAAAGTGAAGTTGCTTAAGAAGCTTAGTAGTGTTCATGACGTAGTTCACATATCGCATTTGCGGAATTGTTTACATGATACCGCGGAAGTAGTGGAGCCGGGCATGCTTAGGGAAGTGGAAGTAGAGCGAGATGTCACGATTAGACGAGTTCCTACATGCATCCTTGGATCGGAGGTCAAGAAGTTACATAATCGAGAGGTCAAGTTGGTTAAAGTCCAATGGGGAGATGATCAAGGAGACGCGACTTGAGAAACGGAAGATAAGATACGTGCATCGTACCCTTTTCTTTTTCAGGGTATGTTCTTAACTTCTCCTTTTTCTACTGCTTTGTTTATACTTGTTCTATCGTTTAGTGTATCCTCTCGATTATATTTTCGATCTTAAGGTAGAAAATCCTATGGTTGTAAACATGTGTTTGAGACATGTTATGTTTGGTGGATGCAAGTGGATGTAAGTGTTTGCTAGTGGTTGCTCGTGGATGCATTTATACACACATTAGGCACTAGATCGGCTTAATCACGTTCACATTGCATATGGAAGAGTGTACATATTTAAATTAATGGATGTATATTGAATGTGTTACCATACGGATGTTGCATTTGGATGAATGGTTGTGCACTCATATAGAAATGATATGTATCATTAGGATTCTTTTGCATACGTAATTGACACATGGCACTATCATTTTTTGCATTAAGGAAGTCAACTGAATCAGTAGACCGCCTGATTTTGCATTAGAATAAGGACATATACACACACTTTGCATATGTTCATGAAAGCATTAGAAATCTTTTGAGGACAATGGACGCCCATGATTGATGGATGAATAGATGGATGATGGATGGTAGGACATACATTCTTCTTAACTTGGAGATTTCGGGGACGAAATCCTTTAAGTAGGGGAGAATGTAACACCCCATAATTTTAAAATATTAAACTGACAAATTTAAGAATACTTAACTTTTAAAAGAAGAATTAAGTTGAATGGGTTACGCCATTGCGTTCTTCTCGGAATTCTTCTTGAGATAGAGTCCGAGTTTGCGTATAACGGACATCGTATGAAGAAGTTATGAAGCTCGGAAGATTTAAAGTTTAAAAATGTAAAACAAGTCGACCGCCCATTTTTCACCATTCGACCGTTTACAAGTCGACCGCCCATTTATCACCACTCGACCGGTTTTAAGTAGAAACGAAAACAGTCGACCGGTTAAAATTGGCCAGTCAAGTGGTTGCTTCTGGGCGGTTTCCTGATGACGTATTTTTCTAATTTGTGTGGTTTGGATGGTTCCTAATCAAATATAAAGGTCCTAATTCACCTAATACACCTATAAATAAACACCTAAACCTAACCCTAATCTCTTCAACCCTAATCCATGACGCCTCTATGCTGCTGCTCCAACTCCAATCAAATTTAGCTTTTCTTCTTCAACAATCAAAGTAGAGATTATTCAATATCAGAATTGCTACAATGACTAATTCTCTTTTCTAAGAATCCTATCGCTATGAGTTTACGTTACTTTCACATATAATTTAATTTCAAAATAATTGTGATAGGATTGTAAACTGGATTTAATGAACATGTTTGTACGTAAGATGAATCTTATCAAGTTTGTAAACCATTATCTTTCAGATTCATACCCATAAATCTGTCATATGCCTTTCTGATCCATTTTATCGTTATATGCATGTTTATATTTCATATGTCTGTTCTTATGTTTATGTCAGTCTTGATGTTTTGATTCTCTTCCCTACCTCTCTTCCTTTTTATTTTTGAAACTAGGCTAACTTCGAGCCTAAGTTGAAATTTTCGCATGAATAACGTTTGAACGATTGGGAAAGGTTTGAGAAATATGTAAAATAAAGTAATTGGCATAGAACTGTTAATAATTATGAAATTGGTTTGGGCATAATTCGGTACAATTTGTACATATGGAATTATAGACATAACTTGGATTAGAATAATAAACATAACTTGAATTAGAAATTATGGGTAATTGGAATATATGTTATAATTCAGAACTTGAAATTGGGCTTGAATAAAAGAAGAGATAATGAACGCCTAAGACACGAGGTTAGATTGGGTTGAGGTAGAAGTTTGTCCGGAACTGCCCGGCATATCCAGTAACCGCAAACGGCAATCTAGTGTGAGAGGTCAAAGGCAGAAATTAGATGCACAATAGTGCTAAGGCACGAGGTTAGATTCGAATTGCGTGTAAAAGTCTGCCCGGAACCGCCCGGCACATCTAACAACCGCAAATGGCAATCTAATGTGGGAGGCCTTACACGATTACGAGTATAATGAACTAATAAACACTTAACCAAGACAAGACATGTGGTAAGACATGAGAATAGTAAAGGAGTTAAGTGGGTGACATGGGTAGCATTTGAAACATAACTAAGAGCACTTAACCATGATGAGACATGTGGTAAGACATGGGAGTAATAAAATGGGTTAAGTGGGAAATCCTAGTGGAGACCAAACCTAGGAGGGGAGATTGTATCAAGTGTGGGGACCCTTTTCAACCAATAACCCATTTTTAGTATCTATATGAGCTCGAGCTAGATCGAGGACGGGACACGATTAATGGAGTTGATTGTAAGAGGTCAAAAGAGTAAAAAGCGATAGCAACGCAAATCCAACGGAGTCATGTGCGTGCATGGCTCCGGGTTGGCAGGTAAGACGTTGCATCGTGTAGGTATAAGTCGTGCATTTTAGTAGTATTGGGTTGCCACTTTAGGGAGTGATACACATTATTGTGGGGCCAGCACGGGTATCTACAAGTTAGGGAGCCGATCGAATGGAAAGGGTAGTGTGTACAACTAGAGGGGGTTTGAGCAAGTGGGCACCTGTGAGAGCAGCTAGGAGTACACGAAGCTACCATTATTATGATAAGTAGGGAGGGATCACCTTTTAGTATGAGACTAGTATTGGTGCGGTGCAGGAAATATCTTATAGTGGTTAGAAGCGCAATCGATGTTATACCTTGTTCATCTTGTTTACCTTGTCACACTTGCTTATGTTACAGTCATTTCTCATATCCAGTTTATGTTCTTATCCTGTTACTTTACTAATTATATTGTTAAAGTCACTGGACTCGCCAGACTTTATGTCTGACCCTTTTTGTTTCGCCTCTTTTCTTTCTTTCCCCCTTCCCTCCAGGTTTTCAGGGTGGGACTAGCGAGGCTTGATATGGATTTCTCTCTCTCTCTACTGGAAGAGTTTGGAAGTGCTGAAAGTAATGCTCATTTTTGTTTCTCTTTCATATGGCATTTTGGAATGGGATTATGGTTTTGCTTTTATGTACTCTGATAATAATTTTGTTCAAGATGGATATTTGTGTACTTGGCTTTAGTATGTGGTTTTGATGTTGTAGCCAGACTTGTTTTGCTTTTCCGCTACAATGAATAAATTTTGAATTTTTAAGTACCATTTTACATGTTTGTCTTGTGATGTTCTGTTCTATACTCTTATAACGCTCTATGAAAGTTAATGCATTCTCTTAGTGAGTGACATTAATGTACGTGGGGTGTCACAATTATCATACCAAAACATGTCAATTGGTTTCATATCTCAATTTTATGAAAATTAATGTTTGTCTCTACAAATTATAAGTGTATGCTCATTTTTAACCATAAAAGAATCATTAGTTACCATTCCTTATCAAATATAATTTTAAGTAAGTTATAAATTAACATTTTTTTAGTGAAGACATTAGCCAAAGGAGCTAATTTTCAATTTCAATACAAACTAGTTAAGTTAAATTAGTACATGAAGCTAGATATTGTTTGATATTAAGTTATTACAAAAAATTTCCATAGATTTTGTTGTAGCCTGATTTGTAGTTTGCTCCTGCAGTAAACTTATACCATAATTTATTGCTTCTAACAATCAACAATTAAAAACAACTGTCCTAAAATATAAGGGGAACAAACTATCAATCCGTATAATATAAATGGTTCAAAAAATTAGGAGAACAAAATACGTATAATTCAAATACGATAGAAATTACCACATTGGTTGAAATTTTTATACAGATGAATAAATTATGGTTTGTAGTTCTCAAATGTTGTTTTTAGTTTCCTAATAACACATACAATGCTAATGCACCAAAACTCAAATAGTGGAGTGAAAACATGGTTGTGCGCCATTGTTTAATTAGTTGACTTATAAAATTTCAACATAAATTTGGGAATACTTAAATACTTCTCCTCACGATGGTTGATGAAATAAAATAAGAAACCATGTGGTGAGAATAACCTCATACGGTAGTTAAGGTATTTTTAAAAAAAATGTTAATACAATTTTTTTTCTCAAAAGGAGGGTATTTAGTACAAAAGCATCAATAAAATTTGCGTCAAAGAGTCGTCGCCTAGATACATTACAAAGTGTACATCCTATAACATGTTCCCATTTCTCAAATTTGGCAATAAGGATAAATTTTATGGTCAAGTATAAATATGTAGTTTTATTTATTTGTCCAAAACTGTTTATCTTTCATATCCATAGTAATATCACAGATTCAAAAGTAAACTAATAAATGATGTGTGGCTGCTAGGGAGATTATGTCCACTAATGGACTGAATACAAAAGAGCTACGAATCACGAATCCACGATTTAAAAAAACCTTGTTTTCACATCAACTTTGGTAGATGCCTATAGGGACAGATGTTCAATTATTTGCACTCCTCTTAACTCTGCCACATGGACAGTAGAGTTGATTATAAATTTTATACATCGTGAACCATCTACGCTCAACTCTCAAGGTTTTAGTTAGCAAAAAGGTTAATCATAATCCAAAATTTATTAAGTAAATAGAAGCTTTGTCACATTACACCCATCTAAAATTCTGTGAATAATCTGTTACATCATGTCAACTTATCTACCAAGTGTTTGTTCGGTGATATTATTTAATTACATGTACTTTATCTATACTGGTTGAGTATTGCAAGAAATAGGCATTAATCACAAATATTAGCATGATCAATATTTTAAAACAGTGAAAGAAAACAAAGGGAAGCAAAGACGTTGTAGTACAAATTTTTCAACGTATTATATAGCACAATATTTTGCGCTTATATTAGCAGTTATAATATTGTTAACCAAAAATAATCAAGCAGCAATGGCAGTAACCGTGGATTCACGGTATAGTCAACTTGTGTTTACAACCATTTTTTCAGCGCAGCAGTCGTATGTTAAGTATCTAATCAGCCTACAATATAAGTATCATTTATCTAAATAGTAATACCAAAATTATCAAACTTACCACCATTGCTTCTTTTCTACAATATTGAAGTAGAATATGGAAATCCGTCAGTGTGAATGTACTCACCAACAACTGCAATGATAGCAGAACATATGAACAATGGCTAGCAGATCAGCAAACATAAAATAAGGGCAATTCAAATTGATGTGCACAACTACTAAGTTGGCGGCAGGTTATAACATTAGTCAGAATGTGCTCGTGTTATATCTGCTAAATTTAACCACCAGTATTGAGTATTTATAATATATACCACGGACGCAGTGTGGAGAAAGTATAGGTGCGTTAAGATGAGATGGGTCATCAGACAATGTAAAACAATATCAACTTCGTATAACATACCACTGGTACTTAGTTGATACAAAATTCAGTTTATAATTGGAAAGCTGGTAATGTTGGTGCAGTTACAACCAAGTGTCAACAAACTAAATGCGGTAAAATTTGGCTATTGAAATGATAAAAAAAAGAATAGGGTGCACAACGAAATAGCAGGCTGCAAATTGACAAATTCAGTAGTGATAGAGGAACAGCGGAGATCGCAAGATTAGGTATGAACTGCAGAAGATATTGGCAACAATATTGTGAAACGGATAAAAATTAGAGAACGAAAAAATAACCTTGAATCTTGTACACTGTCGTGGCGTATGTGAAGTCAAGCAATTAAGAAGGAGGAGTTTATATGATACGGTGCCCTACCTCCGGGGATCAGAACACTAATTAGTCCATAGATCGGAAGGGTAGAATCGGAGTGTCGGTAAAGGTGTGAGGAGAATTGACGATTTACGGATGTAAAACAGCATGGATAACAAAATCGGGTAGGTAAACAATTGTAAGGGAACAGCGTGCTTGCGAACGTCGGGGATGGAGGGGTTGTTCGGCGACAGCGGTTAGGGGTCAGGTGAAGAGGGCTAATTAGGGATGATAACGTCAGAACGTCGTCCGGATAGCGTATGTCGACATGACGGTTAGAGAAGGATTCAGTAGGGAGATGGAATTGGGGTCCGAATGGAAAAATACATATATTGAATGTCACAGCAAAGACAATAAGGCACAATAAGGCGTAACCAAAAGGGGGACAGTTGTCACCACCAAAACATTTCGGTTTCTGCTTTTCAGTATAAGCAATAGATTAGTTGCATACGAAGAACGTAAACTGGGTAAAAAATGCAATTTATAAAAATCAAAGTCAGAAAACGGTAGCAGGTGAACCAAAAAACATTGCAGAAGGTAAGCAACACAAACAGGTTACACGGTCATAAGTTGTGTATTTAGTTGGACAGAAAATGAACTGAATGATTTCTTGAACGAATACATGCAGGGGTGGATCCACGTTAGGGCGAGCAAGGGCCGTCGCCCTAGGTGAAAAAATAAGTTGTGTATTTAGTTGGACAGAAAATGAACTGAATGATTTCTTGAACGAATACATGCAGGGGTGGATCCACGTTAGGGCGAGCAAGGGCCGTCGCCCTAGGTGAAAAAATAAGTTGTGTATTTAGTTGGACAGAAAATGAACTGAATGATTTCTTGAACGAATACATGCAGGTAGGGCGAGCAAGGGCCGCCGCCCTAGGTGAAAAAATTAGTTTTTGGAGAGACAACCTCACTTCAGAGCTTGGCCCTACTTAATGTTAAGGATTTCGCCCTACCTAAAAGGTGGACATGCCAACATTTGCCACATACTACACCAGCCCAAGTTGATTTACTGTAAACCGACACATATTGATATGTATACAAGAGACAATTACTAAATTTTGTGATGTGGGACAATTGTTGTTTAGTTTTGCCCTACCTCAATTTATAACCTGGATCCGCCACTGAATACATGCAAGCAATATCTTTTGAGTAGTGTGAGATACAAAGATCAATTTAGGTTAAATACCTCATGAGGCTGTAAATGAATTATAGTTTAGAAAAACGTAGGCAGTGACGACAGTAATCTCAAACCAATAAACCTGATGATGCTGGAGAGGAAATCGTTTATTTTGTTCAAAATAAGTTAAAGGGGCAAATGTATACGTAGGCGGTAGGCGGTAGGCAGACACATATATATGCATAGTTATGCAGAAAATTGTGTCTTCATATTTATAGAAGGCCTGTTTATGTTCAGCCTAAATAGACAAGACTAAAACATCAAGTAACAAATTTTCGCTGAAGGTAAAACGTCATGCTTTAGAGAGCTTTATCTGGCACTTTGTTGGCACAAATCACTATTCTAAAATAAAATAAATTGACAATTCGTTGGAACCAATAAACCATGTTACCACAAAAAAAAAAAAAAAAAAAAAAAGATTGACGTAAATTTGAGAAAAACAAAGGTATATTGAAGATCTGTAGCTAAAATTCGTACACAACTAAGAAAACATGAGAGACAACCTTTACTGTCAAATCCCAAGTATTAAAAATGAATAAAAGAATGATTGAAGTAGCCGCGTATCAAAATTACGTAATGTACCTGTTGCCATAAATTGACTGTTTCATGTATTTATGCTGGAGCATGCCGTATTTATTTGTGTAACAAGTAGTGAGACGGATATTTGCAAAATTTAATTTGGAACAACTAAATTGAAGCTTGTCTTTTTAATTCCTAGTTAAACAACAGTCATGTAAACCAATCTAAATGAACAGGTGGGAGAATAAATCGTATTTTTATCGCATATACATATATATGCAAACAATTGTATCTTCATATTTTTATGCCATGCACATTTACGCAGACTATTGTCTCTTCAAAAATTTATCAGGGCTGTTTATGTTCACAACAAATATTTAGTACTAAAATATCAAATAATAAGTGTGTGCTGCTGGAAAACGTCATGCTTTCGAGAGACGTAAATCTGTCATTTTGTTGGAACAAATCAACCATGTGAACAAAACCTGACAATCGTTGGAACCAGTCATACATGTTAATATTTTTCATGTTAACACAAAGATGAGAAGGACAAATTTATATTTAAATTTACATCTCTATAGCTAGAATTCATAACCAACAAAGAAAACATGACACGCAACCATTACTGTCAAATCCCAAGTTGTACAACGGAATAAAAGACTGATCAAACTACGCTCATATCAAAATTATGTACAGTTCGTATTGCCATACGTTGACTATTTTACGTACTGTTGCTGGAGGCTATTGTATTTATTGGCGTAAATTATGTAAATATTTTAGCTTGGTTTATTTATTTTATGTTAAAATGTAAAAGTAATTTGATAAGGCCAATAGAGGCTGGGTAAGTATAAAGCTTTCAACATATGGTATACCGCATATGCGTTTTAGCACTGTTAAGGGTCAGTAGATATTCAGACATTAATAATTTACTCTTACTGCCAATATTAGCAGATAATTTACATGTATGCTAAATGAACTGTGTAGTCATGTTATAGCTTATGCAGTTGATGTTTTCAAGCACAATAATACACTGAATATTAATGATACTGATAAGTTTACTTAGCACACTTGGTAAAATCTTATCATGTGTTATAAACTATTTTTAGACAGTAACGATTGGCAAATGGTTCAAATTTTGCACAAAATATTGCTTGCACAGAATTTGTTTGATAGTTTGTGCCTAATGCCATGGAAATATAATCTCAATCAGTCACAATATGCAAAGTATATCACAGTTCGACGAACTAATAATGAGATGGTATATAGGACCCTTTAACTTAAAGTGAGATAAAAACTGGGAAAACATGCAGAGAATATGAACTCACCTGAGCAAATTTATCCAGGAGCATGTGTCGACCAAAATATGTAACAAATGTATGAACTGTAACCTTCATTGCAACAACCGTTTATGTAAAATGGGAAATTCGAAGATTAAATCAATAATGATTTGTGTAAAATTGTCATATTTGAAAATGTACAAAGTGGACAGAGCAACGTAGTGTCAAAAAAACTCATCCATAATGTACATTGCAGCCGTCATAAATCTGAAATTTAATACGTTACAGTGGAAGGATGATGGTTTTGTCACAGAGATATGTCTATTGTTTCTGACATATGCCTTTAGTAAAATAAAAGGCCAAACAATGGTCGTTCAAATTAAAAAAGATTCTGGTTCTAAAACAAAGGTTTAATAGAAGATAAAACGGTGGTGCGAACTGAAATGGAATTGAAGTTTTTTAAAATAAGAAAGAAAGAGAGAATGGATACACAAGCAACAATTATCTAAATCTGAGGGGTAAGGAGGTTTGGTAGAGGGTATTTAATTTAAACATCCACAAACACCTATGGAGCTTCATGTTCCATGAACATTAACTTTATTACATAGGGACATGAGAAATGGATTCGTTTACAGCAGTCTACAATTGAGATATAATTTGGTAAGATCGCCGATAAATTAACTTCATAACACATCTCAATTAACTTAAAAATATGTTGAACTTCAGGTGGAATAAAAATACTGGCAGTGTAACAACCCGTATTTTTATAACATGTTAAAACAAGAAATCAAGGAAGAATTAAATTTTAAATTCAGAATCAAAGGAAACGGGTTACGCCATTGCATTCGTCTCGAAATTTTACATGAAATAGAGTCCAAGTTTTCGAAAATCGGAGTCCGGATGAAGAAGTTATGGCATGTACAAGTTTCAGCAGTTTTCAGGCAGCACTGGACGAGGGGGTCGACCTACCCCCCCCCCCTCCCCCTCCCAGGTCGACCATAGGGTCGACCTACCCCCCAGGTCGACCATAGTGTCATACCCCCACCTTACAGGTCGACCTGGTCGGCCTGGTTTGACCCAGAACTCATTTTTGAAGCCTGAGACGTGTTTTGACGGTCCGGATTGATTCTAGGGTTAATCTAAGGGCCTAAACTAGTTGCTACACCTATAAAAACATCCTTAGACCTAACCTAATTCATATCAAATCATTCTTACACTATTATGCTGCTGGACTTCCTCTTGATCATGGTCGCCGCTCTCTAAACTTTTCTCTTAGCCTCCAAACTAGATTCAAACTAGAGATTAAAGCTTCTACAACAATTCTATAACAATTCAAGAAGATAAATCAATGTCTCTGCAACGTTCTACGACAATTGTAGCTCTTAATTCATTAGTCATGCTCTGTAAGTTCTAGTTATTTTTAGATTAAAATAATTAAATTTAATATGGACATGTGATGAAATGAAATTGGACTTTTGATTCAATTCTTGTTTCTTCTTGGATCTCGAGCTTGAAAACTTTTCTATCTTTATTCGCATGACAAGTTTATGGTCTATTCAGCCTGTTGTAAATCAATTTTTCTTGGTTCATGTTTTATTATCAAGATCTATTCTTTATGCCTGAGATGATGCTTTTATGTCGTTTTCTCTCTGATCTTGTTTTTATTGCAACTTCTACCTCCCCCTATTTATTTTCTTTTGATGAACCTAGGTCAATTTCGGACCTAGGCCTAAACTACGATATACGTGCGATGGTATACGGGGAAAATATTGGAATATTGCCTAGTGGAATATATGTGTTTGGTAGGATCGAAGGCATAATATGAAAATTGGATGTTTGGGGGATAATTTATCATTAACATGAAACTTGATATTTGGGTATTGTCTTTATAATGGTAATTGCAAGAATGGGGATTGGCATATATAATTTGACATGGATCTTGATATATATAACTTGATGTGGATCTTGATATATATATATATATATATATATATATATATATATATATATATAATTTGACATGGATTTTGATATATGTAATTTGGCTAGAACTTGTTATGAGTAAATTGGTGTAAACGTAGTATACATGTAATTTTAGGTATAAAACTTCATCTATGTAAATTGGGCATAGCTTTGTAAACATGTAAATCATGAATCTTGACATATGTAAAGCGGCATGAAACTTGGTATATGTGTAAATTGGCATAAAGTTGGCATACATGTAAAACGGCATGAATTGAACATATGTAAATTTGGTAGGAATTGGGCATATGTAAAATTTACATGTAATCTAGAACTTGGACATATGTTAATTATGCAAAATTTGGACTTGAAACATATATGATAATTTATGACTTAGTAGAGGTTTAATATGAACGCACCTAAGTTGGGTTTTGGGTAATTGGCATGTATTGTAAATAAAAGGCTATAACTTGGCATAACCTTATAGTGAATTATGATAATAATTTGGGAACACGTTTTGGGGCAAAAACGTGAATCATGAACATTTCTATATGTTAAACACATGAACTGATATTGGGGTTTTGGGTGAAATACGACCATTAATGAACCTTTGACACGAGGTTAGACTCGGTTTGTAGTGTAAATCTGCCTGAAACCGCCCGGCAAATCCAGTGGCCACAAAATGCACGGTCTAATGTGAGAGGTCATGATTCGTTTGTCATAATGAATGAATTAAGGAATACTAACCATAATAAGACGTGGGTATGGTTAGAGGGTTAGGTGGGATGACATGGAAATTTGATATGTGAATATGGACCTAATCGGTATGAGTTAAGAACACGTAAAACTTATAAATGTGGGCTTAACCAACATAATTGTTAATCAGACTAATGGGTAGGTTAAGTAACATAGCTAGGCTAATGACACTTGACCATTATAACATGATTAGCGGATGGGTTGGGCTAACTTGAATAGGTTGATAACACGCAATCGATATAACCTGACACGTGGCAGGGTTAAGTCAACTTGAACATATAGATAATACTTAGCCAACTTAGCATGATACATGGGCGGGTTAAGCCATGAATTATTTGAATATACTTAACCAATTGGACATGATGATTTGATAGGGTTAAGTCATGAACCGCTTGAATATACTTAACCAATTGGACACGATGATTTGATAGGGTTAAGTCATGAACCGCTTGAATATACTTAACCAATTGGACACGATGATTTGATAGGGTTAAGCCGTGAACCGCTTGAATATACTTAACCAATTTAACACGATGATTTGATAGGGTTAAGCCGTGAACCGCTTGAATATACTTAACCAACTTGACACATGATTCGTAGGGCTAAGTCATGAACTTAAACGATAGCACTTAGCCAATTTGACATGACACGTAGACGGGTTAAGTCACGAACTTGAATGACAACACTTAACCAAACTTGACATGCTAGACCGATGGGGTTAAGTCTCGAATTTAAATGACAACAATTAACCTACTAGACGGAAACCCAAGTTACGCGGTCCGTTTCAGCAGTAACCCACTAGATGTATCATGGTACCCTGGAACTAGGCAGGGTGGGGCACGATTACTGGATTGATTGTAAGCGACCAGAACGACGGCTGTGTGGGTGCGCCAGTGTAGGTTCTAACGGAGTGCGGGCGTGCACACACTCCGGAGCAGAAAAAGCAGGCACTAGGCATCAGTAGGATTATCTGTGTGTGCTTGATTTGTGTCGATGGTTGGCACCATAGGGCTTGATACACCCTATGGTGGACCTAGCACAGGTAACTAAATTTCGTGATTGGGCCGTATGACGCAGACACATGTACGAGGTAGGACTTGTAGGGAGCCGATCGATTAATAGATCGTTACGTGGAATTAGTTAGGTAGCATAATCCCTAGTGGTCCTAGGTGGCATAAATCCTAGTTGAACACGCGATAGTTCATGATAAGAATACCTAGCTAGAACAAGGGTGGCAGTCCAAACGATTTCAATAATGGTGGCACCACGTTAAAGTAGTATAGAAATATGTGATGAAACCCATACGATATACGGCAAGTGACTGTACATATACATGGAGAGGATGATACGGGTTGGGGTACTAGTACAGTTGGTGCAGGGAATGTTAAACATGCGATGCTATACGTAGTTTATCTTGCTACCTTGGTTTTTCTTGTGACCTTAGTTTATCTTGTTACCTTAGTTTTCTTGTGACCTTAGTTTATCTTGTTACCGTAGTTTATCTTGTTATCCTAGTTTAACTTGCCTATCTTGTCGTCATCCTTATGTTTACTTTCAGTTTATTCATGTCATGTTATCTTTACCTATTTTTATGCTGAAAGTCACTAGGACTTGCTCAGTCTTTATGATTGACCCATTTTGTTTTGCCTCTTTTTCTTCCGTTCCCCCCCCCCCACCCCCAGGTTCGCAGGGTGGGAATACAACTTAGTTCGGATCTTACCAAGCTCCAAGGCTCTTTCATGTACGGCTTGGATTTCCCTTGGCTATGGCTTGCTTTACTGTTTTACTTGGGGAATGATTTATGACCATGGTTTTATGCTTCTTCACTATTGCAAGACAGATTTCGATGTAATGGATTTAATGGCATTTTGATGTAAAAAGGCTTTAGACCTTTCTAGATTTTTAAAGTAATAGAATTTGGTTCTTCTTCCGCTGTTTTATATGTTCTGTCTTGTAATATTTCTGTGTATGTTTACCTAGATAATACTCCACCAAAGCTAGTGCATTCCCTTTGTGAGTGACCCTAGCGGAGGTGGGGTGTTACAGGCAGACAGGAGACAAAGTTATCAAAGATTGCACACAAATAATATTAAATGCTACATGGTTTTCATGTACTAATAGATTTACACATAAAGGAATACCCAGGGACCAAATTTTATAATAAAAATTATTAATATTTACTATTTCAGTAATAAGAAATGGTGAGGTAGAAAGTCTTTCGGGTGTGAGTTGTTGGTGGGTTGGTGTACAAAATAAATTTTCGTTAACAGAGTTAATTTGATTTTCTTCCGAACCAAAAAAAAAAGAAAAAGACAAAGAAATTAATGCGTAGGTAACAGGAGAGAGTAAGAAACAAAGAATAAAAATATAAATGAACCTACTCAAATGTTGTTCGCACTTGACTACAAATTCAACCATTATAAAGCAAAAGAGGGAGTGGAAGAGCATAATGTTGAAGAACAAAATTATGTAAGTGATATGCAGTTCCATGTGCACACTTGCAGTACAGTAAGCATTAAAGACTTCTGTTCGTTAGAACATCATGTCACGGTAAATCTGCCGTAACCATAAGCTTATAACATGTATGATAAGAAAAATGCATCTAGGGAAATGGTAGTCAAACTCAGTTCGTATTCATGACATTCAATCTTCGTGTACACCAACGATTCATTTTCTATACAAAAGTGTCAGTGAAGTGCATAATAAAAAACCTGAAATAAAATATCCGAACAGTGTAGATATATGTGATGAAGTTGAAGTTATCAAATTGTATTGCTAGTTGTTAACTCAACAGTAAATGGATGATGATACCTTAAATCATCATGATTTCATACGTGGATCGAAAGGCTAGATGGAAGCAGGTTTAAATGCATTGGAACAATAATAGAACAAAATGGTTCGCCAAAAAGAATGAAACCCAGAAGAAGTTGTCTAAGAAGTGTCCAGAAGGCTTCGCAAGTGGAGAAAAAGATGCACCTTTATTGTTAATTGGCAGCAACAACTTGTGACTTCATCGCGGTCCGCAATCAATAGTTGATCGCTGAAATTGAGCACCAATGGAATCAGAATGGGAGAGGGGTTGCGCCGAAAATCTGATTTGTATAAGAAAAAAAGTGGAAGAATCGAGGATGTGTGTTTAGTAGCAGTTCCTCGGAAGGAAGGACGGAGGGGTAGAGGGTTAGTTAGTATGGAGTAGGGCCAGACAGGTAGAGAATTTGGTGGCGGCGGTGGCGGACATCGCAGTGTAGGATGAATTTGGGAGGGGGGAAACCGGCGTGAAAAACCTAGCTGTTCAAATGAGAAAAAGGATAAGCGCGTGGATTCAAAAGAGGGACAGACGTCAACACCAATGTGTTGTCTCTACTTTCCAGTACAAGTAATAGATAGTGTCGCTTTCCCACTCTCGAACAGAAGGGTGGTCGACCTCCTCCATAGACGGGCAGTCGACCGGACGGTCCACCTTCCTTTGTGTGGCAGTCAACCCCAGGTCAATGTAGCGAGATTTCTTTTCCCTTAACATTACTTTTTATATTAATTACTATTAATTCTTACTGGTTATTATTCATTCTTGCATATATATATATATATATATATATATATATATATATATATATATATATTGTTAGCCTACTTTGTAAACTAGGCTATACAAAGTCAAGAAGTAAGAAGATCAAGTAAACAGAAGACACTCTGTTACACACTCGGTTCGGATCGGAATTACAGAGGTAAGAACAGAAGCATCACAAAGCTAAAAGATCAAGCCGGATCGGATCGAGCGTAGTCAAAGAAAAGCAAACCGAGACAAAGTGAGGAAAGGCAAAATTCAAGCCAGATCGGATCGGATGGGATGATCCGATCTGAACTCCATCTACTAGTCAATCCGAACCGAACCCAGTGTACCCTGCTACTTCACTCCACGATCTCCTGAATATTCGGGATAGTTACACCCACTTTATACCCACGATGGTCACTTAACTGATGTGCTGGCAACACCAGAACTCATCCGATCCCGAAAGCCATGGAATAGAGGACACGTGCACCCGATCCGAACCGAATATTGGAGAAGTTTCCACCTATAAATAGACCCCCAAGGGTCGTTTGAAAGGATCTTTTAGCACTCTGAGAGTTCAAACATCTTTGAGAACCGAATTCCAGCATTCTCAAACAATCCAAATCATCATTCAAAGTATATTTTGAGATATTTGAGTGAATGTATATGAAAAGTAAGTGAGATTGAGTGAATATCCTATTGTATTTTCATCAACATCATCAAGCAAAGTGATATAAAGTGGACATAGGCTCTTTAACGCCGAACCACTATAAATCCTGTGTCTTTTTTCTGTTTTTGATTTCATTTTATTGTAATTTCAGTCAATTTGGGTGTTAGAATCACTTTTTGGTCTAACATTTTGGTGCTTTCACTGAGAACAATTTGAATTCTCTGTTTTTCTGGATTATTGTTCTACTTTTTGGACCGTTGAGTTCAAAGAAGTTAATCCCCAATTTTCGACGCTTTTAAATACTCGTTGGTTGATTGTTAAAGAATTATTGCCAAAGGAAAAGGCAAGGAAGTTCAAACCAGTTGAGGGAACGAAGTTGGTGAAGATCAGCAAAATCCGGTCGTGACGAGGTCTCGTGGGCAGAGTTCGGGAGCGGATCGGACAGGTTCAGGAAATCCGAACTGACCACATAGAGAGAGCTCCGATCCGAACCGAGTAGAAGACGTTGAAGAAGTGCACTCCCCCAACAAGAACCAATCCGGCCAGGTTACTTTGCTCCGATCCGATCCGACACTAGGTGATACTGGAATCTCTACTCGAGCCCCTCCAAATGCTCCGACTCCAGCCACCAGGACCAATGACTAGATCAATCCATCTGCGCCTGTCACCTAAGGAGATTTTTCGCGCCTTCTTGACATGCTTGAGAGCACTAGGGAGGCCATGAGAATCCACGAGCGCACTAATCTTATGATGCAAGAGAACATGAGAATCATGAGTAGGGAAATTGACGAACTCCACAGACAAAGAACTCCATCCCCAGTTCATCGTACTGCAATGGATCAGTCTTCTTCTTCTGAGGAAGAACGGCCCCTTGAAAGAAGGCCGCTCGAACGACCTCAGAATTTGGAGCAAATGACTTTTGGATCTTTGGGATCCCGCGAGGACGCTGCTCGTGTACTAGGACCCAATGATCCGAGCTTGAGAGAGCTTATGGTATTACCAATGCGAGGATCCCATGTTTTTCCTAGAGATCCTAACCTCACCAATCCCACTCAAGGACAAATGCTTCAGTCCCTTCCTCCCGAGATCGACCGGGAACGTAGGGAGCAAAGCAGAGCAGAAGCCGCTAGAAGAAGGAGGGCATCCCCTGATCAGGAGCCCAGAGGAAACCCGAACATCAGAGCTAGGGAGCCTGAACGACCTTTGACCAATGCTGACGTATGGGCTATGGTACGCCAGATCATGTCTGAGAGTCGAAACTACACCAATGAAGATTATGGCATTGAGCGAAGTCATACTCCCTTTACTGATGACATTCTTGACTTTCGGTTCCCCCGACATTTTAATCTGCCACAGATGGACAGATATAACAGGAGAACCGACCCAGGACAACATTTGATGCGATACACATGGCTTATGAATGCCGCCGCTGCCCCCTGACGCTGTGAAGTGTAAAGCTTTCCCGATTTACTTAGAAGATGTAGCATTACTATGGTTTACCCGACTTCCTCCTCGATCGATATCGAATTTCAAAGAATTAAGTGAATGTTTTATGAATCAATTCCGACTTCACGCCCGAAAGTCAAAGAATGTTATTGAATTATCGAGAATTAAGCAAGCGTCGGGTGAGTCTTTGAAGTCGTATCTTGACCGTTTCAATTTAGCTGTAACAGAAGTCAGCGACTCGCATGAGCCTACCATCTTGATGGCCTTAATGGAAGGAGTTGATCCTGATTCAGAGTTTGGAGATTATCTTTCTGGGAAGCTGCCTCCCACAAGAGAGGTGTTTTATGAGAAGGCCAATATTCAGTTAAGACGGGAGGAAGCAAGGGCAAACAGAAAGAGGAAGTCCGGAGCGGCCTCAAAAGAAGCTGTTCAGAGTAATGTTGCCGTAAAGCAGTCTGGAGAAAGCTCTGGGAAAGTCGAAGTGAATGTGGGAAACAAGAATGGCAATAGTAATAATGGAAACGGGGGCAACAGCAACCGCAATAGGAATGGTAATAGGAGAAACAGGAAACGAGGAAGTAATTCTAACAAAAACCCCGGTTCCAGACATTTGAAAACTATTCACCGTTGAATGACACATTATAGAACATTTATTTGGACATGTATAATGTTTTGCAATATAAAAGACCGCCGCCATGAGATTCGATAGGAAAAAAAAATTGCTACCGGAAAGTTTTGTTTATTTCACGGAACTCACGGACATTCAACAAACGAATGTCGACACTTGAGAGATGTGGTTGAGAAGTTGTTGCGTGAAGGCAAGTTGGATGAGTATAAGGCTGCCCCAAGGGACAGGGGGCAAGGAGGACAGGACCCAAACCAGAATCAGTCTGCTCCCATGCCTACAATGCAACAAAAAGGCAAAGAGATTGTCATTAACACCATAGCAGGTGGACTCCATCCAGCTATCCACAGTTTCAAAGCAATGGACCAATACGTTAATGTAGTTAAGCACATAGATGTGGACGAGTGCAATGATTTGGAAGATATCACCCCTGTGAAACGGCAGAATACAATGTTCGATGATGTAGTGTTCCGTAGCAGAGACGACACCGGAATCCAATCACCTACCGAAGATCCGATGGTTATTACCACTACTATTGGACCGACACTGGTTCATAAGGTACTAGTGGACAATGGAAGTTCAGTCAACATTTTGTTTAAGAAGTCGTTTGATCAGATGAAACTTGAGTCTGGAGATTTGAAGCCCTGTGAAGGTTGGATCCAAGGCTTCAATGGGGCATCGACGGCTCCAATGGGGTGCATATAATTGCCCGTAACATTGGGGCAAAGGGATCGTCGAAGAGTACGAATGTTTCAGTTCGTAGTGCTAGATATCGATTCGCCCTACAACGCATTTTTGGGAAGGCTTGCCCTTGCAGAGTTCAGGGCTTGTATTGCACTGTGGTGCTTATTGCTAAAGTTCCCAACTGAAGCCGAAACAAGAGTAATGAGAGGAGATCAAGTCTCCGGACGAGCTTGTTATATTGCTGAATTAAAGATGCTGATGAAGGCACTCAACATCGAGACTAAAGGTACCTCACCTCCTCCGAAGGAGGGTTCGGCGTAGCAATTAGAGGGGTCATTCCCGAAGGAGTTGCCCAAGGGAATGCCTGAAGACTTGGATCCTAGAGAAGATGAGGAACCAGAGGATAGAAAGGCAACTCCTAACGAAACGACAGTGGATATACCCGTTGATGAAGCTGATCCAGCAAAAGTTTTGAAGATTGGATCCCAGTTGGATCCGCACAGAGCCAAAGAACTGGCTGACTTCCTGAAGGCAAACTTGGATGTATTTGCCTGGACCCACGCCGACATGTGTGGGATATCACCATCCATCATGAGTCATTTGTTGAGTATAAACCCAAAACATCCTCCTGTAAAGCAAAAGAGACGTGTGCTGGGCTCAGAGAGGTCGGCAGCTCTAAAAGAAGAAGTGGAGAAGCTGAAAGAGAATGGATTTATTAGAGATTCGACATATCCCGACTGGATATCGAATCCTGTTTTGGTAAAGAAGTCAAATGGAAAGTGGCGGACGTGCATTGATTTTCCAGACTTGAATAAAGCCTGCCCAAAAGATAACTTCCCACTCCCCAGAATAGACCAGCTTGTGGATTCGACAGTGGGACATGAAATTCTTTCTTTCATGGACGCATATTTCGGATACAACCAGATTCCCATGCATGTGCCCGATCAAGAGCACACGAGCTTCATTACAAATTTATGGTTGTATTGCTATGTGGTCATGCCGTTTGGATTGAAAAATGCTGGAGCTACCTACCAACGCTTGGTGAACATGATGTTTTATAACCAAATAGGGAAGACTATGGAGGTTTATGTGGATGATATGCTTGTCAAATCGAGACAGTCCTCCAGCCATACGCAAGACTTGGCAGAGATGTCCGGTATCCTGCGAAAGTATCAGATGAAGTTAAATCCTTTGAAGTGCTCATTTGGGGTGGCATATGGAAAGTTTCTAGGTTTCATCGTGAGCTCTCGGGGGATTGAAATAAATCCCAGTCAAATAGCAGCGATAAGGAACATTGAGGAACCAAGGAGAATCAAAGACGTCCAAAGACTTGCGGGGAAAGTGGCTGCGTTGAGTAGATTTATCTCCAAAGCAATGGACAAATGCATCCCCTTTTTTAAATTGATAAAAAGGGGAAAGAAAAATTTCGAATGGACTCCAGACTGTGTTGAGGCCTTTCGAAATCTATTGGACTTACTAGAGAGACCACCGATTTTGTCAAAGCCAGTGGATCATGAAGAGATGTTTGTTTATCTAGTAGTATCGGCTCATGCCGTTAGCACCGCCTTGGTCCGGGAAGAAGACAAAGTGCAAAGGCCGGTATATTATGTAAGTAAGAAATTGGCAGCTGCAGAACGTAACTACCCAAGGATTGAGAAGCTCGCTTACAGCCTTCTAATCGCCTCCCGAAAACTTCGCCACTATTTTCAAGCTCACCCAATAACCATATACACTGATTAGCCTTTGAGACAGGTGTTGCAAAGACCCAAAGCATCGGGACGGTTGATCAAGTGGAATATTGAATTAAGTCAGGTTGATTTAAATTTTCAGCCGCGGAGATCGATCAGGGGGCAAGCTCTGGCTGACTTTATAGCAGAGTTCACAATTCCGGAGGAAGAGATAATCAACGACAAGGTGGTCAAGTCAGAGGAAGAATTAAAATTAGATCCATGGAAGTTGTACACAGACGGAGCCAAGAACGACGGAAGGTCCGGAGCTGGAGTCGTCTTAGTTACTCCTGAAGGACGAGCGTTATATTATGCTCTGCGACTAGAATTTTCAGCTACTAATAATGACTCTGAATATGAAGCCCTGATTACCGGGCTGAAACTTGTTAAGTAATTCGGAATAAAGGCATTGGGTATATTTTGCGACTCCAAAATAGTCGTCTGCCAAGTGCGAAAGGAGTTTGCGGCCCGGGGACCTCGACTTATCACCTATCTCGGAAAAGTGGAGGAGCTGTTGAGCAACTTGGAACGGTATAACATAACGCATATCCCAAGAGCTGAAAACCAGAAGGCAGATCGGCTAGCAAAGCTAGCTAGTTCCGACAATCCAGAGGAAACCGAAATGGTTCCGATTGAGACGTTGGGATCGCTTAGGTTTGAGTCAATGGAAATTGAATTAGCTTTTGAAGCAGAACCGGAGAGGGAGTCGTGGATGACCCCAATCAAGAATTTCCTTAGAAATGGAATACTCCCGCCAAAGAAGAATGAGAGGTGAGCCATAGTTCGCAAAGCCACCAGATACATCCTTTGAGATGATACCGTTTATCGGCAAGGATTTTCTATGCCCCTATTACGATGTATAGCGCACGATGACATCAAGCGTGTACTAAGAGAAGTACACGAAGGTGAGTGTGGAGATCATACGGGGGTCAGACTTTAGCAAAAAAGGTATTGCGGTATGGGTATTTTTGGCCCACTATTAGCAAAGATGCAGATGATTACTCACGACTCTGCGACAAATGCCAGAGGTTCGCCAAGATCCCCAGAGCACCACCAACCCAGCTCAAATTGATGGTGAGTCCATGGCCGTTTTCCATGTGGGGAATTGACATCATCGGAGTTCTACCGATTGCCAAAGGAGGAGCGAAGTATGCAATAGTCGTCGTGGACTATTTTACGAAGTGGGTGGAAGCTGAGCCCTTAACCAAAATCACAGCGAGAAAGGTGATAAGTTTCGTAGTTAGAAATATCATATGCCGACTTGGGATTCCAAGGACAATTATAACTGACAATGGAACCCAGTTCGATGGTGCCGAATTCAGAAATTTCTGCCAGAAATACAAGATCGACAAGCGGTATACTGCAGTCGCCCACCCACAGTCGAATGGGCAGGTAAAAGCAATAAATAAAGTCATAAAGTCCATCCTCAAGAAGCGATTGGAACATGCAAAAGCAAAATGGGTGGATGAATTTCCCTTGGCCTTGTGGGCATATCGGACAACGTTTAAAGCAGCTACCGGTCATACTCCTTTCTCTCTCATTTGGCTCGGAAACAGTAATCCCGGTAGAGCTTGAAGTTCCCTCTCACAGGGTGACATATTATGACCCGATGATGAATCGGGCACTCCTCCTCGAGTCCCTTGATGAAATCGAAGAGAAAAGGGACGAGGCAGACTTGCGTGTGTCAAGACATCGACGTCAGATGGCACGCTATTATGACAAGAAAGTTCGTTTTAGAACCTTTGAACCAGGAGATTGGTGCTAAAGCGAGTTTTTCCATCCCTTCGACACCTCGGTCCAAAGTGGGAAGGACCATTCGTCATCCAACGGAAACTTGAGACAGGAGCCTTCAAGTTAATGACCGTAGATGGCAAGGAAGTGCCTAGGGCTTGGAATGCCCAACACTTGATGCGATATTTGAATTAGGGATGTTGTATTTTCTTTTGTTTTCTTATGAACTCTGTGAAAAGGCACGACTTGCCTTAGAAAAGTCTGTTGATACGAACAAAGAACTATAAAGTGGATGTAGGCTACGACTTAGCCGAACCACTATAAAAATATCGTGTGCCATTTACTTTCCTGCATTATTTATATCTTCAACTATTATTCTATTGTGATTGTGGAATACGAGATGTTAAATTAAAATATGGAAAGTTGAAGATGGCTTATATGCAGGAACAAACACAACGACTGTTTGTACAATAAGACATAAAAGAATGGGAAGACAACATTCTTAACTCTAACTCTCAAGAATTGAGAGAGAGTATAAAGGATGGGAAGACGACGTCCTATGAGGCGTGAAGGTGCACCCAGATGAGAGATCGCCTCAGCAAGAACTTCAACCTGAATATAAGACATGAGAGTATAAAAGATGCCAGAAAAGAACATGCATCAATGACAAAAGGAATGTGACCCCCGTCAAAGAATAGGGGACATTCGAACTTTAAAACTTAATCTTGAATAGTTTTTCAAGACTGACTGAGGGCATATATGTACACACATATTCCCCCCCCCCCCCCCACTATGACTCCATTACACAATTTTAGTAGGACATGCATTTGCATTTTTACATAAGTACTGAACTGACGACTAACAGACATTGCAGGAAATGAATTATTTTTATTTACAAATGAATGAATTTGTACAGGAAAACAGGCAAAAAGAAGGTGCGAGGGCCGCACTCGCAGCAACAATTATGGGCCAATCAAATGCTAAAATAAAGCAAAACACTTCATCACTTAGACTTTGAAGTGGACTTGGACTTCTTAGCAGCCTTCTGATCATCCTTCGCCTCTTTTTCAGCATCAGTTAAGATGCGCCTTGGTTTTTTCTTCCCTGAGACTGAAGTGCTGGAATCGGTTGACTTTTTCCCGAGAGGCGGAACGCTGGAATCAAGAGAAGACTTTTTAGAAAGTTCTTCTGTAATGGATCTAGTCGAAAGCTTAACAACTAACCTTGATCCAGCATCCACTAATGCGAGAGGCTTAAGGCTTTCGGGGTCTAGGTCTTCAACTTTAAGCTGCATGCGTTTGTCTTGTTCGGCTTTCAGTGCAGCTAAAGTAATGTCATCGGTGCTTTTTGATTCCCCGACTATAGCCACCTCAGGGTCCTCCTCATGTCCCTCATCGCCACTATCATCCTTTAAGGCGTCTATCATCTCGCCGTCGTGAGGAGTGTCAGCCTTACCCTTGTCTCCTTCATTCTTCTCCGTTGACTTTGCTTCGGCAGTGGTTCCCTGGGGCACGTCTGCCTTCTCGGACGGTTCAGCACCTGTGGAATGAGAAGCAACAGTTATCAACTCTGGAGAAAATAAAGTGTCCTTAATTGATTGTCCAACTATGCGATGGAAAGTAGAGACAGCTTTGACGAATTGGGGTGAAAAGGTAGAAATACCTTCCGATGACTTTTCAGCTGGAGTAGCTGTCACCTCTGAAGCCGATTCAGGAATAGGAGATAAAAGAGATGTCTGAGGGATCGCCGGGTTTTCAGGGTCGTATCCCTCTACTTCAGGAGTTTTAGCAGCAGAGGAAGAAGAGACAGCCTCCAAGATGTCTTTTTGTTTAGCCTTCCGTTTTTCCTCATCCATGGCGGCAGCAATTAGGCGACGCCCCTCGGCTAGACTCGTCGGCTCGTCATCTCTTAGATACTTTTCCACAAGTTTGTCCTCGTCGATGGAATCTACCTTGAGTTCTTCTTTTTCCCATTCAACAATTTGGCTCCATACATGAACCAAGGTAGTCGGGTAATCATCGATCCAAGAGATGTTTCAGTGGCGGATTATATGTGCAAAAAATTCAATCAGTAATTCACCAAAGCCCTGCACATCCTCCTGAGCCTCCGCTAGCTGCTTGCGGGATTCTTCGGCCGATTTGATGACGCTTTCAACATTACCTTCCGCCAGGGCAGCCCTGTTCTCGGCCTCCATCAACTTGGAAGCCAAGTCAGCATTTTTATTCTCCAATTCGGTGTTCTTCTTCGCCAACTCGGCCTTTTCTCGCTCAAGGTCAGCATAAGCAAGTTGCATTTTGGCAGCATCTGACTTGGCATCTTCCGCTTGCTTTTTCAGCTCCGAACGCTCTTGAGTATGGGACTCGAGCAAGTCATGATAGCGTTTTTATAGATCTTCAAATTGTTTCATGAAGCTAGCAGCGTCCCGTTGAGCGATAACAAGTTGAGCCCGTGTATCCTCGAGGTCTTTTCCTAAATTTTTTTAAGGCCCTTGCATCATCTTCTGCGGTCTTCTGCATCGAGTTAGTATTCGTGATTAGAGTTCGGATGATTCTGGAAAGGTTGCACGAATACTTGAACATCTCTGAATATTGTTTCTCGGCCGCGTCTATTTTTGCTTTGGCCTCATCTGCCCACCTCGAGGAAATAGGCTCAAGAGCAGGTAAGAAAGTTAAGTTTTCAAAGTAGTGATCGGGAAATTGCTCCTCCAGATACGCCCGCTTAACTGCAGTTTTTGCATCCAACGGTGGAAGTGCAGGGAATGTCAGCTCGGTATCCTTATGTATGGAAGGCTCAATGGCCTCCTCATCCCTTCTAGGCCGTTTAGCAGGAACCTTGCGCTTGCTTCGCGAGTCGGTATCTCTCGGCGGGCTCCTTTCCCGACTGCGCTTTTCTTGAGAAGAAATTGAGTCTTTTGGTTGTGGTCTGTCATCTTCTCGACGACCTTGGTAGTCCTTATATCTCTCTGAATCTGACCGAACGGGAGAGCGAGAGCGCGAGGACCGCGAATGATAAGAATCATAGGGCCTTCTGTCCTCCCTACCGCGGCCTTCGCGACGTCATACTCAACATCGTGAGGGAGTCTGGTCATGCTGCGGCGTAGCTTCTTGATGTCATAGTAAGCACGAGACATTGTACCTGCACAATAATGCAAGTGGAATTTAGAATCAGTATTCTCATAAGACGTAAGTGCTGTGAAGTGGGGTGCAATTGTGTTAAGTGCATCCTAAGTGGTGTCCCCCCTCCGACAAACCAGAGTCTGAAGCCGAGCCAGTGCGAGAGGGCTCTTTGGTCTTAACAGGAGTAGTCTCCTCCGAAGAAGTAAAAACTAAAGGATTTGTGCCAAAATCCTCGGAAGTGTAAATAGTGTCAGGAAGAGGGAGATATCCCAAGCCCTGAAATGTAGGATCGTCAACAGTAGGGGCATCTTTTTGGGAAGTGCCTGTTGGTTGTTCTTTAGGAGACGGCGATTTCTCAAGAGAAACAACATCCCCAGGAGTGATGTACCCCTCTCGGTGCTTTTCAGGTAAATTAGCCAACTCATCATCTTGAGTCGAACTTGGAGAAGGTGAAGTTCGAAGTGGCATGGTGGGACCTTTCGAGCTCTCGCCCATTTCCGGAATTACATCCACCGGAGCGATATATACATATGGACCTGACCCGTGACCTATACTACGGGTAATGGATAGCAGTCCGTGGTGATGAAGATATTCGTCCTTGAGGACTTCATCGATAGTTAAAAACTTTTGATCACCATTAAGGAGCCGATGCATCCGATCAAAGAACAATTGACCAGATATTTGTTTTGGATTGTCAACTGCAAATAAAAAGAAAATGGATTAGCGTGGTGGCGTGGACATTCAGAGTCGAGGTTTAGAAAACTAGTGCCTTACTCGATTTTGTCCATCTCCTAGCACACCCCGGCTGTCGCCTTACATAAAACCATTCCAGCTTGGAGTCCCCGGCCTTGCTACTGAATGGCGCTAAAATTATTTTTCTTTTTGGGACAGATTCGAAGTAAGAGAAAGAAGGAGTTTCTCGAGTTCGGTGCTTGAAGTTATAAAAGAAATGAATGTCATCAAAAGTGAGCTCTATGCCTAAGATCTCGCGGTATGCTACATATAAGGTATGCAGGTAAGCATAGGGGTTGGGATGCAGCTGCATGGGGGCAATCCGCATTTGTCTTAGAAAATCGACGACGAAAGGAGAAAATGGAGGGATAGCCCCAACCATGCACATTAATCGAGTGATTGCCATAAATCCCTCCGGAGGATTATGAGGACGGTCGGTTTTAGACGGTACCAGGGTATCTTTTTTATGTATCCCGTTCTTTAAGCATATTCGAAGGAGCCTGTCGTAGTCAATCGTCGATTCAACAGAATCTTGAGGTGATTCCAATATGATGGCAGACTCAAATTCGTCAGGAGCTCGATTATCTCCAACCCTCCTTCCTCTTCATAACCCAGAGAAACTTCACTGTCAGAAGACGTTCTGTTGTTATGCGCCCCCACTTCATAATCTGATCCCTCGTCACCTCATTCAGGGTCTGAGGAAGAAGATATGTTGTCAAGAGTAACTTTGTTGGATGTCTCGGAGACCTCTTTCTTTTCTGCCAGCCTAGAAGAATGTCTTTTGTCCATGATCACTAAACTATCGAAGAAGTAATAACAAAAGTTAAAGTAAATTAGCCCGTGTCCCCCTGTGCACGTGTGTGAATTAAAGTGTGTACGGTGTGTGCAGAAGCTGTAAAGTTAACACTCAAAAGTGTAATGCAAAATCTGGGCAAAGTAATGATGTTCAGAGCAGTTCTTGATGTTCATGTATGTTCGCAGGGCACAATCCTAACTGTTCATGAAGGTGGAAGTTATGTCAAATATTGATTTTATCCAAATGGACAAAGTATTGTGCTTTAAGTTGGGTGGCCTCGGTTCGGTTCGAGTACACATGATGGGATCGGATTGGAGACAAAATCGTGCTTCAGTCGAAAGTTAACATCCAACTGGATCGGTTCGGGAGCATGCTTTTGGAGCGGACCGGGTAGGTTTGAATGTCAACACCCCTTTCTCCTTTGTTCTGCCTTCCGACCCGATCCGGTCAAATAAGCCTCGTTTCTCTTTTTTGCTTTTTGCTCCGACCCGACCTGATAGAGTAAGCCTCGCCTTCCCTCTTTTCCGACCCGATCCGGTCTTGTGAACCCCTCACTCCTTTCTTCTCCTCCATCTCTTATGCTTCCTCACCTGAACCGACTCCCTATGCCTTTCGTCTTCCTCTTCCTCCTCAGTCACAACCGAACTCAATCCCGTCTCCAAAACCCTAGTTAGAACCGAACATGTACCATCTTCCACCTCCCAGCGCTTCGAGGTGATGGCGGAGCCACCAACAACGACGGTGAGGGAGGAGGGAGTCACGGCGTCGAAGCCGAGCAATAACCACACTCAAATCATTCAAATCGACCGCAAATTTCAATTGAAACCAATTATTATGAAGTTAATCGAGGATTTAAACCTACCAAGGTGTTTAATTTGGAGATCAGCGCGAAAATTGTAAGAGCTTTCTTTTTGGGACCTAGGGTTTCGGAGCGAGACTTATCAAACGAACGCAATGAAAGAAAAAGAAAGTGAAAAGAAGACGGAGGCTGGGTTTATACAAATATGTGGTGACCATTCGTATCCCTTTCCTCCTTCCCCGCTTGGACCGGATCATAGCCCACCAACTCATTTTTTGGCTTGCTAGCCCAGTGTTAAGCAAAAAGAAAGAGGAGACTGCATGGGTCGGAATCCGGGCCGAATGGATTGAATGCAATAGCTTGACGTATAAATTGAACTCAAAAGAAATCAATAAGAAAATCACCTGGAAGAATAACTAGATGTTAACAAGAATTCTCCAAATTGTTTGAAAATAAAGAAAGGGATCCACACACCATGCAACATATATATAGACATCAAGAGACACAACTTTCTGAAACAACGTATCTTTATGTATCAGTGGAAACGACTTCTCAATGATTCAAAATGAAGGATTGATGTATAGATAACATCAAAGCACGCTTCATCTTCAACAGAAGCATCCTTTGAGGGGGCAAAATGTTAGCCTACTTTGTAAACTAGGCTATACAAAGTCACGAAGTCAGAAGATCAAGTAAACAGAAGACACTCTGTTACACATCCGGTTCGGATCGGAATTACAAAGGTAAGAGCAAAAGCATCACAAAGCTAAAAGATCAAGCCGGATCGGATCGAGCGTAGTCAAAGAAAAGCAAAGCGAGACAAAGTGAGGAAAGGCAAAATTCAAGCCGGATCGGATCGGATGGGATGATTCGATCCGAACCCCATCTACTAGCCAATCCGAACTGAACCCAGTGTACCCTGCTACTTCACTCCACGATCTCCTGAATATTCGGGACAGTTACACCCACTTTATACCCACGATGGTCACTTACCTAATGTGCTGGCAACACCAGAACTCATCCGATCCCGAAAGCCATGGAATGAACGACACGTGCACCCGATCCGAACCGAATTCTGGAGAAGTTTCCACCTATAAATAGACCCCCAAGGGTCGTTTGAAAGGATCTTTTGGCACTCTGAGAGTTCAAACATCTTTGAGAACCGAATTCCAGCATTCTCAAACAATCCAAATCATCATTCAAAGTATATTTTGAGATATTTGAGTGAATGTATATGAAAAGTAAGTGAGATTGAGTGAATATCCTATTGTATTTTCATCAACATCATCAAGCAAAGTGATATAAAGTGGACGTAGGCTCTTTAACGCCGAACCACTATGTCTATTTAGGGTATATTTTACGGGATGTTATAAAAACGTTGAACGATAATTTAAATTAATAAAATAATGAAAATATCTCATCTATAAATAACACCTCATCATCTCAAACATAATCCATCACTTTCTATTCTTTATGACTAATTATATCTGCCACATCAATGAAAACTTCAAGCAATTAAATCCAATTCAAAGCTCGATGAAATCGAACGATTCCGGATTCTTTGAACTTGTATAAGCAAGTGATTCACGTTGGTGTATGTGGTTTTTAGTGCGGCTCGATTCCTTAAAGTTCAATCTCGAACCAATCAAAAAAGGGTTGAGGTCGAGAGGTACTTCATGACATCGGAGGGTGGGTGAATGGTGCATGTGTATTCGTGATGGTCAAAGAATTCGAATGGTGGAGTTTGTTGGGTTTTCGACAAAAAAATGTTGCCTCATGTAGTAAGAACTACGGAGGAGTTCTGGGAACACGACTCAAAATAGGGGACCTGAGGTTGAGATATGGTGGTCCATAGGTCGGATTTGAGGAGAGCAACAATGCAACGAAGTCCGTTCGTCGAACAGAGCACTATAGCTCTGTATCACTGATTAACATGCACGCTTGTTTAGGTTATTTTGCACAGGTGATAAATTTTCTCAAAATGAAGAAGACAGGGGGAGATTAAGCGTTTAAAGGGTGAGGTTGATTTTGAATAAATAATTAAGTTTAATTTATTTTAATCTCATATTAACTTGTAACAACCATATATAGTCCATACGAAGTCCGATTGACACGCCGTCAATTACATTGGGTTCGTATCGACGAAAACTACATGTACGAAGTGGGCTGGATAATTTTGGGTTTTGTTTGATTTCAAGTGCCTGTTTGAAATTAGATAAAAACATCATGAAATCGTCATTCAGAATGAATGATGAGTTTAACTCATGCTTTTTGATATACTATTGTGCTATATGAAAGTATTGGCTGTTATTTATATATTTATTTATATGATTAGATGTTTGGATGATTTACTTCTTAATCAGTTGGTTGGTGGTTGTATGTACCCGCCCTTGGAGCGGATGACCTTTGATACTGCTGCTTGTTGCAGAAGATTCATCTTATATGAATTAGTTTATTTGAGTTGAATTACATGTATATGCATTGATATATGAGCTGTGATGCATGGGGACATGTTAGAGGGATCCAACAGGATTCCTCAATATGATTGTTACCGTATTTATATTCATATGATGTTATATGAACATATTGGACGTAAAGCCTGATTATGAACCACATTGGCTATATAAAATTGTTATATGTGGAATTGTAGTGAAATGAATATATTAGTTTATATGATACATTGAGTTTGTCTATTTCACACATTTGGGTGTGTTTGACATAACTGAACTAAATTAGAAAGAACAAAAATTGGAAAACTAGAGGTGAATGGTTTTGAAATATAAAACAACTTTGTATCCTTTTACTTAAAACCTATTTTACTTTATATATATATATATATTGAAATCAATTAAGCCTGTTTTACATGATTTAGAAATTATTTTGGATTATAACACACCTGTTATAATAAATGATTTATTAATCATAAGTATTTTTCCATGTTAAATATTTATTGGTACTTAAATATTTAAAGGAATATTTTAAAGATAAGAATAAGTATAAAAATGATTTTGGGGTTGTCGTGAGAATGTTTTAATTACATTATTCTTTAATCCTCTTAGATTATACTAATGAAGCATATGTAATTGAATCTTTAAACGAATGTTTTAAAGATGATTATAAATGGAATTGTTTTGGGTTTGTTGTAAACAATTTTTTGACAACACCTGTCTTTTAAATCCTAAAATATAGTTAATATGTAATATACTACAAAGCAGGGGTGCGACACTTAGTAGAATAACTGCGCACGGAATTCATACGGGGTGCGAGGGTGCGTGGGGATGTGACGCGACTAGCACAATATGCGCCACGAGGTGTGTCCCCGTATTTCATGGAAGGGGTGTGGTTGGGTGCGGAAAAGAGGGTGCGGGACGAGATGGTATCAGGTTAAATACCGTGAAGGAAAAAAACAGCGAAAAAGAAGAAAATCCAGCGATGAACAAGAAGAGATATCAGTAAATTACTAACCAGATTTAAAATTTGAGATGCAATAAATGTCGATTCGAAGAAACAACCAACGTCATCGATTCCAAACAGAAATTGCAATCGAGATGCAAATCAAAGGCAAGCATCTCAATCGATTTTTTCCCTCCAGTTATCTATCTCTCGTATTCTATCGAGATGCAAATCAAAGGCAAGCATCTCAATCTCAATTGAGACGTAAAACACATGGGGAGAATACGACATTGTAGACCTATTATTTTAGGGGTAAGCTGGAGATTTTTGGGCAGTGCTTTGGAATCAAATTTAGACTAGGCTTAAGGAGAAAAACCGAGCTTGGATTTTTTTATTAATTTGACTTAGTATAGTTCTAAGTCTAAATTAGAGTTGTTAGAAAAACATTTAACTAGAATATTTTTTATATTTAATTTAGATAGGTGATTGTTATTTAATTTAGATTGGTCATTGGTTATTTTTAATATTTATCGTATCCCCCCGCACCCGAATCCTCATATTTTTGAATTTGTCGAATTCTTGTAACCCTGTACCGCACACTCGTATCAGCGCACCCGCACCAATGCTTCGTAGGTAATATATTGTTTAAAGGTATTGAACATACTTAGATCTTTAATAGTTGATTTTAAAGACAGAAACAAGTATTGGAATTTTTCAAGAATAAGATATTGAAGAAGATGTTTTAACTTATAAAAGAGAAGAGGTTCTTTATTAAACAATGGTTTAACCTCTTTGATTATATTTTAAAAAAAGTAAATCTTAGAAATGAATTGTGGATATACTTATAATGTAGGAATAAGTATATGAATACGTTTTGAAGTATTGAAAACTATAAAGGAATGGGGAAACAGTAGAATACATTCATATATGTTTTATATGTATAAATTGAACATATACACTAGTATATAAAGAAATATTAATCAAGTAGGAGTTGTTGATTAATAATGAAGTCTTATTGGATAAATGAAGTCATATTAGATTAAAAAAAAGTTTTACTAATAAAATAAGTTTTAATTATTGAAAGATCAATTAAATAGGAAAGAGATTAAAAGTCATTTATACGAGTTAATCGTGCTATGACTATTTATCATGCTTTGTGACTTGACAATGCTTTGGATGTTTATTCATTTGTTATGAAAATTAAACGAGGTTGTTTTTCATATACAATCGTCTGTTATGTGACTTGATAGTCAATTAATCGACTATAGAACTTGACCTTAAATCTAGCGATTACTTTTGAGGAAACCGGGATTGGTAAGTGTTCTACTTATTGAAAACCACTTCAAAACTAGTATACGGGGTCGATGTTTTAGAAGCGGTTGTGAAGTAATGTCTTTGTGGCGGTGCAAGATCTGTTGAGATACTCGAGCACATGTAGTGATTCTGAGATATGTTAAAGAATCTATGTATGATTCTGAGATCTATTGATATATTGGAATCCATGTGTGATTCCAAGATCGACTAAGGAATCTATGTGTGGTTCAGAGATCTATTGTGTTGTGTGATCCCAACTGGGTATTCATGTTATGTTCGAGTGATGAAGACTCGTATGGAAAATGCCGAACGAAACCTCGACGTTGGAAATAATAGAAAGCAGAGTAGGACCACAACCTGGTGTTTAGCAAACCCACGACATGGCATATTGACTCCATATCTGAAAATGCTTATAGTTGTTGTATGGCGATTGGATATACTTGGTTCTACGTAGTGCACTTCGGTGTTTTCATGCATAGGCTAGTTGTGGTTGCCGTTTGGTATATTTTATCTAGAGATATATGATGCTCGGAGATACATTCTGAACCTTGCTAGGAGGCTGGCTCTAGTTTATCTAGGATGTCTCCAAAAGAAAATCCAATATGTGAACATGCCTTGGCGATTTTGTTTATACCTTAACAATTGTCGAATGTAACCAATGTAATCATTCATGCTAAATGATTTATTTACGTTCTACACTCCAAACATTTTATATTGTACAACTATTTTGGCCATTCCAACTGTATTGATATGTGTCATATATATGTTGAGTTACCTTACACGGTTTCTAGCCTAATCCGGTTGTTATCTTATTATAATGCTCGGGTCAAACCAAGTATATTTTCCAAATCGGATTTGGATTGCTTTGGAGCTTCAGAAGAGGAGTTGTGCCGAGACACACGCTCGTATTTTATTTCTTTATTCTGCTATGTATGTTGTTGTATATATTAGAAATTATAAGGATAGATTATTATAGATGTTCAAGCTGATTCATTGTGTACTTTGATTGATGTATGTATGTTAAAGTTTTCGTTTTTGTAAAGAGCATTGTTTATATTATAGATTATTTGTTTTGTTGTGAGATTTTGCTCTATATCTTCTTTCTTCCATTCTTATCTCCTTTTTTCCAATAAATATAAATCTTTCTTGCACTTGATTTGAGGTACGTGAATACAGATGATTTATTAGTGTTGATTTTCGAGAGCTAAAAGGTCAGGTCGTTACAATTTCCATTATCTGAAATGACAAGTACAATCTTAATCATTCCATAATTAATATTTTCAATGCCATAAACTTAATTTGGTATAATATTAAAATTCAATAACTTGCAATGAGATTTTCAATTACAAACATCATTAAACATCATATTGTCAAAATTTGTTTTAGCCAGGTGGTGAATAAAATCATCATAACAAAACAATGAAAAAATTAAAACAACAAATTTAATATTGATATGTAGATGAAAAATAGACTTTAAGATATAAAAAGTTCAACTCCTTGTGTTTAACAAAATTAAGATCGTCCATTCAATTTTTAGTTTACTTTAATTTGTTAGACCAAAAAAAAAAAATTGTTTTGGACTCCAACGTTTGAAATTTTTGTTCTTTGATTATATATTGATATGGTACACATAAGAAAATTAACATATGAAATGCTATGATAGTTTAGGGTTAAATAAAAATAAATAGATTTGGATAACCATACTATATAGATAAACTAGTAGGTAATATATAAAAGTTACAATTGGTGGAACGGTTTTTCTCTGACGTGGACAATACAGAATCAAAAAATTTAATTTGAGTTTGAATGGGATAAATTTAATAAGAGATGGAACCGCTTTAGAGCATTCTGATAGGGCTGATAGGGAAGAAGTAGGAGAAAATAAACAGAGGAAGAAGAAGGAAGGTAAGAAATAGAATTTCAGAAACTATCCGTTTTCTTCATTCATTCAATACATACATTAATAGGCTATTGCCATAACCAACTTGCCTACATGGCAAGACTCCTACATACTGCAAATAACGAATTGTACAAAAAGTAAAGATTCGTTACAGTCCGCATTCTACGTATCGGAGTATCGTAAAATATTTTTATTAAATACCTGAGGGTTGGATCATTCTCATATTTTTATATATTGGTTATGGGGATGTGAGACATGTCCACAACTTTTACCAATTTTATTTGTGACCATTTTCCCCCTATTAGTTTTGTACAGGGTATAACTTTTGACTGGGATCGAATCAGGTGTTGAAATCAATTTCATTGAAAAGGAAATGGTGTTGGCAATTCCATAGAGTGGTCAACTTAAAGATTTGGTTCAGTGGTTTGGGAGGAATCGATGTTTTAGTGTTTCGCAATTTCTATTCAGGTTTTATAAGCCATTATTGGGCTGATTTGGTGTGGCCCATTAGTGGGTTGCTGGAAGGCTATAAATAGGGGGTTAGAGGCATGGAGAATAGTTTACTTCCTTCATTCTCTCATTTGCTTGGGTCGTGATCTTCCTTGCTCAATCAAATACACCTTTCCACTATTAAAATTCTACATCTACATGAGAAAATTGAAGATCTACATCAAGTGAAGGGAGATCGCATCAAATTGAGAGGTTTGAAGAACATTCTTCGTTGTCCAGGTCGGCAATTTAGAGATATCAAGTTAATTCGAAGAATTGGTGAGTGATAAGCATTTATCACACAAATTCAATCAAATATATGGGTTGTTTGATCTCATTTTCACCATTTAAAGTTGTTTTCACCTAGATCTACATCATGGTAAGTATATTTTCAATTGAATCATCATAAGATCTAGTCTAGCAAGATAAATCGGTAATTCTTATGTTAATTCATATGTATATGCAAGTTTAGATCCATCTTTTTGTTTATTCATTGATTATCATGATTCGGTGAATTCCACATGGTTGTATGATGAAAAGTTGTCGTTTAAGTGTTGTTAATGATTTCATAAAATGTTGATGGTTGAATTGGATGGTTTGGGTGAGTTATTTGCACCGATATTGTCGTTTGGTGGTGGATTGGTTGAGATTGAAGATAGATTGGTCAGATCTGGAGTCGGGTTGTTTTCGGATGTGTCGCATGGCTTGTTTCTCATGAAAGAGAGTTGGGTCTTTTTTAACATGGTTAGTTAGGTCGTTTTTGACCTGATTAGTTAGATCATTTTCAACCAAGTCTGTTAGGTCGTTTTTGACCTAGACTGTTAGGTCGTTTTTGAGATCAGTTAGGTTGTTTTTAACCTGGTCTGTTAGGCCTTTTTTGACTTGGTCTGTTAGGTCGTTTTTGACTTGGTCTATTAGGTAGTTCTTGACTTGGTCTGTTAGGTCGTTCTTGACCTGGTGTGTTAGGTTGTTCTTGACCTGGTCAGTTAGGTCATTCTTGACCTGGTCAGTTAGTTCGTTTTTGACCTGGTCAGTTAGGTTGTTTTTTACCTTGTCAGTTAGGTCATTTTTGATCTGGTCAGTTAGATCTTTTTTGACCTGTCTATTACGTCGTTTTTGACCTGATCTGGTAGGTCATTTTTGATCTGACGAGTCGGGTCATTTATGATCTGCTGAGTTGGGTCGACCATGACCTAATGAGTCGAATCATTTTTTGTGTTGAATGTCGAACAAAGGTGATGATTATTTTTGTTCGATAATGGACGTGGCTTCAAAGTGAATTCAGGGAGGAATATTCAAGGTGATATGAAATGTGCGTTGATCGTCGTAATGCAATGAATGTGAGGATGACTCAAGGTGGTGAGCTCATGGATAATGGTTGCTCGAGAAGGGGCTTGAGCTTATGAACAGTCATCGGGTTGGATGGCTAAAGATATCGAAGGCTCAGGGGTTATCATTGTCGTGGGTTCCAGCGGACTCAAAGCAGAGGTATAATAGGGATGCCTAAAAGACTAAAAGTGACTGGTCGAGTACTCTAGGTAGCTCGACGGGCCTAGATACGTTTCTTTGTATGGTGTATAGAGTTTTGCTAGAATCGAGGTTTACCATTAGCCCTTGATGTTCGATGGCAAGGTGTTTAGCCGGTCATACGATTAACGATGGTCTCAAAGCAGGATTGGCAGTGATAGCCAGAGTCATGGATGAATGATTGTTTGCTTGTATCGTCTTGTGTAGATTATTCAACGTCGAAGGAGATATCTCTTGGGTGCTTGTCTGATGTTGGTTTAGGATTTCGAGGCTTGTGCTTGGGGGATATCGATTAGGTTAGTCTACGCTTGATAACTGATTTCCATGAATGTATTGTGGTTTCAAATTGTTTATTGTAAAGGCTATCACTATCGGATGTGAGGAAGACGGGTTTGGGTTCTTCTCTAGTGAGCTGGTTGATTGGTTGAATAATCTGCCTATTCTCATATACTTTATTGATAATGTTATGTTTCCCTCTTATTAGATTGGGTTGTTCATCCATTGTGTGAATGGGCAGACTAAGTAGCAGCACCAGGTAGTAGATCTTAGTGGATGATGTTGTAGATCGATGACAAGCAAGAGGCTTGTGTACCAGTTTTCTAATATACATATTATGATGTTTTCCGCTGTCTGATGTATTCTTTGAGTGGTAGTGAGGCTTTTTGTACAAAGTTCGATGATGTAATCCAACGATGTTATGGATATTCCTTGATGATATGGAAGTTTAAAATTCTGTGCAATTCCGCTTTACTATGATTGCCTGTTGTATATGTTCTATTATAATTTATACTTGCGTTGTGAGTTATACGACAGTAACCGTGTATATTATTCTACCCTGATGGTCGTCCATAGCTGCCTGACATGTTTTTAGCGCATTATTCCCTTTGTTAAGTGCAGGAGTTGTGGGTGGTCGTCACATTTGGTATCAGAGCTCTGGTTATCGATTTTTTCCAAATTTGAAGACATAATTACATATGAGAGACGTATTTGTAGATTTCTGATGGATGTATACTATATAGTAGTGTATAGCATAATAGCGTTTGGACTCCATTAGCAGTTTTATCCTGCATGGATTAATCATTCTATATTACAGATTTACAATGATTCGTCAACCATCAAGACACGCTAGTAGGGAGGAGACTGTTCCTGTAGGGGGTAATGGCGGTATACCAGACTACCCAGCTATGTTCGAGGCCATGATGGCAGCGATCATGAGGAGGATACCCGCTAAGGAGACAACCGTGGTAGATGTAGGAGTTCAAGTGCAGGTGCTTAGAGTCGTGGATTTCAAAAATCTGTGGAAAGATTTCACTACTCTAGGAGGGAAGCCATTTAAAGGGACGGAGCTGATTGTAAAGATTCAAGGGTGGCTTGATACTTGCATTCAGATCTTTAGAGACTTGGGAATCGATGATGAACCCAAAAGGAGCTTGCATCGAGATGGCTACAGGGCAGAGCAATGGACTGGTGGAACTATGTCACTCTAAAGATTACGGAAGATGAGATTACATGGGAGCTATTCCAAGTCAAGTTTGAGATGAAGTTTATCTCTACCATTCAGAAGTCTATTCTGTTTAAGAGGTTTGTCGAGCATAAGCAGAATGGTCGACTAGTGCTGGAGTATGTTTTTGACTTCGAAAATTTATTGAAATGTGCTCGTTCATATGTTGAGACTCCTTATCACAAGAATGAGAAGTTTGTCATGGGCTTGGACAAGTATCTTGGGAATCAGCTAGTTGACCACTTAGATGACCCTTACGAGAAGATCGTCGAGAAAGCTCTGAGGCACGAGAGTTTTTTTCCCAAGGAATAGACTATTGTTGCAGCTAAGGAAGAACCGAAACAACAACAGGTGGTAATAACAAAAAGAGAAAGCATCAACAATAGGAGGGAAAGGATGACTACAAAAAGAAGAAAAGCGAAGTGACTTGCTACAACTGCTGGCAGAAGGGCCATTATTTCAAGGATTGTAAGAATTCTAAAACTGAGAGGAAGTGCTTTAAGTGCGGAAAGCCTGGGCATGACAAGAAGGATTGTCCAAAACTAGCTAAGGGTAAGCAGGAGGAAGACGGTTAAGCTAGTCAAGGTGCAACGGAGTGAGGATTATGACGATTGTACGTGCAAGACAAAAGAGAGTATGAAGACGACCCATCCAGAACTCTTTCTTTTGGTATGACCCATTAATGTCGTGTCACCTTACATCATTGTAGCTTGTACTATTGTTGTTAGATTTCCGCGTGCTAGGTCAAGGCTATGGATGCACAGATTGATGGATGCTATTTTGAATGGTAAATTGGTTGCACATAGATGATAGGCATGCAGAAATAGAAATCTCCGTCGTTCTCGCCTTTTTATCACCTTCGTTGCTCGTATCCTCTACATATGTAAAAATCGAATTTTTACTCCGCTATTCAATATATAAAAATCGAATTTTTACTATGCTATTCAATATATAAAAATCGAATTTTTACTATGCTATTCAATATATAAAAATCGAATTTTTACTATGCTATTCAATATATAAAAATCGAATTTTTACTATGTTATTCAATATATAAAAATCGAATTTTTACTATGTTATTCAATATATAAAAATCGAATTTTTACTATGTTATTCAATATATAAAAATAGATTTTTACTTTAAAAATCTAATCTTTGTTAAAAATAAAAACTGTATTTCATATAAACAAAAATCATAGCTTTATATTGCTAAAAATCTCAACTTTGCGATGAAAAAAAAACTCGATTTCATGTTGTTTAAAAATCAATGCTTCATGTTAAAAATCATACCTTTTTCTACAAACAAAATTTAATTTTTCTATTCAAACAAAAAGCTAATCTATTTTATTTATATATAAATCAAAGCTTATTGAAAATAAATAAACGAAACAAAATAAATAAATAAATAAATAAAACAAACTTACATTGCTCGGGAAAAGAAAGGGGTTCGCTGCGGCGAACAGTGGAGGAGGATGGGGGGGTGCTGCGCGTCGGTCGAGGCAGAGGGGGGGTTTGCGGGTGGTTCGATTGCGACTGAGGAGGAGGAGGGGGGTGCGCGGTCGTGACTGCGCCAGTGGAGGGTGGAGATGGAGGCGCGACGAAGGGTTTAGGGCTACAGCCCTTTTTCTTTTTTTTTTTTATTTAAAACTGAATCGGGAAGAAGAAGTGAGGGGGGGGGCTTTTATAAAATTTATATTATTTGATTTATTATTTAATTTTTTTAAATCCCTGAAGGTTGACTTTTTTATTCGACCTCGAAACGAGGCCCACCGCCTGTCGTCCATAGTGTTTCACCCCGATTCCAAACACAATAGGATATGTATCTCAAGCTGATTCGATCGTTACAATCAGTTTCCGTTAAAATCAACATATAACTCTATATATTGAATTTGAACGCGCATTTCAATTTGCTGGGGATACATACTAACTAGAAAAATTTCCAGAAAAATATTTTCTAGCTTCGTATTGACTATACGGTCCTAACAAAACTCGTTTCGTCGAATTCTGAGACCGTTAGAAAAATGGCCATTTTTCAGTCGATTAAAATCAACTGAAACTGGTCAAATGCGTTTTCCTTTGCCACGCTCACATATTGGTTCTAAAAATTATGAAATTTGGGATCTAGCAATAGTTTGACATCACGGACCCAACAAAAGTGGTTTCGTCGAAATCCGATGTCGTTTGCAAAATGTCTATTTTTAAGGGCCTGAATTCCATAGCGACTATTCAGAATTTTCAACTGGATATATCTTTTGATTCCCGCTATGAAATCTCAACTTTCGGATTCGTTGGAAAGATATTATCAATTAGATTCTAATGTTTTTGGTTTCACTAAAATCCGGATTGTTTTGCACCCGGTACATTCAATTGAAGTTTGAAATCGAATTATCGAACTACCGCGCCATTTTCAATTCTATTTATAATTATATATAAATATTATATTCTAACGACGACGCGTATAATATATATGTTCGAATTATATTCAAAATAAATTTCTCATCGATATTATTTAAAAAAAAATCCATTTTAAATGTTCAAAATTCGCTAAAATTGCCAAAATAAAAATTTTAAACTGGGCCAGATTTCCGGGTTAGTACAATCTCCCCCACTTAAAACTTTTCGTCCCCGAAAAGGAACAAAGTCGAAAGTGGTTTGATTAATCAACTCTACGTTCGATCTGGCTTCCATTCTCCAACTTTTCAGTTTCTGAGAATTTTCAAATTCTTCAAAAATTTGGCTAACACCCTAAATTTTCGAAAAATTTCGCCATAACCTCCCCTGCACCGGGAGCCACGGGAAAATCCCGAAATTGCCATACAGGCCTTCTGATCTCAAAAAGAAAAAGCCAAGCGGCTAGCCAATAGGCTCATAAAATCATCATCACCCAAACAAAACAGTAAATTATAGTAAACATGTACCTATTTGTCGGGCAAACAAATTTTATTCTTCGGCTCTAGCCTCCTTACTATGACCTGTTCAATGTAAGTACATGTATATGCAAGCAAATGCGACCAATTCTCAATACAGTTCAATATTTGATTCAATTAGGCATAATGGTTCAAAATTATCAAACAAATAAACAAACAACACAAACATCAATCAATTTGTGGATTAGAGTTTCAAATTCATAATTTTGATATATATACAAAAAATCATGTTTTGATGCCAAATCACTACAATGTATTCTAGCTATATTAGTTTTGGTTATCACACCAGTCTAATGGAAATATATAGATATCACACCTTCGAAACACGAAAATAAACCACTGATGCCGTACGTCATCAGTGGAATCATCCCCGGGCTACTAGAGTGCGATTCTATATCTATCCAGTATATTAAAACTTCGAATATACGTTCATGATGCGTATATGCAAAACCTTTATAAATTGGATTGTCCAAATTCAAAATAAATAAATATTCAAATACGTAGAATTGATTTAAATTTTCAAAACAAAATTGTTTTCATCTGAAAAATATACTCTTCACACTCGTTCTAGGATACTACTGATCCTATCTCTAACGAGTCATTCTAATTGGATATTGCTAATCCAATATCTGATGAATTCTTTCGCATGGTTCTAATGTGTCTTGTTCTCGAGCTCTATAAACCAAAGCTCTGATACCATGTGTAACGACAACGGATTTTGCCCGGACCTAATCGATCGCTAAACCGACCAAGACCGTTCGAATCCCGCATACGCTAACTTTGGGTATACAACACATCAGAACAAATAACAGAAGACTTCAATAAACATCATAATAATGTTACATCAGAGTACAGAATATCAGAGTATATTGAAAATAATACACAGCGGAAGATAAATTTACATAAATGTAATACAATGCACAGCGGAAATATAAACTACACAGCGGAAGACTGTAAATGCCTGGACACAGCTTAAAGCTTCAATCTAGAATCCTGCTCAATACATCTGCAAAATAAAACTACTCGGCTGCCCGTGTGGAAAATAGGGGCACCCGAGTTCACAAGGGAAAAGCAAACTACAAGTCAGTCATGGGACTAGTGTGAGAAACTCTAACAGTTATAATTAACTTATTTAATAATATGGTATATCACGGGACCACACCGCTAACGCGGAACGGGTTTACCCCCATGAATACCAGTGTATAAACAACAATCAATATAGATATATGGATCTACTATGCATCAATCAACATGCAATATCCCAATCTACCCACTTAGATTAATCACTACACTTAGATTTTCTAAATCCAATTCAATTTACAGAAATTATTCCTTTGGATTTTATTCCCGATTTCTTATTTCAAATCATTTGAAATACATATCAAACTTTCTATATCAAAGTAGATTTCACTTCGGGATCTCAAATCAAATCGTTTGGAAATGTGAATTCCAAAACATAACAATGCATACAAACAAGTATGCAACCAAATATCGTGCTCCCTATCGACAAGGAAAAGGGTACGCACCTCGCAACTCGATATATAAATGTGCACCTGCCCCACATAGGAGTAGGCTACACCGACGATGCACCTCCCACACATGGAGACCATACACCGCCCTCTCACCCATACTTTTAGTCTCAGGGTTACCCGACTCTTTAGCCACATACTAAATCATTTCATATCCCGAAGTAGGGAAAATCATTTCACAACGTAATAATCACAAGTACTTTCAAAATATAGTACTTCACATCAGTAATTCACGCATATGATCGGTCACTATTAATCACATAACCTTTAAGCTCGTACGTCTCAAAGAAGGGTGTTAAGCAAGAGAATAAATTCTCCGCCACCAAACAGATACATCATCAATAGCAACTAATTGAATATGCGATGAACCACAATGTAACATATAATACATTTCTAAATCATTTTAGAAATCATCGGGTTTTGGGCCTCGAAATCCTTTCTGTTTTATAAAACATTTTTATAAAACATTCCCTGTCCAAAATCGGGAATACATTTCTTTTCACTTAAGAAAAATATCATTTCACAATCATTCATTAAATTTGAAATGGACACAACATCGCTAAACACCTTATCGTCAAATCGTGAAGTGTTTCACAAGGCGTTAGCACATAGATATTTTCAACCCAACCCAATGCTAAATGTAAAAGCATATTCTGCTCATAAACTGGTCGAGAACAATCCCAACAATCAATCAATCAAATTTGACATTAAATATAAGGTTTTGAATAGAGATAGTATCGACTTATATTCAACATCAAATCCTGAAACCAATAGATATCATATCGGGAATAACGATATCGATATCTTCCAAATTCCCATCACAATATCTATATAATCACGGAATCCAATATCGAAAATATCCAAAGATAATTTCAATTCAAATCTAATCCAATTTATTTATTTATAACCATTGGATTATTTTTCTAGTTAAAAACCAGTTCATTTCGATAAAAATACATTTTTATCTTTTCAAATATGGAGTTTTTCATCCCAATTCTTCACAAATTATTTCTTATGATTTTACACAAATTATCGATATTTTTAATAATTTTATCAAGGCCCATACAGTCGATTTCCATCAACGGTCATCGAACTGCACTTACAACGACCTTTTCCAAATTTGATTTGGACATAATTCCAAATCCAACCGTTAGATTTCAAATTTCTAATGTTCATTAGAAAGATCTTTTCAATACGAACCCAACGGTTCTGATTTCAGGAGAATCCGACGGTCGGATCTCCCGTAATGTCCATTCGAAGTCAATGGTCGAAATCCGCGAACTGCCGCAGCGCGGCGCGTTCTATTCAGGCCATTTTATTATATATAATATATATTTCATCGATTTCTATTTAAAACGAATTTTATAAATTGTTTTTAAATTCGTTTTCGAAACGATTTCAACTTCATATTCAAATTCAAATCCAAATTGAATTTTTCCTTATAAATTCGTTTTAAATTCATTTCAATT
Organism: Allium sativum; assembly: GCA_030737875.1. NCBI lineage: Eukaryota > Viridiplantae > Streptophyta > Magnoliopsida > Asparagales > Amaryllidaceae > Allium > Allium sativum. Next base: position 171,208,259 of record CM060921.1, read on the forward strand.
CAATTCAAATTTCAAATTCAATTCAATTTGAATTCATTTTCTATTCAGTTCAATTCGAATTCATTTTCTTATTCGGTTCAATTCGAATTCATTTTCTATTCAGGTCAATTCGAATTCATTTTCTATTTAATTCAATTCGAATTCATTTTCTATTCAGTTCAATTCGAATTCATTTTCTATTCAGTTCAATTCGAATTCATTTTCTATTCAGTTCAATGCAAATTCATTTTCTATTCAGTTCAATTCGAATTCGTTTTCTATTCAGTTCAATTCGAATTCATTTTCTATTCAGTTCAATTCGAATTCATTTTCTATTTAATTCAATTCGAATTCATTTTCTATTCAGTTCAATTCGAATTCATTTTCTATTCGATTCAATTCAAATTCGTTTTCTATTCGAATCAAATTCATTTTCTATTCGATTCAATTCAAATTCGTTTTCTATTCGATTCAATTCAAATTCATTTTCTATTCGATTCAATTCAAATTCGTTTTCTATTCAAATCAAATTCGTTTTCTATTCGATTCAATTCAAATTCGTTTTCTATTCGATTCAATTCAAATTCGTTTTCTATTCGATTCAATTCAAATTCGTTTTCTATTCAAATCAAATTCGTTTTCTATTCAATTCATTTCGAAATCGTTTTATATTCAATTCATTTCGAAATCGCTTTTCAATATTCATTTCATTTCGAAATCGCTTTTCAATATTCATTTCATTTCGAAATCGCTTTTCAATATTCATTTCATTTCGAAATCGCTTTTCAATATTCATTTCAAAATGAATAAAATCGATATAAATATCGTTCACGTCAAAATGGCGTCAATCTAATCAACACGGCTTCATATATTTCTATTTTCAAATATTTCTATTCCAAATATTTTATTTCAAAAATTCTATTTCAAATATTCTATTTCAAATATTCTATTTCAAATATTCCGTTCAACACATGACTAATCTCAACGGATGAGTACAGTCAACACATGAACCTTTATATTATATTGATAAAGATGTAAATTTTATTATAAAAATATTCCGTTTAACACATGACTAATCTCAACGGATGAGTACTGTCAACACATGAACCTTTATTTTATAATATTCATTATTTTCTAAATTGGAATGAGGTCAAATCAATCACCATATAATGTTAATTGTATGGATTTTCATACATCGCACGTATATAATAGCATTGAAAAATAATCAACTATCAACCAAATTGCACTACACTGTATAAGCATCGAATATAGATATCTAACGCTTATAACAACCTGTCAATCAATCGATCGACATATTTAATCTATCAGGATGAGTGAACTTCAAATTTCATCCCAACACCCGTGTGGGGTTTCAAACAATCAAACACAGATTTTAGTTGTGCAGTTGGGCGATGTGTAAAATTTATCGTCCCAATCAATGTCATTCAAATAGGTGTACATAAACAAACTGTCCGGTTTGTAAATGAATATTTATTTATTCACATTCACGTTAAAAATTATATTTTTAACGATAAAATATTTTATTTTAACACATGAATTTTTATTCAGTTCATTCTTTAAATAAAATGATAATTTTATTTTTCTAACTTATTTTAGAAAATTCGGCGGTATAACGGCACGATACTAGAAACGGGACAAGGCCTAGCCTTATCCCCGGTCTAGTGAAGGCCCACGCCATTCACACATCAATCAAATCAATTTCATTTCACCAAACAATTCAAATTTCAATCAAATAATCTAACTACACAACCAAACAAACAAGTCCATGGTCTGTGGACGATTGTGTCGGGTGCTACTAAACACCATCTGCATCCTAGTATATATATAACTAGAAAAGAAATTGAAGAGTGAGAAGTTCTCACCGATAGCTATCCAATACCACGACTCTTCATCGATAGAAATCTCCGTCGTTCTCGCCTTTTTATCACCTTCGTTGCTCGTATCCTCTACATATGTAAAAATCGAATTTTTACTCCGCTATTCAATATATAAAAAACGAATTTTTACTATGCTATTCAATATATAAAAATCGAATTTTTACTATGCTATTCAATATATAAAAATCGAATTTTTACTATGTTATTCAATATATAAAAATCGAATTTTTACTATGTTATTCAATATATAAAAATCGAATTTTTACTATGTTATTCAATATATAAAAATCGAATTTTTACTATGTTATTCAATATATAAAAATCGGATTTTTACTATGTTATTCAATATATAAAAATCGAATTTTTACTTTAAAAATCTAATCTTTGTTAAAAATAAAAACTGTATTTCAGATAAACAAAAATCATAGCTTTATATTGCTAAAAATCTCAACTTTGCGATGAAAAAAAAACTCGATTTCATGTTGTTTAAAAATCAATGCTTCATGTTAAAAATCATACCTTTTTCTATAAACAAAATTTATTTTTTCTATTCAAACAAAAAGCTAATCTATTTTATTTATATATAAATCAAAGCTTGTTGAAAATAAATAAACGAAACAAAATAAATAAATAAATAAAACAAACTTACATTGCTCGGGAAAAGAAAGGGGTTCGCTGCGGCGAACAGTGGAGGAGGATGGGGGGGTGCTGCGCGTCGGTCGAGGCAGAGGGGGGGTTTGCGGGTGGTTCGATTGCGACCGAGGAGGAGGAGGGGGGGTGCGCGGTCGTGACTGCGGCGGTGGAGGGTGGAGATGGAGGCGCGACGAAGGGTTTAGGGCTACAGCCCTTTTTCTTCTTTTTTTTCTTATTTAAAACTGAATCGGGAAGAAGAAGTGAGGGGGGGCTTTTATAAAATTTATATTATTTAATTTATTATTTAATTGTTTTAAATCCCTGAAGGTTGATTTTTTTATTCGACCTCGAAACGAGGCCCACCGCCTGTCGTCCATAGCGTTTCACCCCCATTCCGAACACAATAGGATATGTATCTCATGCTGATTCGATCGTTACAATCAGTTTCCATTAAAATCAACATATAACTCTATATATTGAATTTGAACGCGCATTTCAATTTGCCGGGATCACATACTAACTAGAAAAATTCCAGAAAAATATTTTCTAGCTTCGTATTGACTATACGGTCCTAACAAAATTAGTTTCGTCGAATTCTGAGACCGTTAGAAAAATGGCCATTTTCCAGTCGATTAAAATCAACTAAAACTGGTCAAACGTGTTTTCCTTTGCCACGCTCACATATTGGTTCGAAAAATTATGAAATTTGGGATCTAGCAATAATTTGACATCACGGACCCAACTAAAGTGGTTTCGTCGAAATCCGATGTTGTTTGCAAAATGTCTATTTTTAAGGGCCTGAATTCCATAGCGACTATTCAGAATTTTCAACTGGACATATCTTTTGATTCCCGCTATGAAATCTCAATCTTTCGGATTCATTGGAAAGATATTATCAATTAGATTCTAATGTTTTTGGTTTCACTAAAATCCGGATTGATTTGCACCCGGTACATTCAATTGAAGTTTGAAATTGAATTATCGAACTACCGCGGCATTTTCAATTCTATTCATAATTATATATAAATATTATATTCTAACGACGACGCGTACAATATATACGTTCGAATTATATTCAAAATAAATTTCTCATTGATATTATTTAATAAAAAATCCATTTTAAATGTTCAAAATTCGCTAAAATTGCCAAAATAAAAATTTTAAACTGGGCCTGATTTCCGGGTTATTACAGTATAGACTACGGTATTATAAGTGGTGTAAAGGTAAAAATGTAATCCCGCTTACGCTATTTTAATATATTTATTTTACTGAATAGACACTAGTATAATAGAGTATTATACTATATGTATTAGTTTCACGGATCCTTAAGGGATGGAATTCCCAACCATCCTTTAAGTTATGGATGCATTCCATTTAAACATATCACTTGAGTTAATTCACTTATATGATAATGTTAGTCCTGACTCGAGTATTTGTTTGTTTTATTCCTTGCAAATGCCCGGGTCAGATCGAGTATTACAGCTTGGAAATCTATCTATTAGAGCTTGGGATTTGTTGAAGATCCAGTCATACATCTATTACCACTCATGTAGTTACCCCACTTCGGTCAGCTATTCATGTATTAGCAAGGTTCTTAGTCTTCCGTTGTTTCTATATTTGTTCTGTACTCTGATTATCTAAGTTTAAATATTTTGTATTATTGCATAAATTTTACTTCCGCCGTGAGATATTATATGTTATGTGTCTGTGATTCTGTGATGATTTGTATTTCAACTACATAAGCAATAACAATCTGTCGTTTTGAACAGTTCGAGTTGGTTTAATAACCAACTTGGAGCGGTCAAAAAGCCAGGTCGTTACAGTGTGGTACCAGAGCTTTGGTTCAAACAAAGCTTAGCTTATGAGGTTGTAACACTCATTAGAGATAGGGTAGAAATACTTTAGAATGAGTGAAATCATCTTAGAATCATACCTGGGAGAGCATATATTGAAAATAAAAATATTTTAAAATGTTTTTAAAGATTTTAAAAGGATTTTATATACATGAAATAGTTTTAGCCTCGTTTTAAAAATATATCCTTGTTTAAAATTTCATTCTTCTGACTCGTTCCTGTAGTTAAAAGTACTCTTAGTTGGATCCTTCTTACGTTAGGATTTTTTTTCGAATCTAAGTCCCGATTGTGCCTAGTCCTAACTTAGGAAAATTTGGATTTATCGCTTTCCAGAGCTTGAATCTTCAATTTATTTGACCTCTCCACAACAAAATCCTATTGATTGGATTCGTTCGATCCTTCAGTCCTTATATTCCAACTTAGCTTAAACCGAATTGAATAAGCATGAGAATTAAGAAAACAAACTTGAATCAATTACTAAATATTAAACAATCAAAAAAGAAACCCTAAGTAAATCAGGAATTTGATGTTATTGGTTAGGTATAAGTGTATATCGCTATATTAAGAAAGATTTAATGATTAAACATTGGTGAACTCATAAAAATATAAAGCGAGGCTTGGTTGAATTAAAATTTGGGAAATCAAACGAATTGGTTGAATTCTAAAATAATAAAATGATAAGTATAATAGTTTGGGATTTTAAATTACCTTCTAGGTTTGAAGTATATAAATATAAATTGATTTAGATGAATGCATTAAAATAGAGCTTGACATTTGTAAGTATATTCTTGAAAAAAAAAAGAGAAATCGTTATGAAAATAAAGAATATGCAGTAGTAGTAACTTGTATAAAATATTACATAGAATTGCATACGAGTAAGTAAAGCAAACATTGAACTTTAAGATTTTTGTAAATAATGGGTATTTGAGACCTAAAATGCTAAAGGAAATTCTATATAACATATATTTTATAATAAACATTATATGAGTTTTCATTGTAAATTTTAAGCTAGTGTAAATAAACGAAATTGTAATCAAAATATGACAAAATGAATAAGTGGGGGAGGTATAATTTCCCTACTTGAAAGTTGTACAATAAGTTATGTTTAAAATATATAAAGGCCTATATTTAGAAATTTGCATATAGAAAATTCTGTATACCTTTATTTTAAAAGAAAAGATTTTCGAGCATTTTATTTTGACGTTAAGATTGAACTATCGAGTACATGAAGGGTTTCGGACATATGCCTAGCTAACGTATGTATTAAATCCTATATGTACTAGATAAATACTGATTCACACCATAGTCACTTAAAAATGAATCTGGTGGTGATTGCAACATCACTAGTTTTATTTTCAAGTTTCGAAAGTGAGGAAGATATATAATGCCAGTTGAGACATCAAATTACTGCTTAAAACTCTATTTTGTAAATGTGAAAGAAAAAATGAAAAAACAAATCAAGTGCGAAAAGAAAAGAAATTGAGAAATGTAGCATAAAATTCCATGTTAGTTGTCATCAAACACAACAAATGATAATTCAATGGAAAAAAAAGAAAAAGAAAAAAACCCGACATAAGTAAACAAATCACCACACCAGAATCGCCGATTTGCAACGACTTAGAGCCGTTGCAAACGTCTTTTGCAATGGCTAAAAGCCGTTGCAAAATATGGAGTAGCAAAAATATTGCAACGGCTCTAAGCCGTGCAAAACTTGTTTTTTGCAACGGCCTAAAGCCGTTGCAATTTCTAAATTTGCTACGGCCATAATCCGTTGCTAATGTTGTTTTAGCAACGGCTTTTGACCGTTGCTGATTTATAATATATATATATAAGAAAATTATGTGCTTTCCTCTCCTCTGATACTGCCTATTCAGTACAAATTCGACAGATCTGAATATTATCACAAAAGAAATATCAATAAACCAAATATTTCCAATATATTCAACATAAAAACCAAAATTAACAACAAAATTCACAATATATTACAAACTTAAAAGTTCTAACAGTTTGTAGCAGCAAAATATTACCGTGCATTACAAAGTTCAATAGCTGTAGCTAAAATAATATTACAGTGCAATTCAACTTCATCACACAATGATATTGCTTGTCCACATATATCATAAATTAGCGTTGCATCATTACTTAATTAGCTTTCTTTCTTGAGCTAGAGTCTTCATTACTTCACCTCGCTCCCTGCATAAAAAAAATTCAAACTATTTCAGATCTGCATTACTTCAGCTCAGTGCAGTTTAGAACAGAACAGGCAGTTAAAATTTATTCTTCTTATGTGTATTTGTGTAAGAATGAACTAAAAACAGGTTGATTACATAAGAGTACAATTTCATTAAAGTAGGACAGAACAGAGAGTATGGTCTCTTATGGGCTAACTAAGTAAAACCTGGAGCACAAACTAATGATCCAAGGAAAATATGATCACAAACTCAGAGACTCCAACCTGAGGCATCGGTAAACCTTAGTAATAATATATACACTGAACAGATTAATCTAGGAAATTGATAGTAGTTACAATCTAGGCATTAATCCTACATGAAGAGTCAAATAGTTGTCTCTAACTTGAGCATATGACTGCATAAGAATTTCCTCAGTTTTGTTTAATTATTTGACTGCATAAGAATTTCCAGTCCAAGTCTGATAAATTGCATTCACGAACGTGTACTCTTACTGATCATTGGAAATATGTATGCACAGGCCCAGTCCTAAGGCAAGACAACCAAAACATTCGCCTAGCGCAACTGACCTGGCAAGGGCAACAGTCAGAGGGCGGTGATAATTAGTTTTCCAGTTTTTAATATAAATATTGTTTATCACTTGTTTACTAGTTGATATTGTGGTGGAATGGCAACTGAAATAGTCAGACCACCACTGTGTACGCATGCACACAAAGCAATATCATTAAAAAATTATATTATGCTTGTTATATCATTGTATATCTTTGGTCTTACAACGAATACAGAATAACGAATGAGTTAGCCTTTATTAACTAACCGCCATTGTAACTGAATATCATAAAACCTTGTGACCATTACAAATCGAATCTCTCCAGTAACAATTTAATTCTGATAATCATCTAGATACGTGTATATATTGGCAAGGTATAAAACCAAGGATACCCGGTCCGACACAACTTTTCCGTACTACTAGAATGCCACACCAAAACAAAGACGGTTTTGTCCATTTGGAAGTTGGATGATTCTGACTGGAACCTAAAAGCTGTATCTTCTTCAACAAGCTTTTTTCTTTTTCTTATATATTACAGATATCTATCTAGCTGTAACTCCACTGAAAATTATCTCTTCAATTTTACCTCACGGTTTTAGCTTCAGTCAGCGAGCATAACAGTGCAAGTTTTCCATGTCTGCATTAACTTAATCCAAAGAGTTGACAAGCAATACTTATTCCAATTATTGTGCAGATTTTTAGTCAAATAGGGGACACAGATCGATTGCTGGATGCAAGAACCAAATATCAACGGGTATATTTTTTCTTCAAAAACAATTTTGGATCATGATGCTTCTGTGTATTTAAAAAATCATCACGTTTTAACATGTTGACATTCAAACGTTCAAATTTTCCAGCAAATTACGAATCAGTTCCAAAACTTCTATTTGATTTGGACACGTGTAATACTCAACATCTGCATTCTCGTGCGAGAATGGTAAATTTTATAGGTCCCAGTTACGTCAATGTGCTGCACATGCTTATACTTGAGCACTCACCTCACCAAATTGGTCAAGTTTGGTGACGGGGGAATTCAGACCTTTAGCGCTGGACAAATTGGACAAGTAAGACACGTCCGATGCTAAAGGTCCGAATTTGGACCCTGCCCCCTTAATTTGAACCCTCTCCATATTTTAAAACCACCCTCTCCCACGTCATTACCCTGACATATTAGGTATACGACAAATAGTTCAAGGAGGTCATGAAAATGATTTTTATCTTTCAAGAATCATTATTCGATGATGCTTGTTTTAGAATTTCGACCAAGCATAACGGTTTGCTAATGAATTTTTTACTATGTCATTTGCATTCAAATTCCACCAATTATATGGTGTACCCGTATCGCATGAGACATTATTGTGTCGGGACACTTGCTCCCTAAACCCTCCACGACCTAACCGGTTAGGTCAATTGCTCTTCAGTGGGGCATTGCCGCTACACGTATCTAGATTATTAATGTCTTCATTACTTGTACCTAAAGTTCAAGTTTTATTATTGTCTAAGCAAACTAAAAATGAAAAGGAGTAAAATAATGATAATAATTAATGCTTACATGTTTGCCCTAAGTATGAAAATCAACTTCGAAAATACGAGTTATCAGTAGAAAAGAAGATACAAAGACCATATGTAACACCCCACCTCCGCTAGGGTCACTCACAAAGGGAATGCACTAGGTTTGGTGAAGCATTATCGAGGTAAACATGCACAGAAATATTACAAGACAGAACATATATATAAAACAACGGAAGTAAAACAAATTTCATTACCTTATAAAATAAGGTCTAAAGCCTTTTACATCAGAATAAATCAAAACCTGTCTTGCAATAGTAAAGAAGCATAAAACCTTTTCATAAATTATTCCCCAAATAAAACAGTAAGGTAGCCATAGCCAAGAAAAGTCCAAGCCATGCATGATGACCTTCAAGCAGAGGAAGTCCGAACTAAATAACAGTGTTTCCTCCATGAAAACCTGGGGAGGGGGGGGGGGAAACGGAAGACAAAGAGGCGAAAGAAAACGGGGTCAGTCATAAAGACTGGTAAGTCCTATCTACTTCCAGCATAAAAACAGGTAAAGGTAACATGACATGCGTAAACTGAAAGTAAACATAAGGATGACGACAAGATAGATAAGCTAAACCAAGATAACTGGATGAACTACTGTATCATGATAAACTACGGTGTCAAGATAAATCAAGGTATCACATTGTCAGGTTTCTATCAAGTATACTATGACAAGGTATCTATCATGTATAACATCCCACGGTATCTATCATGTATATTTGCTCTGCACCTCTCGTACTAGTATCCCAGCCCGCGTCATGTTTTAACTATGAATGTCCCTCGCCCAATGTCATGTAATGGTCCATGTCAACCTAATATATAGCATATGTAGGTTTTCCCAACTCGTATGTTTCTTTCCATGTATAAGTTCAGTCCTTTGCCGTAGGCCGTACGGGCTTTCCCGTGTAAATCTATACCACCTCAACGTAGTACCATTTTATCCTAGAAGTTGTTTTGGACTACTACCCTTGATCTGGTTATGTTTTCTTACCATGAACTATCGCGTGTTCACTTCGGATTTATGCCACCTAGGACCACTAGGGATTATGCTACCTAATGAACGTTTCCGTGTCTCGGTTTGGGTTCAGGCCACCTAGGGCCACTAGGGATTATGCCACCCATCAACCGCGCCCTTTATCCCACGTATGTACTGTGAATCGTTTTCCATGTCTAGACGCACATGTATCTCAATGTGCCACTCGAGTTCCGTGCCAGGGCAAATCAAGAAATACGGAACTCGGTCGGGAGCTTTAAGTCGTCTGCTGATGCATATATCAAGGTCTGTTTTTGTATCCGTGGCTATGGTCCCATGTGACCCCTCCCTCAACTACTGAAAGGCAATCCAATAAAAATCATGTATGAGAACTACATCCCGGCCCCACTATAGCCCCACTTTCCTATGGGCCAACCTCACCCATGACTCGATAGCAAGAACATGGTCTGTTGGGAGTTCTCTTCCTTTCCATTCGCGCACGATTGACTAAAAATGGTAGGTAGTCGGCGACGTGCTATCCAGGGCAAAAACAAGTATCGTCGACTCCACGCTAATCCATCCCAGTCTTTAGGTCGCTCGCATAGCAACCAAGGCATACTCTTGGCTCTTCTACCGCAGACCTTAACCTCTGTGAGGCCGGGTTTCATGGACCATCTGCCACCTCACAGAGGGATACCAAGAGTACCCTTACGTCCCCCGAAGCTACCGCTTCGTCACCCAGTTCGTTGGAGCCTTTATCTAAGTCAGATAATTCGCTCCTCCACATGTGTTCAAGCGATGACCTACCGTATCGGGTTATTCATCTATCCGTGAACTGGTCCAGTTTCCTTGACTAAGAATTATTACTTAGTTATCCTAAACTAAGGTTTACCACTTAGTCTCCTTTCCCGTTATCCTTGTTAATCCCGGTTTTCCACCTAGTCCCCCGAACTATGGTTTTGTCTAATGGGTTAAGTGTTGTCATTTCAGTTCATGACTTAACCCGCCTACGAATCACGCCAAGATTGGCTAAGTATTTAAGTTCAAGACTTAGCCCTACAAGTTGGTTAAGTGTACCAAGAAACTCATGACTTAACCCTATCAAGTCAAATTGGTTAAGTATTTGTTTGTCTTAACCCTATCAGATTATCATGTTAGATTGATTAAGCATGGATTATCTTAATCCCATCAGATTGTCGAGTTGGATTGGTTAAGTATGGGTTAGCTTAACCCCATCCACCAATCGTATTACTATGGTTGGTTAAGTATATTTAGAAGGTCTGGTGACTTAACCCTATCAGGTCTGCATATTAGATTGGTTAAGTATAGGTTACTTAACCTCATCAAATCATCATGTACGATTGGTTAAGTATAAGTTACTTAACCCCATTAAATTATCATGTTAAGTTGGTTAAGTATTGGTTACTTAACCCCATTGAATTACCAAGTTTAGATTGGTTAAGTGGTTAACTTAACCCCATCGAATTACCATGCTTAGATTAGTTAAGTGAAGGTTACTTAACCCCATCTAATTACCGTGTTTAGATTAGTTAAGTCTAAGTTACTTAACCCCATCTAATTACCGTGTTTAGATTAGTTAAGTCTAAGTTACTTAACCCCATCTAATTACCGCGTTTAGATTAGTTAAGTGTAGGCTACTTAACCCCATCTAATTACCGTGTTTAGATTAGTTAAGTGTAGGTTACTCAACCCCATCTAATTACCAAGTCGGATTTGTTAAGTGCAAATTACTTAACCCCATCCCCTAATTGTCTTATATGGTTAAGTGTCATTAAGAAACCAAGTCCGGTTTCACTTAACCTACCCATTCGTGTCATATCGGTTAAGTGTCATTAGTCAAAATTACTTAACCTTTTCATGTGGCATAAATTAGATTAATGCACCCCAACCTCTCACATTAGACTTTGTTGTGGTTACTAGTTAAGCCGGGCGGGTCCGGGTAGATTTACACCACAACCTAGTCTAACCTCGGGTTTTAAGTGCTATGTGACCAACTACTTACATTGGGTCCTATTGTTTGTAGCCACTAGTTAAGCCGGGCGGGTCCGGGTAGATTTATGCTACAAACTCAACCCAACCTCGAGTTAGTCACTTTCATGTTTGGTCTAGTGTCTTATTACACTTACAACCCACACATTTCTAGTTCAAGTTCCATGTTTTCCCACATGTCATGACCATATTTAAATGTATCATGAATGTCATGTTCTCATATAAACCCCATGTCAAGTTTTTCATGTCATACCCACGTTTTTCCCTAAGCTACCCAAACGTATTTCCAACCCAAGTGGAAGCGAGTCACATAGTAGGGTATTATGCCAACATATTGGCCACAAACATGCATAGTATCATAAGGGAATTTGGCCACAAACATGCATAGTGTCATAAGGGAATTTGGCCACAAACATGCATAGTGTCATAAGGGAATTTGGCCACAAACATGCATGATACATAAGGGAATTTGGCCACAAACATGCATGACACATGAGGGGTTTGGGTTCATTTACATGCATAAGCCCCAAAGTCAAGTCTTTGCCAATGTTTTCACAAGTCAAGTGGTTCCCAAAGGTTCATGCTAACATTCCATGGATAAAGATTCAAACTTCCAAGATATACTAGGTTAAACATAACATAAGTGACTTGATTTAGTCACTAAGCATAGCCCAAAGTCATAGGTTCAAGCAAAAGAGACATGAAAAGGTTCATATAGGCTAGCATACTTATGTTTCATCACATTTTATCCCATGTCACATTAGAACCACCGTTAGAATCTACAAGTAGCTAGAACTTACATAGCGAGGCTTAGGGAAGGATCATGCATCGTCTTGACGAAGAAAGGTGGCTCCTTTGTTGAAGAATCATCATGAAACTTGCGTAGCAACGTTGATCCCTCCTCGATTTGGTGTAGAAAGCTTGCACCTTTTGATTTGAATCCGATTTGAATGCATAAGCCCTTGGAGTTGGAGATGGAGGCCATGATCACTTGGCATTTGGGCAGCACTTAGTTGTAAGATTGATTTTTAGTGATTTAGGTTAGGTCCTAGGGTGTTTTTATAGAGATTAGGAGTAGTTTAGGCCCTTAGATTAACCCTAGGATAGATCTGAGCCCTCAAAACCCGTCACAGGCCAATAGACCAGACCCAAGAGCATGTCTTGAGGAACAAGTCAGGCACACCCAGGCCAACTGGCCGACCACCCAAGTCGACAGGGGTGTCGACTGGGCAGTCGACACCACCTAGGGTGTTTCGACTCCCAAGTCGACTCCCCAGTCGACTTGGGGGTGGCGGGAATTTTTCCCGCCTCTTCTGCTTGGCTGAATTTGAAACCTGAATTTAAATTTGAACTTGTTTTTGAACTTGAAATTTTCTAAAAACTTTGACGGGCCATAACTTGGTCATACGGACTCCGATTTTCGAAAACTCGGACTCTATTTCGCGTATTTTTCCGAGACGAACGCAATGGCCCAGCCCGTTTCTCCTGATTCAGATTTTATAATTAAATTCTGCCTTGATTCTCATCTTAGCATGTTGTAAAAATCCGGGTTGTCACACCTTATGTACTTGACTGTTATTTGAAAATCAAACAGAGGAAAAAGGACAACATTTGCAAGAATCTACAATATATCGAAATTTGTGCCTTATATTTTGTACTTTGCTTTTCTTCAAAGCTTGCTACGTTTTGTATTCAATACAACAGAGAAACGTTGACGCTGCAGATGAGAACAAAGTTGAGATAATCTCAACATATGTTATGCGCTGCATTCTCTTATCATGCATCTTATTTTATTGCTGCTTTGTTATAGCATGAGCCTGCCAAATAATTTGCTTACTTATTATAAATTAAGACTTAATATATTTAATTTTACATTTACTTGGTTATTCAATGACTTCCTGTCATACGACATGGCAATGCAAGTTCAATTTACTGCTGAGTTTAGGCACACGGTTAATTTGGAATAGCAAACACAAACTGACATATGAATATTATTAATTTTAATGCCATAGCAAGAATTTGGTCTGCTTCTTATACAATGTGGGCTTACATACATATATTTGCAGGATGCACCAGGTATTTTCAATTTTCTTGCAACTTCATCATGGTAAGACATTTCTACTTTGTCTACTGCCTGCTGCAAATTTCTAATAGTCGGTGCCTTTTTGGTACATATCGTGTTTTTAAAAAAAATTATACCAAATTACAGGCATCCATAAAGTTATTCTGTGTTGTGAACTTCGCATTTAACTGCAATTGTAAGTGCTTACTTAAGATTTGACATTTTTAATAGTCAGTAGAAACTAATAAAATGCATTTGTAAATGCTGAACGACATCACATAACCACCATCTAAAGATATCGAAATAAATCTAAAAGACTGTAATAGCTCATACCTGCTCCTCCATCTAAAGATATCGAATTGAACTCTTTGGGTGACACACATAACCACCGACTCCAACGTCACCAAAGGTCATAGCAAGAGGCTGATTTTGTTTGGCTGTGATCTCATCCGGTAACAGTATATTGTCCACAATCACCTTCTCATGTGTGGGAGGTACTGTAACACCCCGTATGTTGAATAACTTGCTATAATATAAAACAGGGCAGAATTAAATTTTAAAATTTGAACCAGGGGAAACGGGCTATGCCATTGCGTTCGTCTCAGAAAAATACGCGAAATAGAGTCCGAGTTTTCGAAAATCGGAGTCCGTATGACCCAGATAAGGCCCAAAGAAGTTTTCAGAAATTTAAAAACAGATTTAAAACAAAATTTTCAATTTTCAGAAGTGGCGGGAAAAATCCCGCCAGACCCAGGGGGTCGACTGTGGAGTCGACATGCCCACCAGGTCGACTGGGGAGTCGACCCTAGTGTCGACCTGGGGGTCGACCTCCCTGGTCGAGCCCAGGTGACCTGGGTGCATCAGTTTGGCTTTTGGGCTGTGTTTTGGTGGCTAGGACGAGATCTGACGGCTCTAATCTGATTTAGGGTTAATCTAATGGCCTAAATCACCTAACTACTCTATAAATACACCCTAAGACTACCCTAATTCATACTAAAAATAGAAACAATGCTGTCATGCCATCAAAATGCAACTTGAAGGAGCCTCCATCAATTTGTAGAAGAAGATAGCATCTCAACTCAATCTCTAATCAACTCTAGTAGCTTAATCTTCTTCTTAGGAGTTCTAATCAACAAGTTGTGAGTTTTCTATAGCCTTAATGACCAATTATTGAAATGATTATGATAGGATATAATGAGGTTATGGCTATGAATGTGGATCAATGCAAGTTATGCAAGTTATATGCTATGTGTTAATGATGTTATGTGTTAGCCTGCTTTGTGACCAGGCTACCCAAAGCAAAGATCATGTTGACATACCTCTGGGTAAATGCTGTCTCATATGGAATCTCTGGATAACATCGCTCTCCGGCATTGGAAGCATCATAAGAAGACACAAGGCAGTTTGGTCAAAATCACAACATCAGTATAAACTGGCCCGAAACCCCTATCAAATGACCTCATTTGGATCTATTCACCTCATATACTCGTAGCCCTTTGAATTAGCTTCAGTTTGAGCTTTGGTTTGGCTCAATCAGACTTACGGTTTGAAAGTTACGCCCATTTCCGTGAACGGGTGTAAGGTGGCATATGACCGCGATCCGATCTGCCCTTGCCTACGCGATCCGATCCGCCCTGGCCTACGCGATCCGATCCGACCCATGACCGCGATCCGATCCATGACCGTGATCCGATCTATGACCGCGATCCGACCCATGACCGTGATCCGACCTTCGGACATGTTCAAACGCAGCTTGTTTTGACCTATTCTCAAGGCTACTAGCTCTCCTATTTTTCTGGATCGCCTGCCACGTACCCCATCACGAACCAGTCCTCCCAGGAGCTTTCCTACAGCTATAAATACACCTTCAGAGGGCATTTTCAGGGGACTTTTGGCATCTCAACTTCCATGGCAGCCATGGCCAGCACTTCTCCATGAATAACCACCATCTTCCTCAATAAATTCAATGGATTCGGAGAGAATTATTCGTTGAATTCAAGTGATTGAAAGACAATATTCATTGTAATTGTAATCCATGAGTGAAATCAGAAAATATGAAGTGGACGTAGGCTCGTTAACGCCGAACCACTATAAAAATCTTGTTGTCTTGCTTTTTTCTCTATTTTTCGATTATTTCTTCATATCCTATGCTCAAAATACGACAATTTGGGTGTTAGAGCCATTTTTTGATCTAACATTTTGGTGCTTTCATTGAGAGCCGAATTCTCAACCTATCGGATTGCTATTCTACTATTTGGATCCTTCGGAAAAAAAAAGCTAAGGGTTCACAAGCTTCACGACCAAATGAGGATAATAAAGAAAATGTGCTGGAGCAGGTCGAGCGGATCGCGGTTCGTGGATCGCGGATCGCGGATCGTGGGGAGACCAGGATCCGGTCTCAAGATGAACCCACGACCCGACCGAGCAAGGAAGTCGCGATCCGACCCGGTGATACTTCCACGACCCGACCTGGAGCAATCAACCACGAACCGAACTGATTCTAGAAGACTGTCATGAACCGCGAACCGGAGGACAGTAGCGAACCGCGACCCGGAAAAATGACGACGAACAAGGGTCACGACCCGATCCAAAAAAGTGACAATTTTTGGAAAAAATACAATTTTCAGATCATTTCAGAAAAGGCTCCATGTTCCAAAATCGAGGACAGTAGTGGACCCCCGCCGGCGATGCGCCCGGACCCGCTGACGGCCTCGCCTTCGGCTCGGAGCATGGCTCATCTTCAGCTCAACATATATGTTGGCCAACTGCATTCATCAAAGCTTGTCAATGAAGAATAAACGGATTGTCAAAGAATTTGACAACGGAATGGCAACAATTAGAATTCCTCCAGAAGCCATGACCTCTATCTACCAATGTTATTGAATGTGAGGAGTTGTTGAAAAGATTCGACACGCTGACTATGGCAGTATACAAAATAATGATGGTCTCATAACAGCCTCCTCTTCCAGAGCTCCGATGGTGTAAAGATCTCCCCAATGCAACTGATGATGTTCCTGAACGAGTGGTGATCACCTAGTTACGTGGCTTAAACATGTCCAACAGGCGTAGTCCCAGATGCCATTGACATAGAACGATCCAGACACTACTCTAAAGGTGACTCAGAAGATTCCAATGGCCATGATTCTCAATGATGGGATATCCAATAGCAAGAAAGGATCCTAGCACTACAAAGTTACCCTTCGCTTGAATGGCGTGGTGAAAAATATATGTCCCACAGTTCACTCCTTGAAAAGCTTAAATAACATTTGCAATGCCTATTTGTCGTCAACCGCATCAAGGAAGACTGATTTCCATAGAATGAAGGGTAGATCAATGTACTTTGGTGCCCAGAGTTAGGTACCAGTTGAACCACCGTGGGCCATGATCGGGCATATGGATCTTTGCCCGGGCGATAGCAATTTGACTGCTCACCAGCCACCATACGATCTCGGTTGAGAGATGAGAACTTGAGATCAACACAAATATGAACCAACCATTAGCTATCCACTTCATACAACAGTTATGACAGAATGTATGAACATTGCTTGAAGCCTTGCAAGCCATGCTATTGCATTCAAGCTTATCTGATCGTGGTCTCAACCAACCAGGTCTAGCGGAATTCAGAGCTTACATAGCATCTTGGTGTTAACCGTTATATATCTCTACCAAAGACGGAGTGAGACTGGTCTATGGTGACCAAGTTATTGGAGAAGCCGACTGATTAGGAAGGATGGAATATGCTACGCAACAGAGATTGCGTGAAACCCAAAGACGCTTCCCCTCCAGATGAAATGGAGTGTGAAGGAGGAGTCAATATTGCGAATAATGGGAGCATCGCAAAAGGAATTGCCAAACGACTTGCCCGAAGACATAGATTCCAGAGAGGATGGTGATTCGGGATGAAGAAGGGTGACATCTAATAACGCAACTGCACGTGTTCCGACTGGTGACGCCGACCTGACTAAGGTCTTCACATCGGATCTCCTTTAGACCTCTTCCGAACGGGAGAACTTATATGCTTTCTGTAGGCGGGCCTGGATGTGTTCGTTTGGACCAGTGCTAATATTTGCGGGATTTTATCCCAAATTATGAGTCATTTCTTAAGTATAAACCTGAAGTGTGCTCCTATCAAGCAAATAAGACGTATGTAGTAAGTTCACTATCGCGGGATTTTATATGGAGTTGCCATTCAAAATGAAAGATGAAATCAAGCACCTGGAAGTTGTATACAGACGATGCAAGAAATGATCGGCAATCCAACGCCAAAGTTTTGCAGATAACCCCCGAAGGACGACTCGAAAGGAATTCCAGTCGGAGAAACCATAACTCGTAGCTTACCTAGAATGGGCAGAAGAGTTATTGGATGGATTGGAACGTTACAACATACCTCATATTTCATACACAGGAGATCTAAAGTCGAATCATCTGGTCGAATAAGAAAGTTCCGATAATCCAGAAAAGATAGAGATGATCCCCATCAAGACACTATGAAATACAACCATTGATAAAATGGAAGTTGATCCAACGTTGGAGACCAAACCCGGAAGAGAGTCATGGTTAACTCCATGATAAACTTCCTACAGCACAAAATGCATCTAACAAGGTGAAGTGAAAGGCATGCAATCGTTCTTTATGCCTCGAGATATGACATGCAATTCGACATTGCCTATTTCTCTTGGAAGATTGTCCCAAAACAAACACCAACGAGTGCAATTGCCGAATTCACCGCCCTGAATGATTCGACCAAATCACCAGTCAGCCACCCATAAGATGAGAGATGTACATGAATGAAACTTCTGGCGAACGGCGTTCTGAAGTTAGAAAGTGAAGACTCATACTTCCACTCTTTTCATCGATTATCTGCCAAGTGACTCACTCCCCTAAGGCTGGGGGCAACTACAGATTTGAGCATAAATTGCTCGAGATTACATCATCTAATTCAGAGCTGATACATCAAGAATTTGCCTGGCCAATTGACTTAGTCTTGCCTGAAAGTTAGCGAGTTGAAGATCTAGAACGCTTACGCATGAATGCTGGTTGATTGTCGGCGCACTAACCCTTGTCCCCGATATGGGATCGAGGGTATATCAGCAAATTTATATGATATGATTATCCCACCAGCAGTAATTTCCTATTTCCTAGCATGGAAAGTGCAAAAATTTCTATAAGCATGAATCCATTGTTCTCATGCTAATTTACAACCTAACACCAATGCAAAGATGTGCTACCATTAGCAATCCAGTCATGACTTCCTGACACTCCATCCTTACCCTCGGTACGGGGGCAAAAAGACAATTTGAAGGAGATGCGACCTCATCGCTCGCTTATAGTACCTACCTAGTCGCCTTTGCCATCTCAAGACCCCGACCAAGGTCTATTCATTTTTTGGGACTGCCACCCCCATGATAATCTGAAAAGATACCCCTCATCAACTAAAGGACTTTGGCAGCCCTTTATTGGCAGAGATAGGGCGAAGTAAAATGGACTTACAATGAATATGCAACGCCATTTTTCACTCAGAATGATACTCATTCCTTTAACAGGATTATTCTATAACCATGACTCTTATATTTGCATAATTTATGAGTTATTGATGTAATTAACTCAGATGAATTAATATGTGGATGGTGTAGGTATCCAGGATTTGCTACCGATCAAACTTGTAACACTCGCATATAGAGCCATAGAGCAATACTATAACGAGCTCGACTGAACTGCTCGTTTACAAAGCCACGCTCTTCGTCTAAAGAATGTTGTATAGCTCAAGGTGAATCCGGGATGACCATCCAATCCTTGGCTCACACGTGGCAGACCACAAGACAATTGAACGTAAATCATTGAGTTACAAAGTCATAGTCCGACTCCAGATGGACGCGGTGTGATCGCCTACATGGCTCGATCCTATGCTCGACGCCACTAGATTACATGAATTCAAATAAAGGAGGCAACACTGCCTCTTAATTTGCTTACTTTTCAATCATAAAATTTGCTTTCACATGCTTTCTGAGTTACTGACGTGACTAATTTGTGCGGTGTGAATAATGCAGGTACCCGAAGTCTGGTGCCAACCATTCCTCCCGTAGACTGTTCGGAGGAACTCAAAGCCTTGGCAAATGCTCCAACTGCTTGTCCGACTGGTTTTAATCCTCGGAGCTTGGATTAAAATGTAAACCTAGGACGAGTTTGATGAGCGTGCATGATTGCAGACCGCTTGATCCATGACTCTAACTCTCCAGAGATGAGAGAGAGTATAAAGGACGCGAAGATGACGTCCACAAGGCATGGCGGTGTACCATGATCGGAGCCGCCTGAGCAAAAGTCTAACCTTGGCGAACGCCAGGAGAATATAAAAGCGTCCATGATTTGGCGCTGAGAAAGGACTCTTGCCCCGCTGAAGGATCGGGGAGCGATGGAACAGCTGAGTCCCAACTCTAACTCTCCAGAGTCGAGAGAGTATAAAAGCGTCCATGATTTGGCGCTGAGAAAGGACTCTTACCCCGCTGAAGGATCGGGGAGCGACGGAACAGCTGAGTCCCAACTCTAACTCTCCAGAGTCGAGAGAGAGTATAAAAGCGTCTATGATTTAGCGCTGAGAACTTCTGCTCCGCTGAAGGATCGTTGAGCAGATCATGAACCGAGCTCGAACTCTAACCCGCTGAAGGATCGGGAGAGTATAAAAGCGCTAGAGATTCAGCGCCCTAGCAACTCTAACCCGCTGAAGGATCGGGAGAGTATAAAAGCGCCAGATACTTAGAGCCACGGGAAAATTCCTCCCCCGTTAAAAGATCGGGGGGGCAGGATGGAAGTTGATCCCAAATCCTCCATGTCCGGACATGGGGGCAACACAGTTATGGTCCTAATCAATCCTCAACAAGACCTAGCCAGGCACTAATTAATGATTGATTGGGGGCATACCTATGCATACATACTACGTTACTGCACTTTCACTTATAAGTTGCACTGATAACTTATAATGTTTCATGACTTATTTGCTTATTTGCGTTTCAAATGTTTAAATGCATAACTAATTATGGAATGCTCGCAGGTACAGGATAATGCGAAAGTACTCTCACCCCGCTGAAGGATCGGGGAGCGACTGAATAGCTGAGTCTGAACTCTAACCTTGGCGAACGCTAGGAGAGTATAAAAGCGTCTCCGATTGAGCGCTGAGAAAGAACTCTTACCCCGCTGAAGGATCGGGGAGCAACAGAACAGCTGAGTTCGAACTCTAACCTTGGCGACCGCCAGGAGAGTATAAAAGCGTCTATGATTAAGCGCTGAGAAAGGTGCTGGAGACTCAGCACCCCCCATAATTTCTGCTCCGCTGAAGGATTAGGTGAGTATAAGTGCATGACGACATATGCCACTCAAGGGATCCTATCCCGTCACACGACTGGGACCAAGAGTGAAAATGGAGCTCGAACCACTCGTTTTCGGGAATGGGGGGGCAGCACACGAACACAGCAGTACAAAAAGAAATGGAATTTCATTCACTAAGTACAGGCTCACAAAACAAAGCTGGACAAAATGCGAGATCCGAACTCGAACAACAACAGCAGACCAGTAGGGAATAACTAAAGGGCCGCGCCCAGAAGGATGACGTAGGCGTATAATTCTAAGCTGCCTGTGCGACTCACGGCGATGACAGAAAAAGAAGCCTGGATAGTGAATTTTTCAGCGACATGTTATACAACTTCATACTCGCAACTGGAAGGACCTGGCGAGGCTCTGAGATTTTTTGATGTCTACCCTACCTTAGCTTCTTGTACCTTCCCAAACACGTCCTACTCCATGCTTGGATAGTATGATCGCTTGAATTCTGAAAGTGACTTCCTCTTCTCATGTATACATGTCTGAATTCGAAAGGGAAGTGATCCGACCACATGTCTTTCGCACTCACCCTATAACTGGGGCCATGGCTATTGAAAATATTTACAAACGACATAACTTAAGTGCATGTGTTTAACTTGTGTTGTGATCCTAACAGGCCCCCTTGAGGACCAAGAAACAAATGCGAAGAGAATGTCCATCTGCTGATCCCAACCGGCTTCTAGAATGGGAAGCTCATTTAAGGCTGGATATATCCCATACAGCAATCAAAACATGATGCAACCATTTCGTCCCCGACCGTTCCCTTGATGCAAAGAGCAAACAGGAGCACTCGAGGCGACTACAATCTGACCCTTCACCGCTTGATTTCTGTCCTCGGAGCTTGGATGGGAGACTAGGGCTTAGCATGGGCTGAATACCAACAATTCATTTTTGCACTCAACTCCGGCTCTTGATGCAAGAAGTGAACATGAATCCAGAGAAGACGTGAATTCGAAGTGTACTGCTCAACAAAGCCCCCTGTGGATAGGGGGCACATGGTACGAGCCTTGAGCAGCATAGTTCAGTTACTCGATGCCTCCGTTCCCTGCCGAATGACAAAAGCCTGATTGACGGCTAATGCTCGTGTACAATCAAGAAGCCCGAGGCCGACCTTCCCCTATTTCAGGAATGAACTGGAAGGCCGAGCAACGATCATCAATTCGTTGGAAATGATAAAATTGAAGTTCAGGTAGTGACGAACTTGGCACAGTCAGATATTAACCATCAGCTTGGGTTGAACACAAACCAATCAGCAGGCGCGCAACATGCGGTTTCGATTCCCTACGTCATGGATGGAAACACGGGCGATGGAACGGCTACCTGCAACTTCCTAGATGAGAATGCAAGAATCACAATGAACTCAGATCATGCACGACCAGTTTTAACTCCAACTCGAATGAATACTCGAGCGACATTTCATATTCAGCTCCAAGAAAGAACGCAACAATTCGAAAAACAGGAACCCGGTCAGGTCGATTGACTCGAACCATGACCCGGGGGCAATATCGACGTGGAAACAAGAAATCAGCAAAGACCCCCTTTGTAATCTCAGATTCGATGCTGGGGGCACCAGCCAGGATCTTGAAAATGTGCAGCAATTCTTTGACGGTGATCTGCTCGCCAGTTTAATTCGGCACCTCTCGAGGAGCGGTACTCCTCTAGTTGATGTGGATAACAACAATTACAGCCCTCACACGTGGGACGTCAGGATCCCCTGTTATTCCCCCGGACTTTAAATTTTCTCTCTAACGAGAGTTGTTTAGAAGCTTTGATGAATTCAACCCTGAGGTGGACATACTTCTATGATAAGAAGGTGTTAATGTCAAGACAGAAAATCTCAATGCTTTTGTGATAAAGGATGGAGCATCATCCGACTCCCGAACTGATAAGGACAAAGGAAAAGCCCTGGAAAACAATGACAAGAATGTGCAATTCCAAAGTGAATCTATATCACTTATTGAGCCCATGATCTTATTTGCCAAGCACAATTGAACCGAGCATGAGAAAGAGACTCAATAAGACTGTGATAACCATTTCGGACTATGCTGAAGCATAAACGGTGGGGCCCAACTAACTTCATAACGACATTTATTCACTCGCATTCAACAACCTTACTTGACTCCGCAACTGATCTGATGAGAGTAACCGAAGTCGCTGATGCCCAATGAGGCAATCCTCACTATCTGACTAAAGATAAGAGATGATATCAAAGCAAACGTGGTTCAACCATTTGCATATACAATTCCGATTTTTGCTAAATTGAGAAACAATACAGAATGATCTGGGTCGGCTAAGATTGCTGAACCTGCAACTCTTACCAGGTGCAACGACAGGAAGTATAAAATCTTCAAGATTAAATGCCTTATTGACTCAATTCAACCTCCATCGATACTGGGGGCATAAGTACTGACCTCGCTTGTCCTCCGATGGCACTGAGAGCACAAGTGTCGGTTCATAGACTAACTTTGAAGACAATCCTGGCATGAAATGGGATTCAAAACATGTACGTCATGCCTCCGGAGTACAACCTTACTCATCTTTGCCGACCAAGCGAGCTAGCTTGTGGATCGAATGTGAACTTAAAGACTCAAACTACACCAAATGGAAAGTGTGACAAACCTATCTACTACCTTGCGATGGTGACAATCCTATAGGCACTGGTCCACATAATTTTAATAACGTCCCTTACTGACTACTTCATATGTGAATATTGGATTGAGAAATGATCCGTAACAGTTGTGGATTCTCTCGACTACGATCTAGAGCGATCATGGCTTTTGAATTCCTTACTGTTACGATTCAATGCGATTTTAAGATTCTGAATCAATATCAAGATATCAGGATAGTCCAATCTTGAGTACAAATGTCAAATTCGTATGTTGATTCTGATGTGCTTTATCTCAACAGTCCAGTTGTTAGCTCAGAGCCCAAAGATTCTTACATCTCCCCATGATTTGGGTGGCTACTCCATTTATTGACTCATATGTAAAAGAATGTCCAACCCTACCACGCGCTTGGCTTGCATAGAGTGATGATGTTGTTTGGCGACGACCTATGCGTGTAGGATCATGCTCGGGAGCTGACAATTTAGCATGACTTCTGACGGATGAATTAGATCTTTTGATTTGACAAGGTTTAAACAATTTCTTGATCATCTCGAATACTCCTCTCATAGAACTTAGCCTGATTAGCTCTAATGGAAGCAATGCAACAATTGGATAAAGCCTTCTCAAGGACAAATGATATTCCAGAAAGATTTAGCTTAACATATTCAAAGCACATCTCATCCTCGATAAGGTGTACTTTGGGGGGCAAAATGTTAGTCTGCTTTGTGACCAGGCTACCCAAAGCAAAGATCATGTTGACATACCTCTGGGTAAATGCTGTCTCATATGGAATCTCTGGATAACATCGCTCTCCGGCATTGGAAGCATCATAAGAAGACACAAGGCAGTTTGGTCAAAATCACAACATCAGTATAAACTGGCTTGAAACCCCTATCAAATGACCTCATTTGGATCTATTCACCTCATATACTCGTAGCCCTTTGAATTAGCTTCAGTTTGAGCTTTGGTTTGGCTCAATCGGACTTACGGTTTGAAAGTTACGCCCATTTTCGTGAACGGGTGTAAGCTGGCATATGACCGCAATCCGATCCGCCCTTGCCTACGCGATCCGATCCGCCCTTGCCTACGCGATCCGATCCGCCCTGGCCTACGCGATCCGATCCGACCCATGACCGCGATCCGATCCATGACCGCAATCCGATCTATGACCGCGATCCGACCCATGACCGCTATCCGACCCATGACCGCGATCCGACCTTCGGACCTGTTCAAACGCAGCTTGTTTTGACCTATTCTCAAGGCTACTAGCTCTCCTATTTTTCTGGATCGCCTGCCACGTACCCCATCACGAACCAGTCCTCCCAGGAGCTTTCCTACAGCTATAAATACACCTTCAGAGGGCATTTTCAGGGGACTTTTGGCATCTCAACTTCCATGGTAGCCATGGCCAGCACTTCTCCATGAATAACCACCATCTTCCTCAATAAATTCAATGGATTCGGAGAGAATTATACGTTGAATTCAAGTGATTGAAAGACAATATTCATTGTAATTGTAATCCATGAGTGAAATGAGAAAATATGAAGTGGACGTAGGCTCGTTAACGCCGAACCACTATAAAAATCTTGTTGTCTTGCTTTTTTCTCTATTTTTCGATTATTTCTTCATATCCTATGCTCAAAATACGACAATTTGGGTGTTAGAGCCATTTTTTGATCTAACATTATGCATGTTATGCAAGTTATATGCTATGTGTTAATGATGTTATGCATGTTATGCAAGTTATATGCTATGTGTTTGTGATGTTATGCAAGTTATGCAAGCCATATGCTACATGTTCATGATGTTATGCAAGTTATGCAAGTCATATGCTACATGTTCATGATGTTATGCAAGTTATGCAAGTCATATGTTACATGTTCATGATGTTATGCAAGTTATGCAAGCTATATGCTATATGATCATGATGTTATGCAAGTTATGCAAGTGTTCATGATGCTAGTTGCTATGATAAACATTGATCCACTATGACACCATGATTATGCAAGTTTTGTGTATGATTATATGCAAGTTCCTATATGATATGTTATGCAAGTTTGGTGAATGATTATATGCAAGTCCATATATGACATGTTATGCAAGTTGGGTGTTTGATTTTATGCAAGTAACATGTGCAAGTTTACACCTTAGTATGATATGCATACATATGCAAGTTAACCCCTTTGTATGTCATACATACAAGTGCAAGTTTACCCCTTTGTATGACATGAATAACTTATGCAAGTTAACCTCTTTATG
Organism: Allium sativum; assembly: GCA_030737875.1. Lineage (NCBI taxonomy): Eukaryota > Viridiplantae > Streptophyta > Magnoliopsida > Asparagales > Amaryllidaceae > Allium > Allium sativum. The sequence goes on from CM060921.1 coordinate 171,234,202, forward strand.
ACATATGTGATTCATGCAAGTTTGGGTTGATTATTTATGCTAGTTGGGTTTGATGCTATATGCATGTTGACACCTTTAAACCCATGTTGATGCTAATGTTATGCAAGTTGAACCCATTGTATTTGTGATGAATCTTCCCTTTTATGTCATGTTAGCGAATTACGTGGGGAACGATGGGGTTAATATACATGTGAATGAAATGGTGTGAAGTTGGTATGATTATGCATACCATAAAGTGGATGGACATAATTGAGTCAATTATGTACATCGTTAAAATTGGAATTAATTAGGGAAAATTAATTCGGGGGTGATTAATTAGGTGTAATTAATCGACTAAGACACGAGGTTGGACCCTTTTGTAGCGTAAGACTGTCCGGAACCGACCAGCAAATCCAGCGGCTACAAATGATTGGCCCAATGTGAGAGGTCTTAGGCACAAACTAAATACGTGACAAGTGTATAGACACGAGGTTAGACTCGGTTATGGCGTAAGGCTGCCCGGACCCAACCGGCAAATCCAGCTGCCATAAAAGATAGTCTAATGTGAGAGGTCTTTACAACGGTTACGTTTTTAATCAATTAAGAAACACTTAACCAGATAAGCATGTAGTGGGCATGAGGGGTTAAGTGGGTGCCTTGGTGGCATGTGGAAATCAAGTAAGTGCCTTGGGTGGCATGAGAAAATCTAGTGGGTTGCCTTGGGTGGCAATAGAAAATACGATTAGATGACTTAACCAAGTGGAAACATGTAATTAAACATGATTAAAGGGTTAAGTGGGATGCACTAGATAAATTGAGAAGCTTAGGTGGTAGCTTGTGGGGGCCCATTTCAACCAGTAACCCATATGTATCTTATTGGGCTCGATCCGTGTCGAGGACGGGACACGCGTACTGGGCTTGATTATAAGAGGCCAAAACGGGTTAGCGGTGGCAATGCGAGTCCAACGGGTTTCATATGCGTGTGTGGACCCAGGCTGGTAGGTAAGACGTTGTTGCATCATGTAGGTATAAGCCGTGCACCATTTGTTGTATCGGGTTGCCACTTTGGGGAGTGATACACCCCATTATGGGGCCAGCACGGGTACCTACGGTAGGGAGCCGATCGCTTGGGAGTAGTGGGTACACCTAGTGGAGATAGGGGTAGACGACACCTATGTAGTCAGCTAGGGGTACACGAAACTACTGGGTAAATTCTCTAAGTCCTTGGGTGGGATCAACCTTTAAGCAGGAATGACTGGTGTGGTGCAGTTAGTAATTATCCTTGGGTGGGTAGATGCGTCTTTACCGTTATCCTAGTTCACCTTATGTCTAGTTGGCTACTTAGTGTAGTCATTTATCCCCAGTCATCCCGTGCCAAGTTTATATCATACCCTAATTACTTTAATGATTGTGTTGTTAAGGTTATAGGGCTCACTCAGACTTATGTCTGACCCCGTTGTTTTTATCTTTTTCCCCCTCAGGTCCTCAGGTTGGGCCTAGCGCTAGTGGGCTTTGATCAGATTTCTTTATCTATCTTCTGGAGCTTGGACCGTGATGTAAAGCCCAGCTTATCTTTTCTTTTATGGCTATTGTTTATGTAGTGGGATTATGTACTTATGTTTTATCAGGATGGATATTTAGTACTTGACTCTTTATGGTGTTGTAACTAAACATGTTTACCTTCTGCTGCTATGAAATGATGTTTTAGATTTTCAAGTATTTATATCTGTCTTGTTGTAATTTTTCTGTTCTATACTCACTTAAAATGCTCCACCGAAGTTAAGGCATTCCCATAGTGAGTGACCTTAGCGGGTGTGGGGTGTTACACGTGGTATCAGAGCAAAGGTTACCGGAACAGATAAAATTTTTAGAAAACTATTTTTCTAAAAACATTTTTAGAAGAAGTATTTTCAAAAACATGTCTTTAAAGAGAAAAGTTTTTGAAAGAAAAGCATAATCCCCAATAGCCATATCTTTACCTTTTGAATTCTCCGTTTTGAATCTTTCCCTTTTTCGTGTCAGCATAGCTGAAGATCTTAACTTTCCGGAGGGTGTGATGATACTAGTATGGTATAGGAGATTGATGGAAGCTAGGGCCGCCGCTGCGGGTCCGGCAAATGTTCCTCCACCAACAGTAGCACCCGATCTTCCTCCTCCCCCTCCTCCTCTTCATACGGATACTTTTGCTAAGACTTGCAAGGAATTTAAGGGAAACCTTTTCAAGGATCAGAAACTTTTGTGGAGGCTAGAGATTGGCTTAAGGAGGTGGAAGAGTTGATAGATATCTTTGAGATGGAAGAAGATGGAAGAAGGAAAGAAAGTCAAGTTAGCTGCTTGGTTAATGAAGGGAGAGGCCTCATTCTGGTGGGAGGTCACTAATGGAGAACGCCCCGTTGACTCTTGGGCGGATTTCAGGCAAAGATTTGTGGCAAAGTTTCTCTCAAGGGTGGAGGAAAACTTGTATATGGAAAGGTTCTTGACTCTAAAGCAAGGAAATCTCTCGGTGAAGGAATATGTCAACAAGTTTAATCAATTGGCAAGGTTTGGCATAGACATGGTGAATACACCGGAGAAGAAGGCTTTGAGGTTCGTTAAAGGCTTAAATGAACCGATGCATGGATTGGCTATGACTCATATCCCTATGGGGGCCACCTTTGAGAAGCTAGTAGACATGGCACTCATGCATGAGGAAGAGAAGGGTCCCAATGCTAATACGGCGCCCGAGAAGAAAGGAGATCAAAAGGGACCGCAACAGCAACAGCAAAACAAGGGTGGGAAAGGCAACGGTGGCAAGGGAAAGAAGAAGTGCTTCAATTGCGGGACACTAGGCCACCTAAGCAAAGATTGTCGAAAGAAGAAGAGGAAGACTGGCTGCTACCACTGTGGTGAAGCAGGGCATCTGGTGAAGGATTGCCCTAAGAAGGGGCAAAGGACGGTATCTACCTCAGGGGGACAGGTGCATGCTCTTATGGCACCGGGTCAGGCTAGGGGGCAAGTTCAGGCTCTCGCAGTTCCACCAACTCAGGAAAGAGGTAGAACTATTTCCGTTGAAAGTCTGGTTTTTCTATTTGATCATCCTGTCCGTACATTGTTTGATTCTGGCGCATCGCATTCGTTTATCTCATCATCATTAGTTGAGTCACTGCACTTAGACACCAGTCTAGTAGATGATCCCTTGGTTGTTTCAAACCCAGTTGGGGGCTCCACTTATTTGTCCATGATATGTTTAGGTTTGAAGATTTCTATACCTAGCATTGAGTTTAGATGTGATGCTTTTGTTTTGGGCTTCACGGGCTATGGGTTGATTTTGGGCATGGACTGGTTATCCAGTAATGGTGCCGTTATTGATTGTGAAAGGAGAGTTGTTAGGCTTATGAACCGCTTGGGGAACACTCTCGAGATCTCTTGTAATCCCATGGATTCTGTTATGCTAAGTTATCTTGAATCGCTTGACGATTCGGTCGAGAGTTTGCTATCTGTTAGAGTGGTCCGGGAATACTCGGATGTGTTTGAGGAGATGAAGGGCTTACCTCCGAAGCGGGAGATTGACTTCCGAATATATCTGGTGGATAATGCTAAATCTGTGTCTTTACCAGTGCTCCACATGGCTCCTCGTGAGAGGAGGGAACTCCATAAGCAAGTAGGGGAGTTGCTTGAGAAGGGGTTCATAAGACGAAGTATATCGGAGTGGGGTGCTCCAGTGGTTTTTGCTACGAAGGCGGATGGGTCCCTCAGACTTTGTGTAGACTATAGAGAACTCAACAAGCTCACAAAGAGGAATAGACACCCATTGTCGAGGATTGATGATCTTTTTGATCAGTTGGTTGGCACTTCAGTATTTTCTCAGTTGGACTTAGCCACGGGGTTTCATCAGTTGAGGGTGGCTGAGGATAGCATAGACAAGACTGCCTTTAGGACTCCGGATGGTTTCTATGAGTGGCTGGTGATGCCATTTGGGTTGACGAACGCCCCTGCATATTTTGTTGATTTGATGAGTAGTGTGTTCAGGGAGTTCCTTAATAAGTTCGTGGTGGTCTTTGTGGATGATATTTTCTAAGAGTGAGGAAGAGCATGCCCTACATCTTAGGGAAGTGTTGGAGACTCTTCGAGCGCATAGCCTTAAGGCTAAATTTTCTAAATGTCACTTCTGGAGAAAGGAAGTGCGGTTCTTGGGGCACGTGGTCTCCAAGGAAGGGATAGCTGTGGATCCCGCGAAGGTAGTATCTATTCAAGATTGGAAGGTTCCGAAGAATGCTGCCGAGGTGAGGAGTTTCTTGGGGTTGGTTGGCTACTATAGGAAGTTTATCAAGGACTTCGCGAAGATATCAGCCCCATTAACTCGCTTGACGAAGAAGAATCTAGTCTTCGTATGGGACGTAGATTGTGATGATACGTTCCGACGGTTAAAGAGAGCTTTAACCACAGCTCCAGTCTTAGTGTTGCCAGATGGGAGTAAGCCATTTGTTGTCTATACCGATGCTTGTGGGACTAGACTGGGCGCAGTCTTAATGCAAGAGGGAAGGGTAATAGCCTATGGTGGAAGGCAGTTGAGAAAGCATGAGAAAAATTACCCTACCCATGATTTATAGTTGGCCGCTATTGTTTTTGCGCTTAAGATTTGGCGCCATTATCTTCTTGGCGAGAGATTCTAATTGTTCACTGACCACAAATCATTGAAGTACTTGTTTTCTCAGAAGGATTTGAACTTGAGACAGCAAAGGTGGATGGAGTTCTTAGCATCCTATGATTTCGAGATAGCGTATACCCCTGGCAAGGGTAATGTGGTGGCGGACGCCTTGAGTAGAAAAAGGTTGTCCTTGAGTCCATTGTTCGTGGAACGACGAAGCTTGGAATTTATCTCGATGTTTGATTTCAGACCTTCCGTTGATTATGTACCCGGTTTGCTAGCATCCTTGGAGGTCAGACCTACTCTTTTGGGACGGATTGGCGAGGCACAGCGGGACGACCCGCAGTTGGTTGAGTTAGTAGAGAGGCTCATAAGGGGGGAGTCGTCCAGCCATTTGAATAGGTACACCCTATACGATAGGGGGTGCTTGCGTAGAGACGGTAGACTTTGTGTACCGCAAGACGAGGGTTTGAGGAAGGCTTTTCTTGATGATGCACACCGTTCTAGGATGACCATTCATCCCGGTGGGGACAAGATGTACCAAGACATGAAGCGAGTTTTCTTTTGGGCCGGTATGAAGAAAGATGTGGCCGAGTATGTCGCTAGATGCTTGGTGTGCCAACAGGTGAAAGCAGAGCAAAAGAAACCAGATGGGTTGCTTCACCCATTGGAAGTTCCGCAATGGAAGTGGGATAGCGTCTCAATGGATTTTATTGATGGGTTACCTAGGTCAAGGAAGGGTAATACGGGAATTTGGGTTGTGGTAGACAGACTTACTAAGAGTGCCCATTTCATATCCGTGAAGAGCAAGAGGACTGCTCCATGGCTAGCTTCAGTGTATCTTCGAGAGATAGTTCGATTGCATGGGGTACCCTCTAGCATAGTGAGTGATCAAGATCCTATCTTCACTAGCGAGTTTTGGAGAAGTTTGCAAGAAGCAGTGGGGACTCAGTTATGTCTGAGCACCGCATATCATCCTCAGATGGACGGCCAGACCGAGAGGGTGAATCGTGTTCTAGAAGACCTTTTGAGGCTTTGTATCTTGGATTTTGGCGGTACATGGGAAGAGCATCTTCCATTGGTGGAGTTCGCGTATAATAACAGCTTTCAGTCCAGTATTGGTATGGCTCCTTTCGAAGCTCTTTATGGAAGGCTTTGTCGATCACTTACATGTTGGTGGGAATCTACGGATAAGATCTTGTTTGGGCCTGATATGGTTAGGGAGACTTCGGAGAAGATTGACTTGATTCGAAGAAGGATGAAAGCGGCACAAGACAGGCAGAAATCTTACGCGGATAAGAGGAGGACGGATCTTGAATTTGATGTTGGGGACATGGTCTTTGTCAAAGTATCTCCATTACGGAATGTTGTTCACTTTGGGTCCGTTGGGAAGTTAGCTCCAAGATTTGTTGGGCCGTTTCCTATTAAGGAAAGGATTGGACGGATGGCATATAGGGTGGATTTACCTGTGAGACTTAGTGGGGTACATGACGTATTCCATGTGTCACATTTAAGGAAGTGCCTACATGAGACCGCAGAGGTGGTAGAGCCGAGCTTGCTTAAAGAAGTGGAGGTAGAGCGTGATGCAACTATTCGACGAGCTCATACCCGCATCCTTGGGTCAGAGATTAGGAAGTTGAGGAACAGAGAGGTGCGACTAGTCAAAGTGCAATGGGGAGAAGATGAGAGTAATGCTACTTGGGAGACAGAAGCGAAGATGCGTTCACTATACCCATTCCTTTTTGATGGTATGTCTTTTAACTTCTCCTTTTTCGTTTGTCTAGTACTTATCTTATCTTTAGTATGTCCTCTCATTAGTACCTTTGACCTTTAGATAGGGTAAACCTATGGTTGAAACATGTGTTTGAGACATGTTATGTTTGATGGATGCGTGTGGATGCAAGTGTTTGCTCGTGGATGCATATACACACACTCTAGGCACTAGATCGGCTCAATCACTTCATATTGCATATTGCATGAAATTGTGTGTAGGTAGCTATATTAATGGATGTATAATGGTTGTGTTATCATATGGATGATGCATTTTGGTGAATGATTGTGCACTCATGTAGAAATAGTATGTGTCAATAGAGTTCTTTTGCATACATATTGGATGCATGGCACTATCATGGTTTGCATTAAGGAGGTCAACTGAATCAGTGGACCGCCTGATTTTGCATTAGACAGGGAACATATACACACACTCCTTGCATATGATTCATACAGCATTAGAAACTCTAAGGACAATGGATGCCAGTGTTTGATGGTTTGAGTAGATGGTTGTTTGGTTGGTAGGATACGTTCTTCTTGACTTAGAGATTTCGGGGACGAAATCCTTTAAGTAGGGGAGAATGTAACACCCCGTATGTTGAATAACTTGCTATAATATAAAACAGGGCAGAATTAAATTTTAAAATCTGAACCAGGGGAAACGGTTTATGCCATTGCGTTCGTCTCGGAAAAATATGCGAAATAGAGTCCGAGTTTTCGAAAATCGGAGTCCGTATGACCCAGATAAGGCCCAAAGAAGTTTTCAGAAATTTAAAAACAGATTTAAAACAAAAATTTCAATTTTCAGAAGTGGCAAGAAAAATCCCGCCAGACCCAGGGGGTCGACTGGGGAGTTGACCTGCCCACCAGGTCGACTGGGGAGTCGACCCTAGTGTCGACCTGGGGGTCGACCTCCCTGGTCGAGCCCAGGTGACCTGGGTGCATCAGTTTGGCTTTTGGGCTGTGTTTTGGTGGCTAGGACGAGATCTGACGGCTCTAATCTGATTTAGGGTTAATCTAATGGCCTAAAACACCTAAATACTCTATAAATACACCCTAAGACTTCCCTAATTCATACTAAAAATAGAAACAATGCCGTCATGCCATCAAAATGCAACTTGAAGGAGCCTCCATCAATTTGTAGAAGAAGATAGCATCTCAAATCAATCTCTAATCAACTCTAGCAACTTAATCTTCTTCTTAGGAGTGCTAATCAAAAAGTTGTGAGTTTTCTATAGCCTTAATGACCAATTATTGAAATGATTATGATAGGATATAATGAGGTTATGGCTATGAATGTGGATCAATGCAAGTTATATGCTATGTGTTAATGATGTTATGCATGTTATGCAAGTTATATGCTATGTGTTAATGATGTTATGCAAGTTATATGCTATGTGTTTGTGATGTTATGCAAGTTATGCAAGCCATATGCTACATGCTCATGATGTTATGCAAGTTATGCAAGTCATATGCTACATGTTCATGATGTTATGCAAGTTATGCAAGTCATATGTTACATGTTCATGATGTTATGCAAGTTATGCAAGCTATATGCTATATGATCATGATGTTATGCAAGTTATGCAAGTGTTCATGATGCTAGTTGCTATGATAAACATTGATCCACTATGACACCATGATTATGCAAGTTTGGTGTATGATTATATGCAAGTTCCTATATGATATGTTATGCAAGTTTGGTGTATGATTATATGCAAGTCCATATATGACATGTTATGCAAGTTGGGTGTTTGATTTTATGCAAGTAACATGTGCAAGTTTACACCTTAGTATGATATGCATACATATGCAAGTTAACCCCTTTGTATGTCATACATACATATGCAAGTTAACCCCTTTGTATGTCATACATACATATGCAAGTTTACCCCTTTGTATGACATGAATAACTTATGCAAGTTAACCTCTTTATGACATATGTGATTCATGCAAGTTTGGGTTGATTATTTATGCTAGTTGGGTTTGATGCTATATGCATGTTGACACCTTTAAACCCATGTTGATGCTAATGTTATGCAAGTTGAACCCATTGTATTTGTGATGAATCCTCCCTTTTATGTCATGTTAGCGAATTACGTGGGGAACGATGGGGTTAATATACATGTGAATGAAATGGTGTGAAGTTGGTATGATTATGCATACCATAAAGTGGATGGACATAATTGAGTCAATTATGTACATCGTTAAAATTGGAATTAATTAGGGAAAATTAATTCGGGGGTGATTAATTAGGTGTAATTAATCGACTAAGACACGAGGTTGGACCCTTTTGTAGCGTAAGACTGCCCGGAACCGACCGGCAAATCCAGCGGCTACAAATGATTGGCCCAATGTGAGAGGTCTTAGGCACAAACTAAATACGTGACAAGTGTATAGACACGAGGTTAGACTCGGTTATGGCGTAAGGCTGCCCGGACCCAACCGGCAAATCCAGCTGCCATAAAAGGTAGTCTAATGTGAGAGGTCTTTACAACGGTTACGTTTTTAATCAATTAAGAAACACTTAACCAGATAAGCATGTAGTGGGCATGAGGGGTTAAGTGGGTGCCTTGGTGGCATGTGGAAATCAAGTAAGTGTCTTGGGTGGCATGAGGAAATCTAGTGGGTTGCCTTGGGTGGCAATAGAAAATACGATTAGATGACTTAACCAAGTGGAAACATGTAATTAAACATGATTAAAGGGTTAAGTGGGATGCACTAGATAAATTGACAAGCATAGGTGGTAGCTTGTGGGGGCCCATTTCAACCAGTAACCCATATGTATCTTATTGGGCTCGACCCATGTCGAGGACATGACACGCGTACTGGGCTTGATTATAAGAGGCCAAAACGGGTTAGCGGTGGCAACGCGAGTCCAACGGGTATCATATGCGTGTGTGGACCCGGGCTGGTAGGTAAGACGTTGCATCGTGTAGGTATAAGCCGTGCACCATTTGTTGTATCGGGTTGCCACTTTGGGGAGTGATACACCCCATTGTGGGGCCAGCACGGGTACCTACGGTAGGGAGCCGATCGCTTGGGAGTAGTGGGTACACCTAGTGGAGATAGGGGCAGACGACACCTATGTAGTCAGCTAGGGGTACACGAAACTACTGGGTAAATTCTCTAAGTCCTTGGGTGGGATCAACCTTTAAGTAGGAATGACTGGTGTGGTGCAGTTAGTAATTATCCTTGGGTGGGTAGATGCGTCTTTACCGTTATCCTAGTTCACCTTATGTCTAGTTGGCTACTTAGTGTAGTCATTTATCCCCAGTCATCCCGTGCCAAGTTTATATCATACCCTAATTACTTTAATGATTGTGTTGTTAAGGTTATAGGGCTCACTCAGACTTATGTCTGACCCCGTTGTTTTTATCTTTTCCCCATCAGGTCCTCAGGTTGGGCCTAGCGCTAGTGGGCTTTGATCAGATTTCTTTATCTATCTTCTGGAGCTTGGACCGTGATGTAAAGCCCAGCTTATCTTTTCTTTTATGGCTATTTGTTTATGTAGTGGGATTATGTACTTATGTTTTATCAGGATGGATATTTAGTACTTGACTCTTTATGGTGTTGTAACTAAACATGTTTACCTTCTGCTGCTATGAAATGATGTTTTAGATTTTCAAGTATTTATATCTGTCTTGTTGTAATTTTTCTGTTCTATACTCACTTAAAATGCTCCACCGAAGTTAAGGCATTCCCATAGTGAGTGACCTTAGCGGGTGTGGGGTGTTACAGGTACGGGTTTTCCATGTATGATGGATGCCGTAGAATCTCTGCATACTAAACCTGTTGCAACAACCTCTAGATTAAAGCTTAACACTTCACATTTTTGATTTGCCGAAAGATGCGAAATCACCGGATTAGTAACAACGTGGTTGTTGGACGTTCTTCCACCACTTTCCTGATGTGTTCCACCACTTCCTCCTTCGTTGGAAGCAATGTCTGGTATCGGGTTTTCTTGACTCGCATATCCTTTTAAAAAGCCGACAATTGAATTCAATGTCCCTTGCATATTACCCAATGTCCCTTGCATATTACCCAATTTCCCCTCCATTGTATCCATCCTTGCTGTCAAAATATCCGAGCTTGCTTTACTCTTTTTGAGTTGTTTACGTGGAATGGTAGAAGCTTTAACTTGTGATTTTGATATCATAGTTCCAACACTTCGAGTTCGTCCCCTTTTATCCTTGCCAAACACTTGTGATAAAATGTCTTCATCCACTGTCAAATTTTGTTCCTCACCATCATTGATTGTTTCCTTCGCTTTAGCAATTTTATCCTAAAATATGAAAATACTTAAAATATTACATGAATTGATAGGTTACTAAACTAAAATAATATATTGTTTAACTTACAAAGTACGAAGAATTCGAATCTGATATGGTGCCATCCTTTTTTGTATGAGTTTTCTCCCATGCTTGACGACGTGTGATTTCTTTTTCTAGGTTCTCACTTGCCTGCAACAATCAAGTATGGTAAAAGAAAACCACGCAAAAAAATATTGTTTTAAATAAGGCATGAAATAACAAGATGATGAATACCAGATGAATATAATAATACTGAGAAGACAGCAAATGAAAACATAAAAATCAAAGAATTTATTTATTTACATAACTGAGATTTGAACCCATAAACTAAATGGCGGAACTACGATTCCCATCCAACAGGATTGATACAGAAAAAAAAAGATTATACACTGGATATTGCCTTTGTCAGATCTGTTAACAATCAAATCAGATTAATTAGGAACCTCAAAAAATTCACTAGATCGTGACGACTCCTAATTTATCATCCCCAAAAAGGGTTTTATATCAAATTTTGCACTAATAATATTATGAATTAGAACTGCATGCTATAATCCAACACAAATCGATTAAGTGGACCATAGGCTCACAGCACCACTTTGGTGGCCTTAATCTACGTGGTCCAACCACTAAAGTTGCAGCAATAGGGCTATATACATAAACAACACTACTGCAAGGTCGACTGAGTCTGTAAAAGTGTAAATATAAAGTCACAGACATGCAGTCATGCTGTTCCCCCAGACGCATTGATATACTTAGGAACATACATAATGCTATAATACTGTTTAATTCATTTTTTCGTAACTAGATTTCATAAATTTATTTAAAAACATTTAATTCATCTTTTCATTATTATTATTTTTATTGTTTTTGTTTAAACATAATCATGTGATTGGAAAAAGATATTAGCTACCTTCTCTTCAACTTGATAACCAGTCAATGGCTTTGGAGGACAAAGAAATTCTTGTTTGTTATCAAAGTTTGTTTTATCGTCTCGAAACTTGTGTTTGGAAGGAAGAAATCTTCGATGTTCCATGTAGCACATCTTCTTACTTTCAGGAAGATAGTAAGAACAAGTGTCCTCCCCACATGTAGGACATGCAAAATAGCCATGAGTTGTGCACCCCGATAAAGTCCCAAGTGCAGGATGATCATGAATTGCCCACAACAACCTAGCTCTCATTGTGAACTCAGATTTATTAAATGAGTCAAATGCAACGACTCCTTCCCATAACTGTTGTAACTCATCTATCAACAGTTGCAAATAAACATCAATATCCTTTACTGGTTGTTTTGGCCCAGAAATCAATAATGTCAACATTGAAAACTCTCTTTTCATGCACATGGACGGAGGAAGATTATACGATACTACAACTACTGGCCAACAACTATAATGGCTACTCAGAGATGCACTTGGATTGAAACCATCCGTTGCTAATCCAAGCGTGACATTTCGTGAATCCACGACAAACGTTTTGTCAAAACAATCTGCAGTTCGCCATTGAGAAGTGTCACATGGGTGATGCATTACATCTGAATTAGACTTGGCACGACCATGCCAAGTCATAGCATCAGCTATCCACGGTATAGTATACAATCTCCTCAACCTAGGAATTAGAGGGAAATGTCTCAACGTCTTTTGAGGTACTTTGGTAGCTCTTTTCTCTTCGTTGAATGTTGTCCTATATCTTGGATCTTTGCAAACTGGACAAAAATCTCTATTTGCATCATCTTTCCAATATAAAATGCAGTCATTAATGCATGCATCATAAGTTTTGTAGTCCATCCCAACTTGTTTAATCATCTTCTTCATGTCGGGATACTTTGTTGGTATTGTATTGCCTTCAGGGAGTAATTCCTTTATAAATTCAAGAAGTGCAGTCACACCATTGTCGGAAAAGCCATACTGGGTTTTCAAGCTACTCAACTTGATGATGAAATATAATTTTGTTATCCCTTTTGGACATGAAGGATACAATGCCACTTTTGCATCATCAAAAAGTGATTTATACTTTCTACTTTGATTGGCTTGCTAATCAACATCACCCGTAGGTAATTCCCCAATATTATCTGGCAACGAACTTATAGGTTGAAAATGATGAAATCTATCGGCATCATTGACCAGATCTTCCATCCTAGGAAGTTCAGACTCATCGGTACTTATGGCTTCACTAACGGGTTGTTTTTGCTTCCTCGCCGACTCTTCCCCATGAAAACGCCAAACGGTATATGATTGGACAATTCCCCATCTAAGAAGATGATAATGAATTTCATCTAATTTAATCTTTGATCTCATATTGTTGCACCTTTTACAAGGACAAGAATAGATTTCCTTATTACCACCATTTTCTACAACAAAATCAATAAACTTCTGCACTCCTTCCACATATCGTGCAGTCCTTTGATCGGATTCTTTCATCCACTCTTTATCCATTCTGAAATTACAATAAGAGAATATTTAAATTACATTAAGAGACTATTAATTTCTCTTCGAAGCACATCCAAAAATCATTTATCAAATTAATATTCAACTAAAAAACAAACATCTAACGGTTCAAACTAACATATAATAGCTTTAGGTAAATTGTTGATTGCTAATAGTAATTTATCAATACAGGATATTAAATTTTAGATAATGATAAAATAGTATATATTTTGTTTTTAATTCTAACTCTATTTATAACATTTTAATTTACATTGAGTTATGCTCTTTTGAATAATGCGAGCCAAATAAATTTTTTATGGTAGAAGATACTCCATTTCAGTGGAAATTTCATTAGTGAAATGGATTTTGTCCATCACCTTAGGTAAAGTAAAATCTTGCATTCTTTCAACTTCAGCTCCAATGTGAATGAAATTTTGTAGTCAGATGGAAGCCTATATATATCAGCTATAACATATTAAAAATGTTGTGCAAACTGAAAATTGACCTAATTAGGCTAAGCAACAAATTTGAAACACAATGGGTGAAAGCACTCAGGTTAATTAATATTCTTGGACCTCAAAGCGACTTCATCTAACCATCAAAAGTGTGTCCTTTGATTTATCCTAATTAAAGCTAATTGCATACTTAATTACCTAAAATTTATGAATACTAGTTAAAGTTGCTAATAATTCAACACCGTAGTTGAAATATTCGTCCTAATAAAGCATCAGCCCAAAACACTAGAAGCTAGCAGGAACAAGAAATTCAAGGAAAATTTGTCCAAACAGCCAGTGATATCATATAACAAAAACATGCCTGCTTCAAAATATAATTATACAGAGACAAATTTTCATGCTGGATAAAGTCAGTCTTGTATACTGCCACAATTTAAAATTGCCCCAGCATATTTTCTCCTCAATTCCCGTTTGAGGGAAATTTACACTGAATCAATTTAGCATGACGCCATGATAATATAGCTTGCACGTACTGAAAATATAGCTTGCATTTGAGATGTTTATATTTGATAATTTACACTGAATCAATTTAGGCATAATTAGCGCAAAATGGATGTCGAACAAGAATGGTTCTGAGAGTGTGCATGGTTCTGATATGTTCAGGAAATGCAACTCCCATTATGAAATTGGTAGAGAGGTGGATAATGGGATCAAAAATCAGGGCAATAATGGACAATATAATCACTCACAGTAAATTTAAATCACGAATTTACATTAAATCAACGACATATCAAAAGAGAAAACCACCTAACAATAATCCACTATCACAATCTAATCAACGCTTTCTATTTGTATGAAACTAAATTAATGATAACATAAAGAAAATCAATTTTTCCATACCTACTGTCGGTTTACTTCGACTGGGATCTTGTGGGAGGTTTTGCGATCTGGATCCGCTGACGTTATAGGTCAAGGAAAAGAGCAAGATGTCGATCCAGATATAAGCAGGATAACCCTAGAAAATATTTTCCGATTGTTAGATCTGCGAAAGTAGATCTGGAACAAAGTTTTAGAACGGCGAAATTACCTTGATTGATTGAAATTGAGTGATAATTTCTAAGAAATCCAAAGGAGAATTGGATCCATTTGAGAGCGTTTTATTTCACTGAAGCCATATGATTGAAGAACGTACGGGAGGAAGGAATGAAAAGGTAAATTATGGAACGGGGGGTGTATGGTAGGGGGTTGGTAATTGTATAACGACTTACAACCGTTGTATAATGAAGAACGGACAAAGGCCGTAGTAAGAAATTTTGCAACGGGCTAAACCCGTTGCTATTTAGCAACGGCCCAAAGCCGTTGCGGATTGTCCGCCTCTGGGGGTTGCAAATTGGCCTGTATGGTGTAGTGAATGTGAGTAAAATGAATATGCACATGAGTTGGAAAAAAAATGAACGATGAGCGAATCAATTTAAATGAATAAATTGTTGAATAGCGACGATGTGAAAGAAGCTTGTCTTAAAAAAATCAATGCGACCGAAGAAAAATAAGTATATATAAGCAACAAGCTTGGACGACAAATTCAATGCGAAGAAAATATGATAGGCATTCTAACGTAACAAGGATATAATGGATCATTTGAATTACATGTTTGTCCTTATCATTGAATGGATTTAGTGAACTATTCAAATACTTCTTGTTATCAAACAAAACAAATAAGAAGGAATGAAAAAAAATCGGCAAAAGAGAAATAGAGAGGGGAAGCAAAGGAAAATTTAAATGTAAGGAGCATATAAACTTGTACATGAATTAAAATGAGAACATATTTACCAAACCTATCTTCAATGACTAATAAATCATTTGGAACAGTCTACATTTTGCTACATATGTTTGTGCATTATTCCTACTTTGTTATGCTTGCTATCATTCACTTTCAATTGAAATAAATTGTTGGAAGCAAGCAGATTCAATGTAAGTAAGATGTAAGTTAATAAGAACAAAAATATGCATGAACATGAATTAAATGTAAATATGTATGTATATATATATATATATATCTTAATAAAAAAATGAAACATGTGTTGCATTTTGTCAAAATGTTATTTTAATTTGTCATACTTTTGCATACAGCCATGTACATGCATTTGTTCCTTTGCATTTTTGACAAAATGTTAAGTAAGTTAATACATATATCGCTTATTATTACTTTATTATATGGGGAATCTTACTACATGTTTGAGTGTCTAAGTAGGTTGCAATGGCGTGCTTGGCTAACGGAGCTCACTTTTGTGCAAAATGTTAAGAAAAATAAGCAAATACGCTTTAAAAACGCTAATGAAGGTATGCATCTTGGATTTAATATCGTACTTCGTTTTTTTTTTTTTTGAGTTGTTCCCCTGTTTAGGAATGCCTCATCGCATAGATGAGATGAATATTTTGTGTTTTTGTAGTTTTTGTATATGGGAAAATTTTCCCGATCGAATCGTGCTGGGGAGATGCTGCCGAAATTTTCCGTAAATCCGGGTGTTAGAAAATTTCAATTTTTTTTAAAAAAAAAGTTCTATAACTTGTTTCCTTTCTATCAAATCTTAAAACTAAGTAAAAGTATTTGTAAATATTATATATGTGGAGTTAATTGTGTATGATGTTTTCTTTTCGAGGACGAAAAGCGCTAAGTGTGGGAGAATGTAACGAACCGATAATTTTAACGCTTTGAAATACAAACTAATTACGCAGTTAATGTCTTAAATGGATGTTTTAGACTTAGTTGGAACTTGAAACTTGGAATCTTAATTTAGGTTGCAAGCATGAAGTGATTTCCAATTTTTAATTTTAAAATATACTGTTGAAATATAGAAATTGAATGGCAAGTTATATTCGAGATAACGTTAATACTAGGAAAAAAACGGAATACAGTTACTTAAAAGTAATCTAATCAATTTTGTTGTAAAGTGGCGAAAGATTGTCACTATGTTTAAGTCGATTTACACGATCGATACGATAACAATAATCAGTGTTTTGTATTTGACGTTAAATATTAAAAGTTGTATTAAATTACGGAATTTAGTATTGAAAGACATCTAGATAGACATAATAGCGGGATAAATTACAAATTTAATAACATGATTTTGTTCTTATTTGTGTTAGTTTAATAAACGTTTTATAAATCGTCAAGTATTTGATGGCGTCGGAATTCAAGCGAATCCGAACTAAAAATATTAGATTTAATACTAAGAATAACAGTGTTCTTAGTGTCGTGAAATCTAGCCGTTGATGCCCCGAATCTTTAAGTTGTGTACAAAAATGCTCAAACCAGACCACGGTCGTCAATGCACCTCAGTCTGTTCCCTAAATGGGTTGGTATGCTAAGGGGATTATTTCATTTTAGGATATGAGAAAATATATAATAATAAATTAAAATAATATATATAATTTGTGAGTTACACTTGTAAGGAATTATAGCATGTAAATAACACGTATTGAAATGTTAGAAGAAGGAAGACACGCGTACATACAACACCACGCGTTCCTAGCTCCTTTCCCCAATTCCCTTTTATTCATTCTCCGTTCATTATTCAGTAGAAGAAAAAAGGGCCCAAAATCTAAAAAAAATGGAAATCGAAAAAAAAAATGAAAATGGCCTGATGTCGTTCTCCCCAAATCCCAAATAATGACCTTTCTCCCCCACTGACCATCAATGTCCGTTGTATTTTTTTTCCGTCCCTTTATCCGGCCAAGCGTCGCCGATGAGCACCAGCTTTGACCACGACAAGATGCTGCCTTCAGAACACATGCCAAGTACGAACACCGCCACTGGACATCGCAGTTGAACCAGATCGGGAACCACGCTTCCACCTACCTGCTGCCATCGCGAGCCTCCTCTCCTTTGCAGATCAAAGCTGCGCATCCAAGCATGGTGTCACCACCAGCAACGTTTGCCTGTACAACTTTTTGCCTCCCTTGCGAATCTTCTTTGCCTCGATTAACTCTACTGTTGGAAGCAGGGTGCCTTCGAAATTTGAAACCGTCGCCTCTTGGAATCATCATGGACCTCGATGCCTGTGCTCCTCAACCTTGAGCGCTACCAAACTCTGATTTTTTGCTCCGTCCACCTGCTTCCTCTTACCTGGGACCGATCAGCATATATTTAGCACTCCAAGTGTTTGAACGTATGTCTGTGAGGCTATTTTGGGTTAGTACAACATGCTGAACTGTTGAGCAGCAAGCTTGGGTTCGAGCGTAGTGAACAACATGCTAGCTGCAGCAGACTGCTTGCCGTTAAGTGCTGTATGATGTTAGGTATATTTTCTTGATTACAATTATATACAAAAAAAATTATGGATATGTATGGGTGCTCAACTTGGTTTTAACCAAATAAAAATATCCTTGTTAGGAATCGTAGTCGCTGGGACTTTCCTGTCATGCTTGAGCAAGAAATAAAACTTTAGAGTCGTGTTCGGGAATGTCCAATGTCATATATGTATATATACACACACACACGTATATGTATATGTACATCGATAAATTGGGAGTGCAATTCATCGCCTTGGGCAATCAATGTAACACCCCGTATGTTAAATAACTTGTTATAACATAAATCAGAGCAGAAATAAATTTAATATTCTGAATCAGGGGAAACGGGCTATGCCATTGCGTTCGTCTCGGAAAAATACGCGAAATAGAGTCCGAGTTTTCGTAAATCGGAGTCCGTATGACCAAGTTATGGCCCGTCAAAGTTTCACGAAAAATCAAAAACGAAAACTGCTCATGTTTTGAGGCCCGGGATGAGTTTTGGGCTGTTTTTTTGGGCCCTAAATGGTACCTACACTTGACTTCTTCCCCAAGACATGCTTTAAAGGCTAGGATTGGTTCTAGGGTATATCCTATGGTCCTAAAACATCTAACTAATCTATATATACACCCTAATACCCCCCTTATCCTTACCAAAAATAGATCTAAGGCCATTATGCCACCACTTAGAAAATTGGAGAGCCTCCACTAAAAATCCTAAGAGGGTTTGCAAGCTAATCTACATCTTCTTCTACTTAATCATTGGGATTTGCTTCATTTAACTTGCTAATCTTGTTTTGGTGAGCTTCTATCCCCTTAATAATCAATTATTGAATTGATTATGATAAGATGTGATAAAGTATGGCTATGTTTGTGGATCCATATATTTATGCAAGCTTGATGTAGTGAATATTATGTGTTTTGCAAGTTATATGCCTTATGTCATGCAAGTTTCATAATATGTAATCATGATATTTTTATGCAAGTTGTTTCATGATGTTTATGATGCAAAACACTAAGTGAATATGGATCCATTATGCAAACATGTTATGCAAGTATGTGAGTACTTATGCAAGTCATGTATATGCTTATATGCATGTTTAACATCTTATGCAAGTATATGAATGTTTATGCAAGTTATGTATATGTTGAAATGCAAGTTTAACATAATATGCAAGCCTATGCAAGTATATGAATGTTTATGCAAGTTATGTATATGTTGAAATGCAAGTTTAACATAATATGCAAGCCTATGCAAGTATGTGAATGTTTATGCAAGTTATGTATATGTTGAAATGCAAGTTTAACATAATATGCAAGCCTATGCAAGTATGTGAATGTTTATGCAAGTTATGTATATGTTGAAATGCAAGTTTAACATGATATGCAAGCTTATGCAAGTATATGAATGCTTATGCAAGTATGTGAGTGCTTATGCAAGTTAAGTATATGCTAAAATGCAAGTTCTACATGTTATGCAAATCACATGTATGATGATATGTAAGTTCATATGCAACATGTTATGCAAATCACATGTTTGATGATATGTAAGTTCATATGCAACATGTTATGTAAGACACATGTTTGATAATATGCAAGTTTGGGTTGAATATAGTTGGGTTAATACATGCTCATATATGCAAGTTGACATCCTCTTAACCCATGATAAAGTTATATGCTAAACCCATGTTATGTGTGGTAAATCTTCCCTTTATTATGTTATGTCATAATGACGATTTACGTGGGGAACGATGGGGTTAATTAATATGTTAATTAAAAGTATGTTGAAATGGGTATGATTAAGCATACCATAAAAAAATTAATTAACATAAGTGGGAATTTACCTATTGAGTTAGGTCTACCCCATGGGAATTTACCTATTGAGTTAGGTCTACCCATGTTATGAATAAATTGATATTAATTAGGGATAATTAATATGGGGGTGATTAATTAGGTGTAATTAATCGACTAAGACACGAGGTTAGGCTCTGTTATGACGTAAGACTGCCCGGACCCTACCGGCTTAACCAGGCGGTCATAACAGCCAGTCTAATGTGAGAGGTCTTAGGCACAAATTAAATACGTGATTAAAGTAAAGACACGAGGTTAGACTCTGTTATGACGTAAGACTGCCCGGACCCTACCGGCTTAACCAGGCGGTCATAACAGCCAGTCTAATGTGGGAGGTCTTTATGGGGAATCACGGTCTTAATTAATTAAGAAACACTTAACCATATTAGCATGTAGTGGGACATGAGGGGTTAAGTGGGTGCCTTGGGTGGCATGAGGAATCTAGTGGGTTTCCTTGGGTGGTAATAGAAAATACGATTAGAATACTTAACCAAGTGAAACATGTAATTAAACATGATTAAAGGGTTAAGTGGGGAACACTAGATTAATAACAAGCTCTGGTGGGTAGCTTGTGGAGGGCCCATTACAACCAGTATCCCATATGTATCTTTGTAGCTCGGCCCAAGCCGAGGACGGGGCACGCATACTGGGCTTGTCTATAAGTGGCCAAAACGGGGTTAGCGGTGGCAACGCAGGCCCATCGGGTTTCATATGCGTGTGTGGGCCCGGGACTGGGAGGTAAGACGTTGTTGCATCGTGTAGGTATAACCCGTGCACCGGTGTTGCTTTTGGGTTGCCACTTTGGGGAATGATACACCCCACTGTGGGCCCAGCACGGATACCTACGTTAGGGAGCCGATCGCTTGGGGTAGTGGGGTACACCTAGTAGAGATAGGGGCAGACGGCACCTATGTAGTCAACTAGGGTACAGGAAACTACTGGTTATATCTATCTTTGATATCCTTGGGTGGGATCAACCTTTGAGTAGGAGTGACTGGTGTGGTGCAGTTAGTAATTATCCTTGGGTGGGTAGATGCGTCTTTACGGTTATCTTAGTTCGTCCTGTGTTCGTGGGCAACTTAGTGTAGTCATTATCCCCAAAGATACCATACCGAGTTCATATCATACCCTAATTACTTTAATAATTGTATTATTAAGGAGATAGGGTTCACTCAGGCTTATGTCTGACCCCCGTTGTTTTTATCTTTTTCCTTCAGGTCCTCAGGTTGGGCCTAGTGCTAGTGGGCTTTGATCAGTTTGCTTTATCTATCTCTTGGAGCTTGGACCGTAGATGTAGAGCTCAGCTTATCTTATCTTTTCTGTTATGGCTATTTGTTATGAGTAGTGGGATTATGTACTTATTTTATTCAGGATGGATATTTTGTACTTGACTCTTGTTATGGTTTTATGATGTAACCAAACATGTTTTACTTTCCGCTGCTATGAGATGATGTTTTAAATTTTCAAGTATTACATTATATCTGTCTTGTTGTAATTTTACTGTTCTATACTCACTAAAAATACTCCACCGATGCTATGGCATTCCCTTAGTGAGTGACTATAGCGGGTGTGGGGTGCTACACGTGGTATCAGAGCTTAAGGTTACCAGAACAGATAAAATTTTTAAGAAAAACTATTTTCTAAGAATATTTTAGAAGAAAGTATTTTCAAAAACATGTCTTTTAAGAGTAAAGATTTTGAAAGAAAAGCATAATCCCAGATAGCCATATCTCTATCTTTCGAATTCTCCGTTTGAATCTTTCCTTTTTTCGTTTCAGCATGGCTGAAGATCTTAACTTTCCGGAGGGTGTAGCAATACCAGCATGGTATAGGAGATTGATGGAGGCTAGGGCCGCCGCTGCAGGGCCAACTAATGTTCCTCCACCACCAGTTATACCCGATCTTCCTCCTCATCCTCCTCGTGTGGTTACTTTTGCTAAGACTTGTAAGGAATTCAAGACTATGGGAGGGAAACCTTTTCTAGGATCAGAGACTTTTGTGGAAGCTAGGGATTGGCTTAAGGAGGTGGAAGAGTTGATAGACATCTTTGAGATGGAAGAAGCAAAGAAAGTTAAGTTAGCTGCTTGGTTAATGAAGGGAGAGGCCTCGTTCTGGTGGGAGGTCACTAATGGAGAACGCCTTGTTGATTCTTGGGCGGATTTCAGACAGAGGTTTGTGGCAAAGTTTCTCTCAAGGGTAGAAGAAAATCTGTATATGGAAAGGTTCTTGAACTTGAAGCAAGGGAACTTATCAGTGAAGGAGTATGTCAACAAGTTCAATCAGTTGGCAAGGTTTGGCATAGATATGGTGAATACCCCGGAGAAGAAAGCTTTGAGGTTCGTTAGGGGCTTGAACGAACCGATGCATGGATTGGCTATGACTCACATTCCTATGGGGGCTACCTTTGAGAAGCTAGTTGACATGGCACTTATGTATGAGGAAGAGAAGGGTCCCAATACTAGTAAAGCACCCGAGAAGAAAGGAGATCAGAAGAGACCTCAACAGCAACAGCAAAACAAGAATGGGAAAGGCAATGGTGGCAAGGGGAAGAAGAAGAAGTGCTTCAATTGTGGGACACCAGGCCACCTAAGCAAGGATTGTCGCAAGAAGAAGAAGACTGGCTGCTTCCACTGTGGCGAAGCAGGGCATCTGGTGAAGGACTGTCCTAAGAAGGGGCAGAGGACGGGATCTACCTCAGGAGGACAGGTGCAAGCTCTTATGGCACCGGGTCAGGCAAGGGGGCAAGTTCAGACTCTCGCGGTTCCACCACTTCAGGAAAGAGGTAGAACTATTTCTGTTGAAAGTCTAGTTTATCTGTTAGATCATCCTGTCCGTACTTTGTTTGACTCTGGCGCATCTCATTCGTTTATCTCATCATCTTTAGTTGAGTCACTGCACTTAGACACCAGTCTAGTAGATGATCCCTTGGTTGTTTCAAACCCAATTGGAGGCTCCACTTATTTGTCCATGATGTGTTTGGGTTTGAAGATTTCTATACTTAGCGTTGAGTTTAGATGTGATGCTTTTGTTTTGGGCTTCACGGGCTATGGGTTGATTTTGGGCATGGACTGGTTATCCAGTAATGGTGCCGTTCTTGATTGTGAAAGGAGAGTTGTTAGGCTGATGACCCGCTTGGGTAACACTCTCGAGATCTCTTGTAATCCCATGGAGTCTGTTATGCTAAGTTATCTTGAATCGCTCGATGCTTCGGTCGAGAGTCTGCAATCTGTCAGAGTGGTCCGGGAATATCCGGATGTGTTTGAGGAGGTGAAGGGCTTACCTCCGAAGTGGGAGATTGACTTCCGAATCTATCTTGTGGACAATGCTAAACCAGTATCTTTGCCAGTGCGCCACATGGCTCCTCGTGAAAGGAGGGAACTCAATAAGCAAGTAGGGGAGTTGCTTGAGAAGGGGTTCATAAGACGAAGTATATCGGAGTGGGGTGCTCCGGTGGTTTTTGCTACAAAGGCAGATGGGTCCCTCAGACTTTGTGTTGACTATAGGGAACTCAACAAGCTCACAAAGAAGAATAAACACCCATTGCCGAGGATTGATGATCTCTTCGATCAGTTAGTTGGCGCTTCAGTGTTTTCGCAGTTGGACTTAGCCACGGGGTTTCATCAGTTGAGAGTGGCTGAGGATAGTGTAGAGAAGACTGCCTTCAGGACTCCGGATGGTTTTTATGAGTGGCTTGTGATGCCATTTGGTTTGACGAACGCCCCTGCATATTTCGTTGATCTGATGAGTAGGGTGTTCAGGGAGTATCTTAACAAGTTCGTGGTGGTCTTTGTGGATGACATCTTGGTCTTCTCCAAGAGTGAGGAAGAGCATGCCCTACATCTTAGGGAAGTGTTGGAGACTCTTCGAGCGCATAGCCTGAAGGCTAAGTTTTCTAAATGTCACTTTTGGAGGAAGGAAGTGCGATTCTTAGGGCACGTGGTCTCTAAGGAAGGGATAGCTGTGGATCCTGCAAAGGTAGTATCTATCCAAGATTGGAAGGCTCCGAAGAATGCTACCGAGGTGAGGAGTTTCTTGGGGTTGGCTGGCTACTATAGGAAGTTTATCAAGGACTTCGCGAAGATATCAGCCCCATTAACTCGCTTGACAAAGAAGAATCAGGTTTTCACATGGGATGTGGATTGTGAGGATGCATTCCGACGGTTAAAGAGAGCTTTAATCACTGCTCCAGTTTTAGTGCTGCCAGATGGGAGTAAGCCGTTCGTTGTTTATACTGATGCTTGTGGGACAGGACTAGGCGCAGTCTTGATGCAAGAGGGAAGGGTAATAGCCTATGGTGGGAGGCAGTTGAGGGCGCATGAGAAAAATTACCCTGTCCATGTCCTAGAGTTGGCCGCTATCGTTTTTGCGCTCAAGATCTGGCGCCATTATCTTCTTGGTGAGAGATTTGAGTTGTTCACCGATCACAAATCTTTGAAGTACTTGTTTTCTCAGAAGGATTTGAACTTGAGACAGCAAAGGTGGATGGAGTTCTTAGCATCCTATGATTTCGAGATAGCATATACCCCTGGCAAGGGTAACGTGGTGGCAGATGCCTTAAGCAGAAAAAGGTTGTCCTTGAGTTCGTTGTTTGTGGAACGGAGAAGCTTGGAGTTTATCTCGATGTTTGACTTCAGACCTTCTGTTGACTTGGTACCTGGTTTGCTAGCATCCTTAGAGGTTAGACCTACTCTTTTGGGACGAGTTGGCGAGGCACAGCGAGACGACCCACAGTTGGTTGAGTTGGTAGAGAAGCTCATAAGGGGGGAGTCGTCCAGCCATTTGAATAGGTACACCCTAGATGATAGGGGGTGGTTGCGTAGAGACGGTAGACTTTGTGTACCGCAAGATGAAGACTTGAGGAAGGCTATACTTGATGATGCACATCGTTCGAGGATGACCATACATCCCGGTGGGGATAAGATGTACCAAGACATGAGGCGAGTTTTCTTTTGGGCCGGTATGAAGAAAGATGTGGCCGAGTATGTTGCTAGATGCTTGGTGTGCCAACAAGTAAAAGCAGCGCAAGACAGACAGAAATCTTATGCAGATAAGAGGAGGACTGATCTTGAGTTTGAAGTTGGGGACATGGTTTTTGTCAAAGTGTCTCCATTACGGAATGTTGTTCGCTTTGGATCCGCTGGGAAGTTAGCACCGAGGTTTGTAGGACCGTTTCCTGTCAAGGAAAGAATTGGACGGATGGCATATAGGGTGGAGTTGCCAGATAGACTTAGTGGTATACATGATGTTTTCCATGTGTCACATTTGAGGAAGTGCCTACATGAGACCGCAGAGGTGGTAGAGCCGAGCTTGCTTAGAGAAGTGGAAGTAGAGCGTGATGCGACGATTCGACGAGCTCCTACTCGCATCCTTGGGTCAGAGATTAAGAAGTTGAGAAACAGAGAGGTTCAGCTAGTCAAAGTGCAATGGGGAGATGACGAGAGCAATGCTACTTGGGAGACGGAAGCGAAGATGCGTTCTTTGTACCCTTTTCTTTTCGAGAGTATGTTCTTTAACTTCTCCTTTATTGCCTATCTTGTACTTATCTTGTCCTTAGTATGTCCTCTCGT
This sequence comes from Allium sativum, assembly GCA_030737875.1. NCBI lineage: Eukaryota > Viridiplantae > Streptophyta > Magnoliopsida > Asparagales > Amaryllidaceae > Allium > Allium sativum. Next base: position 171,259,476 of record CM060921.1, read on the forward strand.
TAGCACCTTTGACCTTTTAGATAGGGTAAACCTATGGTTGAAACATGTGTTTGAGACATGTTATGATTGATGGATGCAAGTGGATGCAAGTGTTTGCTAGTGGTTGCTCGTGGATGCATATACACACACTTTAGGCACTAGATCGGCTCAATCACTTCATATTGCATATTGCATATAAATGTGTGTAGGTAGCTATATTAATGGATGTATGATGGTTGTGCTATCATATGGATGATGCATTTATTCGGTGAATGATTGTGCACGCATGTAGAAATAGTATGTGTCGATAGGGTTCTTTCGCATACATATTGGATGCATGGCACTATCATGGTTTGCATTAAGGAGGTCAACTGAATCAGTAGACCGCCTGATTTTGCATTAGATAGGGAACATATACACACACTTTTTGCATATGTTCATACAGCATTAGAAACTTTAAGGACAATGGATGCCAGTGTTTGATGGTTGAGTAGATGGTTGTTTGGTTGGTAGGATACGTTCTTCTTGACTTAGAAATTTCGGGGACGAAATCCTTTAAGTAGGGGAGAATGTAACACCCCGTATGTTAAATAACTTGTTATAACATAAATCAGAGCAGAATTAAATTTAATATTCTGAATCAGGGGAAACGGGCTGTGCCATTGCGTTCGTCTCGGAAAAATACGCGAAATAGAGTCCGAGTTTTCGTAAATCGGAGTCCGTATGACCAAGTTATGGCCAGCCAAAGTTTCACGAAAAATCAAAAACGAAAACTGCTCATGTTTTGAGGCCCGGGATGAGTTTTGGGCTGTTTTTTTGGGCCCTAAATGGTACCTACCCTTGACTTCTTCCCCAAGACATGCTTTAAAGGCTAGGATTGGTTCTAGGGTATATCCTATGGTCCTAAAACATCTAACTAATCTATATATACACCCTAATACCCCCCTTATCCTTACCAAAAATAGATCTAAGGCCATTATGCCACCACTTAGAAAATTGGAGAGCCTCCACTAAAAATCCTAAGAGGGTTTGCAAGCTAATCTACATCTTCTTCTACTTAATCATTGGGATTTGCTTCATTTAACTTGCTAATCTTGTTTTGGTGAGCTTCTATCCCCTTAATAATCAATTATTGAATTGATTATGATAAGATGTGATAAAGTATGGCTATGTTTGTGGATCCATATATTTATGCAAGCTTGATGTAGTGAATATTATGTGTTTTGCAAGTTATATGCCTTATGTCATGCAAGTTTCATAATATGTAATCATGATATTTTTATGCAAGTTGTTTCATGATGTTTATGATGCAAAACACTAAGTGAATATGGATCCATTATGCAAACATGTTATGCAAGTATGTGAGTACTTATGCAAGTCATGTATATGCTTATATGCATGTTTAACATCTTATGCAAGTATATGAATGTTTATGCAAGTTATGTATATGTTGAAATGCAAGTTTAACATAATATGCAAGCCTATGCAAGTATATGAATGTTTATGCAAGTTATGTATATGTTGAAATGCAAGTTTAACATAATATGCAAGCCTATGCAAGTATGTGAATGTTTATGCAAGTTATGTATATGTTGAAATGCAAGTTTAACATAATATGCAAGCCTATGCAAGTATGTGAATGTTTATGCAAGTTATGTATATGTTGAAATGCAAGTTTAACATGATATGCAAGCTTATGCAAGTATATGAATGCTTATGCAAGTATGTGAGTGCTTATGCAAGTTAAGTATATGCTAAAATGCAAGTTCTACATGTTATGCAAATCACATGTATGATGATATGTAAGTTCATATGCAACATGTTATGCAAATCACATGTTTGATGATATGTAAGTTCATATGCAACATGTTATGTAAGACACATGTTTGATAATATGCAAGTTTGGGTTGAATATAGTTGGGTTAATACATGCTCATATATGCAAGTTGACATCCTCTTAACCCATGATAAAGTTATATGCTAAACCCATGTTATGTGTGGTAAATCTTCCCTTTATTATGTTATGTCATAATGACGATTTACGTGGGGAACGATGGGGTTAATTAATATGTTAATTAAAAGTATGTTGAAATGGGTATGATTAAGCATACCATAAAAAAATTAATTAACATAAGTGGGAATTTACCTATTGAGTTAGGTCTACCCCATGGGAATTTACCTATTGAGTTAGGTCTACCCATGTTATGAATAAATTGATATTAATTAGGGATAATTAATATGGGGGTGATTAATTAGGTGTAATTAATCGACTAAGACACGAGGTTAGGCTCTGTTATGACGTAAGACTGCCCGGACCCTACCGGCTTAACCAGGCGGTCATAACAGCCAGTCTAATGTGAGAGGTCTTAGGCACAAATTAAATACGTGATTAAAGTAAAGACACGAGGTTAGACTCTGTTATGACGTAAGACTGCCCGGACCCTACCGGCTTAACCAGGCGGTCATAACAGCCAGTCTAATGTGGGAGGTCTTTATGGGGAATCACGGTCTTAATTAATTAAGAAACACTTAACCATATTAGCATGTAGTGGGACATGAGGGGTTAAGTGGGTGCCTTGGGTGGCATGAGGAATCTAGTGGGTTGCCTTGGGTGGCAATAGAAAATACGATTAGAATACTTAACCAAGTGAAACATGTAATTAAACATGATTAAAGGGTTAAGTGGGGAACACTAGATTAATAACAAGCTCTGGTGGGTAGCTTGTGGAGGGCCCATTACAACCAGTATCCCATATGTATCTTTGTAGCTCGGCCCAAGCCGAGGACGGGGCACGCATACCGGGCTTGTCTATAAGTGGCCAAAACGGGGTTAGCGGTGGCAACGCAGGCCCATCGGGTTTCATATGCGTGTGTGGGCCCGGGACTGGGAGGTAAGACGTTGTTGCATCGTGTAGGTATAACCCGTGCACCGGTGTTGCTTTTGGGTTGCCACTTTGGGGAATGATACACCCCACTGTGGGCCCAGCACGGATACCTACGTTAGGGAGCCGATCGCTTGGGGTAGTGGGGTACACCTAGTAGAGATAGGGGCAGACGGCACCTATGTAGTCAACTAGGGTACAGGAAACTACTGGTTATATCTATCTTTGATATCCTTGGGTGGGATCAACCTTTGAGTAGGAGTGACTGGTGTGGTGCAGTTAGTAATTATCCTTGGGTGGGTAGATGCGTCTTTACGGTTATCTTAGTTCGTCCTGTGTTCGTGGGCAACTTAGTGTAGTCATTATCCCCAAAGATACCATACCGAGTTCATATCATACCCTAATTACTTTAATAATTGTATTATTAAGGAGATAGGGTTCACTCAGGCTTATGTCTGACCCCCGTTGTTTTTATCTTTTTCCTTCAGGTCCTCAGGTTGGGCCTAGTGCTAGTGGGCTTTGATCAGTTTGCTTTATCTATCTCTTGGAGCTTGGACCGTAGATGTAGAGCTCAGCTTATCTTATCTTTTCTGTTATGGCTATTTGTTATGAGTAGTGGGATTATGTACTTATTTTATTCAGGATGGATATTTTGTACTTGACTCTTGTTATGGTTTTATGATGTAACCAAACATGTTTTACTTTCCGCTGCTATGAGATGATGTTTTAAATTTTCAAGTATTACATTATATCTGTCTTGTTGTAATTTTACTGTTCTATACTCACTAAAAATACTCCACCGATGCTATGGCATTCCCTTAGTGAGTGACTATAGCGGGTGTGGGGTGTTACAATCAATCTCGCTTGTTACATAGTCATCTTCTTCGCCTCAAAAGGCGAGTTTTCTCACTCGCGACTAACTTTTTATTAGTGAATTAAGGATTTGAAATGTTTGAATGAATGTTAGGGTGCTCTAGATTGTTTGTAATTGTGCACATGTGACACGCACGCCGTCCCCTTATATAACACAATTTGTATGTGAATGTGTGATATGCTATATTATTATTCTCATCATGCAAGTTCCCTTTAGATTTGAAAACCATTGTGGGTTGAAATGACAAATACCTGAAGAATTTTATATTCGAATTTATTTGGGATGCGGGTTGAAATGATATATACCCGGGATTTGAATATTTTAAAGAACGGATTGAAATGATACATATTCGTATCACTTATCCTTAGGATAGAAAATTATATATAAATGCCGTGGTCAAATAAAAAATCTATTTTCTGAATAATATAAGTACACGTGGACTTGATGAATGAATTTTGGGAAGAAATTTCTTGTAAGGGAAGTGTTGAAAGAATTTTTCAAAACTAAACTTTAAACTTGATTAAATAAAATATGGTGCTTAAAATTCAAATATTTTGAATCGATGTTCGTTTACAACAAGACTTCCAATATATGTGCTTTTGTAAATTTAAGTATATTTGAATTTATGATTAATTAAAACAAGATTTTCAATATATTTGATTTTGAAACTTAAGATCTAAAATTTATGTTACTTTAAACAAGATTTTATCATATTTCGATTTTATGATATAAATGAAGGTTTTCCTTATGTAAGTGACTGATACAATGCAATTTATCTTAGTTAAGAATTGATATAAAGTCACCACATTTTGATTGATATAAGGATATAATTTATTAAGTGTAGCCTTAATTCGAAAAGAATTGTTTGTAATTTCTAGTAAGTAGATAGAGAAATTATTGGAGTGATTTCCCTTGAATTTACTTAACTCGGTAAAGATTTTCATTTAAAGTTAAGGCGAACGAGAATTTATGGAATGGGGTTTCTTTTATAAACTTAAAGATGGAAGTTTTGAATTAAATTCAAGTGAATGGAAGGAATGTGTCATTTAAAGGAACTCGACATGAGATTTTTGAATAAAGATTGGAATTTTACTAAATGGTGATTTAAGTAACGAGGTAATAATCAACGTCGAAGCTATTTGGAATTATGTGATTTGATTAAACTCGAAATCGAAATGAAACCAAACTTGAAATTAATGATTTGGAAATATTTCCATTTTGAGATGAATTTGGATTCAAACCATAAATAAGGGGATGGATTAAATGTTTGAAAGATGGATTTGGGATTGGATTGGATCATGCTATATAAATTAAACTATATTTTTCATAAAAGGAAAGCAATTCCACATTACTTGATTTTACAAACTATATTTTTTAACAAGTAAACCATAAACCCATGTCGACTATACAAACATTTTAAATAACTACTTTTCAACTATATATACTATTTCCAAATTTGTATAAATTCAATGTTTGGCAATTTTTGATCCTATACTATTTTACAGCCATCTACGTAAGTATATTTATATAATATCTTCAAATTTAATATATTACATTATTTTCAAATTAACCATTCCAGATATTTTATAAATTTAAATAATCTGTGTCCAATCTGAGCTAGCGAATCCGAAAGAACTAAATTTAAGGTTTCATGTGATAATGATATTTTGTTGGACTTGAAATCTAAACTCAAATGGTTTGACAAAGGATTTTTGAGAAATCGGATTTGGGAATCTAAGCTCAAAAAGTTTGACTAAGAGCAATGATGAATGATTTGAAATTTTGACTGAACCATTTTGAATAATTTGAGCAATCGATTCTAAGGAAAAAATGGAAATAAATCAATTTGGCGATACTCAAATATGATTTCAAATCTAATGACCACTGTGCGAAAAATGTAAACGTTGGTTGTTAAAGAGACCAGAGTCGGTAGATGTCATACTCTCTGCCAATTTCGACACCACTTTAACAACTGTGTACGTGGTGACGATTCCAGAAAGAAGTATGATGGTATGGAGGCGATTACTGGATTTGAAGAAAGAGAACGATGTTGGATTGGCCTTGACCTTCGGGTCATAATTAAAATGACTAAAACAGGAGCTATACCGTGACTAACTGAGGTCGCACCTCTGATCGGACACGCTCCTTCGATACCATTTCTATGACTATGTTATGATTTGGGTGCACCCTTTTGATTATGGGAGTGTGTTCCGAGGTAGGCGGTAGTGGCTGCTATGCGTTACCATCGGTCTAGGAGTGCAATTGGTAGAATTCTACCCCGGGTATTCTCTCGAGTGCCTTGTCATATTTATCCTTATTAAGCCCCAAAGATTTTGATTTGTATCGTACCTATGGAGTGCCCTCTGATGCCACCGGTTTACGGTGGGTTTACTGTACTGTATAGACTACGGTATTATCAACGGTGTAAGGGTAAAAATGTAATCCCGCTTACGCTATTTTGATATATTTATTTTACCGAAAAGACACTAGTATAATAGCGTATTATACTATATGTATTAGTCTCACGGATCCTTAAGCGATGGAAATCCCAACCATCCTTTAAGTTACGGATGCATTCCATTTAAACATGTCACTTGAGTTAATTCACTTATATGAGAATGTTAGTCCTGATTCGAGTATTTGTTTGTTCTATTCCTTGCAAATGCCTGGGTCAGATCGAGTATTACAGCTTGGAAATCTATCTATTAGAGCTTGGGATTTGTTGAAGATCCAGTCATACATCTGTTATCACTCATGTAGTTACCCCGCTTCAGTCATCTATTCATGTATTAGCAAGGTTCTTAGTCTTCCGCTGTTTCTATATTTATTATGTACTCTGATTATGTAGGTTTAAAGATTTTGTATTATTGCATAAAGTTTACTTCCGCTGTGAGATATTATGTATTCTGTGTCTTTGATTCTGTGATGATTTGTATTTCAACTACATAAGCAATAATAATCTATCGTTTTGAACGGTTCGAGTTGGTTTAATTACCGACTTGGAGCGGTCAAAAAGCCAGGTCACTACAATCGTCGTAATGCAACGAATGTGAGGATGACTCAAGGTGGTAAGCTCGTGGATAATGGTTGCTGTAGAAGGGCTTGAGCTTATGAATTGTCATCGGGTTGGATGGCTAAAGATATCGAAGGATGAGGGATTATCATTGTCATAGGTTCTAGCGGACTCAATGCAGCGGCATAATAAGGATGCCTAAAAGGCTAGAAGTGACTGGTCGAGTACTCTGGGCATCTCGACGGGCCTAGATACGTTTCGTTGTATGGCGTATGGAGATTTGCTATAACCGGGGTTTATCATCAGCCCTTGACAGTCGGCGGCAAGATGTTTAGCCGGTTATACGATTAACGATGGTTTTGAAGCAGGATAGGTAGTGATAGCCAAAGTCATGGATGAATGAATGTTTGCTTGTATTGTCTTGCGTAGATTATTCGACGTTGAAGGAGATATCTCTTGGGTGCTTGTCCGATGTTGGTTTAGGCCTTCGGGGCTTGTGCTTAGGAGATATCGATATCAATTAGGATGGTCTATGCTTGATAACCGATTGCCATGAATGTACTGTGGTTTTCAAATTGTTTATCGTAAAGGCTATCACTGTAACGACCCGTATTCTACGCATTATAGGATCGTAGAATATTTATTTCTTTCCCATATGAAGTCGTATGGTCATGTAACTTTGGGAAACATCCATTAGAGTCATTTCCCATGTTCATGATTTTTGTCGATTTTTAAATGACCATTTTGCCCCTAGTTGGTACTGTTTTGTCCATAACTTTTGATTGGAAAGGAGTTTTGACCTGAAACCGCTTCCATTAGATTCGTTTGATGGTTTACCTTTCCGTAGAGTGGTCATAATAACCAAACGGACTTACCGTTTGGGAGATATGGCTGAAATAAGGCTTGGAAGATGGAAAACTGCTTAACCGGGCCAAATCGGGTGATTAGTGAGTAGGCCCACAACCCATTTCGGGATTAAGGTTATGGGGAGGCTGAAATGAGATAGAGGATCATTCCAATTCAGTTTTCTAGCCTCCACTTATCACCAAGGAACCCTAAAAATTGCCTCTAACCTCTAAATCACCTCCAAATCATCTTTTGGTCAAGGATTAAGCTTAGCAACATCTAATCAAGGGAGATCTACACCAAATCAACATTTGGAGCTGCTGTTTAGGGCTGGGATTTGCATCAAATCAGAGATTTATTTCAGATCTTAGTTTATTTGTGGCTAAGGTGAGTGATTTGCATAGTTTTACACTAATTATGGTTAGTTAAGGGTAATTAGTGCTAATTAGCGAATTTAAGCATGATAAAATTCGAGAAAAATGTTCATAAATCCTTAAATGATGTTTTAGACCTCTGATATGAATTTGGGTTAATTTGGTTAAGTTTTGCTAATCCTATCATTAGTTCACCTAAACATGCTTAAGGGGAAATGTGGTGTTTTAGGTATGTTTGATCCATTTTAACCTATCATGTGGATGTTTTGACGTTTGTGGTTGATTATGCATGTTGCTATGACTGTATGAAATGCTTTGTGATTGATTTCAATAGTTAGAATGGTCGAAAACGTCATCGAACGGCGTAAACACTTGCTGGAACAGTTTCAGAAAACAGTGCAGGGTTCGGATCGGATCGGATATGGGGCTCGGATCGGATATGTTGAACTGAGCAAGGAATCTGATCGGATCGGAACCCAACACTTGGGCAGAGTGGCAAAAAGGAAGGCCACGCTAGCTGAACTGGGATCGGATCGGATTAGGGAGTAGGGATCGGAGCGGATAGAGGAGGATGGATCGGATCGACGCACGTAGAGAATGACGAGACGGATCGGAGCGGAAGCATGAACAGATGGAGGACACCCGACCCGAGCCAAGGAGAAACTCCCGACCCAAACCGATGGAGTGGCACCCGACCCGAACCGCACCAGAAGAAGACTCGACCCGAACAGATGGAGGATACCCGACCCGAACCGATGGCTTGAGGAAGAACCCGACCCGACCCAGTATTGACCAATAACCAGAGATGCAAAGGTAGTCCAAATGGAAGTTAGAGCTCAGGATCCAGTTGGGAACCGATGAGTTCACTTCATGGTTGGACTTTGCTGCGGGACGTGTGCTAAGGAGTTGTCGACGTTCATAACTTCGATTCACCACTAAGAATGAATGATGGGCTACTTATCAGTGCAGTAGGGTCATTATGACCTAAGGGGCAAGGTGATGGTAGCAAGACTACGTTATCAGTGCAGTAGAGTCATTACGACTCGAGGGGCAAAGTGATGCGTAGTAAGACTATGAGCCAGTGCAGTGGGGTTCTTGTGACTCCATGGGGCAGAGTGGACATAGTAAGAATTAGTAAGGCTATGAGCCAGTGCAGTGGGGTTCTTGTGACTCCATGGGGCAAAGTGGACATAGCGAGAAATTAGTAGCTACGTTATCAGTGCAATGAGGCCATTTATGACTTCATGGGGCAAAGTGATCGTAGCAAGGCATGTTGGGTGATTGAAGTGGTGAATATCATATGCTTTACGCACTGAGTGAGAGATGTGAGGATGGATGCTATGTTTGATTGTTTGCCATCATTATGACATGCACACCTCCCCCACCTCCGTATCTTTACACTGTTTGCTATGATACCTTAGAGTGTTGTACAGTATGTAGTGCTAACTCTTTGGTTGCAGGTCCAGGTTCAGGTATGTTTTAGTCTACCTGTTATTGTTCACTTTAAATGCTTATCGCTCATACCAGGCTTTATGTCTGACCCAGAGTTTTATGTCTCCTCTTATTACTCTGGGTGCTCACACGAGCAGACTAGAGACAGGTTAGCTGGTGATGCGCGAGTAGCTGATTCGGAGGCGGGCAGGAGGCTTCCATGTATGATATATATATATATATATATATATATATATACACACACACACATTCTCCCTATGTCGTTGGTGGTCGCTACTTGGGCATTAGTAGTGTACCTCCTTTATCTTACTTTTGCTTTGAGACAGTTTGAAAGTTGTAATAAGCTGTATTTTGGATTTCCGCTGCTATGATGTTTAGTTCTGATTCTCAGCTTATGCACTGTCTCTCCTGTTTTATGTCAAGTATGTTATTATTATATTTTGTTCTATGCGCCGTGAGACATTCTACAGGTTCTTTGTATGTTCATTTCCTTCTTCCCTTTTCTTCTCACGACCCGTTCCGCGCTAAATGGACATGTGTACAGCGCACCTTTGGAGTAAATGTCGGTTGGTGCGGGGCGGGCCGTCACACTTGGTATCAGAGCACTAGGTTGCGTAGTTAACCTAGGGAAAGACACTAGGGAGAGTTAGTACGTATATGAGAGCGCGTATTTGTGATTACTTTGGTTTTCAAAAGCTATGTATATATATACTATTAGTAGTATAAGAATGAAGTCGCACTGCACTAGCACCACTATGGGGTCGTTAATCGTTTCCCTTTTTCAGATTGACGATGAGCCGAGACACGAGGGGTGCTGGCAGAGGGACCAACCAAGGGAATGCCGCTGACATGAGGGCGATGTTTACTAACCTCATGAGACACATGCTTAGAGAAGTGCAAGGGGCAGTTCCCAATCCCGGAGTTGGTGTTGGCCCAGTAGTGCAGGCGCCTAGGGTCGATTTCGCCAAGTTGTGCAAGGATTACACTAATCTTGGTGGAAAGCCGTTCCACGGAACGGAGTCGGCCACAGATGTTCAAGATTGGATGGATAGCTGTGATCGTATCTTCGATGACTTGGGTCTTGAGGATGCGATGAAGAGAAAGCTAGCGTCTCGTCAGCTGCAAGGGCGAGCGATGAATTGGTGGAATGCCATTAGAACAGCTACTCCAGAGGACCAGGTTACTTGGGATCAGTTCAAGGCTCGCTTTAGCGAGAAGTTTATTCCAGCTGCCAGAAGTCAGTGTTGTTCAAGAGGTTCTTGGAACTCAAGCAGAACGGAAGGGCAGTTTCTGATTATATTGCTGAGTTCGACACTTTGTCGATGTATGGACTATCTCTTACCGACACTCCTGAGAAGAAGAACGAGAAGTTCATTACTGGTTTGGATGGATACTTGGGGGAAAGGCTTATCAACCACATCGATGAGACTTTTGAATCGATCGTGGGGAAAGCTTTGAGATCAGAGAGCCTTTACCCTAAGTCAAAGGCTGAGGCTGCATCTGCAGAAGGGCCAAAGCTGCAAGCAGGCGGTGGAGGCAAGAATAACTCTCAGAATAAGAGGAAGCAGGACCAATCTAAAGGTGGCCAGAAAAAGAGCAAGAAGGATGTTGAGTGCTTCAGCTGTGGAAAGAAAGGCCATTATGCTAAAGAATGTCGGGCCAAGCCAGCGGAAAGAAAGTGCTACAACTGTGGTCAAGTGGGACATCAGAAGGATAAGTGCCCGCAACCTCTTAAGGAGAAGCATATTGTGAAAGCATATGCTATTGATGTTGTTCCTTCTTCGTCGAATGCCCCAACTACGGCGGAGAAAGGAAAGAATGTTGTTATTCAAGGTATGCTTTCTATTCATGATGTACCAGTTCGAGTTTTGTTTGACACTGGGGCTTCCCGTTCCTTCATATCTAGTGACCTGGTAGATAGGTTGGGACTGGAACCCAAGATAGTCGATAGACCATTGGTTGTGACGAACCCGATTGGGGGTTCGACTAGCCTTAGTATGATTTGCAGGAATTTGGTCTTATCGAATCATGGATGTATGTTTGTATGTGATTGCTTTGTTTTGGGCTTTACTGGGTATGGCATTATATTGGGAGTCGATTGGCTCCAAAGATACGGGGTGGTGGTAGACTGTCAGGGCTTTTTGGTGACAATGAGGGCGGATGATGGGCGGAGGGTAGTGTTTGGTAGTCTACCCAGTGATGGGGTTATGGCTAGTTTTGTAAATTCCCTCGACATCCCGTAGGATGAGTTGTCAGATGTGCCCGTGGTTGGCCAGTATCCGGACGTCTTCGAGGAGGTGACCGGGCTTCCACCACACCGAGAGATTGAGTTCCGTATTGATTTAGTGAAAGATGCCAGACCTATAGTGATGCCACTTCGTCGTATGGCACCAAGGGAGCAGCGAGAGCTCGGAGTGCAAGTCAGCAATCTTTTGAAGAAGGGATTTATTAGAAGGAGTGTCTCCGAGTGGGGAGCACCAGTTGTGTTTGCCACTAAGGCAGATGGTTCCCTTCGTTTGTGTGTGGATTATCGCGAGTTGAATAAGGTGACGAGGAAGAATAAGTATCCTCTACCACGGATAGATGATTTGTTTGATCAACTGGAAGGAGCAAGAGTGTTCTCCCAGTTGGACCTCGCGACGGGATTTCATCAGCTTCGAGTAGCGGATGAGAGTGTTCCGAAAACGGCCTTTAGGACACCGTCTGGATTTTATGAGTGGTTGGTCATGCCATTTGGGTTGACCAATGCACCAGCCTACCTTATGGATCTTATGAATCGAGTATTCAGAGATCAGTTGAATAAGTTTGTTCTTGTGTTCGTGGATGATATCCTTGTTTACTCAAGGACAGAGGGGGAACACAAGGGACACTTGAGGATAGTGATGGAGGTGTTGAGGAAACACCAATTGAAAGCGAAATTCTCTAAGTGTCATTTTTGGAGAAGGGAAGTGAGATTCTTGGGTCATGTTCTTTCAGAGAGTGGTATTGTCGTGGACCCTGCGAAGGTGGCTACGGTACAGGATTGGCCTACGCCCAAGAAAGCAACAGATGTAAGAAGTTTCTTGGGATTAGCTGGATATTATCGTAAGTTTATCCAGGACTTCTCCAAGATAGCAGCACCGTTGACCCAATTGACTAAGAAGAATCAGTCCTTCGTCTGGGACGGAGTGTGTGAGGATGCCTTCAAGAGTCTAAAGGAGAAGTTGACGCGTGCGCCAGTGTTAGTCATTCCTAAAGGGAATGGAGAGATAACGGTATACACGAATGCTTGTGGTACTGGACTGGGTGCAGTATTGATGCAAGGAGGTAGGGTTGTAGCTTATGCTAGTCGACAGTTAAAGCCGCATGAGAAGAAGTATCCTACCCATGATTTGGAATTGGCAGCGATTGTATTTGCGCTGAAGATGTGGAGACACTATCTCTTGGGAGAAAGATTTGAGTTGTTTATCGATCACAAATCGTTAAAGTATCTTTTCTCTCAGAAAGATCTGAATCTCCGTCAGCAGAGATGATTAGAGTTCTTGGCTTCATATGATTTTGATATCGCATACACACCTGGGAAGGGTAATGCGGTAGCCGATGCCTTGAGTAGGAGACATGCCAGCTTAGGGGCAATGTTTCTTGAGTGGAAGCAACTGGAGTATATCGCGGGGTTTGATTTCAGACCAAAGTGCGAATTGGATCTAGTCATGCTAGCTAGTTTGACAGTCAGACCCACTTTGATAGAGCGGATTGGTTCTAGCCAGAGGGACGATCCTAATCTATTAGAAATCATCTCCAAGTTAGAGATGGGTATCGATGAGGAGATGAATGTGTATGGGCTTGATCGAGATGGATGGCTTCGAAAGAATGGAAGACTAGTTGTGCCCAACGTGAATGGTTTGAGAGATGAAGTACTTAGAGAATGTCATCACTCAAAACTGACTATACATCCCGGTGGTAATAAGATGTATCGAGACATGAGACAGACTTACTACTGGGAAGGGATGAAAAGAGACGTTGGGAAATTTATATCCAAATGCATGAATATCCAACCAGTTAAAGCCGAGCAAAAGAAGCCTAGTGGGTTGTTGCAACCATTAGAAATTCCCGAATGGAAATGGGAGCAAGTCTTGATGGATTTCATCGATGGTTTACCAAGGACTAGATCGGGATATGATAGCATTTGGGTAATTGTGGATCGATTGACTAAAAGTGCAAGATTTATACCAGTCAAATCGACCAGAACGGCAGCCAAGTTGGCAGAATTGTATATGAAGTGGGTAGTGAGATTTCATGGAGTACCCAAAATCATTGTGAGTGACCGAGACCCGTTGTTCACTAGTGGGTTTTGGAAGAGCTTACAAGAGGCTCTAGGGTCAGGATTACATCTCAGTACCGCATATCATCCTCAGACCGACGGTCAGACGGAGAGGCTGAATCGTATATTGGAAGATCTCTTGAGAGCGTGTATATTGGATTTTGGTGGATCATGGGATGACCATTTACATCTAGTAGAGTTTGCATATAATAATAGCTACCAATCCAGTATCGGTATGGCTCCATATGAAGCTTTGTACGGAAGACCGTGCAACTCACCATCATGTTGGATAGAGACTGGCGAGAAGTTTGTGCTTGGGCCAGATGTGGTGAGAGAAACTTTCGATAAAATCAAGATCATTCAGCAACGAATGAAAGCTGCCAAGGATAGGCAGAAGAGTTAAGCTGATAAGAGGAGAAGAGACTTGAAATTCTCCGTTGGTGACTTGGTGTTTGTCAAGATCTCTCCATTGAAGAGCATGATACGATTTGGCAGGAGAGGCAAGTTGGCACCAAGATTTGTTGGCCCATTCCCTGTTCTTGAACTAGTCGGGAATTTGGCATATAGAGTTGGCTTACCAGAGAAAATGGCGGGAGTTCACAATGTATTTCATGTTTCCCAACTAAGGAAGTTCGTTCACGACTCAAATGTGACTATTTCACCTGATCAGTTAGAGGACTTCGAAGTAGAACCCGAGGCGGTTGGGAACCGCAAGCCGATTCGTATTGTGGGGCACGATACGAAGCAACTTCGAAGGAAGGCGATGAAGCTAGTCAAGGTTCAGTGGGGCGAGGACGAGGATGATTGTACTTGGGAGACAGAGGAGAGCATTAGAAAGGCATATCCAGAACTCCTTGCCTGGTAAGATTTACTTTGCGATTTAGTTTTCCGCATGCTAGGGTAGACTTGTTTTGCTTGTTTTGCATGTTTGATTGTTGTTTTATGATTGATAGGCATGCGGGACCTTTGTGTGTGTTTGGATTAGGGAATTTCGGGGGCGAAATTTCTTAAGGGGGGGAGAGTGTAACGACCCGTATTCTACGCATTATAGGATCGTAGAATATTTATTTCTTTCCCATATGAAGTCGTATGGTCATGTAACTTTGGGAAACATCCATTAGAGTCATTTCCCATGTTTACGATTTTTGTCGATTTTTAAATGACCATTTTGCCCCTAGTTGGTACTGTTTTGACCATAACTTTTGATTGGAAAGGAGTTTTTACCTGAAACCACTTCCATTAGATTCGTTTGATGGTTTACCTTTCCGTAGAGTGGTCATAATAACCAAACGGACTTACCGTTTGGGAGATATGGCTGAAATAAGGTTTGGAAGATGAAAAACTGCTTAACCGGGCCAAATCGGGTGATTAGTGAGTAGGCCCACAATCCATTTCGGGATTAGGGTTATGGGGAGGCTGAAATGAGATAGAGGATCATTCCATTTCAGTTTTCTAGCCTCCACTTATCACCAAGGAACCCTAAAAATGGCCTCCAACCTCTAAATCACCTCCAAATCATCTTTTGGTCAAGGATTAAGCTTAGCAACATCTAATCAAGGGAGATCCACACCAAATCAACATTTGGAGCTGCTGTATAGGGCTGGGATTTGCATCAAATCAGAGATTTATTTTAGATCTTAGTTTATTTGTGGCTAAGGTGAGTGATTTGCATAGTTTTACACTAATTATGGTTAGTTAAGGGTAATTAGTGCTAATTAGCGAATTTAAGCATGATAAAATTCGGGAAAAATGTTCATAAATCCTTAAATGATGTTTTAGACCTCTGATATGAATTTGGGTTAATTTGGTTAAGTTTTGCTAATCCTATCATTAGTTCACCTAAACATGCTTAAGGGGAAATGTGGGGTTTTAGGTATGTTTGATCCATTTTAACCTATCATGTGGATGTTTTGACGTTTGTAGTTGATTATGCATGTTGCTATGACTGTATGAAATGCTTTGTGATTGATTTCAATAGTTAGAATGGTCGAAAACGTCGTCGAACGGCGTAAACACTTGCTGGAACAGTTTCAGAAAACAGTGCAGGGTTCGGATCGGATCGGATATGGGGCTCGGATCGGATCGGATATGGGGCTCGGATCGGATATGTTGAACTGAGCAAGGAATCTGATCGGATCGGAACCCAACACTTGGGCAGAGTGGCAAAAAGGAAGGCCACGCTAGCTGAACTGGGATCGGATCGGATTAGGGAGTAGGGATCGGAGCGGATAGAGGAGGATGGATTGGATCGACGCACGTAGAGAATGACGAGACAGATCGGAGCGGAAGCATGAACAGATGGAGGACACCCGACCCGAGCCAAGGAGAAACGCCTGACCCGAACCGATGGAGTGGCACCCGACCCGAACCGCACCAGAAGAAGACCCGACCCGAACAGATGGAGGATACCCGACCCGAACCGATGGCTTGAGGAAGAACCCGACCCGACCCAGTATTGACCAATGACCCGAGATGCAAAGGTAGTCCAAATGGAAGCTAGAGCTCAGGATCCAGTTGGGAACCGATGAGTTCACTTCATGGTTGGACTTTGCTGCGGGACGTGTGCTAAGGAGTTCTCGACGTTCATAAGTTATGATTCACCACTAAGAATGAATGATGGGCTACTTATCAGTGCAGTAGGATCATTATGACCTGAGGGGCAAGGTGATGGTAGCAAGACTACGTTATCAGTGCAGTAGAGTCATTACGACTCGAGGGGCAAAGTGATGCGTAGTAAGACTATGAGCCAGTGCAGTGGGGTTCTTGTGACTCCATGGGGCAGAGTTGACATAGTAAGAATTAGTAAGGCTATGAGCCAGTGCAGTGGGGTTCTTGTGACCCCATGGGGCAAAGTGGACATAGCGAGGAATTAGTAGCTAAGTTATCAGTGCAATGAAGCAATTTATGACTTCATGGGGCAAAGTGATCGTAGCAAGGCATGTTGGGTGATCGAAGTGGTGAATATCGTATGCTTTACGCACTGAGTGAGAGATGTGAGGATGGATGCTATGTTTGATTGTTTGCCATCATTATGACATGCACACCTCCCCCACCTCCGTATCTTTACACTATTTGCTATGATACCTTAGAGTGTTGTACAGTATGTAGTGCTAACTCTTTGGTTGCAGGTCCAGGTTCAGGTATGTTTTAGTCTACCTGTTATTGTTCACTTTAGATGCTTATCGCTCATACCAGGCTTTATGTCTGACCCAAAGTTTTATGTCTCCTCTTATTACTCTGGGTGCTCACACGAGCAGACTAGAGACAAGTTAGCTGGTGATGCGCGAGTAGCTGATTCGGAGGCGGGCAGGAGGCTTCCACGTATGATATATATATATACACATTCTCCCTGTGTCGTTGGTGGTCGCTACTTGGGCATTAGTAGTGTACCTCCTTTATCTTACTTTTGCTTTGAGACAGTTTGAAAGTTGTAATAAGCTGTATTTTGGATTTCCGCTGCTATGATGTTTAGTTCTGATTCTCAGCTTATGCACTGTCTCTCCTGTTTTATGTCAAGTATGTTATTATTATATTTTGTTCTATGCACTGTGAGACATTCTACAGGTTCTTTGTATGTTCATTTCCTTCTTCCCTTTTCTTCTCACGACCCGTTCCGCGCTAACTGGACATGTGTACAGTGCACCTTTGGAGTAAATGTCGGTTGGTGCGGGGCGGGCCGTCACAATCACTGTCGGATATAGGGAATATAGGTTTGGGTTTTTTCTAGTGAGCTGGTTAGTTAGTTTATTAATCTGTCTATTCTCATATACTTTATTGATAACGTTAGATAGTTGTTTTATCGTTTACTAGGACTGTTGTCTAACTCAAAGTTTTATGTTTCCCTCTTATTACCTTGGGTTGTTCATCCATTGTGTGGATGGGCAGACTGAGTAGCAGGTAACAGGTAGTAGATCTTAGTAGATGATGTTGCAGATCGATGACGAGCTGACGGCTTGCACACCAGTTTTCTACTATACATATTATAATGTTTTCCGTTGTTTGATGTATTCTATGAGTGTTGTTGTAAGGCCTTTTGTACAGAGTTTGATGACATAATCCAACGATGTTATAAATATTCCTTAATGATATGGAAGTTTAAAATTATGTGCAATTATGATTTACTATTATTGCCTGTTGTATATGTTCTATTATAATTTATCCTTGCGCTGTGAGTTATATGATAGGACCGGTGTATACTATTCTACCCTGATGGTCGTCCATAACTACTTGGCACGTCTTTTAGCGCATTATTCCCCTTGTTAAGTACATGAGTTATGTGCGATCATCACAAGATTCCTACGTGCTTCCATTGCAAAAACTTGCAGCAAAAGAAAGGTAATACCAAAAATAAAGAAAATTACTAAAGATAATATTGGAACTACTACTTTCTCTAACCAACTTTTCTCCTATGCAGCATTCAATCTCGGAATCTGTTGGGTTTTTTTGTGATTCTATTGGGCTTTGCAAAGCCTTGTGGTGGTGCTGGATGATCTTCAAGCATATCAATGCTCACCCCTTCGAGATCGACCTTGTCCTCAAGGTCGTGTGATACGAGACATGGTGGTAGTGGTATTGCTGTAGTAATGGGAGGTTTTGGGCATATTTTAAGTAGAGAGACATGGAAAACTAGGTGTATGCGGGAATCTGATGGGAGGAGAAGCTTGTATGTTACGGGTCCAATACATTCTAGAATTTTAAAGGGTCAAAAAAAACTTTTAGTGAGTTTACGGTGGTTGTTTCTTAATGTGCTTTGTCGATACAATTGGAGTTTGAGGAAGACCCAAGATCCTACATCAAAGTGCTTGTCGCTGCGGTGTTGATCGGCCAGGTTCTTCATGCGGTTTTTATAGACTAGTTTTTATGGTTTTGAGGAGCTGATCAAGTGATGTAGCCTAGTCATCGAGTTGTTGGATGTGAGTAGTGTGGGATATATAATTAGAGACGTAAGGTAGGGGTCAGCCGTATATTGCAAAGGCGAGAGGCCTAGGGAAGTTTGTTTAGACATGTTGCACCACCATTCAGCCCAAGGGAGGCATTTTGCCCATTTCATGGGGAAATCCCCTATGATTGGTCTTAAGTAAGTCTCTAGACACCTGTTGACAACCTCATATTGGTCGTCCGTTTGTGGATGGTAAGCGCTGCTCATTCGAAGTTTAGTGCCATGAAGTCGAAAAGCTCCTTCCAAATTTGGCTTGTGAATAAGCAGTCGCGGTAGAATACTATGGAACGGAGAAAACAATGTAATCATACTTATCCATGGAGGAAGTGTAGGCTAGTTGAGTGGCTGAAATGGACGTGGGTAGGGCGCAGAAGTGAGCATATTTGGATAGTTGGTCGACAATGACCTAGATTACTGATTTGCCAGCAGATGATGGGAGGTGTGTGATGAAGTCCATAGCTATGTCTTCCCAAATTTGGTCGGGATGGGTAACGACTAGAGTAGTCCGTTGTAGAGGGAGTTATCTGGTTTGGTTTGCAGGCATACTAGACATTGTCGAATAAACTCTTGAACTGTCGTAGTTAATTCGGGCCAATTTTTTTTACTGGTGATACGAGCAATTGTTTCCTTAATCCTCGAGTGCCCTCCGATTTTAGAATCTTGGAAATTGGTTATGATTCTGTGTTGTAATTGTGTATCATCAAGAATATAATTTCTATCACCCAAAAATAAAAGATTATTACGCCACTGTAAATTAGGGTGAGGGTTGTTGCTTTCCAGTATTCGATCGATCATCTCTTTTGTCTTCGGGTCGCTTTGTAAAGCTTTGCTGATGTCGGAGAGGATGATGAACGTCGGTCCTAATATCACATTCATTACTAAGGCCTTAGTGAACTGAGAAAGACCATCAACAACTTTGTTTTCTTTGCCTGGACGATAGTGGATGGTGAAATCAAAGCCTAACAATTTGGTTAACTACTTTTGCTGCTTCGGCGTCTAAATTGACTGTGATGCTAGTTCCCTTAAGCTCTGATGATCAGTGAATATCTGGAATCACTACCCTAGCAAGTAGTGCCGCCACTTTTTCACTGATGAGGTGATTGCGAACGTCTCGCGAGAGTAGGTGGATGATTTTTGTAGGTAGAGGGGTAGTTTGAGGTTGAAATAGGCGATTGGGTAATCATTTTGGGAGGGGACTGCACCAATGGAGGTTGAGGAGGCATCGATGGTAATGGAAAATGGTTTGGAGAAATCAAGAAGGGAGAGGATAAGTATGTTTGTAAGGGCTTGTTTCAAGTTGTTGAATGCTTGTTGGGATTTATCCGTCCAGTAAAATGGTTCGGCCTTAAGGAGGTTCGATATTGGGCTTGTGATTGCTGCGTATTGGCTTATAAAGCGCTTGTAACACCCCGTTAGGCCTAAAAATCCATGAACATCAGTAACATTTTTTGGAACTGTCCAATTAATCATCGCATCAATTTTTGAGGGATTAACGTGAACACCTTTATTGGATATAATGTGGCCCAGATACGTAAGTTCGGTCATGCCAAATGTGCATTTTTTTGTTGGCGGAGAATTGATGTTTAACGAGAATGACTAAGGTTGTGTTGAGATGATTTAAGTGGGAATCCCAAGACGGGCAATAGATGATAATATCATCGAAAAAACTAAGCACGAATTTTCGTAGATGAGGTCGGAATATGTTATTTATGGTTGCTTGTAAAGTGGATGTGGTATTCGTTAGGCCATACGACATTACTAAAAATTCGTAGTGACCTTCATGAGTGCGGAAAGTCATTTTTGGAATATTGGGTGGGTGTAGACGAATTTGAAAATAGCCACTACAGAGATCAAGTTTGAAAAAAAAAGCACCATAAAGTTTGTCCAATAATTCGTCTATTGTTGGGATGGGGAAGCCGTCTTTATGGTGATGGTATAAGCGCTCTATAATCGACGCAAAATCTCTACGATCCATCTTTCTTTTTGACTAGCGAAACGGGTGAGGAAAAAAGACTAATGGATGGTTGGATTAGTTTGGAGTTGATCATTTCGCGAATTTGACATTCGATTTCATTTTTTTGAAAATTAGGGTAGTGATATGGTTGTGTTGATTGGTTTGGAGTTGGGTAGCAAATTTATGTGGTGATTGAGGTCACGATTGGGTGGGAGATCGATTGGTGTGTGGAAAATGTGTTCGTAGGTGGATAAGAGGTCATGTAGTTTAGGGTTAGGGTAGGAAGTCGTGTTTGGGCCGAGGGTTGGGCTAATCATTTGGGCTTGCAGAAAAAGTAATTGGTGATGGAAGCAGGATTTTCTAATCTGCGCAATTGGTGGACCGATATTTGTGAAAGTAAGGGGTTTGGACCAAGCACAATTAGGCACACAACCCAATTTTCAAAATTAAATTCCATCGTAAGCGTATTATAATCAAGGGCAACTGGTCCAAGCTTTTCTAACCACTGGATGACACATACATCATTCGATCCCACAATTTCAAGAAGACGGAAATCGATCTCGAATTGATTTCCTTGTATGTCGATTTTAACCCCCAAGCAACTTCCCTCGCTTCTCAATTGCTCATCGTTGCCAACGGTTTCCACAAATGATGTCGAATGAAGCAATTCAAGCCCTAAATTTTTTGCTATTTTCGGGTGCATATAATTATGGGTGGAGTCAGTATTTACCAGTATTGAAATTGGGTTTCCATGGATTGTGGCGGGGAGGCGAATAGAACGAGGGTGGTTGAAGCCAGTGAGTGCGTGGAAGGAGATTTCTTGAGTCAAATCAGTGGTTGGGTTGGTTGTGTCGTAGCTCTCGGTGGTAGTAATTGGGTTTGAGTTTGGTTCCGGTATAGGTGTGGGAATGTTGTCTGGTGGGGCATCATCTGGTTGTTTGTCAAGTGTTATCATTAAAATGCGGGGCGGTTTACAACGATGGCCGAAATGGTATTTTTTGTCGCACTTGAAATATAAGCTTTGTTGTTTGCGAATGTTCATTTCAGAAGGGGATAATTGTTTAATGGGTATGGAAGGCTGGGGTTATTGTTACGAGGTGTTTGAGGGAATGTTTGATTGGCTATTAGGTTGTTTTTTTCGTTTTTGGTAGTGAGGAGTGTTTCTGGTCGGTGTAAATTTGGACTGGTCAGTATACTTCTTCTCGATACGCTTAGATCCTTCTATTGCATCGATTATGGTAGTGGGTTTCATAAGGTGTAGCTTGTTTTGAATGTGATTTTTTAGGCCGGGTATGAAGCATTGTAGGATGGAATCGGATTTTAGGGTGGTAATGCGGTTACATATAATTTCGAATGAGGACCGATAATGATCTATAGTGGTGATTTGTTTTAACTTGAAAACATTGGCTTGGGGGTTCAAAAAAGTTGGTGGACCAAGCCTTTGCTCGAGTGCTTTCACTAGCGCTAGCCATGACGAGTGCTTTTTAGATGCATCCATTGTAACCATGATAGAGTTTGCCCATGCATGTGAAAGCTTGCTAGTTATACACGTTGAACTTCAGGAGTGGCATAGTAAGTGAAGAAGCGATCGGCTTAGAATATCCTATCGTGAGGGTTAGAACCATCGAATGAGGTTAGTGTTACTTTTGGGTTTCGAGTGGAATTTGGTGAGTTGAGTAATGGAGGCTGTCGGTTTGTGCTTGGGGAAGCATTGTTTGTGGAATTTTGGTTGTTATGGGAGGCGGTGGTCGGTTGTCGAATTTTTGGAATAGGTCGGTCATGGCTTTGGTTAGGTTTTGTATGGCGGTTTTAATATCAGTGATGTCTGCGTTTTGAGCTTCTAAAAGAGAACCGTGGCTGTTTTGTGTATTTTAGATGGTGGTTTTGGTGTTTTGGATAAAGGTGATGGTGTTTTGATGGGTGGCTAGCTGGTTGAGGGTGTCGTCGACTTTTGTCATGGTGAGGGTGGATTTGGATGTGTCGGGAGGAGTAAAGGGAAGGAGAGATCAGAAGTGAAAGCACCAAAATGATAGGGTAGATAGTGAAGAAGTAGGAGAAGATAAACAGAGAAAGAAGAAGACAAGTAAGAAATAGAATTTCAGAAACAAACTGTTTTCTTCATTCGTTCAATACATACATTTATAGGCTATTGCCATAACCAACTTGCCCAAGTGGCATGATTCCTATATACTGCAAATAACAAATTGCACAAAAAGTAAAGATTCTCATGTGTTGCCATTACAACAACTTGCAGCAAAAGAAAGGAAATACCGAAAACAAAGAAAATTACTAAAGATAATACTGGAGTTGCTACTTTATCTAACCAACTTCTTTTCTCTTGTGCAACATTCAATCCAGGAGTTTGCTGGGTACTTTTGTGATTCTCTTGGGCCTTGCACAGCCTTGTGGTGGTGCTGGATGATCTTCAAGTGTATCACATTCCAACCAAGGGTTGGGTTGGGAAGCAATTGACGCCAACAGGGGTTTGGTTGCGCTCACTGGTGTTGCTTTGTCAACCCTGAAGGTTAATAATTCTTTTAGCCGGTTAAAAAAAGGGTGTTGGTACTGATACTCCAAAAATGATTAAGCGGGGAACGCAGGTGAAAATTGATAAAGTTTTTCCGTATTTATTCATGGAATTTGATGGGATATGATTAAGTTTCAACCCTTAAATGTTGAAATTGGTGATACGTAAATCACAATTTTGGGCAACAAATAATCATACATATTTTGTGGAGAGATTTGTTGCTAGTTTTGGTGCTAGATTTAATGAAGAGATTTGATGCTAGATTTAATGAAGAGATTTGGAGCTAGATTTTATGAAGAGATATTGGTTGCTATATTTGTGGACATTTATTGCAAGGATATTTGGTGTTTATCCAAATAGTTTTATAACATATATGAAGATAATTTGGATGCCAAGTTTTCTTGGACATGAAGCAATTCTCTCTATAAAGGGCCAGCTAACATCTTCATTAGGTGTGGGTGAGAGCCACCAAGAGTGATCATTTTAGCTATTCCAAATTGAGTGTTCTCCTTCAAAATTTTTAGCCATTAGATATTCTCTACCTATTTCTCAATAAGGTTATTGGTTCAAGTTGTAATTGTTTGTAACGATAGTTGAGATCGATTGTAAACAATTTTTTATTAGTGAATCAATAAAGAGGGTGGTTGGATGGAATATCGTGTGCTCATATTTCCGATATTGTTTATTTTTTCAATCACATTCATCTTCAAATGATTGGGTGATAAAGATCCTATTTTTCTTGGCGTTTTGTCAAACTTACGCTGTGCACAAAACCCCAACAGTTTGGTATCAGAGCAATTTTTGCATAACAATTTGGTATCAAAGCCTAGTTCATCGCATAGCTTGGAGTGATTTTGGATTGAAGATTGTAGATGTCGGAGATGATGTTGCTTTCATGGATGGCTATTGTGGAGTAGGAGATTTTGAGAATTTGGAATGAAGAACTTAGTCCGCAGTAAGGTGGAGAGGTTGGTTTTGATCACTGCTGAGGATCTGTTGAGGATCATGTTATCGATTGTTGTCTTCACATTGATAATTCTCGAGGGATCCATGTAGATGAAGAGGGATCAAGTGGTAGGCATATATCGATAAAGAGGAGGTGTGATTGAGCCTGCAAATCAATTAGGTGATCTTGTGGCATGATGAAATCAAGAAGGTGTGATTGAGTCTGGACTTGAAGAGAAGACAGAATGGTTTTATCTCGTAGCCGTTAAAATCGAGATTGTGTTAATTGAGAAAGAAGATGTTGAAAGTGAGAGATAAGGGGCTATTGTTTGAGTAGAAGAGATGTTGTGATTTGGTATTAAGGTGGAGTGTTGAAATTGGTGATACGCAAATCGCAATTTTGGCAACAAATAATCTTACATATTTTGTGGAGAGATTTGTTGCTAGATTTGGTGCTAGATTTAATGAAGAGATTTGGTGCTAGATTTGATGAAAAAATTTGTTACTAGATTTTATAGAGAGATGTTGCTATATTTGTGGACATTTATTGCAAGGATATTTGGTACTTATCCAAATAGTTTTATAACATATATGAATATAATTTGGATGCCAGGTTTTCTTGGGCATAAAGCAATTCTCTCTATAAAAATGGTCAGCTAACATCTTCATTCGGTGTGGGTGAGAGCCACCAAGAGTGGTGCGTGAGAGCCACAAAGAGTGATCATTCTAGCTATTCCAAATTGAGTGTTCTCCTTCAAAATTTTAGTTATTAGATATTCTCTACCTATTTCTCAATAAGGTTATTGGTTCAAGTTGTAATAGTTTGTAACGATAGTTGAGATCGATTGTAAACAATTTTTTATTAGTGAATCAATAAAGAGGGTGGTTTGGTGGAATATCTTGTGCGCATATTTCCGATATTTT
This sequence comes from Allium sativum, assembly GCA_030737875.1. Taxonomy (NCBI): domain Eukaryota; kingdom Viridiplantae; phylum Streptophyta; class Magnoliopsida; order Asparagales; family Amaryllidaceae; genus Allium; species Allium sativum. Next base: position 171,284,485 of record CM060921.1, read on the forward strand.
TGTGGTGTTGTTTATTTTTTCAATTACATTCATTTTTAAGTGATTGGATGATAATGATCCTATTTTTCGTAACGTTTTGTGAAACTTCCGCTGCGCATAAAACCCCAACATTAAATTCGGCAAAGGGTCGCCAAAAATGAGAAAACTGAAAAATGGTTGGTGTATACCAAAATTTATTTTTGATCGTGTTGCTCCTTAAATATTTTTGTAGTGTCAATAACAATATCCTAAAACAAAACCGATTAATAACATATTATTATTTTGTCTCGACATTTTTTTTTTTTTAAGTTGACTAAAGGGGTTAAGTTTTTTTTGTATTGGGTTTGGTTTGGGGTCAATCAGAATTGAATCGAGTTGACCGCAGGCTTGGAATGCTCAGAATAACATTCTGAAAGTGTTGCATGATAGCGAGATAGCAGTTGGTGGTCTTGAAGTCGTACTACTTTAAAATTGCTTTAACATCACATTACCGTGTGAAGGAGATTTTCTTTATTTGGAATGCATCTTGGTGTTCCTGCTATCTACAAATGGACGCAGCATAATATTCACCTTACAAAAAAGTGCATATCCTACCCCCACTTAAAACTATTTGCTCTGACCATTGTTGACTTTTTATATTGCAAGCAAAAGAAAAAATAATGAGTTTTCTTCCTTTCCTATTTCTGTTATTGATTATTGCAATATGTGAAGCAAGCAAGCTAAGTAGGAATGACTTCCCAGATGAATTTGTGTTTGGTTCTGGTACTTCAGCCTATCAGGTTTCTCTTTCAATTTCTTCCTTCTTCCTTCCAGTATGTATATATATAATTTGTGTTTGGTTCCTTGTCAGTAAGTTATTTATTAGAAAAGGGTAAGATTTCATAAGAAAAGGGTAATTTGGGACAGGTTGAAGGGGCAGCAAGTGAAGATGGGAGGAGCCCTAGCATTTGGGACACTTCAACTCATACTGGTCAGTTCTCTTTTAACATGAATGTTTTCAAACCAGTGTTAGATCCGTGTTGTGTGCTTGTTTCCTCCGCTTTAAATATGGAGTTTATATAAGCTTAATCACACAAACATTTATGTTGCCTTCATCATGATTGATTCATTGTTACAAAATTGCAGGGGACGCACATAACTATACAGGTGATGTGGCAGCTGATGGATACCACAAATACAAGGTCATATTTAAGATTGTAATGCACATAATTTATTGTTGTGAAGTTCTGATTTAAAAAAATTCCTTCTGAATGTGTAGGAAGACATCAAACTCATGAAAGAAACCGGACTGGAAGGCTACAGATTTTCAATATCTTGGTCACGGCTCATTCCAGGTACAGTTGCAAAGTCAGTTTATATATATGATCGTTATGCCTCACGCTTATAACATATATAATGAAAATTTATAATCAGATGGAAGAGGTAAAATAAACGCCAAGGGCCTCGAATTTTACAACAACTTCATCAACGAACTAATTAGTCATGGTACATGTCCTTTTTATCCTTCTGATTACTTCATAAATTTATTTTAAACAGCGGTGCATTGTGCTTCAAAAATGTTAATTCATTGCTTGTGTTGTTCCCTTCAAAATTTCCAGGAATTGAGCCACATGTTTCTCTGTTGCACTTTGACACACCTCAAGTTCTTGAAGATGAATATGAAAGTTGGCTGAACCTGAAAATTATGTTAGTTTTTTCAGTGCATTCCTTTGGCTAAATATACAAAGGTGGATCGTTTTTAACAGGCTATATCACGTAGTTGTGTGTATACCCTGTACATTGACGCCAACAGGCTCAGCTTGTTCAGCTGCTTGTTGAAGTTCTCAAATTCTCTTTTAAATTATAAAAACTATTAAAAAGAATGAATTCAGACTGCAAACAAATTTATCTAAAGTTTATCAGCAATTCAGCAGTCTAGACTTTCTTTATAATTGCTGTGGTTGAATTATCCAGAGATGACTTCACAGCATATGCAAACGTATGCTTCAGAGAATTTGGAGACAGGGTAACTCACTGGGTAACCATAAATGAGGCAAATGCATTTGCACTTGGTGGTTATGATAAAGGCTTTTTACCTCCCAATAGATGTTCCAAGCCATTTGGAGAATGCCTGAAAGGGAATTCAGTACTAGAACCATACATCGTAGCTCATCATCTCTTGCTTGGACATAGTTCAGTCGTGTCATTGTACAAACAAAAATATCAGGTACCGTTTGGACTGAATTCAAACGAATGCTTAGATTGTTGTATGCATCACTCGTGATATCAGAAAAATATTATTGACACAGGGTAAGCAAAATGGTGCCATAGGGTTGAATCTCTTACTTTTCAATTTTCATCCAGAAACAAATTCTCAAGAAGATTTTGATGCAAAAACTAGAGCAACTGATTTTTACAATGGCTGGTCTGGTTATTTATCCAGATGAACTTTATTTTTATGTTGTGCTCTTGTATATTAAATGTTGTAAATGTGCAGGTTTATAGAGCCACTGGTATGTGGAGATTATCCACTTAGTATGAGGGTTGCTACAGGAAATAAGATGCCAAAATTTACTAAATTGCAATCAAAACAACTCGTGAATTCTTTTGATTTTTTTGGGGTAAACTACTACGTTACTATGAATGTTAAAGACTATCCCAACAATGCACCTTTTGATGAAAGAGACTTTTCTGCAGATATTGGTGCTGATTTAGCTGGTAAATTACTATTGTTATTATTTGTTCTTTAACATTTTGATACTTTTATTCATATTACTATAAACATGGAGACATTAGTGTTGCATTCATATTTGTTACCAGACCTTTCCATGCTACAGCTCAAAGGGAACTCAGATGAAAATCCAGTATATTCTTGAACTTTGTTTCTTTTTTACTATGACATGCACACTCTCACATGTATATTTGGGGAAGGATCAAGCCTTTTATGAACTCTCCTTTTGTCTCCTTCCCTTTTTCCCTTGCAAACAAATTTTGAAACAAAGTAAAACGCTATATGTTCTACTAGTAAGCAAGGTTATGCTTGCATAATTCTAAATTATTTCGAAACGTCTTAACCCTTCAAAAACTTTTTTTTTTTTTAAAAAAAGGAACCATTATAAAATATTTATTTCAATAGTCGATCTGACTTGTAGTTAATGTTGTAAAAATCATTAGGCCGACGCTACTAGACAGAAAAGAATGGACTAGGGATTAATTGTCTATGTGAAGATTAATTGGAATAGGCATTTTTGATAAACTAAGGCATTTTGGATTATTTTAGTATTTTGTCTAATATTACGGAACCAAAATGATATTTATAGCTTTTCGATTTTTTTGGAAGCAACAATTAAGGAAAAAAATGCTTGAGTCAAAAAATTTGATGCTTAAGAGAAAATTAGTCTAGATTGGTACAAAGTCATTTTTTTAAATCCGTTTATATGTTTAGACGATGATCAACATAAGCGGATTAGTCAAACAGGTAGATGATAAGGCTAGTTTAGCATCTAGACAATGCTTAAACAGGAGCCTAGAAAGATTTGTACAACACTACTTGTAGTTTTGAAGGGCTTATAGATTTCACTTCGAATTTTGCTTGGTCGCTAACATCCACGAAATTTCACTTCATTTGAAATTGTTTTGCACAAAGAGTCAAAGAATGGGAAATCTTGATCGTTCCCATGCGAGTGCGCGCACGTGCAAAAATGCACTCCCACTCCCAACATACACCCTTCTCACTCTTCCCACCCACCCCCCACCCAAAAAAAAAAAAAAAAAAAAAAAAAAAAAAAAAAAACATGCACACAATAAGAAAAAGAAAAATAACCGCAGTCATACATGTACAAGTAACAATAATACTACAAACTGAATTATTGATCAGAATTCTGCGAATGGATTGCAAGAAGTTTTGGAGTATATGAAGCAAACATATGGAAGCCCTCCAATTTATATCCATGAAACTGGTGAGTATATATGATTTGATTCCATCAAAAACAGTAGCATAGTCAGAAACAGGGATGTCTTACATCAAAATTTTCATTATGGTAAGTTTTATGTATATTTACCATTGATAATACAGGTTTTCCACTACCATCAAATGTATCACTTCATGACACGGCAAGGGTAAATTTCATGGCTACTAGCTTAGAAAGTCTTCATGATGCCATAAGGTATCCAAGTGATCTCCTAATTTCGAACTTTTATGCATACCAAGTCTAAATGTACATTCGTTCTTACTAATGATTGCTTGAATTCAGTAACGGATCCAACACAAAGGGATATTTCACCTGGTCATTCGTAGATGTTTTGGAGATAGCTGTATTTGGTCCTGGTGGATATGAAATTAACTTCGGACTGTACCACGTTGATTTCAAGGATGAAGGAAGGAAAAGAAGTCCGAAATTTTCTGCAAAGTGGTACTCTAATTTTCTCCATAGGAGAACAAACAATAAGTACATTGGAAATAAATCGGTATACATACCACATGCTACGTAATCCATATGGTTAATGGTTTGTCTGTATGTACATTTTGTTACAGTGTAATGCAACCATACAAGAAATTTACAAAGATAGTTTATGCTTCATATTCATAATTTTTCACATTTATGAAAAAATGGTCCTTGTTGTGAGCAGAGCAATCGTTATTTATTAAATAGTAAACCAAAATCCACCAACAAAGATTGACGGATGAACATACAGAAATAGATAATAAAACATAGGATCATCGCATAGATGATTGAAAAAGGGATAATACCAAAAACAAATTACTGTGTTTACTTGATTTCAATAAATTCATGGAGAATCTCCATACTAACTGAGGCATTTTCTGTTTCTTCCAATTGTTGAAGGAATGATATTTACTAAGTTGACAATTTCCTTTCTGTCAACTGCAGAATACCATTAGGCAGAAAGGTAAAAGAAGCACGGTTTACATTACAAAAAGGTGTAAAATTGCATGGGTTAAATACTACAAGGTAAAATGTTTACATACCCCACAAAGAACAAAATATCCTTAGCAAAGTTTTCCCACACAGGATAAAATAGAAGCATAACGAAATCATCCATCTCTGGTTTTTTTTTTTTTTTTTTTTTTCACAACACAATATTGAAATTTTCTACCGATAGCTATTAAAATATAATTGACGCCACACTTTGTAAAAAGGATTTTAAATTCATTGCATCCTAAATGAAAAGCAAAATAGAATCAGCTCTTCAGCAGTAGTGAGTAGAAATGAGCAAACTTCCCCTTCATCTTTCTATTCACTTGATAGCGCTAAACATACGCTAAAAAAAAAAATCATGAATTAAAACGTCAACTTTTGTTGTAATTGCACAATTGAAGAAAAAATATTATTCACAAATATAACGTGGTTAATTTGATGTACATTCGAGTAATATATTTTAATCGGTCTTATTTGGTAGGCAAACGGGCCGGGCTGCCAAGCAATATTTACAATTATTCTCTATTTACCATCAAGTTTTTCTGCTTAGTGCATTGTGATATATTATTTTGAGTAACTTAAAATTGTTACCTATATATGGACTTTCATTTTATAAATTTGCTAAAAGAGTTGCACTTATATAAAAAATTGGAAGTATTATAAAGAAATTTCTTGGGGAAGGGTGCTAGAGAAAGGAGTTATCTTTGTTATCTTATTTCTTGGAATCCCGTTTGTAAGTTCAAAAATTGGCGAGGACTTGGCGCTGTCTCCATGGAGGATTTGAATTATGCTCGTTTGTATCATTTTACCTATTAATCTCAATATTATATTTTAGGTATGAGTTTTACTGGTATCAGAATTTAGCTATCAATTTGTAAATGTTAATTTTACTCTATATGATATCAGAATTTTACTGTATATGGTATAATCGTAATAAGCATTATTGTCATGGTTATATGAGCTTGTTGAGATTTATACTTGGTTGTACATGTGTTTTGGGCAATATTATGTAAATGAACTTGATTATATAACTATATTAATTTATGTACATTCATTTGCTCTTTGTAATTGAACTTGGTTATGTATTATCACTTCTAGTTAATTAACATGTGCTGAGAATATATGGACGCATAAGAAATAATGAGTTTTTTTATGTTGATCAAGTTGTTCAAAAATATTCATAGTTCAGTATCAATTTTTAGTACATTTAGTGTCAATTTAAAGCATGTTAAACTTTATTATCAGTTTGCGCATGATTTTAGTATCAGTTTCAGGTATTGCTGTAACGTATCCAAAAATACAGATAATTATTGAGGTTAATTTAAGAAAAAGAAAACAATAAGAGAATCTCGCAGCGGAAGGACAAAATATAATAAATAAATAATAGTTCATGAAGTTGTTAAGACATACATTTGATTGTACTTTACAACAATTACCAGAGTTAACTATCATACAACATACCAATATATGCAGATGAATAATACTAATAAACACGTCAGTCAAGCTCTATCTTTATCTTCATAAAGGTGTCTTAGATAACTGAAAAACTCATGCTGACCCGAGCACAAATGAAAAGACAAAACACTCGATCATAACTAAAATATTCTCATATCAGTCAAGTCAAAACCATCTAATAATTTGAGTGTCACGACGTCAGAGATGCTTGTAGTAATTCACATCTCATATCCAATGAGTTCGTGAGTGCAATAACTTTAGAGATATTACGGAAATTTCTATCTCAACAGATTCATTAAACTAGATACTATATAATACAATACGCTATTATAATAGTGTCTACGGTAAATATACTACTGAAAATAGCGTAAATGGGATTACCTTTACACCGTTTATAATATCGTAGTCTATATAGATACTATAAAGTCCATCGTAAACATGTGGCTATCAGAGGGCATTCCATAGGTACGGTAAATATCAAAGTAGTATGGGACTCGATCAGGATAACATGACAAAGCATCGAGGCAATACCCACATGACAAAGCATCGAGGCAATACCCATCAGTAGGATTCTACCGGACTGCGGACCTAGGCTGGTGATAATATAACAAGGCTCGTTCAGGATAATCTATCTTTCCTTCTCCATTCCACCCCTCGATTGATGACTGACCCTAACACGCTGCTTTTTTCCTTGCCGAGCTGAAGCGTGGTGGCACTGCTTCCTTTACATGAATTTCCTATTGTATGGCTTTGTAGTGCTGCTCCAGCACCTTCAGGGCTACTCGATCTCCTATAATGTTCAGTGTCAGTTTTCCTAGCGAGTGCGTCCTTCATTTCTAGGTGGTCTTATGTCCGACGTCTGACTGGCTTGTGTCAGGAGGAGGGGTAATGGCCTTGATTTTGTTCGGACTTCCCTGTGATGCTATCGGTATTTTTTTTCTTTTTGGGCGACTGTGTTTCGACTTGCTCAGTCCTGGTAAATTTGGTTCCGACGCGGAGTTTCATCTATTCACAACAACTTCTTGCTTCTTGTTGTTGTTTTCGCTGTTTGGGTTCAACTTAAGGGCTTGATATTCAATGTGTTTGGTGTTATCGTCTTGTTAGTGTCGATTTGAAAACTGTAGTGATGTTTTGGGCATTGGTGTTGTTGGAAATTTGTGTGAATTATTAAAATATTTGAATAAGTGTATGAGTGGCTCCTTAAGGCGAATAGTCCCACATCATGGGATTATATGAAAGAAGCAAGTATTTATACTTGTTTCTAAGAAGCTTTGATGGGGCCTTGGGGCTCCCAATACATGCTTTGTTGTGAGGAGGGAGCCCATGCATCATGACCACCACACACGCGCGCGCGACCGACCGACCGACCCGACTCGACCCGGCTCGGTTCGGTATTGGGCTTGGGCTTTGGGCCTTGACTATGTGGTGTGGACACTTATATTTTTGATCCAGAAAACACTGCATTTTTCGAACCTGTTTTTTAAATCCGGATATTTCTGAACCGACTTTAATATGAAGCTGTAAAAATTTTGACCAAGTATTTCGCAGATCCTATTTTCCTCCACTGACCAGTATTTTCGAATAACCTAATCCTCGTCTATATATTATCATCAGATCAGACGAGATCTATATACAGAAAAATTCTGCTTTTCTCTTCCTCCGCCATTAAAATCTTCTTAACAAATTTTCGAGCAGTTAAAAAATCAGAAAGTGCAAATCTGCACTGGTTTGTTTGTGCAAAGCAAATCAGTTATTAATCGGAGAGGCTGTTTTATCCTAGAGGCGGCGGCGAAAGTACGAACTCGTTTTGCACCACCGGCCAGATCGCCGAATCGTCTTCAAGAAAGCGACAGAGTACGTGACTCAGCCATTTGTTTCCCAACAAATTGAAGATGAATAGAAACAATGGCTTCGACAACAACCATAGATGATGCTGCTCCTTCCTCTGCATTCCAGATTCCATTGGTGACTGCTGCCCCGTTTCGTTTCGAGGGTCTGCACTTCAAACGATGGCGTCAGAAGATGGAGTTCTACCTGACGATGAGAAAGGTGGCTACTGCTCTGACCACCGACAAACCACAGCTGCCAGACAAGCCTGACGGAGCTGATGAAGCGCAGATGACATCCTGGACTGAACAATCAAAGCAGTTGCAGAGCTGGACTGAACAGGATTATCTATGCAAGAATTTTATTCTGAACGGATTGAGCGATGATCTGTATGATTACTACAACTCAAAAGACAAGACAGCCAAGCAGATCTGGGAAGCGCTGCAGAAGAAATACGATACAGAGGAGGCAGGGGCGAAGAAGTATGCTGTGAGCCGCTATCTGAAGTACCAAATGTCAGACGATAGGTCAGTAGAGATGCAGTCTCATGAGCTGCAGAAATAGCTCATGAGATCATCTCCGAAGGTATGGTTTTAGATGAACAGTTTCAAATTGCTGTTATTATTGACAAACTGCCCCCAGGTTGGAAAGACTTTAAAATTTTCTTACGGCATAAGACTAAGGAATTTTCCTTAGAGAGTTTTATCACACGCCTTCGCATTGAGGAGGCAGCACGCAAACAGGACCCAAAAGAGGAAGTGTTGTTTGTTTCAAACAACAACACTAAAAAGACCAAACCCGCAGTTCTGAAACCAAATCAGAAGTCTTTCAAGAATCAGAACAGACGCAAAAAACAGAATGGGAATCCGCAAGGAAACCCAAAAGGACAGCAAAAACCAGCCCAAAAGAATGACTCTGGACAGTTGTTTCTATGTTACAACTGTGGAAAACCAGGTCATATGGCACGAAAGTGTCGGAACAAGCCTAGCTCTGTACCACAGGCTAACTTGACTGAAGAGGAGCCTTTTATGGCTATGATTACTGAGATTCACCTTGTTGGTGGATCAGAGGGTTGGTGGGTAGACACTGGTGCTTCTCGCCATGTCTGCTATAATCGTGCTATGTTCCCCACATACACGGCTGCTGAAGATCAGAAAGTGTTGCTGGGAGATTCTCACACCACTAAAGTTGAAGGGGTTGGAAACGTGGAGATCAAGTTTACCTCTGGAAAGACTGATCCTTAAAGATGTTTTGCATACTCCAGAGATGAGGAAGAATCTGGTTTCTGGCTATCTCCTTAATAAGGCAGGGTTTACTCAATTTATTGGGGCTGACTTGTATACCATTGTATATAAGGGAAACTTTATAGGAAAGGGTTATGCTTATGAGGGAATGTTCAAATTAAATGTTGAATCTAATAAAGTGAATAATTCTGCTTATATGTTGTGTGATTTTAATATTTGGCATTCTAGATTATGTCATGTTAATAAGCGAATAATTCATAACATGAGCACTCTGAATATGATACCTAAGATAGCAGAATCTGAATCTGATAAATGTGAATTCTGTACACAAGCAAAATCACAAAGAAACCTCACAAGTCTGTTGATAGAGAAACTGAACCCTTAGACTTGATTCATTCTGATATATGTGAACTTGATGGTACTTTGACTAGACATGGACATCGCTATTTTATCACTTTTATCGATGATTGTTCTGATTTCACATATGTATATCTTATGAAAAATAAAAGTGATGCTTTTGAAATGTTTAAAGCATTCAAAACTGAAATTGAGAATCAAGTAAATAGAAAAATTAAGAGACTTCGTAGTGATAGAGGAACAGAATATGAATCTAATTCAATTCTGGACTTCTATAAATTACACGGTATTGTACATGAGAGAACTGCACCCTATTCACCTGAAATGAACGGTAAAGCTGAAAGAAAAAATAGGACTTTTACCGAATTAGTAGTGGCCATCCTACTAAATTCTGGTGCAGCAAAACATTGGTGGGGGGATATTTTATTAACTGTATGCTATGTTCTGAATAGAATTCCCAAATCTAAGAATAAAATTTCACCTTATGAAATTTTAAAGAATCATAAACCCAATGTCTCGTACTTTAGAACTTGGGGTTGTTTAGCATATGTTCGCATTCCAGACCCTAAGGGAATAAAATTGGCAAGTATAGCATATGAATGTGTATTTATAGGCTATGCTATTAATAGCAAAGCATACAGATTTTATGATCTAAACGCACTTAACATAATTGAATCAAATGATGCCGATTTTTATGAAACTAAATTTCCTTTTAAATTAAGGAATAGTGGGTGCACATCAAGTACGCCTATTAGAACAGAACTTGATAAAAGTTCTGAAGTTGAACCTAGAAGAAGTAAAAGAGCAAGAACCGTAAAAGATTTTGGTTCGGATTTTAGCGCTTTTACTATAGAGGAGGATCCCTTAAACCTCCAAGAGGCCTTATCTTCAATAGATGCCGATTTCTGGCGAGAGGCTATAAATGTTGAGATGGATTCTCTAGAATCCAATAAGACTTGGCATTTGACAGATTTACCCCCTGGTTGTAAATCTATAGGTTGTAAATGGGTACTTAAAAAGAAACTAAAACCTGATGGTACTATAGATAAATACAAAGCAAGACTAGTAGCTAAAGGTTTTAGACAAAAAGAAAATATAGACTTCTTCGATACTTTTTCACCTGTAACTAGAATAACATCCATTCGGGTATTAATCTCACTTGCTTCCATTCATAATTTACTAATACACCAAATGGATATTAAACTGCTTTTTTGAACGGTGAATTAGACGAAGAAATTTATATGGACCAGCCTGAAGGATTTGCAGTACATGGTCAAGAACATAAAGTATGCAAATTGGATAAATCATTATATGGTTTAAAACAAGCACCTAAGCAATGGCATGAAAAATTTGATAACTTAATCATTTCAAATGGTTTTAAAGTTAATAAAAGTGACAAATGCATTTATTACAAATATGAGAATGACATTTGCACTATTATATGCCTTTATGTAGATGACCTACTCATCTTTGGGTCAAACATTCATGCCATAAATTCAGTTAAATCCTTATTAAGTGCCAATTTTGATATGAAAGATCTAGGTGAGGCGAGTGTAATCCTTGGTATTAAAATTACTAGGTCAGAAAAGGGAATTTCTTTGGATCAGTCTCATTACATTGAGAAGATACTAAAGAAATATAATTACTTTGACTGTAAACCTGCATGTACACCATATGATCCAAGTGTAAAGTTATTTAAGAACACTGGTGAAGGTGTAAGACAGTCTGATTATGCGAGCATCATTGGCAGCCTTCGGTATGCCACTGATTGTACTAGACCCGACATTGCCTATGTCGTGGGATTATTGTGCAGGTTTACCAGTAGACCTAGTATAGAGCACTGGCATGCTATTGAAAGGGTCATGAGATACCTTAAACGAACTATGAACCTTGGATTACATTATGAAAAGTTTCCAGCTGTACTTGAAGGATACTCAGATGCAGACTGGAATACTTTATCTGATGATTCTAAAGCGACCAGTGGCTATATATTTAGCATCGCTGGAGGAGCTGTTTCTTGGAAATCCAAGAAACAGACTATTTTGGCTCAGTCCACTATGGAATCTGAGATGATAGCACAAGCTACAGCTAGTGAAGAAGCAGAGTATTTGAGAAATCTGCTAGCTGAGATTCCCTTATGGGAAAAACTGATACCGGCTGTGTTGATACATTGCGATAGTACCGCGGCTATTGCAAAAGTTCAGAACCGTTATTATAACGGTAAGAGACGACAAATACGTCGTAAGCATAGCACGGTTATAGAGCTACTTTCTACAGGTACCATTAGAGTAGATTACGTACGTAGTGAAGAAAATTTGGCAGATCCTTTGACGAAAGGACTGTCAAGAGAGAAAGTCCATAATTCTTCTAAAAGAATGGGACTATTGCCCTTAGATTGTTGAGCCACACACAATGGTAACCCGACCTAAATGACTGGAGATCCCAAGAAATAGATTCAATGGGTAAAAACAAGTTGTGTAGTAATAGAAGTTGAACATGCTATTTAATAAACTAAGAAGCATGTATTCCTGAAGTGATAGAGGATGAGTTAATAGAAACTCTTAATGAGATCTATACTCTATTTGGAGTGGAGTACCTACCTTCAGGAGTACTCTTGATAAACTCACCTATGTGAATGTGGAAATGAGGCCGTTTCCTATGGAGTTTTGGGCAAAACTTCTAGAGCGTTCACTAAACTGGGATAGACGTGCATGGCCATAAACGCACGGGCTTATTTGATTGCACTATAGAAAAGATTGTGTGTGGTTTGATGTCAGGAATAGAGTTCAAGACTACGTGTCACTCTAGTAAAAACTGAATCTTACTCACTATGCAAAGGTTCAAGTCGGATGACACCTTTGTTTATGCACAGTCTTATGTTTTTTAGAAACTGCTCGAAAATATTTTAAAAATTCAAGTGGGGGATTGTTGGAAATTTGTGTGAATTATTAAAATATTTGAATAAGTGTATGAGTGGCTCCTTAAGGTGAATAGTCCCACATCATGGGATTATATGAAAGAAGCAAGTATTTATACTTGTTTCTAAGAAGCTTTGATGGGGCCTTGGGGCTCCCAATACATGCTTTGTTGTGAGGAGGGAGCCCATGCATCATGACCACCACACACGCGCGCGCGACCGACCGACCGACTCGACCCGGCCCGGCTCGGCTCGGCTCGGTTCTGTTCGGGATTGGGCTTGGGCTTTGGGCCTTGGCTATGTGGTGTAGACACTTATATTTTTGGTCCAGAAAACACTGCATTTTTCAAACCTGTTTTTTAAATCCGGATATTTTTGAACCGACTTTAATATGAAGCGGTAAAAATTTTGACCAAGTATTTCGCAGATCCTATTTTCCTCCACTGACCAGTATTTTCGAATAACCTAATCCTCGTCTATATATTATCATCAGATCAGACGAGATCTATATACAGAAAAATTCTGCTTTTCTCTTCCTCCGCCATTAAAATCTTCTTAACAAATTTTCGAGCAGTTAAAAAATCAGAAAGTGCAAATCTGCACTGGTTTGTTTGTGCAAAGCAAATCAGTTATTAATCGGAGAGGCTGTTTTATCCTAGAGGCGGCGACGAAAGTACGAACTGGTTTTGCACCAACGGCCAGATCGCCGAATCGTCTTCAAGAAAGCGACAGACTACGCGACTCAGCCATTTGTTTCCTAACAGGTGTGATATTTGAGTGAGCTGTTGGGATGTTTTATTTCGGTAGTTTGGAGATTTGGCATGGTGCTATTGGTTCAGATTTTGGAACTTAGTTTGGTTTCAGCATGTTTGGGATTTCATGCTCCTACGTTTTCATTGGCTACCCACGTGAAGCTTCAGCTCTAAACTTAGCTGATCTGGACGAAGGAGTTCTTTCGTGGCTGTGCTTGCTCTGAACTATGTCAATATGCTTGGCAATGTCAGCTTGTACTCTTGGAGTGCTGCCATGGTATGGGTCCAATGTTATCTCACTATCGTCTCACTATGCTTTTGGTTCACCCTTTGCTGGTGTAAAATATTGAGACGTGATGTCATGGAATTGCTAAGGAATGTTGTGTCAAGCATGTGTTGTATTGTTTGTATTCTTGGTAAGTGTTTGTCATTACTACTGCTGCCATGTGCTTTGCGTGGCTCAAGAAGCTAGGTTTACTGGGATGTTAAGTCTTGTTCTACTCCTATGTGCAAGGGATGCGACTTGGAGTGTAGACATTGGGTAATGTTTTTGTTGTATGTGCAGTGTAACAAGGTTCCCAGTGTAGTACGTGATGTTGTCATATTGTTTACTGTTTTATTATTATCAGATATGTAATTTAACTTGCTGTGTTGTGTATGTTATCTCGTAGTCTAGAAAAAGTGTTTAGCTCCAGTACTATAACCTAAATAGGATGATGGTGGAAAAACCATCTTAAAAACCGTATTTATAGTAGATTGGCAATTGACTAATCTCCTGAAACTACTGTAACTATTATTTGTTATAGTAATCTATCACTTTAAAACCGATCGGCTTTGCAAGAAAAAAAAAATTAAAAATGAATTTAGGATATACTTATACCGCAGGATGTGTATGAATACCTTCTGAATTATTGAAAACTATGAAGGAATCACTACAAGAAAAACAACATATAGCAGCGGCCGTATCCGCTTCTAATCCGTCGGTAAATTGGCCTTAGCGACGGATTTCTTGCATAACTCTGTCATTGGTAAAAACTATGACGGTTATTGTGTTATAATTTGCGACGGACTTTAGCATGAGTTTTCCGACAGCTTTCCGTCATTTTACTAATTTTATAATAAAAATAAAATTTTATTTATCAATTTAATTTTTATTTATATACCGACTATTTACCGATTGATAATTAATTTATAATAAAATATTATTTACAAAAGGGGTGGGTAAACCCTTGCTAATTGCCAAGGGATTAGCGACAAAATATTTTTTAGATCAAACATTTTCTGTAGATGATCCGTCGCTATTCCCTTTCCATTCTGCCAATAAACATTCTTTCATGTTTTCTGCTTACAGCCTTACCAAATACTATCGTCGAACTGTCAATGGTAAAATAAATAACATAACCCAACAAATAAAAAACAACAAAAATATAAATTACTGTATATTATTTCATACATATCATTCAAACAACTTAGCATTTCATACATATTGTTTTGTCAACTTTTCCATGTCCACACATAATACGACATACATTATTACATCAATAAATTTACTTTCAAAAATAGAAAAATGATAGATTTAATCTTGCTTTGCTTCTAATATTTTCCCCTTAACATCAATAACGATGGTCCTGTTAATGTCAAATAAACAGTCAAATGTTAGTAATTGCTATATTGTATATTTACAAAACAAAAGAAACCAAGCTCCAAAGATCGAATTGTGCACCGAATCAAAAGTAGAGTCTCTTATGTTGCTTTAGTTAGAAGAAAAATAAAAGAACAATCTACTACATCTGTAAAATTGTTAAATAAAGTGGTCAAAGGATTAAATTGCATTCAAATTTACCAAACAAATGAAAGGCACGTTGAAGAATTGAAGTGGAACTTTTATACCCTAAGTATTATATTATGAAGAATCAAAGTGTTATATTCAAGATCTATGTGATTACCAAGGAGGGTGCATAACGTTTTCCATGTTTCTCACCTTAGGAAGTGCCTTCATGATTCCGCTATTAGACTTGAGCTTGATCAGATTGGAGACTTAGGGAACGTTGTGTTGGATCCTAGGTTGACCAGTGACATAGCAAGAATTGTGGAGCATAGAATCAAAAGGCTTCGCAATAAATCAATCAGCCTAGTCCGAGTACAATTAGGAGATAACCTTATGAAAAGCACGTGGGAAACAGAAGAAAAGATGAGGCAAACTCATACATAGCTTTTCATGGGTAATTCTTTACTCCAAAATTTTCCTTGCATCGTGGTTGCCAGATTGGTTGGTAGGAGATGGTCGCAACACAAATGCCCCAAGCACTCATATAGAAATAATATGCATTTTAGGGTGTTTAATTGCATACATTCTGCATCACATGTTACACATTCACGTTAAGACCGAGCTCACTTTAGCAAGCCTGCAGTGCTGAATCACATCGAGTAATGGATATTGTACAAATAACATGGATGTATAATATGTTTATTAGAGCGAGTTGTGTTTTTCGTCCCTTTGAAAATATTTTGGGACAAAATCTCTTTTAAAGGGGAAATATAACACTCTGTAAAATATACCTTACATAAACATAGATAATTAAATTAAGTATAAAAAACAATAAATATATTAAATATTAATAGACTGAAATAAGAATCTCGTACTATTTAGAATTTTGCCATGAAAATATTATTATTGTATTCGTGGCAAGATTCTAATTTGTTGTTGTATTTTATTTATCAAAAACAGAGTCCGTATGAAGAAGTTATTAATGATAAAACAAGTTATATGATACTTATATGCACACAAGATTTTAATTTCAAACAAAATAAATATAAATCTGGAATAAAAATATATATTGGTTGGCATAATAGAATATTCCCTAAAGATGTGAAATTTTGTGTGTGTGGGTGTGTGTGTATGTTTGTGTGTGTGTGTGTGTATATATATACAAGAGGGGACAAGAATAAATAATAAACAAGGAGAATTAATAATAATTAATATAAAAAGTAATGTTAAGGAAAAAAACAAATTTCTCTACGTCGACCCTAAAAGGCGGTCAATTACCCTACAAGATAGGGGTCGACCGGCTGATCGACCGCCCTCTTATGAAGGAGGTTGTAACACCTCACCTCCGTTAAGGTCACTCACAAGGGAATGCCTTAACTTTGGTGGAGCATTTTAGTAAACAGAACAGAAACTTACAAGACAGATAAAACAGTACTTGAAAAATTTATAACTTTATTTCAACAGAAGCTTGGTTACATCCTTTCAAATCGCAATATCAGAATTCAAGTACAAAATATCAGTCTTGTACAAAAGCCTTCAAAATGCATAGTTTAAAATCATAATCCCCACAGAAGAAGACAAGCCATACTTTAAGCACTGCAAGCGGAAGAAATCTGGATCAAGCTAGAGTATTCCCTTCTACAAAACCTGGGGGGAGAAACCGAAGAAAGGAGGCGAAACAACAAGGGTCAGACAAAAGTCTTGCAAGTCCAGTGATTTTCAGTTATGAACAGATAATAATAACATGACATGAAAATAAAACTGGATGAGAGATAACTGTAACAGATGTAGCAGATATGACAGAAGAACAGAATGATATAAGCTATTGCTTTACACTTCTCTGCACTAATACTAGTATAACAGAATTAGGTGTTAACCTAATGTCTAAACTGAAACAGAAACAGGTACAGAATAATTTCCACGCTAGTAATGGGCCTTTACCACACGATCAGAAACAGACAGAAGCAGAATGTAGCATAAGGTGTACACTAGTAATTGGGCCTTTACCACCCGAACAGACGGTACCACGCAGAAACAGACAGATGTTGCCACCCAACATAAACAGACGGTACCAACAGAAACAGACAGAACTAAGGGTACCCTAAAACCCTACCCCAAGCGATCAGCTCCCTAATACATAAATACCCTGTGCCAGCCCCACCGAAGGGTGTATCATTCCCTAAAGTGGCAACCTTTGAATGACACAGACCTATTTACAGATGTCACGGTGTCTTACATCCTCAGAGGCAGACCGGGATCCATGCACGCACATGACCCGGTTGGAACGCACCATCAACACCCCTCGCCATTATCAGAATGAACCGCTTATAATTAGTTCAGTAAGCGTGCCCGGACCCTACCTACTGTTGGGTCAAAGTTTTGATACCAGAAAGGGTTACTGACTAATATGGGTCCCAAACAACAGATGACACAAGTAATTCCCCTCCTATCCTTGTGTCCCCAGACTAACAGATTTCAGATTAACAAGTTCAGACATACATAATTCAGATCAACTAGATCACAGGTCAGACAAGTTTTAGACTAACGGATCAGATATACAGATTTAACAGATTTACAGATTTGTCTAACTTTGTAATTGGGCCTACCGATTCATAGAACAGATTTATTAAACTCATCAGTCTAGTGGGTTTAACCCTATCCGCCCAACACGTTTTAGACATTATATTTATCTCAAATTTTCATTAATTAAATATTAATGCCCAGACCTCTCACATTATACTGACAGTTTGCGGCTACTGGTTAGGCCGGTTGGTTCCGGGCAGATTTCTGCCGCAAACTGAGTCTAACCTCGGGTTTCAAGCACGTTATGACTAACTTCTCACATTAGAACCTATTGTTTGCGGCCACTGGATGTGCCGGGCGGTTCCGGGCAGGATTACGCCGCAAACTCATTCTAACCTCGAGTCAGCCATGTTTATCTTTGCGGCCAATTAATTATTAATTTACCATTTATGCCCACACCTAATATACATGTCAATTTTCATAATTATAGTCAATTCAGATTATGTCAATAACAGACTAAATATATCAACTCAACAGATATGGCAGATAACAGATTTAGCAGATTAGGCGACTTAACAGATTCAGCAGATTAAGCAGTTTAGCAGATTTAGCATATAACAGTTTAGGCATCTTCAACAGACTTAGCAGATGACATATTTGGTATATGAACAGATATAGCAGATTATAGCAGAACTAGCAGATTAGGCAATATAACAGTACTAGCAAATTAGGCAATATAACAGAACTAGCAGATTAGGCCATATAACAGATTTAATCATTCCTTAAAGTTTCATAAACATATCTTGCCTAATTATAAATTTGGCCTAAGTTTGCATGCCTAAATAGTTGTCATGATTCACATTATGATCATATACCCCACGTTTGCATTGAATTTACATGGCACAGATTATGGTCATAATTTACCATATAACACACGTCTCAAATTTAGTTAAACTCGCCTAGTACAAAAGATTCACATATAAATTATACCAAATATAGCCATCAATTTCAATGCATGTCATATATTCAAAAATCTCCCACTTAGGTGTTATTCACATTTAATAGTTATCAAATCTTAACATAAATCTTCACACCTAAGTCATATTCCCTTTTTATCCCAAATCATGAATCTCTATATAAACAATATGCCCAACAATCTAGAACTTTAAATTATAACAGATCTTTAATTCAAAAATATGCGTTATGTCCAATATCTCAAGTCACATGTTAATATACAATGGTTCCTCTTCTTCCAATTCACAGAATATGCACATATCTAAATCTAGTTTACAAGCTATGTCCTTTTAGTCACAGATTAGCCATGTCCAATTATTCCATCATTCATTATTTGTCCCAAAGTTTAACGTTCGTGCGTTAATCTCTTATGAGATTTGGCGCAGGCTCGGGGTAGCCTGGCTATAGAACAGAAAGAAGAAAGAGATATAGAATAAAATAGATCAGAACAGAACATATGCAATCTCAAATTCAGATTTACAATCATGTCACAATTATAATTAAAGTTTATATCGGAAAATAACTGCACTTGCCTTGGTTGGATTCTAAAAGAAAAAGGTGTTGTAGCTGTTCTTTTTTAATCCTAATCAGAATTGGAGGAAGAAGAAGCACAAGTCCTAGCTTAGGTTTCAGCAGAGTAGAGACGCCATTGATTTATTTATTTTTAGAGAGGAAGAGAGCAATGGAGGCTAGAGAATTGTATATGAGATTTAGGTTTAGGTTAGGGATGTATATATAGGTGTAGGAAGTTATTTAGGACCATTAGATTAACCCTGAATCATGAGAACCATTCAAATGCAAAATCTGCATTTGAGCGAATCGGCCCACGGGATGACAGCCAAACACCCTGGATTAACCCCTAGTCGACCCAGCGGGGCTTGGGTCGACCTCAAAAATGGGCCGGTTCGGTTATTCCCCCTCCCAATTCGCTGTTTTGAACCTTTTTTGCATGTTTATTTATTTAATTTTTATATATATCTATATATATTTCTCTCATATGCATACAAACTTCAAGGCTTAATAACTTCTTCATAATTAACCATTTTTTTTAATATTCTCAGAAAATACGGGGTGTTACAGAGGTCAACCACCCTCCTGGTCGAGGGTGGGAAAGACGCACTATTTTCAAAGGGTTTTTCTATATTTTTGCTTTAATGGACTGTCCATATTAAATCTAACTAATCTTACGATCCACATACACACTAGCGACTATAAAAAGACACCCTAACCTCACCCCCAAAACCCTCCCTTCATCTTCCTCCATGACTCCATTTTGTTTCTCCGCCATTTCTTGATTTCAGATATAGGATATGTTTCTTCTCTTATTCTAACCTATATTTTATCTCTTCTAATCTGAATTCTTATATAGATTCTAGAATTAAGTATAATATATATAAGAGATTCTAAATCTGATTGTTACATATATTTTACGAGAATTTGGAGTACGTTGATTCGAAGGTTCAATCAAATTGTTAGATTCTTCACTGAATTCACAATTCTTCTCTTTCTAAGGTTCAACCAAAATTGTAAGATTCTTCACTAAGTTCACTATTCTTCTCTTCCTATCTCTATGAGTGGAATTTACATCTGTTTTCTATTACATGAAAACAAAACATTAACAAATCCTCCATATCTCTTATAATTTGTGGAAATGGTCAATTAATTTTTGTATATTAGGTTTTCATTATTGAAGTAACAAAAGCTTTTAGGTGTTATACTGCTTCTGACGATGGTCAGATTCAGTTTCTTGTAAAAATTGTAAATTTCATATATACATGTACAAAGGCATGAGACTTGAGTATTATAAATCTAATATGTTTAAGTGTCTATTTCTAAAATAGAGAGTTTGAACGTGTTATATACAAATCGTTGAAGTCTTAAGATTTTGTATATATATGTTAACCTTATGAAAAGTGAAGTAGTACAAAAAAAGAGATTATATATATATTTTTGAATTATCGCACATTGTCTTTCTTTGTTATTGAAATAATCATTAAACCTTAGTTACAAGTTTTTATGTATATGTTGTTATTTCCCTGTTGTTGATTATGATAAACATGTTCATGCCATATTGTAGGAGTTAAGTAAACAAACTTGTAAACCTTATTTTGATGTTAGGATTGACATTTCAGACAAATTAGGATGTTCATTCACATGATCTTGATTTACGTTTCATTTACTATTGTTTATTAGCGTAAGTAATGTATTATCAATGCGTATTAAATTCGTATTAAGAACATACTAAAGGCATTAAAATACGAAATTAGAATGATAAATTTCCCCATAGGAAATTTGTATGTGCGTGAGTTTTAATGGCTTTTATTAGTATTAATGGCACATAGACACGAGGTTAATCCCTTCTCGCAGTATTAATCCAACATCTACAAGTTAGTCGGGTTAATGTGAGAGATCTAGTGCCATGAGCCATTATAATTATTAAACAAAGACGCAACATTAATCATTACTTATAGTAGAAGCCTGCCCAAAACCGCATGGCAAATCCAACATCTATAGGTGGTTAGTTTAATGTGAGATATCTTTTCTATGTGTGTGTGTGTGTGTGTGTGTGTGTAAAAGGCCTGTCCTAAGAAGGTATTAAGTGGTCAATCTACCTTATTTGGGTATTAAGTAGTTAGGACTAGGTCCATTCCAAAGGTTCACTCCTTGGTTTAGAACCCAAGTCATGGGACTCGCTCTTACAAAGGTCTTAGGTGGTCACGAGTCAACCTCTTAAAAAAGGTATGAATGGTTTAAACTAAAATGATATCGATATATATTTGAGTGGGGTAGTTATATGGAAGTTGTCTGCTTCCTCTCTAGGGGCTGTGTGAGGACGTACCTAGATGGATGAGCAATGTGAGGACGTACCTAGATGGATGAGCAATATGAAAGATTTCTAAATGACTGCCTATCGAAGTGAAGTATTAAGTGACTAGGAGTTCACCCGTAATACCAGTTAAAAGTAACGTAAGGGTCAGCCGGAGGGTCTTAAATGGCAATGAATGTCTACCTAAACCGGTATTAAGCGGCAGCTTACTATTTCTCGTGTTACAAGAGAGAGAATTTTTAATAGCGTTGACGATTATAAAACAAGGTCTTGAGTGAATAGGGTTCGCTATAGGATCCTAAGTTATCAAAGGGATTCACCAATAAGTAAGTATTTATCTAATGGCCTTAAGTGACCAGATGATAGTCCTCCTCGTAAGGTATTAAGTGATAGTAGGATCGGCCCTTATAAATATGCATATTGGCCTTTAGTGACTTAGAATAGTCCGCCTAATTTATATAAATTTGTGTGCTGAAATTTCGTAGACATTATTTGATCAATGTATACTGCATGTATCAAAAATAGACATTCCTTAAAGTTAGATGATTTTCATTCGCCAAAACTTTTGTTCTAACTTCCCTCCTCCTAACAAATATACATGTTAGTAGGTAGGAACGCTCGGTTGATGCAGTCATGGATGTTGGAGCCAACCAGATAAGGACCTTTAGTTATTATCATCATTATCATGATTATTGTTTTTTTTGGGATATTACTATTATTATCGATGTACCCTTGTTGAAGTTGAGATTTTTATGTAATCAACATTTTATGGGTTTTAATGAATGGTACATCTATGTTCTGTTATTATATTTTATCCTTTCCGTTGTGAGATTCTGATGTCGCTATTAGTTTTGCTCTGTGAATGTAACCCTTATAGGAACCAACAATCCCTTTAGAATGACTCTAATTTCCAATGAGCCTTTCCTAGGTCGGAATTTAGGCCCATTCCAAGTGGGTTGTTACAATTTTAATCTTGCACAACCACTCCAAAGCTTTAATCACCATGAAACTTGACACTTTGTTGTATTGTGATAATCTGGACTCGATGAAATTGGTTTCGTCAAATTCTGAGACTTTTTGCAAAAACACAATTTTATGTGTTAATTAAAATCGAGTTATTACAATTCGATTTCAAAACACTCTAGTTTTTCGAAAATAATTTATTCTTATCATTTACATTCAAACAGAATTTTACATATGCTTCGAAATAAATTTAATTTCACATTATATTCAAAATTCACTTATTCGAGTAACTTCCAATATTCAAATTACTATTTCATCATTCAGTTATATTAAATAACTCATATATTCTGAATTCCAATTATTTGACTTCTAAAATAATCACTTTATTGTTTAAATAAATTGAATATTTTAGTATTGAAAATCTGGGTTATTACATTCTTCCCCCCTTAAAAGGATTTCGTCCCGAAATCACAAGTTAAGAAGAATGCCACTCAACCAACTAACTTTAGTTCAAAATTTTATTTTTCAATATTATGTTAATTTTTTCTAATACTTGAACTTGTGGGAAATTTTGGTAGTACCTCCTTTGTACGGATGAGTCTGAAAAATCACAATTGCTAAGCAGTTCCCCCACTCAATCGAAAATCAAACAAAAGACAAGCGGCTACCCATATCTAGGACATAAAATCCGCCCAATCCAATCAATAATATTAATTTGTACCTATTTGTTGGGCAATAAAACTCTATTAATGAAACCAACAGCCATAAGCAAACTAGTAAGCTTTTACTTTCTTATACATGTATATACTTAGATAAGCCAAAAGAGAGTTAAGCAAATAGACCAGTAACATAATAACTACAACATGTGCATAAATAACATAACAATCATATGCAATAACCAATTTGATGCAACTAACAATAATGGTGCAAGTCCATAAGCAACAATGACATAACAATATATATCACTAACAATCATAACTCAAGGTTTATTCAGGTTCTGAAACCCCATTATTGCACAAGGATGGTAAACCATCTATTAAGAATTACCTTACGCTCAACAACCTAAGGTTATCACCTAACCAATCATTCATGCTACCTCAAACAATTCAAAGATTCAATTCCCAAATCCTGCACAAGTCAATAACATAGCATGAATTATTTTTTAAACCCTATACGTTATACATAATCCATTCGTATGCAATATCAAATTCAATCACTCACTCGATCACACGATTTCACTTCCCAACTAGTATCGCTCACTCGATCACTCTAATGTGGACTTAGATTTGGTTTCTTGATTAGAAACTGCCATTCTCCTTATATAGGCATTTACTATGATAGAGAATCCCAGAATCAAATCAAAAATCCTATATTTGACTTCATCGTCGAGAATTGAGTGAAAAATACTAACTTGGATTATATAAGCTACCATAAAATCATGTACTCGAATCTGGATCAAATCGCAAAGCGAACAAAATAACCTACGTAAATCTTTCATACTTATTCAATTGGTTTATTAATATTCCAACTTTCTTATTCATATTTATTCACATGCTTAGTATATTATTCTTATACAAATGTAATTTATGAATCATTTCAAGCTACTTTACTTCAAGTTATTAAACATTATGTATCTCAAGGTCAAATGTTATATAAACTTAACTTATCGCATTCACAAACACTTATCTCCTGAACTATTTTCTATAATCAATACATTTATATTTGTATGGTTCTTTCGTATTGAAATTCTTATTATTAACATACTCGATTTACATTTATAATTCACTTAATACTTATATTAAGATATCAACATACTCTTATATTCACTAAGTGTATAAACACTAACATATTCGTTTTACTTAACTCTACCAGTTCAATAATTACGATATCAGTTTAAAATTATTACTTGTCAAATAAAATATTCTACACTCCTATTTCTTTAATATTACTTTTAGGTTGGTGTACTACCATACCACAATTTTTTGGAAATTTGATTTAGATATATCTTAAAATCTTCAAGATGAAAGCTATTTTTTTCCTTCATTTGTAAATTAATTCCATTATATTCGGGTGCTTATTGTTTCAAAGAATTCCGACTTATATTGGATCCTTTACATTCATTTAAACATCAATTTGGAAAATTAGGAATGGTCTCTATGTGACGGGCTCGATTTAGTTAAATTTAATTGATTCGTTCAAGCTTCGTTAAGTTTATAAATTATAAACCTATTCTCTTATGTTTTCACGTAAACTAGTTAAACATTCAATTCAACTTGGAAATATTGACTACCCAACATCGTCAAACATTCCATTCCATATATAGTTGAAATCTACCGAATATCATATAAACAGAGACGCAAAATTATGTAACTTTAATATATAGACTACATGCATCCATATTATAATTTAGTCGAAGATTTCAGAATTGTACTTTTGGATTTTATACTTCAAATACCTTAAGTTCAAAATAGAAATCTAATTTAATCCAAACTGTTATCCATTGTAGCAAGTTCTTACTTAGGAACTCGAAAATGAATCCCAACGATGCTGCAATCATCGTCAACATTATTTTTCAACAACCAAGGTAAGGTCAACGCTTTTAAAAATCTTTTAATCCTTTTATTCTCATAAACACTTCCAAACAATCTAATTGTTTCTTTTAAGTTTTGAAAATGATACCAAATGTAAAGACCCAACTTTTCGACTCTAAAAAATCAACATTAATATGTCCTTTGTATTAATGTATCTCAAATCAAGTGCCAAAAAGACTGATAGTTAGGGGGAAATAAAGGAGAGAGAAGAATAGAAGAAAGAAGATACTGAAAAGAATCTCACAACGGAATGAATAATCTATAATATAAACAATGCTCTTTACAAAAAGAAAAAACTTTAATATATATACATCAACCAGAGTACACAGTGAATATAATAACCCGTCCTTACAATTTCTAATACATATAACAACATACACAGCGAAATAAATAAAAGAATATGAGCATACATCTTGGCACTAACTCCTCTTCTAAACCTCTAAGACAATCCAAATCCGATCTGGAAAATATACTCTGTTTGACCCGAGCATTAGAATAAAAAATAACATAAGGATTAGGCTAGAAACCACATGAGATAACTCGGCATATATGTGACTCATATCAAAACAAATCGAGGCCGTTCATATGTCCGTAACGTTTACCCCAGAAAAGCATCCATTAATTTAGTTATGTAATAAATAAAGTCTATGGTGTAGAAAATAAATAAATAAAAAAAGCTGGAATGGTTACATTGGTTACTTTCGACAAATATTAAAGTACAAACAAAACCAGTAAGGAACGTTTGCATATTAGATTATCCACTGGAGATATCCCCAGATAATTTGGAGCCAGTCTCCTGACAATGGTCAGAAAGTACCTTCGAGCATCGTATATATCTAAATAAGATAACCAAAGGAAACCATAACTAACCTACGTACGAAAACATCGAAGTGCACCACGTGGAACCAAGTATATCCATTTCCCATGCACAACATCTATAAGCATCTCTAGATATGGAGTCAACATACCCTGTCGAGGGTTAGTTAACCCCCAGATTGCGCTCGTACTCTGTTTTCTATCATTTCCAATGTCGAGTTTTCGTTCGGCATCTTCCATACGGGTCTCATCACACAGACATAACATGAATTCTCGATTGGGATCACATAAAACAATAAATCTCAGAATCACAAATAGATTCCTCAACCGATCTCGGAATCATATATGGATTCCATCCTTGATAAACAAACTGTTGCACGTGCTTCCAATGTACTAGAACATTCGCAATGATGTGCTTTGTTAGGCCCTTCATCCAGACTCCATTTAAACTGCTCCAAATGCACATCATTATTTTATTAGACCATATGTCTAAGCTTTCATTATGCATTTGGCATACTTTTCTTTCTTTTTATTACAACGAGATTATTGTTATCTGCCCAGTTCCCTTTAATCTATGCCTTATTTACTTGCTTATTAACTTTATTGGTCATTTACCTTCCCCAGCCAGTCATTAATGTCGGAATGAACCATTATTGTTACATGTTATTAAACTTAATCCCAAATCTAAGTTCCATTCAAAAATGATCTTTTCAAATATTTTTCTTTTGCTTCCTTTTTCTACTAGTTTACTTACTTGTCATTATTGCAAGTAATTTTTGAAAATAGTCTTACCCCACTTGATTGGTTATAGAAACTGCACTTAAATTTATTTTCTTATTTCAATATTGCCTCCATAAACAGTAATACATAATTGCATGATATTCCTTAATTTTCTTCATTGTCAAATAGTGAAAAATGCTGTAACATCCTTATTTTTCACTACTCCCACTTTTCTTATCATTTTTGTTCTTGCAATTACATTTAATGTCTTTCGTACAATATTCTATCATGGAAATATATTCCGTTCTCTCAACTTACCTACTAGCCCAATACTAATTTCCAAATCAATTTATTAATTAGAATCCTCTTTCTATTACAATCCTATATTTTGACATTTTACTATAAATTTCTCACTCGTAGGCTTATCCTCTTTTCCATAATTAACAAACCCGTGATTACTTATATTCGTTTATTAGATTCCGTTGCACAATAATACCAATTTTATTTAAGTATTCTTCTAACCATTTGCAGTTAAATTAGGAATAACGGGCATAAACAACTATTTCAATTATCCCAAACACAACTTATGTCAAATTCATTAATTTAACAGGAATTTAATAATATTACATATCATCAATAGAAAAGGTATATAATTTAAATCCACTCACTTGGAAAAAGCACTCTAGTTTCAGGATCTGATTTGAATCCAAATTTATTATTTATAGCCTTTTCCTTATGTAAAACTATTTGAATTTACAAACTGGAATTTACGCGAATTTATAGATTTGGATCTAAAAGAAAATAAATAAACTATTTAAAATCAGATCTGAAGAACTTACTTCATACGGACAACCAATTTGGATATCTATTTTCTAAATCTACAATTTCTACCTCCAGACCTTAAATCAAAATGTTTAAATCTAATCTTTTTAATTTTGCAGAACTGAAGGAGAAAGGAAATGATAAAGCTTCTGTAACAACCTATACTGTTCGACGCCCAAATTTCGACCAAAATCAAAACTTGAACACATCCAAGCATGAAGCATGTATATCTGGTCCCTGCAATAAATGAGCATGAGCATAATCAGAATACAATAAGAAAACCCATAGTGGAAACAAAATAGGATAAACTAGTATTAACTCAAGCAACTACCTTTTTCAAAGTAAGTCACTTTGCAAATACCGAGCATGAGAGAGAACGAGAACCAAAAGCCAAACTAAAACACTTGTGAGAACCTGACCTTCTTTAGAAAACATGGGGTTGTAATGAGGATGGGGGTCAGAATAACAAAATTCTGGTGAATAGGAAATTCACAACACAAATTATAATACATAGATGTATCCTGTTAGGTTCAATCCAAGATGTATTCCTATCAAGGTTAGTGATTCTAACCTAACCTTGTAGATGTTTACGCACAACCCTACTACTCTTTCCAAAGTAGTATTCCCAAAGTATAATACTGAGATAGGACCTTTACGCATATTTTTGTGAATCCTTATACTAGAGCTTAGTTGGTTACTATATCGAGATTAGACCCCTAATTACGGAGTTGCTACATCCTTATACTTTCATTTGCATATCCTTCATCATTTATTGCCTTATTATCAATGATAGATACGGTGGATTCTTCCAGATCGCTTAAGACCTTAGGCAGACCAATTGGTCACTTAATACGTCTCGATAATTTACTTAAAGTTAACATAAACTAGAGGGCACTAGCTACGGGCCCTGTTATTTATGGCTTCCTTCATTCACACATATACCCTTGCCCCGCATAAGGTGAGAGATGTTAATTTATTGTTCGATGTACCTTCTTGCTGACCTTATTAGATAACCCCCTTAGTCGCTTATTACTTTCCAAAGGATAGGTAGCCATATCTGACATTTTTAGTTTCCAGGTTCGGGTGGGCCCACACACACATGTCATTTAAGACCCCTAAACTAAAAGACCTATTCCCAGGTGGACCCCTCAACCCTAGCCGCTTAAGACTTAAGGAAGCGGACTATACGCGAGGTTATTGTATTCGTACCCCACTTTCCTTTAGCATCTTTCCCCTATTGGGATAAAGTAGGCTATGTAATTAAGTTATTCCCATTTAGTCCCACTACATGGAAATTTTATACGTATACAATTCATTATCATCACGGGTTTATATGGTTAATAATATTTTATATTATCAACCTATTAAGTCCAACTATATTTTATATTTTAAGCTCTATATTTATTAACGTAACTAATGAAGGTTGTATCCCATTTTCCTTAGGGTATTTATTTGATTTCTTCCCTGGTTTGGACTTAGTATTTGAGCGACAATAAATATCCATTAATCCTCATTTTGTCACCCATTTTCTTTTGTTTCTATTTTTATTGCCCTTTATGACCATAATGGTCATATCCTCCTAAGGTAACCATTTATCAATCCTAAGGTATCTACTTGTTGTACCCCAAAAAAGCAATTACTATTCTTATTCATTTATGTATCTATTTATTTATTGGTTGACTATTATATATATATATATATATATATGCAATAGGCTTCACACATTAAGTTGACTACCTATGGAAGTTGGATTTATCGGTCGGTTCCGGGCAGACTTCTACCACAAGTTGAACTTAACCTCATGCCTTAGTACATTTATCTTTATGCATTTGACCCCTCACATTAAGCTGACCACCTATAGACGTTGGATATATCGGCTGGTTCCGGGCAGACTTATTCCACTAGTTAAGCTTACCCTCGTGTCTAAATGCGATTTATAAATTCAAATTTCCAAATTGAGGTCTACAACATTATACCAATAAATTTATGAATTTTAACCATTTTCCTATTTTATTCATTTTCCCCAATCAACATTAGTCACAATTGTTATTTATTGATTTTGTGGTCCTATTTATAACAATCAATTCTATTGATTGCTACAAATGGTCACCACAAATATATAAATTCAATATGGATTTCATTTACATATAATTCCATAATTGGACCTCATCCAAACATTCAAACATTCCGTACAATGTATATTTTATCGTTTTACGTTGATTTGGATAGATAATATGTATATATTTATATTTTATGTCTTCGTGCGGTCAACGTAGTATTTTTTTTATTATCATGAATCAAATGATTTGGTTAAGTAAATAACCAAACATTCCTTTTTGCATTCAATCTAGCCAAAAGGTCCCAATCTTATCAAAAAGACTTTTAGCCGTAATCATTGTAAATTATGCCTAATTAGTGCAATTGACACATTTCAAAATCACAAGAAATATAATGTTTTGGAATAGTTGATGCTACGCACAAATATATATATATATACACACACACACACACACACATATATATATATATATATATTTTCACCACTTTTCCCTTTTTTGATCTTTTATCTCACCTCTTGTGATTTCAAAACAATGCCTTTTTATGCAAAAGGTGGAAAACGACATATTTACAATAATTAAGCAAAAGCCCAACAATACCGAATACAAATAGGCATATTTCTTTTAACATTACAATCACATAATTTACCAATCATATTCCAATTCACATACTTTATTATTCGAAACTGAACTAGAGATCTGGAATGTTACTACATTTATTTGGTGTTTAATGGGAATGATTTCTAGATTTATTGTGCTTTACAATGATTTAAACTTATTTTACAACATAACTGTAGGAATATGTGTAAAAAAATCTATGGAATCCTACAATTCATATTATGCATAGCCATAATATACAATTCACAAGTCTTAATACTATTTACAACCAGATCTGATGGGTGTCATTCTAATTTCAATAATTTATTGATCAGGTCCAATAGGCACAGGCATAAAAATTGAGATATATTACAAATAAGAAAAATAAGTTATTATAAATGTATATATAAATTTTCCACTTACTTGCAAGCATCCGATTTCAAAGTTATAACCCTTTTAGACCTACAATTCCCAAATTCTTATAAATCTACAATTTATCTGGAAAGGGGGTAAAATTCCATATCTGTGGAGATGTAAGAAAAAAGGAAGAGAGGGGAGAATCTGATTTGAAGCGTCAATTTGCATCCTTTTCCATTAGAACTTTTAATACTCTTAATTTCATATGAATTGGATTTGATTTATTGTATAAGAATATACTTTAGATTAAGAAATTAGGTTTGGAGAAGGAGAAAAATGGAAGAGCCCTGCTGTTATTACAGATTTGAATGGAATAGAATGAGGTTTTACCTCTTTATTTATAGGAGTGGTATTGGCCTTGGACCGTCAGATCTATTTTTATTAACATTAGTCCATTTATTCGAAAATTATTTTATGACCTAACCTTAAAAACCTAGCCATCACTGAGCAAACTGACGCCCAGTAGGTTGACCGTGGCGGTCAACCGCCTAGGCTATCAGATGCCTAGATCGGCTAGTTATTTAAGGTATAATATATTTTTAAATTATGATTTATTTATTTTTTGTCCATTTTTGTATTTCGTTTGTATGTTTTTCATACGGACTCCGTTCGCAAAACTCCAAACATGAAAGTTGACCAGAATTCCGAGAGAACGCGTTAGTTAAAGTTTCGTGGTCAAATTCCATAATTTGCAGAAATTCCTTTTTTTTTTGAAATTCTAATAATTAATTTATATTGCCAAAATTCTGGGTTGTTACATTCTTCCTTCCTTGAAAGGAATTTCGTCCCGAAATTCTGTCGCCTATAGTCCTATCCTACACAGCCAATTTGTGTTCGTCCACTTTGCAACCATGTGCATAGGTGCATGGTGTACATAATGCAATTTAACCACAAAATATGCATGCAACATGATTCTAATCGGATCCTCCTATATGCTTGCATTAAAATTTTGAAATACTTTTGAAAACATGATGCAAAACATCCTAAATATACTGACAGTTCTATATGAATGCAGAATTTGAAAACTATTTTTCATCCATTACCCTCACACAATTACGAATAAAAGTGTGAAGCAACCAATTTTGCATCCAAACCCTACCATCCATAACGTCAAGCGATCTAACCATTTCTTCTTTAATTTCTCCTAAACTGGAAAAAGGAAATCGAAGCGAAGTATTTTAACATTTTCTCGCTTACAAATCTTCCATTTCCCGCCCTACAGTTGAATCTTTTACCTCAGCTACCCAAAATAATCTGAAAATTTCCATCTATAGACTGTAAAGGAGGCTTAAAACAAATTCTAAAATGTAAAATGAGTTAAATAATAACTCACATGCATCATTGACAAGATACGGAAATAGTGTTTCCAAGGCTAAAGCAACCTCTTCCTTGTTGTCATTAACGTTTTTTTACTATATCGTCGGTCCTACTGCACTGCTAAAACGTGCACACAAAGCATCTAAAAATCTTCTTTACACCGTTCTTGTTACCAAAAATCTAAATTTTCATAAAAATAAATTCTCGCTTAAAAATTTGTTATGTCCATTTTGAAAATTTCTTTCCAAAACCGTTTCACTTATCAATATAAAATAAGAAAATGACAAAAAGATTTTTTTTTCAAACAACATTTTCCGAAAACATCAAAAATGTATTTTGCTGAAACTTAAATGATTCAAGTCACATGTTGGTGAAAAAGGAAGTCAGTCGGGAAAAAAATGTGAAAACTGAAATCACACAAATGACCAAAATAAATTTTAGTTTTTACAAGGAGTGGTTATTTATTTATTTATATACCCGTGACGTAGAACCAGTTCTTTACTAAGATTTATCCAACACAAAACTTTATTCTTTCCAACTGTAGGACAAGTGCTAGTAAATAAATGAGATTTCATTCAAATAATCATGCATGAATGACAAAACATTTTTTTTCAACATAGAAACCTCATTAACTAAAGTCGTGCGATTTTTCAATACTAGCAGTTACAAACAAAACAACTACAACAAAGAAAAAAATGTTGGAAAGGGAAACACACGATACAAGATACAACATGCCCAGGGCATGCACTAACAACAATGACTTCGACTACCCAATGTAGGTTGGTCTATCTCCGTGGCTAGAGCCTGATCCATTACCACGTCCACGCCAGTAGCGTAGTATAATGAAGATGTAGCCAATCTCATGCGCCTTTCGGTGCTTCTCGCCGTGAACCACTCGGAGCTCGGCCTGCATAGCACGGATGATAGTGAGCTCTAGGCTCTCGTGACTAACTGTTGTGGCTGCTGAGCTGGAGCGGGTGGCGCGGGGGCAGGAGCATCAGGCAGCTGAGTCCTCATCTTCCGAAGAGTGGTGCGACTAATGGCGGTCAACGCCTTCCTCACCAGTGTCTCCTGAGAAAGTCTCATCTGGAAGTGTTGTAAGATGCGGGTGAGAAGAAGGCTATAAGGAAAATGGCTCCATGGGGTACCGATGAAAGGCTTATAGAAATGGATCATAAGCACGCGCGCCCAATCGACGGCAATGCCGCCAAGAATAGCATAGGTGGCATGGCGAACAGAAGGATTAATCTGCTTTAAGCTTCCCGTCTTTGGGATGACGTTGTGATGTATGATGTGCACAACTACACGGGCGATGGGTCGCAGATTGGCAGTGGCTCAGGCACTGGGTTCTCCAAGGAAGATACGCTGAAGGATCTTAGGGTCTTCCATCTCAATAGCTTCAAGCTTGGCTCAGGCTGCCGAGACAACAAAAATCTAATCCAAATCGGCGTCAGTGTACTCAATGTGGTTGCCTATGACCTCAGATCTGGTGACGCAGGACTCGCCATTGTTGTCGGCATCCATCTGAGTATCGAACAAACTGACACAACATGGATATAGGTCGCGCTCAAAAGTATCAATGTTCAGGATCAGTGCTTGACCTGTGATCACAAAAAGCTCCTCCAAAACAAGTGCGGCGAAATCGGTGAACTTCACCGGTCGACCTATTTGGAACTCATAACTAGTCGTTGCTAAGTACTGCTTAATCTTAGCCTCATTATGTTCTAACCAAGCAGCTTCCTGAGGCGTGAGACCGGGGTTTTGTTTGCGAGGTGCCATAGAGGAATCAACGAATCGGGCGAACAAAATTGCAAATCTGGAGTATATTCTGGTAGAGACCTACATGAGAAGGATTTTGGTGATAATTAGGGGCGAAACGGAGCGGGGGTTGCTCGGATTGGAGCTTAGGGAGGAGGAAGGTTTTGGGGTTTCGGTGGAATTAGGGCAGGGGAGGAAGAATCGGTTGAAAGATATATATATATATATATATCACTCTGCCGATTCGAGTTGGGTCAGGCCACGCTCACCGTGGGGTAGCGGTCAACCTGGCCCTAAGTGGGCAGTCGACCGCTTGCCCCATAGTGGGTGCAGTTTGAACCTCGCCCCAAAGGCCCATATAAATTATATATAAATTAAATTTAAAATTTTCTATTATGTCAAACAAACTTCTACTCCCAACCAAATTCTCGTATCGACTTCCATCACTCATCGAGTCAAGAGATCTAATTTTTCAACGCCTTTTCCCTACCTCAAAAAAGACTAGAGACCATCGAATGGATTGAACTTAAAACAGGAAATCAACTAGAAATCTGAAATAAAATTCAAAATGGATTTCCCCCCTTACTAGTTGACATAAACTAAGTGATTCAAAATCAAATACCCAATAATAAGGATGAAGGATTTTCTTAGCCTTTTCGAAGGAAAATTTAAAACTTTTCAAAAATGGAATTTTATTATACACTAATGGTTTTGTATTTTTAATCCATTTTATTATTATTATTTATATTCCAGTTTATATTTCGAACTGGGAAAACCTTTTCGTGTTCAAAAATGTTGGAGATTTAAAATCTTTAGGGTCAATTGAGGTAATTTCAATAAATTGTCTAATATATATATATATATATATATATATATATATATATATAGGAAGAGGGACACTAAAAATCAAAAGGAATAAATATTTATTATTCTTCAAGTTTTGTGGCCTATTTCTTGTCATTTTCGATTTCTGTTTTCCTACTAATCGGTTTATATTATTAGAATTACGCAATAGCCCCAAAATTTTGAAACACGAATAGATTAGAATTCTAAAAACCACATCTTTAAAAAACCATTTTCTGAAACCGTCCTTAAAACCCATTTTAATTTCAAATATTTTTAAAAGTAAAATTTCCTCGAATACAAGTCCAAGACTCAATTAAGTATTCCAACAAAGGAAGATTTTAAAAATCCAACGAAGTAACAAATGGATATACCTTGTAATTATATTTTTGAAATATATCTGACATACTGACATGGACTTTTCCTCATTTTTGGGCGAGGAAGGGTCTTACCTGGAACTACAAAAAATAACCAAAAACCAGAAATTGTGACTATCTCGGTCATAGCTAGATTTTTGTTTAGTCTCCAAACTCGAATCAACGAACTCCACTATATGTCGTTCTCATGCTCTTCATGACAAGATCACCAACGTACTGTGGGGTAAGACTTAATTGGCTAGAAACCCGAACTAAACATATTCCAACTTTTAGTCGCTTAAAGTCCATTTTATATAATTATGCCCATGATTAATTTCATTGTCGGAATAAATTAAAGTCGAGTAAGAAAGACAAGGAAAAACAGAAAAGAAAATCGAATTACGTTTTCTCACGAGTCCTAATTCCACTAATTCCTCTGATCGTTTAACCTAAGCTCCGATACCAAATGTAACACCCTACACTTTTCTACGTCCAAATTTTGACAAAAATCAAAACTTGAACACATCTAAGCATGGAGCGTGTATATCTGGTACCTGCAATAATTGAGCATGAGCATGATCAGAGTACGATAAGATAACTCACAACGGAAACAAAATAGGAAAAACTAGTATTAACTCAAGCAACTACCTTTTTCAAAGTAAGTCACTTTGCCAATACCGAACATGAGAGAGAACGAGAACCGAAAGCCAAACTAAAACACCTGTGAGAACCCAAACTTCTCTAGAAAACCTGGGGTTGTAATGTGGAGAGGGGTCAGAACAACAAAATTTTGGTGAATAGGAAATGTAAACCACAGATTATAATACACAGATTTACCCCATTTGGTTCAATCCAAGATGTAGGCCTATCAAGATTGGTGATTCTAACCTAACCAAGTTGATGTTTACGCACGACCCTACTACTCTTTCCAAAATAGTGTTCCCAAAGTATAATACCGAGGTAGGATGATTACGCATATTTTTGTGAAGCCTTATACCAGAGCTTAGCTGGTTGCTACATCGAGATTAGACCCCTAATTACGGAGTTTGTATATCCATATACTTTCATTCGCTTATCCTTCATCATTTATTGCCTCACTATCAATGATAGATAGGGCGGATTCTTCCTGATCTCTCAAGACCCTAGGCGGACCGATTGGTCACTTATTACTTCTCGATAATTTACTTAACATTACCATGAGCTAGAGGGCACTACCTATGAGCCCTACTAGTTAAGGCTTCCGTCATTCACGCATATACCCTTGCCCCGCATAAGGTGAGAGATGGTAATTTATCGTTCGCTATACCATCTTGCTGACCTGATTATATAACCACTTAGTCGCTTATTACTTCCCATAGGATAAGTAGCCATAATTGACGTTTTTATTTTCCAGGTTTGGGTAGGCCCATACACACCTTCCATTTAAGAATCCTAAACTGAAAGACCTATTCCCAGGTGGACTCCTCAACCCTAGCCACTTAAGACCCAAGGAAGCGGACTATACGCGAGGTTGTTGTATTCGTGCGCCATCTGCCTTTAGCACCTTTCCCTTACTGGGATAAAGTTGGTTACGTTATTAAGTTATTCTCGTTTAGTCCCTCTACACGGAAATACCATAGGTATACGATTCATTATGGTCACAGGTTTATATGGTTAATAATATTTTATATTATTAACCTACTAAGTCCAGCTATATTTCATATTTTAAGCTTTATATTTATTAACATAATTAAGGAAGGTGGTATCCCTTTTCCCCTACAGATTTTATTTGATTTCTCCCCAAATTTGGACTTAGTATTTAAACAACAACCAATATCCATTAATCCTCTTTTTGACACCCATTTTCTTTTGTTTTATTTTTATTGCCCTTTGTTTATCCCTTATAAACCACACATATATTGGTCTATTAAGTTTGCGTTAGCATTATGGGTCGAGCATCATTAGGCTCGGTCATACAAAGAGCTATCCAATACACTCAAACAGTTTGTAAAGGTTCATGGCCGACCACACATGACACAATAACAGCAAGACTCGCACATCCTGGAAGGGTCGCTCCGCTCACCCCCATATCAGAGAGTTCGGTCGCATATTCCACTCCCGCCTAGTCAGCCGAGACTCCAAGATACCCGGGATCGCACACATGCTCTATGTCTGCTGACAGATTACAACCCTAGTCGCTCGTTCCTCAATTTGTCATTACTATTTCAACCAGGCGCTTTCCTCCAATTATGGTGATTGGTCGCCCATTCATCTACAATCAAGCACGTCCACTCCAACCAGCCCGCTTGCGTGCCTGAAATCGTTCTCCTAAGCTGTTCGGACCGAAAGCACTCGCTCACTCCCAGAAATTCATTCGCTCTTGTAAAGTCACTTATACTGACAACCAGAAACGGTTGCTGACAGTTGGCTACAACTAGGCAGTGACATTTTAGTAATTAATGGGACAACTGACTCGTATGAATTCTAGTTCAAACCTCCATGAGGGCTCAACTATAAATAGGTCATAACTTCCACCAGGAAGGGGTAGGGACTTCTGGCCACCACGAAGTGTTGCTAAATTCTGTCCTCAGCCATCCCTTAAGCATTTTTCAACCATGATCATCATCTCCGTTGTAAGATCTTTCATTCATTTGGCCACGGCGTCCATCAAAATCCTATAAGTGCAAAAGATCGAAGACATCCTCCTCCTCCATTGCTTATCCATCCTTCTCCTCTATAGATTCCGCTAATCTTTCATTGAATCTCGAGAATCTAAGAGAGATTTGTATGTAAAAGTGAGAATATATTGAGAGAACAAGGAGATGCATAAAAAAGAGAGGTTATGTGTCTTGTAATCATCATCATGATATTGCAAACCATCTCCACAGTGGATGTAGGCCTGGCTAAAGGCTGAACCATTCTAAAATCTCGTCTCCATTTTATTTCCTTCGCATTTTTACTTTCAATCATTGTTGAGTGCGGCTCCATTTACATTCTAACTTTGTTGGTGAAGTACGACTTTCGTACCATTGGTGTTTGAACCAAGTTTTGGTGAAAACATTTTGGCGCCCACCATGGGGCGACCAGCATTCCCTTCCTTCACACCTCCCTCTAATTTCAAACAGTCTACCGTCGAGATCTTAAACTTTCTTTTTCCTCGAAGCCATGACTGGTTAAAAGAAAAATAACAAATCCAATAGAGCTACCACGATTGTAGAGGATGTTCAAGGTGATGAGGCTACACTACAGGCTTTGAATCGAGAAGTCGAAGAATCTTCCAGGCCATCCGTAACACGAGATGAGTTAAATGTGGCTTTGACCGGTTTGAACGAGAAAATGGATGCCACGACAAAACTGATGATGGAGAGGCTTGATGCCCTGATTAGCACTCAAATCAATCCTCTGCCACCGAATGCTATAAACGTTATTGATGAGAGAGAGGACACTTCTGCATTAGACCCAAATCGGTCCCACTTTTCAGTGGAAGTCAGGGGGGAGGCCAACGTTAAAGACTCTAAGGTCAAAGTCCTACAACACGAGGTAAAACATACAACTCAGAGTGCCCCAAGCTTCACTAAAGGGACACTCTCCAAAAGAAGCACAAAGCATCATAGTTCAAATCGTGATCACTTTGGTAAAAGAATCAACACCAGTCTCGCAGAACAAGCGGACGGTGAAAAGCATATCACAGATATGATTCAGCAAATAATGAAAGAAAGGGCGGTCCGAGAAGACGATGAGAAAGAATGGGAGTTTTCACCCATTAAAAACCCATTTACAGAAAGGATTCGACAAGCAAAGTTTCCTAAAAAAAATCATAACCCTAACTATCACACCTTACGGTGGAACTGGAGATCCAAACATCTTTCTATTTAAATATGATCAACACATGAACAGAGCCAGGCGAACCGACGAGATAAAATGCTTATACTTCCCCGTATGCCTAGAAGATATGGCTTCACTATGGTTCACTAGACTTCCACCTAAGTGCATTGATCAATTTACCAATTTAGAGAGAAGATTCCAAGACCAGTTCCATTTGCAAACTACCAAAGCAAGAGATGTAATGTCGCTTAGCGAGATGGAGCAAATGTCTGGGGAAACCATCAAAGCTTTCCTTACACGATTCCATGTTGCGGCGACAGAAGTCATAGAACCAGAGCCTTGGTACTTACTGGCAGCTCTGAAAGGTGCTATCAAAAAGAAATCAGAATTTGGGAAATGGCTCAAAATGAAGAAACCCAAGACTCTAAATAAATTCTATAAGAAAGCCGAAGAGTACATGAGCATGGAAGATGATGCCTCAAATATCCAGAAGGACATAGAAAGTAATACTGTCAAAGAAAGAAAAATTAATGAGTTCCAAATAGAGCAGAAGAATGATCTTGGACAAAAGAGAGGAACTAATGAGAAGGATAATAAAACACATAAGAAGTCACGATTTTAAAAGAAGACAGAGATGACTCCTTTAAACGAGACCCCAGAGAAGGTCTATTCCGCTACAAAAGACTCAGGAGTTTTTCTCAAGTAAAACCACAGAGGATTACGGAGCAGCAAGCCAACTCCGGAAAATTCTGTCTGTTTCATAATTAGCCAGGGCACAACACAAATGAATGTCGACACCTGAGAAGCTTAACTGAAGAGCTCATCCGAAAGAACCAGCTTCAGCAGTATGTCGAGGATCCTCAGAACGCTCCAGCTGCCCAAGGGCAAAGTAACACTACTAGTCGACCCGGACCGCATGATAAAGTCCAAGCACCCGTAGACCCACGACCAGTCATCGAGTAACAACCATTAGCTATAATTCAATATCCAAAGTTAAAAATGCGCAACCCCTATTGCCTTTATTTTGCAATTACTTTGCTTTACTTCTTGATGTGTTTCTACAAACACTTTGTGATTTACCTGTACTATACCAAGCGAGAACTCTACAAGCCGTAAGTTATTTGCTTACATAAATCATATGTTTGCCGACTCATGCTAAAATTGATCTATCAAATATAGGACAAAAAAGCTGGGCGACCGCTCATCCCCAGCTCAACCATAACTGAAATCTCCCCAAGCATATCCTGGTTGGAATAATTCAGGCATCAAGTGCAAAAAGCATCATTCAAACCAAGCAAGGTAATCAAACCTACCACCTTGCAAATCTCAAAAGAAAAAAATCATTCTGAGTCAAAAGATGGAAAATACACCAAGCCAGAAAGTTGTGCTTTCCGCCACAAAGACACACAATTCTCAGCAAACATCTAATTCAGAAATCCTAGCCGAAATGGGATAACAAAAAAAAATCAGTAATCCTAGCCGAAAGGGGGTAACAAAACAATTCAGAAATCGTAGCCGAAAGGCGGTAACAAAACAACTCAGAAATCCTAGCCGAAAGGGGGTAGCAAAACAATTCAGAAATCCTAGCCAAAAGAGGGTAATAGAAATCCTAGTCGAAAGGGGTAATAGAAATCCTAGCCGAAAGGGGGTATCCAATTTAAGTCTCTGTTTGAGTATAATAAACCAGATCAAACAAGACCAAGATTGGATCGAAAACTTAAAACCTATGTCCTCCCTTGGGGGCACATACTCAAAACCAATCTCTGAAGGGCTTGGGTCACTGGTTCAGTGAGATATGGGGTTCAAGGGTGTCCAAAGTTTAAATGGAAAGGTTGCCGCTTTATGTCGGTTCATATCTAAGGCCATTTTCAAGTGCATTCCTTTCTTCAATTTACTTCGAAAAGGGAAATGCAATTTTGAGGGACCCCAGAATGCATTTATGCATTCAGAGAACTTCTGGATCACTTAAAGTAACCACCTATCTATCTAAACCCGTAGACCATGAGGACTTATACATTTATTTGGCTGTTTCTACACAGGAAATCAACTCGACGTTAATCCGCCTCGAGGACCGCATCCAACGATCTATGTACTAGATAAGTAAACAATTGACAGGAGCAGAGAAGAATTACCCGAAGCTCGAAAATATGGCATTCTGCTTGCTCATTTCCACTCGGAAACTTCAACCATACTTCCATTCTTATCCTATAAAGGTTTTTGCCGACCAACCACTACGACCGGTCCTGCAGCGACCCGAAGCA
The DNA here is from genome assembly GCA_030737875.1 of Allium sativum. Classification (NCBI taxonomy): domain Eukaryota; kingdom Viridiplantae; phylum Streptophyta; class Magnoliopsida; order Asparagales; family Amaryllidaceae; genus Allium; species Allium sativum. Next base: position 171,325,386 of record CM060921.1, read on the forward strand.
TCTGGATGGCTACTGAAATCGAGTATGGAGCTGAGCCAATTTGAGATAATGTTCATTCCCTACCGAGCCATCCTCGGCCAAGCTCTCGCTAACTTCAAAAGTAGAGTTCACTGCCCCCGAGGAAACCTCGAAAGAGAACACGGAAGCTCCCGGTATTCAATGGAAATTGTTCGTGGATTGGTCCTCCAACAACAAATGCTCTGGGGCCGGAGTCGTATTCATTATCCCCGAGGAATGCCTGATATGCTATGTGCTAAAACTGAATTTCTCTACTGCCAACAATGACATAGAATATGAGGCCTTGATTGTCGGACTCAGAATCACAATCGAGCTCAAACTAAAGACAATCCAAATCTTCTCTGACTCACAACTCATCGTGCATCAAGTACAAGGGGAATATCAAGCTAAGGGGGAACGACTCGCCCTGTACTTAGCCAAGGTTCAGGAATTACTCGCTTACCTCAATCACTTCGTCTTCACTCACATACCCTGATAACAGAATGAAAAAGCTGATTCGCTATCCAAACTAGCAAGCTTCGAGAATCCGCAACTTTTGGGATTCGCCCCTATCAAAGTGCTCAACTCCCCTATTATCAAGCAAATTTAGACTTAGACGGCCATGAACGCCGAACCCGAACCTGAATCTCGGATGGCACTGATCAAGAATTACCTACAGCACGGGACCCTTCCGAGGAGCTATAAGGAAAGATGAGCGCTCACCCGCCAATCGGCTCACAATCTTCTTATGGATGGGATGCTCTACCATAGAGGTTTCCTCGTCCCATTGCTCATATGTGTAGCCCATCATGACGCCACCAAAGTCTTCACCGATGTACATTAAGGGGAGTGCGGCGACCATACTGGAGGGCAAACCTGGACTAGAAAAATACTCATACATGGTTATTATTGGCCCACGCTCGATCAAGACACTGCAGACTATGCTCGCAAGTATGACAAATACGAGCATTTCTCAAAGATCCCAAGAGCCCTGCCTACAGAGTTAACACAAATAATCAGCCCATGACCATTCGCTATGTGGGGAATCGATATCATTAGAACTCTCCCGATAGCCAGAGGCGGGGCACGATACGATGTCGTCACAGTTGATTATTTTACCAAATGGGCAGTGGTCGAGGCTCTCACCACAATCACCACCAAGAAGATGATCAACTTCGTTGTACGCAACATCATTACCCGATAAGGGGTCCCTCAAGCTATCATCTTTGATAACGACACTCAATTTGAGAGTGCTAAATTCAAATCCTTCTGTAGTCGCACAACATCGAAAAGAGATTCTCAGCAATGGCTCATCCCCAAGCCAATGGGCAGGACGAGGCAGTCAACAAAGTTATTAAGTCCGTCATCAAGTAGCACTTGGAAAAGGCTGGGGGCATATGGGCGGACGAACTTCCACTAGCCCTATGGGGATACCAAACCACCTACAAGACAGCAACCAGACATACTCCCTTCCCTATTGCCTACTGATCAAAAGCCATCATTCCCATTGAGCTTAAGCTTCCATCTCATCGAGTTGCCTATTTCGATCCAAGGACAAACTAAGATTTACTTTTAGGATCACTTGACTTGTTGGAAGAGAAAAGGAACGAAGCTGATCTACGAGCTACTGTCCAACAGCAACGAGTCGCCCGATACTTCATTCCAGGGTCTATCATAAGGACCTCAACGTCGGCGACCTCATCTTAAAACGGATCTTCCCTCCATCGACAGGCCTCACCGCTCATTGGGAAGGTCCGTACTCCGTATAACGGAAGCTCAACAATGGATCTTTCAAACTTGCGACCGTGGACAGAGATGAACTCCCAAGGGATGGAATAGTGAACATCTCCGTCGCTACTTTACATAACTTAGTACACAGTTGTTTACGCTTTCCAACAATGTTTTGTTTTCTAGCAATTCAAGGCATTGTAAAGGCTATTACTGCCAAAGTTATTAGTGGAAATGATGTTCAAACTCCCATCTCTTCCTGTTTTTGTTTATTCCACGCATGACGCATTTGACAAATCTTGACAACTAACTTACGTTCAAACGGTCGGTTGTCGTATCGGCTCCCGAGCATAGGAGTTGGTACCGCCGTCCGAGTCTTGGGCCAACCTCGAGGCCAAAACATAATGACTACGACCGACACCCTGAGCACAGGAGCCGGCAACGCTACTCGAGTTGTCGGCCCGTGGGGTGACCGAGTATAAATAACCACGAACTCGAATCTCGACCTCGTGCTGAGACCGAGGATAAATCGTTTTGCACCCAAGTCCCAAGCGACTTGGGGCCACCCAACAGCCAGGCAAGAGTTATGTAAATCCCTCCCTCGGCTATGGGTACCGGTCGAATCTTGGCGCAGCACCGAGACCGACCCTTAAACTATTTCCAAAGCTCTCAAGGCTAAGAGTTAGCCCATGGCCACGATCGGACCCTACGGGCTGATGATCCGGGCTTCTCTTCTCAGGTAAATAAACGACGCCTACAGCTCACCTCAACCCGATGAATGACGGGAAAGCCACACAACGCGACGTCATATGCCTTCACTACATTTGGGACCACGGGGGCAGGGTCGATGCCATGGTCAGGCCAGGAAGGGCTGTATAGTGAAAATACATCCTTTTAGTCCGCAAATTTGGTAGTTATGTCATCCTCGGGGATGCATGGTAAAATAAATTTACCTCCGGTCAGGTATGGTGTAGAGATGACAAGAGGGGTACTTGTGGTGGTAGGTAAAGTGAATCTGGTCTCTCCAAGCCCCGGGTGCTCAGGGTTATACTCAATTGAAACCCGAATCGAAGCTGCGTGATCGTTCACCATAACCGATTTAGGGGCCAGTGGCCGATAGGAGCTCCCTTCTGAAAATGTTTCCGCTGCCACAACACTCTCAGTCATGGAAGCGTTCCCTTTCTCGGCAATGAGCCTCTCCAGTCTTCTCTTTCTCTTGGCATCCTTTAACAGCAACCTCCTGCCCTCCTCCAGCTTCTCGCGCTCTTCAGCGGTCAAGAGATCAGTCATGAGTTGTCGTTCATCCAAGGTACTCAAATCCACTTGGCGCAAACAAGCTTCATATGGAACCAACCTCTCCCAAGTCCGAGCTGGTTCCTGGGGATAGTCGTCAACCCATGAAAGGCAATGGGATTTCAGAACCTTAATGTACATATTTCGGATGTCTTCTTCCACAGATTGTACCCAGACACTATAACAAAAACACCATATTACAACTTTAATTTTACAACGGTGGTAAACGCACCGTTGTAATAAATGGGTTTTTACAACGGTGGTAAAAGCACCGTTGTAATAAATGGTTTTTTACAACGGTGGTATAAACACCGTTGTAACTACAACAAAAACACCATATTACAACTTTAATTTTACAACGGTGGTTAAAGCACCGTTGTAATAAATGTTTTTTACAACTTTTTTCCAGAAAAGTTGTAATAAATTTATTTTTAACAACTGTGTTATTTTGACAGCTGTAATAAAAGCCTATCACAACTTTTATTTTTTGACTGTTGTAATATATGACTATATTTTAATATTAATTATTTTCATTAAATAATTTTTAATAATTAATATTTACAACTAATTAGTAATTGACAACCAATTAGTAATTATTAATTAATAATCAATAAATACATATTTAATATTTAATTAAAAATACATCAATCAATAAATAAATAATTCCTACTAATAATTACTAATTAACAACCAATTAGTAATTATTTAATAATAATCAACATATAAATATTAAATATTTAATTAAAAATAATTATTTATAACTACTTCATTATTAAGTACTAGTAATTAATTAGTAAGTAATAACTAATGAGCGGTTAATAATCAATTAATTAATAATCAATAAGTAAATAACAATTAATAAATATTTAATTTATAATTAATCATGACTATTAGTAGTAATTAATATTTAGTATATAATATTTTTTAATAAGTAATCGTTGTTGAAAGTTTTTCCAAAATCTTTTGTCAAATATGATCCCTACGGAGGGGGGGTCCAGGGGGGTGGCAACCCCCCTAGGTGGGGGTGCGGGGGCAACGCCCCCGCTAACGGGGTTCGACCTGCCCGGCGGGGTGCGGGGCAGCGCACCGTCCGAAACGGGGTTCGACCTGCCCGGCGGGGTGCGGGGTTCGACCTGCCCGGCGGGGGGCGCTCCCGGCGGGGTGCGGGGCAGCGCCCCGTCCGAAACGGTACATTTTGTGTACTGTTTAGTTGTAAATATTAAAACTTAAACCTGGGGCATGAAATTTAAACGCACGAAATTTAAACGCATGAAACTTAAACCTGAGTACCAATAATCAGACCAAGGATAACTATACTAAAAATTTAAACTTAATTTCAGCCCAGTTTCAGGATCCAACCCATTATTAACGTGCAGCCCTCATTTGATTTACCAAACCCTAACACGCAAGACTCACTCAACAAGGAGCCGCCGCCTATACCTTTTGCATTCCAATTCGCTTGAAAAAAACCCTAGTTCCAAAAGAAAAAAAATGGCGATTACTCTCATTCGTTTTCGATTTCCAGCGCCTCCAAGCATTTTCATCCCTCCTTCGATTTCCAGCATCTTCATCCTCCTTCGATTTCCAGCATCTTCGAGTTCCGAGCTCCTAGCAATCGAGCATCCAACGAGGAAGGACCCGTTTACTGGTTTATTTATTCCCAGCAATCGAGCATCCCAGCAATCTCCGACTTTCGATTTCCAGCGACGCTATTATTGATTTTGAAGACGATGATGAAACTTGGACGGGTGGTGCCAGAAGACTCGATTTTGGGGATCAGAAAATCGACTTTGGGAGAGTGACCAGGCAAAGGCTCGATTTTGTTTACTGGTTTATATATATATTCTTGTTTCTTCTTCAATTCATTAGTTTAGTTCATTTTAAATTCCTGCCTTACTTTCAGTTAATTGTAGGTTGTTTTTCCATTCCTAGTTGATAGTTAATCATAGTTCATAGTGGATAATCATAGTTAATATTCCTAGTTCGTGCACAATACCGATTTAGATTCAACTATATTTGGAACTGGATTCTGCACTAATGTAAATAATTTTTATAGAGGAAAACCTGTAAACATTCAAAACCAAGTGATGACCTCAATTATGTGTCGTTGCTTTTGAGAAAATTGTGTTACGTTCAATATTCTTGTTCAGTTTTTCAACTGAATTTATGCTTTCTCTTTACACGAGCTGAAAAAAAAGTATTGTTTTTTATTAACTGCAATGGTGTTAAAAGAAAATTACTCATTGTTCAAGATTGGTTGCAGGAAAGAGATTGCTTTCATTGATTGCTTTCATTTAGTGGTTGATTTTGTTTTACGTCTCCAGTTGTTTATAATAATAGTAATAATTTTTGCTATTATTTTGATAGGAAGTGATAAAATCATTTCAAATTTACAAATATCGGAAAGGATTGGTTCTTGGCAGAGATGAGTCATGGTCACAAAGCTCTATTTGAAGGTATGGATATGAAACCATAAGCTATATAATTTTGTTGATGTGCAAAATTATGAGTTATCTCCATCCACATGCGTACTCCAGTTAACAAAATCGCTACATGAGTTGAAATAATTTGTTATAAAAGAGCTAACATGATTGTACACTATTTGATATGTGGCTAGTGCTTCATCCAATCTCTTTTTATTTCGTCTACTCTTTTCAATTTCATTATAAATTATCTGTTCATTACAGAAATAGTGTAAGACTTATCTAAGAGAGTAATAAAAGCTAATATTTAGTGATTCCGGTCAAGCCAGATCTTATACTGAACTTCCTAGTTTGGATATCTGCCAATTAGCCTTGGACATTTGGACTTGTATCATTTCTTGTCACGTTCAGTCCAACTTGAAATCTATCATTTTGTACAGCTTCAGTTCAACTAAGATCGCTTATATAGTTCTTGTTCAATCAAGTTCATTTATAAAGAAAACTTATTAAATGAGTCCAAATTAGTTGTGGTTGATGTAAATATGTGAGCTGCTACAAGTAGAATGTGTGGACTGCTTGTTAGGTGATATTATCACGTGCTTGTTAGCTATTTATTTTGTGCACTCACATGTTTTCAATTTTCGTTACATGCATAAATCTATACTGCAGCACTAACAGTTTGATAATTTCTTTCTTAGTAATGGATATTAAGGAGAAAAAGGAGCACAAGGAGATTAACATAAGCAGAAGAAAGTTAGAACTGTTATAAAGTCTTTGTATCTTCAGTTTTGTCAGTGTATTATGTAAAAAAATGATGAGTTTGAAATTAATAATATATTGTTTTCGTTTATGTTTTAAGTTTGTTTGATATCTTCAGTTTTTTTAGATAATATGTTCTGCAATGAATTCTTTTATTAGTAATATGTATATAATTTGTGGATATATTACAATTGTAAAATATAAAAATTGTAAAATATAAAAATTGTAATAAAATATATCACAACGGTTATAATTAGTTGTAAAAATTAAAACAACAACGGTGCATAACTGTTGTAATAAACTTATTACAACGGTGGAAAAAAGTTGTAAAATATACATATTACAACGGTGTTGCAACAGTGCAGAAAAGTTGTAAAAAATATTAGGCTATTACAACTTCTTAATACACGACGGTTTGCCCACCGTTGTAAAATGTATATTACAACGGTGTTCCACCGTTGTAATAGGGTCATTTTGTTGTAGTGAGAATTCTGTATCCTCCAGCTGCTCTCTTAGTTGCTTCACCTCCCTCAGATGTGTCGCCCTCAATCCATCCATTGTGTCCAACACATCCCGATTACTGGCCTGCGTGTCCTCCTTGTCCTTTTTCAACTCCTCAAGCTATCTCTTTAGGCTGTCGTTCTACGCTCTTAGTGCGTTGTTGTCATTTTGGAGGTCGAAGACTCTTGCATTATCCCTTTCTTGATCGGCACATACTTTATCCACCTCAGCCTTGTCCCTCTTTAGGGTCGTGTTCTAGGTAGTTAGGTCGACTATAGTTTCCGTGAAAATTGAGCGGGAGTGATCAGCCTCCCTCTTGAGTGTCTTGTACTGTTTCTTCATCTCAGCTACATCAACGAGATTCACGAGTTAGCATTTAAAGATACGAGAATGAACGACAATGTGCCCACGATACAAAAAGCAAACTCACCTATGTCTGCCTTTAGATGAATGACGGTGGTCTTCTCAGCATCAATAGTTAACTTCTGATTCATGAGCTCCATGTTCTTTCTCTTGATCAGCTCTGATAGATGAAAGGAATAGGTGGCAAGCTCGTTAGCCTGGTGGTATGCTTCCTTCACATGCATCCAGATCTCTCTGGAGTCTCTAGCGGGAGGCGGGAGGAGATGTGGAAGGACCGCCATCTCATCATAGTAGTGTTGAGGGAAAGTCGTTTTCAGCCATGCCCTCCGTTCCTCTACAGAAAGCCTTTGTTGCTCAGAGGCCGTTAGTTCCCATGCACCGGTCACGGTCGCCCTCTTCGTTCCTGGTTGCCCGAGTGCTGGCTCCCTCGGAATAGGGGCAGGAGCCGTTGTACTTGAAGTAGCAGTCAAAGGCGGACGCCGAGAACCCCCTAAGTTAACTCGAGAGTCTCCCTCAGACACCCGAATCAGAGGAGGAGGAGGAGATCGTCGAGATCGATCCCCACCTCGGTACTCACTATTGCGACCAAAGGGGGTGGACTTTCATACAAGTTGATCCCTCTTCTGAAGCCTTTGAAGAAAGGATTTCTAGGGCATTAATGACCTCTATGTCCATAACCTCATCCTCCACGCCCTCTAGCCATATCACTTGTCAAAGAAATGATGCAAAGTCAGCTAAGTCGCGCGCTCAGATAAGCCACTATGCTATGCAATGTTAATGAGTGTATGCTTTAAGTGTTCTCTCAACAAACCAGTTTGTGGTCCACTCGAAGGAGTTAACCCCCCTCCCCCCTCCCCCCCGGAAGCAAGAGCCAGTTCTTCCATGCTGGCTGGAGTCGGCTGGCCATGGGGACACTTCTAGGTAAAGTTTAATTAAGCCATCAAACTGGCGCTCTCTCCCAAGTGGGTTGGCGGCTCCAGGAGATGTCACTGGAGATAATGGCTTAATCAATACTCCCGTCCCCGCCCCTCCTGCCAGGGGCGGGACGGGAACATTCAATGGGCTCTCATCTCTGACTGCGGCCTCCACACCACGAGCCCCATCTCCACCGACGTCTCCTTATAAATTAACAACCTTCTTCGGCCTAGGCCCAGTAGAAGGCACCTTTCTTTTCAAACCAGAAGCCGCAGAACTTTTCACCACCACCTTTTTTGGCACACTGCTCACCACTATGGGAACCCGATCATCAGGAAGAAACCCTGCACGGCAAAAACGCTCTTGGCTTGTCACAGTTTCAGTTTTGCGAGACTCCTCGCAAATCTCCCGTAAGGCGTTGAGACGCTGCTTGTACTCTTCACTGGTAGGTGCCTCTAGATTCCCTGCCGCAATAAAAAAGGAGTAATAATGAGATGCAGGCTCCAAGAACTTTATAACATGGAACAGAGTTCGAAAGTTCTTACTCCCTTCAATCCACCTCCTTGCAAATCCACGAGGGCAGAGCACAAAGAACCGGTCTTGTTTGAACACCGACGACACGTCCCGATAAAGAATTTGGTGGAGGCTGTCGCTTCCAGGAACCGTTGAGAAGGCGATCTACTAAGCGTTCTCCTCATACTAAAGAAATACCGAATGTCCTCTCCGGTAGGCTCCAAGTGAAAATATTCTCGTTAAAGAACTTAAGTGCCTAAGAGCAAAGAATAAGCATTTGGATGCAATTGCAAAGGTACAAGACGGAAACAGAACAACATGCCCGAATAAAATCATTGGCTGGGGGAACGCACCCCGCGAAACAAGTTTGCCTGTTCCAGGCGGTCAAACCCTCGGGCGGCGCATGAGCCCTACCACCCTCTTTAGGTGCATGGACATCGCCCTCCGGTATATTGAATCGCAGTGTCATTTTCCTAACTGCTGTAGCATCCATGCGCGATGGTAACGAGTTCGTCGGATTTTCCAAGATAATGGCATCGGGCAACATATCCAGGGCTACTAGGCCCGCTGGTGCATCTTCATATATCCATATTCTCAACCTCTTCATTTATGACCGGAGAATGTAGCCTCTCAATTTGTTCCCCGTGATCAGATACTTCGGGTGAACTGGCCGCTTGAGAAGGAACGAATCCTTTGGTAGTCTCAAGATCGCTGCCACTCGAGCTACCGCTATTGGTAGAATCAGATGTATGTGACGATGACGGGGAAGCCTTGGCTTTAAGGATTTTTCCAGTCTTTGATCTTGTTTGCATGGCTAGCTATACATTAACACACTAGTATTAGACATCACATTGGAATAACCTGTACCCCTTGTGTTGATGAAAGCTAACATGTATGTGCGGTGTCATGCAAAATTAAGATATACATAGGAAAGTTAAACAGTCTAACGGTTCAGTCATAGTTCAGATATATGCGCCATCCTATGTGAAGAATTCATGTGTCTGTCCGCATGACTGTCATCATGCGCATTCGCGCAATCACGCAAGCAAATAGGTGATATGTAAACTTAAGGGTGGGCAGTTAGGAGATCGAAGCACTGAACAGGAGAAACAATAACCTACGAAGGCGCAACACATAGTAGTCGGGCTAGCAGCAAACCCAAGCCTCGCAATAGCCAAGAGAGGTTCCAACAAGACTCAAAGTTCGAAAGTCCAAACCTCAAGGTTTGAAAATTTGAACCCGTTAGGATTCGAAAATTCAAATCGCAGAGGGTCGAAAATTCGAAGCCCTCCAGACTCGAAGATCGGACCCCTCAAGGTTCGAAATTTCAAACCCAGAAGGTTCAAAAATCCAAACCCTAGAGGTCCGGAAATTAGGACCAATCAGGTTCAAAATTTTGATCCCTGGAGGTTCGGGAACTCGAACCCACGAGGGTTCAAAAATTCGAACCCCATTGGTTCGAAATATCGAACCTCGTGAGGGTCGAAATTTCCGACCCAGTCCAGGCCTTCGCCTCTCTCTCTCCATTGCGTCGAACCACTCCGGCCAAGCCTCGACGCCTCGATCTCCTTCCTCCTCGCACCTCGTCCCCAAACATTACCTAAGTCTAAGTTCGAAAAGTACTAAGCTTCAAAACTCTGAATCAATGGCGTCCGAGATAAAAAAGTATTGGAAGGAAAGAAATGAGGGGGGCGCTATTTATAATAAAAAGGAAAAGTCCCTTGGTATTCCAGAAGGGTTCGAGCCAATGGGTTCGAAATTTCGAACCTGCGAGCTTCGAAACTTTGAACCTTGAGGTTTCAAAATTTCGAACGTCGAGGCCTTGATATTTTGAGCCTCGAGGCTTCGAAATTTTGAACCTCCAGGTCACAAAAATTCGAGCCTCGGTAGGTCGAAATTTCGAACCCCTATGGCTCAAAATTTCGCACCCAAAAAAAAAGAGAAGAGAAGGAAAAAACAAAACCCTTGGTTTCGAAACTTCACGCCATGCGCTCATGTACACGTATTCCATGCGCATACTGACCCCGCGAACACGAGGGGGCAATGCACTGCGAATACGTAGCAATGTGAGCACCACGCCAGGCCAGCAATGACTCGCCCGCAATCCTACAGCGAACGAGCCCGTCAACTAACATATGTTTACCTTTAACTTACAGGATAAACCAACTACCCAACTACTACTTCAACCAATCCAAAGTACATCATGTCGACATAAGACGTACTTTGGGGAGCAAATGTTAACCGAATTTTTGGTTCGGTTCCCAAAAGTACACAAGACATGCTCAACTCAACGCATCGCGTGGATCTAAAGCTGAACGGGACGCTTAGAAGCGAAGGAAACAGGATGAAGAGGGATCGCACCAATAGAGACCGCGCGACACCTCAAATACCTATTCATGTAGCCTTCGCGCGCCTCATGAAGCGAACTTCGCACCCCCGGGAGGTGCAAATTTCACACCCCCCAGGGGTGCAAAATTCGCACCTTAGGGTGCGAAATACGCTCCCAGTAGGGTGCGAACTTCGCACCTGTGGAGGCACAAATTTCACACCTTCGTGGGATGCGAATTTCGCACCCACGAGGTGCGGAATTTCGCAACCACGAGGTACAGAATTTCGCACCAACGAGGCGCAAAATTTTGCACCCACGAGGTGCGAAATTTCACACCCCAGGCCCAAGATTTTCAACGTGCGCAGGCTCCTGGTGCGAAATTCTGGCATGTGCAGGCTCCTAGTGCAAATTTATGGGTATGGTCCCCTATTTCTACCTACTCCCACCTACTCCTACCTAACCCCTTTCCTATAAATACCGCATGACTTCACACTTGAAAGGGGTTGGAATTTGAGACATTGGGGACTCTAAAGAGCTCCCTTAATGGCATCTCCCATTTAAGAAAGAAGAAGGGCAAAAGTGCCCTTTTCTTAGTATATTAAATATATGATAATTATGACATCATATATGATTATGATGAAATCATGTCTTAGAGATGACATCATACATCCTTAGAGTTGACATCATATGGCTTTGTAATGAATGTAATGAGATGTCATGAGAGAGTCTCGCCCTTGTAACTTTTTGTGATCAATAGTATTCCAACAACGCTTCAAAGTGGACGTAAGCCCCACACGAGGCCGAACCACTATAAATCCCTTGTGTTATTTACTAATTTCCACTCTTGTCTATATGACCAAATTAATTATTCCTAGTTATTGGAATCTTTGATGTTTATGAAATTTTTTGCTGTCAACAAATATAATGATATTGTATAGCTTCATCTTTTACATGTTGTCCTTACAATTAAATTTTGATGATCATGTTCTTAAGGTTAAAAAAGTTTGAAAGTTTGTCTGTTGGATAAAATACTGCAAAAAATTATTTTGCATAACATGTTGAAATTTATTATTAGTGCAATACGATATAAAAAATAATTATCAGGAAAAATCTATAGAAATGCATGTTGGTATAAGAGAGAAAATATGCTTGGATATCTCATCAAACCGAGATAAGGAAAAACATGGGGCTATGAGTGAAGCTAGTAGCGTATTTACCTGTTGAAAAGTGGAGCGACGTTCGACCAAATGAATACTGCAATCAGCTTTGAGATTATGAGGTCACATACAAGGCTAAGAAAATCGAATTCCACCACTTCAAGTAGGGAATATATTAATGTGACTCCAGCTAAAATTCCAGCAGATAATTTCTTGTTCCTCCATAGCAATAATTTAGCTACTGCATTTTCAGCAATAACTTTGCAGTTTTAGTATATATTATGCATTTTATATATTCATAATCGATAGGTAAAACATAAATTGAGACTGAAAACCTCTTAATCCGAAAACCCTTTGAAAGGACTTGCAGCCACGACTTTGCAACTTGAAAAAAGACTAAGTTTGGTCGTTGTAATAAATTAACTTGTGCATGATGTTTTTACCTTTTAAGTGTTTCTTGCTAATGACGTGAAAGATGTTGGATAAATTTATTTAATTTCATTTTGGGAGTTTTTTATTATTCTACTACTTCATATTTTTCTTTTTGTGCTATTTTTTTTGTAATTAGCATCAAAGCCTAGATTGATGCTTTTTGGTATTTAGTCAAATATGGGCTTATCCTTTTTTCTATATGTATGCTACTTTATCTTTCGGTTTATCTAATACTTTTACATATTACTCTTAATCCTAGCATGCGTTTGCAATAAATGGTAACGAAGTATTTTAGTGGGCTACTTGTACTAGATATGTGTTTGCAGCATCAAAAGGAACATTTAAACGGAATATTCAAATGAAGTATTTTTTTTGAAAGGCAAATAAGACTTTATTCACAACAACAAATTTACATGTAACATTCAACTATAATTGTTAGCATTTAGGAAAAATAAGATAAGATCTAAACAAGAAAAATGAAAAAAACCTCAGTGCTAACACTAAAACAAAAAGACACGACACATTAACAATTACCTATTACAGATTACAAAAACAACAAGCCATAATCAACTAAACATCATCAAAGTAACCAAAACAGAATAGCCAATCATAGACCAGAGATCATCCATTCTTCTTAAGAATTGCTTTGACAATAATAGAGAACAGAGCATCTGAGCTCAGATCAATAGAAGAAAAGATTCTACGGTTCCTTTCAGTCCAAATTTCCATCACAAATATCTTCAGAATTCTTAAAAGAATTAATCCTCCTTTCGACTTCCATCTTGTTGCCTTAAATAAGTTGAACCACTCATCTCTACTACAATATGCAGGCTGATGCAACTTCCCAAAATCAAGAACCCTCTTCCATAACTGATAAACAAAACAGCATTCAAAAAATATGTGTGTATTGCATTCAGTTTCAGCTTGACAGAGAACACATACGTCATCAGTTATAATTTCTAATTTAAACAACTTATCTTTGGTATTCAAAGCATTTGACATCACCTTCCAAAGCAAGAGATTCTATTTTGCATTACTCATCAAATTCCACACCCTTTTATACCAAGGAAAAATTGCCTTTTCACCACATAAATGATTATACACTGATCTGATAGTGTGGCTCTTTCCCATCCAAGTAATTCTATTATTATCAGTTCAAACACTACTAGCAATTTCATGCCAAAGCTGTCTTAATAATGCAAAACTGCTATGTGGTAGAAAGAATTCTCCATCATGTAATACATCGTCAACTTTAGCAGAATCAGGTATGCCACAATTCCTCCTCAAGTTATAATCGACCACATTATATAAAACTAGACCTTTACCTGCCCAAGGCATATGTCAAAATGAACCAGTCAGATGATTATAACTACATTGAATGAGTGGCAGAACGGAACTTCTGAGCTTTAGAATTTGCCTCCAGCTCCAACTGCAAAAGCTAGGAATTTGCAATGTCCAAAAGTTCTTTTTACCTATCAAATTACTCCTCACAAATTTAGACCATAAAAAATTCTCATCAGCAAAAATCTTGTCAATATAAACTGAAATGGCTGCCTTATTCCATTGAAAAAGATTAATAATACCCAAGCCTCCATTATTTTTTGCCTCACATAATTTTGAAAATGTTATGGGAATAAACTTTTTAGCAAAAGGATGACCATGCCAAAGAAACTTATTCATGGCACTCACCACCATGTTGATGAGTTTGAGAGGCAGAATGTAGTGTCTGGAGTAATAGGAGGTCATAGATGTAATAATATATTGGATAACTGTGAGTCTTCCCGCTTGTGATAATTGACATGAGGGCCACTGTTTCATTTTTGCAATAATATTCTCATATAAAGGCATACAACATTCCTTAGTTATTCTACCAGTGAAGAGAGGTAAACCCAAATATTTAGAATTTTCAGGTAAGATATTTAGACCAGAGAGTTGAACTAATTCATCCAATGCTAATTGACTAAGACCAGCAACTTTTATATGAGACTTCTTTTAAGTTAATTTCCAAACCAGTTATCTCATAAAATGAATGCAAGACATTAAGCAAACATTGAATATTTGACAAATTGGGCTTGGTAAAGATAACTAGGTCATCAGCAAAACAAAGATGAGTTATCAAAGGATTCTTACATCTAGGATGAAGCTGCAAATTCCCTAATTCCACTTGTTTAATAGTCAAAGAGTTGAGAAGTTCCATTACACAAATGAATAAATATGAGGAAATGGGATCACCTTGTCTAACTCCTCGTTTACTATTGAAATAACCATGCAAAGAACCATGTCCAGAGATAGAAAACTTTGGTGATGAAATACAGGTGTAGATCCAAGCAAGAAAAGGTTTTGGAAAATTCATTCTTGATAAAATAGCAACCACTGATGACTATGAAACACTAACAAAGGCTTTCTTAATATCCAGTTTTAACATACAACGAGGAGAAATGTTCTTCCTATCATAACCATGAAGTAATTCTTGGGCAATCAAAATATTTTCACTTATAGATCTTCCAGGGACAAATGCTGAATGATTACATGAAATAATAGAAGGAAGAACTGACTGTAATCTATTAGCCAACACTTTAGAAATTATCTTGTAGAAAACACTACAACATGATATGGGTCTAAAGTCAGATACATGTGAGGGATTATCAATTTTAGGAACTAGAGCAATAAAAGTGGAAGCAAAGGAAATTGGTAAAGAATTTGAGTAGAAAAAATATTTTACTGCCTCAGTAATATCATTACCAATTATTGTCCAGCACTTTTGAAGAAAGTAAGCATTAAATCCATCAAGCCCTCCTGAACTAGTTGGATCCAATCCTTGTACTGCTAGCTTTATTTCATCATTTGTTACAGGCTTGATAAGATCCATAGACTGACCATGTGAAAGGAAAGGCAGTTGTATATGAAATAATGGCTCAATATTGCAAGGAGGAAGAGCTTCAGGAGCTAAAAGTACCCTAAAATAATCAACAAAAGCCTTATCAATGTCATTTTGAGAAGTAATAAGAATTCCATTAGTATCATGAATCATATGAATTGCTTCTCTCAAATTATTCAATCTTAGAGAATTATGAAAGAATTTAGAATTTCTATCAGCTTCCAACTCTTTCCTGAGATAGGATTTTTTGCTTCATTGACTGAAATTCTATGTCCAACATTAATTTTAGCTTGTCCTGCAATTCACTTTCCAAAATCTGTTGATATGAATCCTGAGAATTTGAAATCATTGACTTCTGTACTTGAATAAGCTCAGATCTAACAAGAGAAGACTGCTTAATAACATCACCAAAATTATGTTTGGACCAAGCTTTAAGATGAACTTTGAGAAGTCTCAATTTATAAATCAACTTGTCCAAAGGATTTAAGCCAAAACCTTGCTGCCAAACCTGCAAAAGAATATTTGAGAAATCCTCACGAGAAAGCCAGAAATTAAAAAATTTGAAAGAAGACTTCCCTTTAACAATGTCATCTGCTTCACCCCAGTATAAAAGTAAAGGACAATGATCTGATATGGTAGGAGGAAGGACATGATAAGATGAAATAGGATAGACATTAAAAAACGCAGAATTAACAAAAATATGATCGAATTTACAAAGAGTGGGATTTCCAGTGTGACTCTTATTGGACCAGGTAAAAGAGGACCCAATCCAATTAAGTGAAGAAATTTTAGATTTGATCATAGCTTGATTCAAAGGAGCTATATCATTGATAGTAAGAGAGCAACCACCCAATTTATGTTAAGAGGAAAACATGCAATTAAAGTCACCTCCTAAAATCCAAGGATCTCCAAGAGGATTAAGATTATAAAGAAAACAGAGTCTCAAAGAGAGAGCATTTTGAGCATAAACAGAAGTGAGAAAGAAGACAGTGTTAGAAGGAATGTATACACATTTGTAGTGAATAAATTGGTCAAATGAGGACAATTTTGAAAGATTAAAGACATGAGGATTCCACAATGTCAATAAACGACCAAAATTTACATCAGCAAGATTATTATCAGATTTCCAATTTGGAGATATGAAGGAAACTGCTTTAGCTATAGAAAAAGTATCCAATTTAGTTTCAGAGAGACACAACAAATGAATACTCCTACTGTGGATAAAAATTTAACTTCACTTTGCTTTGAGGCCAAATTCATCCCTCTAATGTTCCAAAAACATATGTTGTGAATCATTTCTTAGCTTGTGGAGATTTAATAGAAAGGGCAGAGCTCTGCCTTGTTTTCGTTTTTGAAAGAGATTTTTGACTGCCAATAGGAAGTACATCATCTTGATTGAAATCAGTACCCCCATCAATATCATCATCAGTTACAGATTATTGAACTACTTGTTTCTTTTTTCCTTTCTTAAGTTTCAAAGTGGTCTTAGAAGCTGAAGCTACAAAATCACTAATCAAGGATTTGGGAGGAAAAACAGTGTAATCTTTTTCCTGATTGCTAAAAGAAGAGGGAGAATTAGAGTCAACATTTAGATTAGGAGGTGGAGGAAGGATGATATCCTTAGAAGGAGCAAGGTGAGAATATAATGAAGTATTAGCAGCAATTGAAGGAATCTGAAAACTAAAAGAGTCGCTCGAATTATTACCAAAAGATGTAGAGAAAGAGGATGAACAAGATAATGAACCAATGTTAAAAGGAGATTGCAAGTTATAGTTTAGCGAGATAGATGAATCAGATGATGGTAAATCAAAAAGAGATGAGAAAGGATTATCATGAACAATGTCTTCTAAAACTTGTTTTCCTTTCTGATTTTTTTTTTCAAATAAATTTCCTATGACACAGGAATCGGTTTTCTTTTGCACCACACAATTGCCATTCACATCCACTACCACCACATTATCGTTGCCTCTACCAAGAGTTGAAGAATCAATTTGCATGCTCTCATTATTATTAACCTCAGTAGAATTTCCTTGATTACCAGTAATCTCAACCACTTTATTCAAGGCATCATTTACATCTTTTTGCACATCAGACCCAAATTTACCTTGCTTCATTCTCCAAAATTGCTTTTTTTGTTATTCACTCTATTCCATCCATTCTGGTTAAGCTGAATTGGTGCTTGTTGCCTTCTACGATTATCTACCATATTGTCTTGTCCTTTCCTACTATTATTAGTCATATTTACTTGTCTAAATTTACTATAACCATCATTAATTCCATTGTCATCTTTGCTTTCATTGACATGTATATCACATTCAATAATTGAATGACCAAACACTTTGCATGAGGTACAAATACTAGGTTTCCAGTCACAGGATACTACCACTGGTAGACAACAAATCACCTAAGTCTCCTAACTCAATACAATGAGGTAGATTAGAATCAGCTTCTATTTCCACCAACACTTTTGCATACCTAATCCTATGCATCTTCTCTATATTGGCATCAAAACATATCAGCCTACCAACTTGACAGTCCAACCAGTTTATCCCAATTAAAGTCCAAAGCAAGAGTGGAATTCTATGAAGGTGAATCCATATTGGCACTCTTTTAATTTGAGATTGGGCATTACCAATGGATGGATCCCATTTTGTGATAATGAACATGCGCTTGTTGCCTTCTACAATTATCTACCATATTGTCTTGTCCTTTCCTACTATTATTAGTCATATTTACTTGTCTAAATTTACTATAACCATCATTAATTCCATTGTCATCTTTGCTTTCATTGACATGTATATCACATTCAACAGTTGAATGACCAAACACTTTGCATGAGGTACAAATACTAGGTTTCCAGTCACAGGATACTACCACTGGTAGACAACAAATCACCTAAGTCTCCTAACTCAATACAATGAGGTAGATTAGAATCAGCTTCTATTTCCACCAACATTTTTGCATACCTAATCCTATGCATCTTCTCTATATTGGCATCAAAACATATCAGCCTACCAACTTGAAGTCCAACCAGTTTATCCCAATTAAAGTCCAAAGCAAGAGTGGAATTCTATGAAGGTGAATCCATATTGGCACTCTTTTAATTTGAGATTGGGCATTACCAATGGATGGATCCCATTTTGTGATAATGAACATGCGGCTCTTAATAAAAATTGGATCTGCCTTCAGTATTTTCTCCCTGTCCAGATCATTTGAAAAATTAAAATAAAAGTATAAACCATCAGATTTAATATCCACTTCTCCATCTAAAAACCAATATCTACGTAGAAAATTTGATACAGAGAGATAAGACAATGAACCATCAAGAAAAAAAACCCACAAGGTAATGATCCTAGTATTTCATACCTTCCTCTCTAACGATAGCTAGAGGATTCCTCTTAGATTTATCTTTTATTTTTTCAAACTGCTAAGGCTTATACGATCCATCATTTTTAGGTAGAGAGTTAAACAGAGAAAGATAATCCTTCTTTACAATAGGTGTATGAGTCATAGATACGAAAGTCTGATTAGCAAGTTCAGGCCCATTGGGAGGAACAACATTAGATCCAGATAAACCTTGACCAATTCCAATAGTAGAAAGATTAGAAGATGTAGAAGCAGAACCAACGGTTGTAGAACCAACATTCTGACACGTGTTTGACAAAATGCCATTGAGAGGCACATCACTCAAAACAGAAGATTGCACCAGATCTGTACCAGATAAGGAAGAATAAGAAGAGATCAAAGAGGAATTGAAAGAGATTGCCTCAGAAAATGAGCTGACAGCATTAGATAAGACACCATCAGAAAAAGGGACAAGCAAAGGATTTGGATCGGGAGGAGGTTGAAGATGAACAAGAAGAGATGAGGAGGAGGACGAAGAAAGAGAAGAGGAAGACAAAGAGGACGAAACAAAACAGGAGGAGGAGGAAGCCATTGTCAAGGATTAGCTATTAGAATAAATGAAGTATTTTAATGTATGGATTAAATGAGGTATTATAGTTTATTACTTCCAAAATTCAACACCGAGACAGGCTTTCGGCGAAAGAGTATTGGACCATCATCAATATTGAGGAATAACCCAAAGGCATAAACCCGACACCGAGGTAAAACCGAAAGCATGAAAGAAGCAATTGGACAATGAGTAACTATCACCATCCTAGAAGGAGAAAGCTCAAAACCGACAAGAAAAAGGCTTACCCACAGGGCAGTGCCAAAACAAGAGACAACTAATGTGAAGTCAATTCCGGAAGTCAATCACCTCAAGCTAGTAGAAGATAAGAAAGAAGGGATGAAAGCTTAAGATATGAGACCAATGACTTGACAAGAAGCATCAATCAAAGCAAAGGGAGACGGAGGGGTTATCGGCATTAACTTGCTTAATGTCAATACAAAAAGAGGAAAAGACAACAAAGGAACAAAAGGCCGAAACACAAGCATCCTAAAGGCCAGCTACCGGACTAAAAGCTTGCTGGCTACTTAGAAGCAAATTCAACAAGAATACACCGAAAGAACCCTTTTGGAAGACCAAAAATCTACTCTAGAGATTCATGAAGAGCAAGCCAAAGTCTTTGAGAAGAACTATCCATACTAATATGCTTAGTGTCGATACCGAAAGGGGTGACGACTCAAGGAAAGTAAGTGATCAGGGAATGAAGGCAAACATCGTAAAGACTTAAAGACAAGACCAAAAGCTTATCACCAAAAACCGGAGGCCATATCAGATGCTACCAATACCAACAGGCTTGGTATCGATACGGAAGGTAGAAACAACTTTAAAGAGAGGTTCCAAAGACCAGTACCAGTTTTCCAAAAGTAAAGACAAACACAATAAAGCTATGTCATATCTCTCAACAATAGCTGAGACCCAGGCAAACAAAATCGAAAGGAGAAAAGCGGCTAAAACACAGCTACTACACCCGAAAGAGGCTTTTGCTGACCTAATGTCAAAAGTGGTCCATTTCGCTAGACCTATCTCCAGTGTTGAAGAAAAATATCATTAACATTTTGGCGCTGGAAGGAGGGCTCGAACCACTGACCTTGTAGTTAATAACCACAAATCTAAATGTAACGTTTTGTCCCCGATTGGACTAAGCTTTGAAGAAGCAAGATTATGGGAAAAAGGTCCCCACCGGAGTCCTCTGGATCTCAAATGGCTAAGTCAGGTACTACTGACCCAAAAGTGACGAAAGAACAAATGTTAAGGATGGAAGACTTGCGAGTAATCAAGTGGAAAAAGGAAGTGGAACAATATGATCCTGATTACTGGAACAACAACCCTTCCTACACAGGATAAATCCCAACCTTTACCCTAAATAGTTCTACATCAAGGGAGTATAACCTATTTCCTCATATAAGAGAAGCTATCCACGAAAAAACCAAAGGAATGGTATTCGAACAAGGGTCAATGAAGGATTTTAACCGTTTTTCTTCCAAATGGACTGAAAGGATAGTACTTCAGTCTCAATACACCTTGAAAAGAAGAAAAAAGGATATTGATGAAGCAACAAAGATATGTGGAAAAAGTGCTAATTTCCCACAGTAGGAAAAGAACTTTATATCAAGACTACCTGATTGATACCACCTCACCACCTCAATGGAAAATATCTACTTCCTAACCAAACATGAACTTAACTTTTGGCCATCCACAAAGAAGAAGCCCAAGTATAAAAGAAAATTGGGAGGGCCTTACTGCTAATATCATATGATGAATGGACACAAAACTAACCACTGCATAATTCTTAAGGGGATGGTTATCAAGTTCCTTAATCAAGGCCAATTACAAGACTTTGTAAAAAAGACTAAGACCAACAAAAGTCCTTCGAAAAAGTATTGTCTACATAAGATAAGGGTATAGAAACCCAGTCAAAATTTGGAATAACCCGAAAAGGGTCAAATTTCAAATGGACAAAAACCCTTATCATTGCTAGCAAGGAACCCCTTGGAGAGGGGGTGTGTAAGCCTTTATCTGCGCCCAAATCATGAAGGGCTAGGTTAAAGCATCAAAAGCGTAAACCTCCAACCCACCTCAGAAATGGTCGGGGCGGAGGTCTATTTAGCATGCCCTGCCTCTACTCGTAGAAAAGTACGACATGCCTCTACTATGAACTAAGCATGTCATACCTCTGCACGTAGAAGAGCACATTCTACCTCTGCTTATGTTCTGCGTTACCCACAGAAGGGAACGCCAACCCCTATCATTGCTTACGATGGCCAGGATAAGGCACCCCTTGGAGGGGAGGCGGTGGAGTGTAAGCCTCTATCATCGCCTACGATGGATTGGGAATCAAAAGAGTAAGCCTTAAGTCCGTGTCTATGATGGCCCAATTTAAGCATCTAAGCCCTTTTCATCGCCTATGATGGTCGAGGCAAGAAGAATCCTGGAGGAAGGTCGAGTAAATCTTTGATCCCTGCTTAAGGATAAGCTAGCTAAGTGCACCAAACGCACATGCCTAAAGAGTAGCCAACAAAGCACGTACATCCTCTTTTTGACAATCAATAGCCCAGAGAGTGGCTCACTAAACACATACATCCTTTGCTTCATAACTCAAACCCAGAGGTGGTAACAAAACTAATTACCAGAAGAGGGTTTCTGGTCTTCTATTCTTAATACCCAAATCTGGGTTGAACCGGTACTTCTATTAAATACCCGAATTTGGGTTGGATCAAGAATTCTATTAAATGATAGAAGTGGATTTCTGGACTTCTGTCAGATAACCTGAATCAGGTTTGGTTCGGGACTTCTATCATTTCCGATGGTGGGTTCCCGGACTTCTTTAAAATACCATTATCCAAAAAAGGGATCAAAGCTACTAATTATTGTCAGAAGGAGCATTCTGGTCGTCTCTTACTAATACCCTAATCTAGGTCACATGAATCTGATTCTTAATCCTGAAGGAAGGGATCAACTATCAATACTTAGAGTAATGGCTTAGCTATACTGCCTAGAAGCATTCAAACGAAGATTGTGATCTTCGATCTTGCTCAGTGAGATTTCTTAAACTCATTATATACAAATCTCTACTATTTATAAGAAATATGGGCAAAAAGTCACATGCAAAGTAATATATATTCCATTTATGAGTTCATTCACAATGTCATATTATTAACTATTCAAAAGAAAGTTAAGCATTAATGCCAACTAATACAGTATTCTATGTTTCCTCGCTTTCGGGTAAAGCGGGAATAATAGCGTGACGAAGCACGATGCACAAGAATTTATTGTTCTTCTTCCACTTTTCCATAACTTTAACATGGCCATCTAAAGGCTTAATTTGAAGCTTCAAAGCTCGGTTATAAGCCCTACCCATGGCTCAAAGAGTCTTACTTTCTTTCTCCAAACCGAAAGTGCTTTTTCGTAGTGCATGCGTTTCTCCTTGCAATTGCTTAACTTTAGAAACATAGTAATCAATACCCCGGAGCATGTCCTCGTTATATTTCCTATCATAAAAGCCTTTTATATTGCTTTAATTTTCCAGCACCATCTACTAATAATAGAGTCATCTAACCCAGGAGGAAGGTTCTTTGCTTAATCACCAATCTCAAACTTTGAAGCCTCAAGTTCGGTCGTAATTTGCAGAAACTTAGACGCAAAAATGTCGATAGTACACCCAAACACAAACTCCCAAGTTTTGCAGTTTGTTAATGCATTATCGCATTCAACTTCTAAGTCAGCAATTTGACGATGTAGTTCATCTACTTCCTTGTCAAAATCAATGAAGGGATTCATTTTTATTTCCCTCTTTATCTCAAGGATAGTTCTATCCTTTCGCCTTATCTGGTTCTTCAAAATATTCACTTGTTCACTCAAATACTTCGTAGTTGAATTCTGAAATAAAATGGACTCATCGCTAGTATGGACAGAAGGAACTTTTAGAACTTCTAGAATGTCTCTCTGATCTACAGCTTGAAATATATCCTTCTCAGTAAAGTAAGGAATATCTCTGGTTTGGAATTCCTATTTTACATACACATAAACCTTTTCTTACAGGTTTTACTTTCAAAGGAAAACAGTAATTGTAAACCATAGTTCTAATCATTCAAAAGGGACTTAGTACATATGTTTCCCTAAGTTCATCCGAAAAAGCTTTAACTACAAAGATTACATAATTTAGGTATTTCCTTCAATACATTTATTATCAATATTGTATATCACTTTGCGTGGTGAGCTCTAAATTTCCTTGATGTCGCCTCTATCATCACCCAAGAAATTAAAAGGGAGCTGGGGATATTTTGTGTAAATATGCTTAAGATCTTACAAAAAGCGTTCTCGGCACGACTTACAAGGTGATTTTGTGAGAAACTCTCTCCTTAGTCTAGAAAATGAATGTAAGTCGTCCTTGGGACCGATGTCATTAGTAAAAACAAGGTTCTGTTGTAAGGAAAAAGGAGAAACAATGATTATAAGTAGTAAGACGCATAAGCATATGACTATGGCATCATGATCTACAAATACCAGAAGTTTCAAGAATGGATAAACCAATCAAAATCAGGAAGGAAAGTATTACGGATGCAAAATCTATATCTAAGGAATAGGAGAAGCATATTGCACAGGTTGTTCTCTCTCACCAAAATCCAGGAAAGTAGTTTATTTGGCAGGCATACCAGCAGGATATGGAGTTTCAGGAACGCATGAGAGATCAAGGTTCACCTCCCCAGATCCTGGGGCATTGCCAACAGGTGGGGGAGGATGGCCATCATCTTTGTCGAAACTCTCCTGGAGGCCTTCGCACTCAGAGTTAGGGTAGTTATCACAACCATCTTCGTTATCACCACCTATAGCAAAATCATCTTCCTCCTCGTCATCAGTCTCTGAATCATTTGGAAAATCTTCACTGTACAAAAGGTCCTTGAGTTTCATATTGTCTCTCTTTGGAACATTAATTCCCTGTTTAGCCAAGTTTATTATCTCCATAACTCTACTCCAAATGAAAGGATGGATAGAAGGGAAGTCTATGTCCAGAAGCTTTTTGAAGTTGTCACAACAAGCTAGGAAGAGGTCGTCTTTGTAGTATTCCATCGCCACGTCCAAAAGATATGTCTCTGAAAATGAAGAATGTTGTTTTCGGCTTCATAAATAACCCATCTGGTGTTACCAAGTGCATCATCCTTCACTCTCAACTGCTCGGTATGCTCAGATAGCATTCTCTCCCGCTCACTCTCCAAAGCCAAAACCTTATCAGACAAAAGATTCTAAGCTTTCTTCTCCTTTTCAAGGGATATTTTCAGTTGTTCACGTTCCATCACTTTTAATCTTTTCCATAGTTAAATCTTGAACCTCAGACTCTAATGCAGCTTTCTCCTCTTTGAGTTTATTCACTTCATAAGTTGATGAAGCAATTACCGTTCGAAGAGAGTGTCAACCTTCGGACACTTAAAAAAAAGAGTGAGATTAGTTCAGTTCAAGTATGGAGGAGAAAAAGCAAAAGAGAAATTAGGAAGGATCAAGGACAAACCGACAACTATTGATTTATGAGTAATGATAGAAATCTGACCAATCCAAAGGGGGAGGCAATGGCATGTTGGATATGTCAGTTGAAGAAAGAACAAATTTTACAATTCTATCAAAGTCAGGAATCGATCAGAATCATCATGGAGGGGAGAAGGGAAAGAATCAGCTCATGTTCCCTCGAATCCACAGCTTCCTTAGGATCAGACATTAGAAACCCAGTAATAAAGTCATTGCCTGTAGTCTGGGTTTGAGAAGAACCCACATCGGGGATAGTATTAGCAGGAGGGGAAATGTAATCAAGTAATGGTTGACCAATAGGCGAAACAACAACTCCTTTATCGGATAGGGAAGATACGAAGATTTCACCTTTGTGCCATTTAGAGGGACCTTCGTCAACAATTGAAGCAAATATTTTTATGGCTAGATCGCTAGAGCAAATAAGAGTGGTTAAAGCAGTGGACTCGTTAGCGTCTTTGGTTGTTAATCACAAAAGAAAATTACAAAGAAAATTTAGAATATTAGGTGAAGATTCGCAACCTTTATAATAAAACTACCTTACCTGAGGAACCCGGAAATAAAGGTAATGAAAGATTAAAGTCATCAGAAATGAAAGACAAGCTTATGGCCCTCGAAAAATGGATAAGAAGCTGTCTCAAAATATTTTGCCCAGGAGGTAAGAGGGCTTGTTTTTGGAGATTATCTAAAGTCAATAGAACGGAATGTCATCCAAATTCTTCAGATGCCCTGCAAAGAGTGTCAACAACCTAGGTCCCTTCATCCTCCAGCTCCTTCACTTTGGGGATGAAAGCTAAAAAGAAACAATGACTGATGAGATGTGATAAAGACATAGAGATTCAAGAGAAAAAGATGAGCATCTTACAGGGTTGACGAAAGCTTACGATATGCCAGAAGGGCACCCGATATAGAAAAACTGGTTTTTCCTACTCTTTAGATCTATTAATGGGATCACTGACCCATTTCTTTGCAGGACTGGGGTGAGGAATAAACGAGTCTAATACTTTGGCCATACGAAGCTGAAACCGCATAAGTTGACATCAAGGGAGGACTGACCTGACTCGAGCACCAAGATTTCCAAACATAAAAGAAGGGTATATATGTTCGGGGAAAGCTTATTAGGGGCAACCCCCACGTGGCATATAAACCTGGATAAAAACCTGGGAATGGAAAGAAATCTCCATGCCAGATGTGGACAGTAGTATATGCAAAGTATCCCACCGGGGGACTTTGAATGGTATCTTGAGGAGAAGGAGGAATGACATCAACAACAGTCATACCAAAGCTTTGGAGGATAGCCTTCACCTCCTCTTGGGAATTAATAAAAGAACGTTGTGGGACTAGTGCCCTCTTTGGACAAGACGTAGCATATTTACCTAGCTGGGAAAGGTTATCCTGTTGTTCACCAGACATGGTGCTACCAGGTGATATCATGTCATAACATATATATTAGTACCATTTTCTCTTACACAAGCATGCACATAACATATATAAGTGGGTAAACAACATAAAAACTTGCTAACACTAGAGACTCGAACTATAAAAACATCAAATTGATAATAGGAATTAATCTGGGTAAGACTTATGCATAGGCAACATACATTTAGAAATAGTTAAGTTTTTAGTGATGATCAAGCTAACTTCCCCGATACCAAGGCCAAGAAAATGAGAGGCATGTGTTGGGAGAGTTACGCTGTCCAAAACACTTGGTAATGATTTGACCGAAACCGAGTAACCCGGTGTCATCACTGAAAGCCTGATTGGTCTCGAAATCCAGTACAAGTGAGGTCAAAGTCAAAATCTTCAGATGTTTAGTGCTTAAATCTTACCGATACTAAAACCGAACGTGGATAGTATTTCGGCTACACTTCCATGCTGAACGAATACCCATGAGGTTGGAAACTTGGATAAATACTAAAAATTGGTGTTAGCAAAACTGACAAATAAGATGAGGTGATAACAACGGCATTGAGTTCACTCAAACCGAAAGCATAGCATTTTTAATAAAATTAACCTTCTGCTTGTAATTTTGCACCTCAAAAAATATAATGAGAAAATAAATAACCTATTTGATCACCATTGATTTTTATCAAAACTATCATCGGTGTTTAGATTACAATTAAGGCATGAAAATCCTAATCGATTTCATAATCAAGTTGAGTGCATGATTTAGATTTTTCACTTATAATCAAAACAGAAGCACTTATAGAGCATCAAATTTGAAATTCTGATAAACTTATAGGATTCTTGAGGAACGGTAATCTCTTTTGAGCAATATGATTCGCAGGTGATAAGGCAAAGAAGAAGATGAAAGAGTATTTATGCTAAAGCGCTCCTTTAATCTGAACTAAACAAACAAGACTGAATCAATGGATCAGATCCAATCCAAATGGCTGAAGGCGAAGATCCTATATGATTTAGAACAATACAGTACAAAAAAAAAAGCATGGACTTCAACAGTCGAATATACCCCTTTGACGGAGGGGGGGGGGGAGGGGATGTTACTACCAAAATCCAACACCGGGACAGGCTATCGATGAAGGGTTATCAGACCATCATCAGTATTAAGGAATAACCCAAAGGCATGAACCCAACACCAAATTAAAGCAGAAAGCATGAAAGAAGCAATTGGGACAACAAGTAACCGTCACCATCCTAGAAGGAGAAAGCTCAAAACCGACAAGAAAAAGGCATACTAGTAGGGTGGTTCTGATACAATAGACAACTAATGTTAAGTCAATTCTGGAATCCAATTACCTCAAGCCAGAAGCAGATAAGAAAGAAAGGACGAAAGATTAGGATCCGAGACCGATGACTTGACAAGAAGCATCAAGCAAAGTAAAGGGAGATGAAGGGCTTATCCACATTAACTTGCTTAATACCAATACATAAAAAGGAAAACACAATAAAGGAATAAAAGGCCGAAACACAAGCATCCCGAAGGCCAGCTACCAAACTAAAAGCTTGTTAGATAGTTAAAAGTAACTTCAATAGGAAGCACACCGAAAGCACCCTTCCAAAAGACCAAAAATCCACCCTAGAGATTCACCGAGAGCAAGCCGAAGTCTATGAGAAGAAGAACTATCCACACTAACATGCTTAGTGTCAATACCGAATTGGATGATGGCTCTAGGAATGTAAGTGAACAAGGAACGAAGGCAAACATCGTGAAGAGTTAAAGACAATACCAACAGCTTATCTTCGAAAGCTGGAGGAATACCCAATGCTATCAATACCAACTGGTTTGGTATCAATATGGAAGGTAGAAACAACTTCAATGAGGTTCTCCAAAGACCGAAACCATTTTTTCGAAAGTAAAGACCGACACACTAAAGTCTATGTCATATCTCTCAATAACAGCCGAGACCTAGGCAACTAGAACTGAAAGGAGAAAAGCGGCCGACACATAACCGCTGCACCTGAAAGAAGCTTTTGCTGACCTAATGTTAATAGGGGTCCCGATTTGTCTATAAATAAGACCCCAGAGGTCACATTTTTGGGGCCGAATTCTCATTCTCTAATCTTGTACTCTTTTCATATAGAGTAAACCCTAATTTCTAAATCGACTTGGGGATTTCCTTTGTAAACACTTGTATACTCAAATCAATAAGAAATAAACAGTGGATTGACACTTAGCATAATTTATATGAGTTCTTCAACTTCTTCCTTAATATACTACCTTATGCTTCCTACATGACAATGAGATCTTACACAAGTCCTAACCTTTCCTCAAGATTATTGAAAAACCCCTTTATACAAGTCATTTAGCTTTCTATCTTGTGTCGAGCTTAGGGAACCCTTATCCCAAGGTAACTGTTGGCCCTTGAGTCTCGTAAGCGTGATACTCACCCCTTGAGGGAACAGTAACTAATCTTCGGGCTTAAGACCTTGATATCTATGAAATGGTGAACTAACTCAAGCTTGTAGGAACTAGATAATCCCATTTTCCCCTAAGGTCCATTTCCTTAGACATATCTCATATGTTGACGAAAAATATCTTTAACATAGTTTTGAGTTAAACAGAGTGTTTGTTGTGAAGTATGCTCCTTACATGGAAATGGTTTACCCGTTAAGATCTTGTTCACCCAACTTAAAAAAAAATATACTTTTTATAGAAAACAACATGGATATAAAAGTAAACACAAACACAAGACATTTCACCCAACCACCCTCTTTGTTGATTCACAAAACAAAATTTTGTTTACACTTATGGAATCAACTAATTTTGATCAAAAGCCACCACCATCATTCTATTGATTAAAAATTGGTAGTGACTTACATAGAAAAATAAAAGGCCTAGACAAATATCCAATTGCCTCTTAGAAATATAAAAAATATATTCAGACAAAACAAGAAAAATGTCGGCTCAGGCGTCTGATTGGGATGGCCAGACGTCTGGTCAAATTTTCGTGAAACAACTCCTTTTCAGGTTAGACATATGACCTAAGGCCTCAAACATCTGTCCTGCTTCTCTGTCTTTTTCTTGCCCCTTTATCTGCTGTTATTCCTCCATTATCACGAAGCTACTTCCACACATCATCATCTTCAGCATAAATGTGATTTTATATAACAAATCAGAATACTCCACCTTGATATGACATCACATCAGCAAATAAGCTAACCTAGCTCATTTAACAACCAACAAATCTCAACTATAACCACGTTATAAACTTTACCCACTGCTTGCAAGTGATACATCTTCCATATAAGGTGCATCATAAAAAACTAACAATCTCAAAAATGTTTGTAATACCACAAAGATCTCAGTTTTGTATTTATAGATTTTCCAAGTCGACACCCATCTATCACTTGACTTAAGCTCAATGACTGAGCTCCATTGATCCCTCAAGCATCGTCAAGATGAAGACCTATGTCTAAAATATGATCTTTAATCCTAGGATCATTAGCAATGACTACATTAATCTCTCCACCTTGTTGTAGAATAGATTCTTCAATCGTTACTCATCTTCCACAGTAGACTACAGATTCAACCAATCAATAAAGGTTTCCTTCCTTCAAAACTCCTCTCATCATAACATGAACACTCTTCTTCACTCTCAAAACTCTACCTCAAGTCTTATAGGTGCAACCACGCTGATCTAATCAACCGAGTGAAATAAGATTATGCGAACTGACTAGGACATGTCTAACTATAGAGACTTTTCTAATCACACCATCATGCATAAAAAATTGGATAGATCCACTACCACAACTGGTAGCTCTACTCCATTGGCCATCATGTTAACGGTAAAAAATGTCGTAAACACCAAAGATTCCAATTACTAGGAATAGTTAATTTGCTCACCTAGACAAGAGTGGAAAGCAGTAAATAACACGAGAGATTTATAGTGGTTCGGCCTTGGGAGGGGCCTACGCTCACTGTAAAGCGTTGTTGGAATATTATTGATCACTCAAAATTACAAGTGTTAGACCATCACATGACATCACATTACACTTGCTTGTAGGCTAGGTGATGTCATCATTATGATATATGGTGTCATAATTGACATATATGAAAAAATATAGGAAAGGGACGTTTTTGCCCTTCTTCTTCCTCAAAGTGGAGATGCCATTAATGGAGCTCTCATGAAGTTTCAAGGTCACAAATTCCAACCCCTTTGAAGTGTGAGGCCATGGGGTATTTATAGGACAAGGATTAGGTACGAATATGTGAGAGTAGGTAGGAGTAGGTAGAAATGGACCCCCACACCCAGAAATTTGCACCCAATCCACATGCATGCCAGAATTTCGCACCCTGTCCCTGGGGGGCGAATTTCGTACCTCATGGAATTCAAAATTCGCGCCCCTTGGGGGTGCGAGCTTCTAGCCTACAAGGGTGTGAAATTTGCACCTCAGGGTATGAATTTTGCACCCCCGTAAGGTGCAAACTTCGCACCCTGATGGGTGCGAATTTCACACCCGGCTAGGCGCGAACTTCGCACCCTGTTGGGTGCAAATTTCGCACCCCCGAGGGGTACGAAGGTCGTCTTGGAGGGGTGCGAAGGCCTTGGGCGCATATGTTATGGTGGTCCGTGGCTCGGGCTGCGAGGCCTTCTGATGGCGCGGTCCCTCTTCAGCATGTTTCCTTTACTCCTAAGCGTCCTCCTAGCCTTCTCCCTATGCGATGGCTGAGCTGAGCATGTCCGGTGTACTTTTGGGGACCGGACTAAAAGGCCAGTTAACGTTTGGCCCCCAAAAGTATGTCTTATCTTAACATGATGCGCTTTGCATTGGTTGAGAGAGTAGTCGGGTTGTCGACTTGTCCTATTAAAGAAGAATAGACGTTAGTTGTGGGGTTTGCGAGCAAGCTGGTGTTGGCAAGGCAACGTGCTCACGTCGTTGAGTATTCGCAATGCGCGGCCTTCGCATGTTTGCGATGGTCGGTTCATGCATGAAATACGTGTACCCGAGCACATGGCGTGACGATTTGAGTGTAGAGGTATACGGAACTTTCTCTCTCTTCTTTTCTCTTTTTTTTTCGTTCGAACCTCTGAGCCATAGAGGTTCAGAATTTCGAACCTAAGGGTTTCGAAATCTCAAACCCTGCAGGCTCGAGATTCCAAGCCCTGGGAGCTCGAAATTTCGAAGTCCCAGGGGTCTCAAAATTTCGAGTCCCGTGGGTTCAAAATTTCAAACCCCGAGCTCGAAATCTAGGTTAAGTCGAAGGGAATTTTCCCTCTTTACTATAAATAGACGCTCCTTTTCATTTCTTCCTTCCATTATTTTCTTCCTTGGTCGCCATTGTTGTGAAAGCTTTGGAACTCAGCACTTTTAACCGAACCTAGATAATGAACGGGTCGAAGGAGAGAGGAAGAAGGGAGGTTGGAGGGTTGAGATCCAAAGGAGCCTCGAAGAACCAACCCCTTAGAGACTCGAGCTCTCGAACCCCAGGGGTTTAGAAATTTCAAAACTTGAGGTTCGAAATTTTGAACCCTAGAGGCGCTCGGATATTCGAAACTTCGGGTTCGACTTACGAACTCCGGCGTTCGACTTTTCGAACCCTGATGGGTTTCAATTATCCGAAGCTCCGGAGTTCAAATTTTCGAATCCTGATGGGTACGAGTTTCCGAATCTTGATGAGGTTCGAATTTCCAAACCCTAGGAGGTTCGAATTTTCGAACCACGAGAGAGGCTCGAGTTCTCGAAGCCCGAGGTGGTTTGGTCTCTTTGCTGGGTCCTTTTGGCGTGGTTGCTTCACGCCACCCTTTGGTGAGATGTTGCTTCTCCTTTGCGGAACTTCGTTCCTGACCCCTGCCCTTAGTTTTACATACTGATTATTCATTCGTATAACTGCGCCTAGTGCCCAGGTAGTTAACTGTGAGGACAGGGAGTTGGACCTTGCACATAGGATAGCGCATATACTTGAACTGTAACCGAATTGTTTTGGCCTGTTTAAATGTTTTCTGTACATATTACCGTTGCATGACACTGAACACACTTGTTAGTTTTCACCGACACGAGGGGTGCAAGTTATTTATTTACGATGCCTAATACTAGTATACTAAAGTATAGCTAGTGATGCAAACAAGATCAAAGATGGGAAGACCTTGGAGGTCGAGGCTTCCCCTCCGTTGTCACATACATCTGATTCTACCAACATCGTAGCTCGAGTGGCAGCGAGGTTAAGACTACCGAAGGATCCATTCCTTCTCAATCGGCCAGTTCACCCAAACTATCTGATCACGAGGAACAAATTAAGAGGTTATATTCTCCGGTCATATGCAGAGAGAGGTTGAGAATGTGGACATAATGGGTGGAGATGCACCGACAGCTCCGATTGCTCCGGGTATGTTGCATGATGCTGTTTTCTTGGAAAATCCGATGGACTCTGTGCCGTCGCGATTGGATGCTACAGAAGTCACGAAAATGGCGCAGCGGTTCAATATTCCATTGGGCGATGCCCGCGCACCGGGTGAGGGTGAAAGAGCTCACGCACCCCCCAAGGGCTTGACCGCTTGGAATAGGCAGGCCTGTTTTGCGGGTTGTGTGCCCCCGACCAATGATTTTATTCGGGACATGCTTTTCTACTTCCGCCTCGCCATTTCGCAACAGCATCCGAACGATTACTCCTCATTCCTGGGCATGTACGTTCTATACCGAGAATATTTGCACACCGAACCCATCGGGGAGGACATCTGGTATTTCTTCAGCCTGAGGAGAACGTCCAACAGAACGCCTTCCTAATGGTCCCTGGAAGCGTCCTCCACCACCAAATTCTTCACTGGGTCGTGGCCACGACCGTCGATGTTCAAACAAGACTGGTTCTTTGTGCGATGCCCTTCTGGATTTGCGAGGAGGTGGATTAAAGGGAGTAAGTATTTTTGAAACCAATTACTTGTTATAAAGCTCCTGGACCCCGTGTCTCACTTTTTCAGATTATGGAAGGGAACGCAGTGGCACCCACTGGTGAGGAGTACCAGCAAAGTCTAAATGCTCTACAGGCGATCCCCAAAGAGTTTTGCAAAATTGAAACTGTGACAAGCCAAGAGCGTCTTCGCCGAGCTGGGCTGCTCCCGGATGATTGGGCTACAATTAGGCCCGCAGTGGCCAGTGGCTTTCCAGAGGTGGTCGTGGCGAAAAGCCCTTTGACTCCCGGTCAAAAAAGGAAGTTGCCCGCTGTGGGGCGCAAGCCAAAAAAGGTTGAAAAGTTCCAGGGAGAAGTTGATGATGATGGGGCTCGTGGCGAGGAAGCCGCACCTGGGGACAAGGGCTTGATGAGTGTTCCCATTCCACCTCCGACAGGGGGAGGGAGTGTCCATCAGGCCATTGTCTCTAGCGGTATCTCCCGAAGCTGTGGCCCTACTTGAAGATGAGAGCCAGTTTGATGGCTTAAATAAACTTGACTTAGACGTATCCCTAAGGCCGACTCTGACTAGCATGGATGACATAGCTCTTGCCGTAAGGGAGTTAACTCCTTTGAGTGGAGAACAATTGTAACACCCCATTTTTTCTATGATCGTATAAGTAACAAATCAAAGAATAATTAAATTATAAAATAAGAATCAAGGGAAACTGGTTGAACCATTGCGTTCGTCTCGAAATTCTACTTGGAAACGAGTCCAAGTTTTCGAGAAACGGAGTCCGTATGAGGGAGATATGGCCCTCCGAAGTTTCATAGAATTTCAGAATCGAAAACAGCTCGAAAATTCGAATTCAAAATCCCAGAACAGGCTGGGCGGGAAAATTCCCGCCCATGGACCAGGTCGACCTGGGGGTCGACCATAGTGTCGACCTCCCAGGGGACAGGTCGACCATAGTGTCGACCTGGGGATCGACCTAGCCAGACCAGGTCGACCATAGTGTCGACAAGGGGGTAGACCTGCTCCCGAAACCCAGTTTTTGAACCTGTTTCATTCTGATGTATCCGGTCTCGTTTTCTGTCTAGATTTGTCCGCCTAATCCTATATAAACAACCCCCTAGCCTCATTTTCTCTACACAATTTCATTCTGTCTATATTCTGCCTCTGTTCTAATTAAAAATAAAAATGGCGTCGCTACTCTGCTGGAATCAAAACTTGGACTGATGCATCTTCTTCCAACCTGAATAGAATTAAAAGCTAAATCAAATCTCAAATCAAAGTTTAGAGGTACAACAACAATTAAAGAGGAGTAATTCAACATTTCTGCATAAACAACGGTTTATTATCCTTTCTTAAACCCACGAAAGGCAAGTACAGTTATTTTCCGATATAAACTTTAATTATAATTGTGACATGATTGTAAATCTGAATTTGAGGTTGTGTATGTTCTGTTCTGATCTATTTTATCCTGTATCTCTTTCTTCTTTCTGTTCTATAGCCAGGCTACCACGAGCCTGCGCCAAATCTCATAAGAGATTAATGCACAAATGCTAAACTTTGGGACAAATAATGAACGATGGCATAATTGGACATGGCTAATCTGTGACTAAAAGGACATATGTTGTAAACTAGATTTAGATCTATGCATATTCTGTGAATCAGAAGAAGAGGAACCGTTGTATGTTAACATGTGACTTGGGACATTGGACATAACGCATATTTTGAATTAAGATTTGTTATAATTTAAAGTTCTAGATTGTTGGGCATATTGTATATATTAACAATTCATGACTTGAGATAAAAAGAGAATATGACTTAGGTGTGAAGTTCTATATTAAGATTTGATAACTACTAAATGTGAATAACACCTAAGTGGGAGATTTTTTTTGAATATATGACATGCATATAAATCGATGGCTGTATTTGGTATAATTTATATGTGAATCTTTTGTACTAGGCAAGTTTAACTAAATTTGGGACATTTGTTATATGGTAAATTATGACGATAATCTGTGCCATGTAAATTAAATGAAAACGTGGGGTATATGATCATATTGTGAGTCATGACAACTATTTAGGCATGCAAACTTAGGCCAAATTTACAATTAGGCAAGATATGTCTATGAAACTTTAAGGAATGATTAAATCTGTTATATTGCCTAATCTGCTAGTTCTATTATATTGCCTAATCTGCTAGTTCTGTTATATTGCCTAATCTGCTAGTTCTGTTAAATTGCCTAATCCGTTATTTGCTAAAACTTTTGAATTGCCTAGACTGCTAAATCTGTTATCTGCTAAATCTGTTGAATTGCTTAAACTGCTAGATCTGCTACATGTTGAATTGTCTGATCTGTTGAAACTAGATAATGGTAATCTGAGTATGGAAATCCGTAGGCTCGACCTAAGATTTGGTAGAACATGGAAATTTGATTAATCTGTTATATCCTATGAAGAAGTTTAATATGTTAAATAAACAGAATTAGTCTGATATCTGAAAAATCAGTATTGGAATGAATTGGCTACGACACGAGGTTAGACTCTGTTTGCGGTAGAAGCCTGCCCGGAACCAACCAGCTTAACCAGCGACCGCAAACTGTCAGTCTAATGTGAGAGGTCGCAGGCATAACTAAAATATGCTTAGACACGATGTTAGGTCTGGCTTGTGGCAGAAGTCTGCCCGGAATCGCATGGCATATCCAACGGCCACAAGCTGCCGACCTAATGTGAGAGGTTTGTGCATTAATATTTAATTAATGCAAATATGGGATAAATATGATGTCTAAAACGTGTTGGGTGGATAGGGTTAAACCAATTGGACTAATGAATTTAACAAACCTGTTTCGTGAATATGTAGTCCCAATTACAAAGTTAGACAAATATGTAAATCTGTTAAATCCGTATATCTGATCCATTAGTATGAAACTTTGTCTGATCTGTGAACTAGTTGATCTGAACTCTGTATGTCTGAACTTGTAAACAAGTTAATCTGAAATCTGTTAGTCTGGGGGACACAAGGTTAGGAGGGAAATTACTTGTGTCATATGTTGTTTGGGACCCATATTAGTCAGTAACCCTTTCTGGTATCAAAACTTTGACCCAACAGTAGGTAGGGTCTAGGCACGCTTACTGAACTAATTATAAGCGGTTCATTCTGATAATGGCGAGGGGTGTTGATGGTGCGTTCCAACCGGGTCATGTGCATGCATGGATCTCGGTCTGCCTCTGAGGATGTAAGACGCCGTGACATCTGTAAATAGGTCTATGCTAATTGGTTGTCACTTTAGGGAGTGATACACCCTACTGTGGGGCCGACACAAGGTATTTATGTATTAGGGAGCCGATCGCTTGGGGTAGGGTTTTAGGGTACACTTAGTTCTGTCTGTTTCTGTTGGTACCATTTGTTTCTGTTGGGTGGCAACACCTGTCTGTTTCTGCGTGGCACCGTCTGTTCGGGTGGTAAAGGCCCATTTTCTAGTGAACACCTAATTCTACATTCTGTTTCCGTAGGGATTAATCTGTTTCTGTACCTTCTATTCGGGTGGTAAAGGCCCCTTTATTAGCATTCTGTTTCTATCTGTTTCTTTTCGGGTGGTAAAGGCCCATTATTAGCATTCTGTTTCTGTCTGTTTCTGTTCGGGTGGTAAAGGCCCATTATTAGCATTCTGTTTCTGTCTGTTTCTGTTGGGGTGATAAAGGCCCATTACTAGCATTCTCTTCTGTGGAAATTATTTTGTTCCCGTTTCTGTTTCAGTTTAGACATTGGGGTGACACCTAATCATGTTATACTAGTATTAGTGTAGAGAAATGAAAAGTAATATTATTCTGTTTCTTTTGTTTAACCTAAGTACATCTGCTGCTCCTGTTATTGTTATCTCTTATCCAGCTTATTTTCATGTCATAATTATTATTCTCTGTTCATATGCTGAAAGTCACTGGAGTTGCCAGACTTTATGTCTGACCTTTTGCTTGTTTTCGCCCCTTTTTCTTTCGTTCCCCCTCCCCCCCCCCCCCGGTTTTCCAAGGAGGGAACACTTTAGCTTGATCCAGATTTCTTCTGCTTGAAGTACTTAGAGTGCTTAAAGTATGGCTTGACCCCTTATGGCAGCTTCTGTGGGGATTATGATTTTAAAGTTTTGTACTCTGATGATTTTCTGAACAAGACTGATATTTATGTACTTGAGTTTTTGGTAAAGATGTAACCAAACTGATTTCTGTTTTCCGCTGTAATAAAGTTATAATTTCTCAAGTATTGTTTATCTGTCTTGTAAATTTCTGTTCTATCTACTAAAACGCTCCACCAAAGTTAAGGCATTCCCTTTGTGAGTGACCTTAATGGAGGTGGGGTGTTACACTTGGTATCAGAGCTGAAGGTTACCAGATTGGGTAAGGTTTTTGAAAACTTTTTTCAAAAAGGTTTTAAAAGGAAGTATTTTCAAAAATAAAGTTTATTTTGAAAAACATAATCCCCAAAAAGCCATATATCTATCTTTTCCGTTTTAAATCTTTTTCTTTCGTTCCAGCATGTCTGGGAATCTTAACTTTCCAGAGGGCATGCCAATACCTGGCCGGTTCAGGAGGTACTTAGAGGCTAGGGCCAACGATGCAGGCCCAGCAGATATTCCTCCTCCAACTGCAGCGGTTCCTCCTCCTCCGCCCCCTCCTCGTGCAATTGCTTTTTCAAAAATCTGTAAAGATTTTAGGGCCATGGGTGGAAAGGATTTCAAGGGAACTGAATCATTCGTAAAACCAAGGAACTGGCTCAAAGAAACAGAGGATCTGTTCGTTATCTTCGAGGTGGACGATAGGCAGAAGGTACAATTGGCGGTGTGGTTTCTCAAGGACGAAGCTTCCTATTGGTGGGAAGTCACTAACGCCGAGAGACCGGTTGAAACATGGATGGATTTCAGGACAAGGTTTGAGACGAAATTCCTCTCGCAAGCTGAACGAAGTCTACAACTGGAAAAGTTCTTATCTCTTAAGCAAGGAAGTATGACGGTCAGGGAATACATCAATCAGTTCAACCAACTGGCTAGGTTCAGACTAGATTTAGTCAACACCCAGCATAAAAAGGCTCTCCGCTTTGTTAAAGGATTGAACGAGCCACTGCACAGCCTAGCCATGACCCATGTACCCATGGGAGCGACTTACGAGAGATTGGTGGATATGGCACTACTGCACGAGGAAGACAACGACAAGAAAGAGGCAAAGAAGGAAGAACCACAGAACAAGAAAGCATGCCCAAAAAGGAAAAACAAAAGAAGGATGAAAAGTCTGAAGATAAGAAGGAGAAAAAGGGCTTTACTTGTGGAAGCTCGACTCATCTAAACAAGGATTGCAGAAAAAGAAAGGGCACTTGCTTCAACTGTGGTGAGATGGGACACTTCACTAGGGACTACCCGAAGAAACGAGGGCAAGGGCAGAGGGCAGGACCAACTTCTGGAGGGCAGGCGAACACTCTCGAGGCTAGTAGATAGTATAGAAATAGGAAAACTTTCTGTAGGAGGTTTAATTTCTTTATCTGATTTTTGAGTCAAAACTCTTTTCTGATTCTGGCATTTCGATTCTGTAATCGATACTCTGCACTTGAATACTAGTATTGTTTCTAATTCCGCTGTAGACTCAGACCCATAAGGGTTATGACTCATCCAATTGTGATAAGTTTGGTATCTGTGTTGAGCGTTAAGTTGACTATGATGCATACATTCTGGGTTTTTATCATGCTTAGTTTCCTAAGAATCATTTAGTAATCTGATCTGTACCGGTAATCTGTAAATATCTGAATATTTCTGATAAGGTTGAGATTTCCAGCTTTGACATTGTCTAAGGAGGGTAATCCTCTGGGTGTCAATCCGATGTTGATTTTGGTCTTCACGGTTGATACTTATGGGAATTTGTCTCTCAACCAAGGTCTAATGGAAACCAAGTTTTTGTTTATCTGCACTCTCTTCCATCACTCGACTGTATCCTATCGATTGAATCTTCGAACTTTAGGTAGAAACTAATGGATGTAAACATGTGTTTGAGACATGTTATGTTTGATGGTTGCAAGTGGATGCAAGTGGTTGCCAGTGGTTGCTCGTTGATGCATATACACACACTAGGAACTAGATCGGCTCGAAAAACACTCTCATACTGCATGTGGATGTGTGGGCATTTTCAATTTTTGTGGATGCAAAATGATTGACTCATCACATGGATGTTGCATATGAATGAATGGATGTCACTCATATAAGAATGATATGTATCAAATATGAAGATTGCATACATGTTGGACTCATGACACTGACATAGTTCGCATTAAGGAGGTCAACTGAATTAGTGGACTGCCTGATCTTTGCATTAGTTAAGGAACATATACACACTTTTGCATATGTTCATACAACATTAGAAGTTTTCTAAGGACAATGGCTGCTTGTAGATGATGGTTGAGTAGATGGATGACTGGATGGTAGGACACATTCTTCTCAACTTGAGGATTTCGGGGACGAAATCCTTTAAGGAGGGGAGAATGTAACACCCCGTATTTTCTGTGATCGTATAAGTATCAAATCATAGAATAATTAAATTATAAATAAGAATCAAGGGAAACAGGTTGAGCCATTGCGTTCGTCTCGAAATTCAGCTTGGAAAAGAGTCCGAGTTTTCGGGAAACGGAGTCCGTATGAGGGAGATATGGCCCTCCGAAGTTTCAGAGAATTTCAGAATCGAAAGCAGCTCGAAAATTCAAATTCAAAATCCCAGAACAGGCTGGGCGGGAAAATTCCCGCCCATGGACCAGGTCGACCTGGGGGTCGACCATAGTGTCGACCTCCCAGGGGCTAGGTCGACCATAGTGTCGACCTCCTAGGGGCCAGGTCGACCATAGTGTCGACCTGGGGGTCGACCTGGCCAGACCAGGTCGACCATAGTGTCGACCTAGGGGTCGACCTGCTCCCGAAACCCAGTTTTTGAACCTGGTTCATTCTATGTATCCGGTCTCGTTTTCTGTCTAGATTCGTCCGCCTAATCCTATATAAACAGCACCCTAGCCTCATTTTCTCTACACAATTTCATTCTGTCTATATTCTGCCTCTGTTCTAATTAAAAATAAAAATGGCATCGCTACTCTACTGGAATCAAAACTTGGACTGATGCATCTTCTTCCAACCTGAATAGAATTAAAAGCTAAATCAAATCTCAAATCAAACTTTAGAGGTACGACAACAATTAAAGAGGAGTAATTCAACATTTCTGCATCAGCAACGGTTTATTATCCTTTCTTAAACCCACGAAAGGCAAGTACAGTTATTTTCCGATATAAACTTTAATTATAATTGTGACATGATTGTAAATCTGAATTTGAGGTTGTGTATGTTCTGTTCTAATCTATTTTATTCTGTATCTCTTTCTTCTTTCTGTTCTATAGCCAGGCTACCACGAGCCTGCGCCAAATCTCATAAGAGATTAACGCATAAACGCTAAACTTTGGGACAAATAATGAACGATGGCATAATTGGACATGGCTAATCTGTGACTAAAAGGACATATGTTGTAAACTAGATTTAGATCTATGCATATTCTGTGAATCAGAAGAAGAGGAACCATTGTATGTTAACATGTGACTTGGGACATTGGACAAAATGCATATTTTGAATTAAGATCTGTTATAATTTAAAGTTCTAGATTGTTGGGCATATTGTTTATATTAACAATTCATGACTTGAGATAAAAAGAGAATATGACTTAGGTGTGAAGATCTATATTAAGATTTGATAACTACTAAATGTGAGTAACACCTAAGTGGGAGATTTTTTTTGAATATATGACATGCATTGAAATCGATGGCTATATTTGGTATAATTTATATGTGAATCTTTTGTACTAGGCAAGTTTAACTAAATTTGGGACATTTGTTATATGGTAAATTATGACGATAATCTGTGCCATGTAAATTAAATGAAAACGTGGGGTATATGATCATATTGTGAGTCATGACAACAATTTAGGCATGCAAACTTAGGCCAAATTTACAATTAGGCAAGATATGTCTATGAAACTTTAAGGAATGATTAAATCTGTTATATTGCCTAATCTACTAGTTCTGTTATATTGCATAATCTGCTAGTTCTGTTATATTGCCTAATCTGCTAGTTCTGTTAAATTGCCTAATCCGTTATTTGCTAAAACTTTTGAATTGCCTAGACTGCTAAATCTGTTATCTGCTAAATCTGTTGAATCGCTTAAACTGCTAGATCTGCTACATGTTGAATTGTCTGATCTGTTGAAACTAGATAATGGTAATCTGAGTATGGAAATCCGTAGGCTCGACCTAAGATTTGGTAGAACATGGAAATTTGATCAATCTGTTATATCCTATGAAGAAGTTTAATATGTTAAATAAACAGAATTAGTCTGATATCTGAAAAATCAGTATTGGAATGAATTGGCTATGACACGAGGTTAGACTCTGTTTGCGGTAGAAGCCTGCCCGGAACCAACCAGCTTAACCAGCGACCGCAAACTGTCAGTCTATTGTGAGAGGTCGCAGGCATAACTAAAATATGCTTAGACACGATGTTAGGTCTGGCTTGTGGCAGAAGTCTGCCCGGAATCGCCTGGCATATCCAACGGCCACAAGCTAACGACCTAATGTGAGAGGTTTGTGCATTAATATTTAATTAATGCAAATCTGGGATAAATATGATGTCTAAAACGTGTTGGGTGGATAGGGTTAAACCAATTGGACTAATGAATTTAACAAACCCGTTTCGTGAATCTGTAGGCCCAATTACAAAGTTAGACAAATATGTAAATCTGTTAAATCCGTATATCTGATCCATTAGTATGAAACTTTGTCTGATCTGTGAACTAGTTGATCTGAACTCTATATGTCT
The DNA here is from genome assembly GCA_030737875.1 of Allium sativum. Classification (NCBI taxonomy): domain Eukaryota; kingdom Viridiplantae; phylum Streptophyta; class Magnoliopsida; order Asparagales; family Amaryllidaceae; genus Allium; species Allium sativum. The sequence continues at coordinate 171,367,313 of CM060921.1, forward strand.
GAACTTGTAAACAAGTTAATCTGAAATCTGTTAGTCTGGGGGATACAAGGTTAGGAGGGAAATTACTTGTGTCATATGTTGTTTGGGACCCATATTAGTCAGTAACCCTTTCTGGTATCAAAACTTTGACCCAACAGTAGGTAGGGTCTAGGCACGCTTACTGAACTAATTATAAGCGGTTCATTCTGATAATGGCGAGGGGTGTTGATGGTGCGTTCCAACCGGGTCATGTGCATGCATGGATCTCGGTCTGCCTCTGAGGACGTAAGACGCCGTGACATCTGTAAATAGGTCTATGCTAATTGGTTGTCACTTTAGGGAGTGATACACCCTACTGTGGGGCCGACACAAGGTATTTATGTATTAGGGAGCCGATCGCTTGGGGTAGGGTTTTAGGGTACACTTAGTTCTGTCTGTTTCTATTGGTACCATTTGTTTCTGTTGGGTGGCAACACCTGTCTGTTTCTGCGTGGTACCGTCTGTTCGGGTGGTAAAGGCCCATTTACTAGTGTACACCTAATTCTACATTCTGTTTCCGTAGGGATTAATCTGTTTCTGTTTCTGTACCTTCTGTTCGGGTGGTAAAGGCCCCTTTATTAGCATTCTGTTTCTATCTGTTTCTGTTCGGGTGGTAAAGGCCCATTATTAGCATTCTGTTTCTGTCTGTTTCTGCTCGGGTGGTAAAGGCCCATTATTAGCATTCTGTTTCTGTCTGTTTCTGTTGGGGTGATAAAGGCCCATTACTAGCATTCTCTTCTGTGGAAATTATTCTATTCCCGTTTCTGTTTCAGTTTAGACATTGGGGTGACACCTAATCATGTTATACTAGTATTAGTGCAGAGAAATGAAAAGTAATATTATTCTGTTTCTTTTGTTTAACCTAAGTACATCTGCTGCTCCTGTTATTGTTATCTCTTATCCAGCTTATTTTCATGTCATAATTATTATTATCTGTTCATATGTTGAAAGTCACTAGAGTTGCCAGACTTTATGTCTGACCTTTTGCTTGTTTTCGCCCCTTTTTCTTTCGTTCCCCCTCCCCCCCAGGTTTTCCAAGGAGGGAACACTTTAGCTTGATCTGGATTTCTTCTGCTTGAAGTACTTAGAGTGCTTAAAGTATGGCTTGACCCTTTATGGCAGCTTCTATGGGGATTATGATTTTAAAGTTTTGTACTCTGATGATTTTCTGAACAAGACTGATATTTATGTACTTGAGTTTTTGGTAAAGATGTAACCAAACTGAATTTTGTTTTCCGCTGTAATAAAGTTATAATTTCCCAAGTATTGTTTATCTGTCTTGTAAATTTCTGTTCTATCTACTAAAACGCTCCACCAATGTTAAGGCATTCCCTTTGTGAGTGACCTTAATGGAGGTGGGGTGTTACACTTGGTATCAGAGCTGAAGGTTACCAGATTGGGTAAGGTTTTTGAAAACTTTTTTCAAAAAGGTTTTAAAAGGAAGTATTTTCAAAAATAAAGTTTATTTTGAAAAACATAATCCCCAAAAAGCCATATATTTATCTTTTCCGTTTTAAATCTTTTTCTTTCGTTCCAGCATGTCTGGGAATCTTAACTTTCCAGAGGGCATGCCAATACCTGGCCGGTTCAGGAGGTACTTAGAGGCTAGGGCCAACGATGCAGGCCCAGCAGATATTCCTCCTCCAACTGCAGCGGTTCCTCCTCCTCCGCCCCCTCCTCGTGCAATTGCTTTTTCAAAAATCTGTAAAGATTTTAGGGCCATGGGTGGAAAGGATTTCAAGGGAACTGAATCATTCGTAAAACCAAGGAACTGGCTCAAAGAAACAGAGGATCTGTTCGTTATCTTCGAGGTGGACGATAGGCAGAAGGTACAATTGGCGGTGTGGTTTCTCAAGGACGAAGCTTCCTATTGGTGGGAAGTCACTAACGCCGAGAGACCGGTTGAAACATGGATGGATTTCAGGACAAGGTTTGAGACGAAATTCCTCTCGCAAGCTGAACGAAGTCTACAACTGGAAAAGTTCTTATCTCTTAAGCAAGGAAGTATGACGGTCAGGGAATACATCAATCAGTTCAACCAACTGGCTAGGTTCAGACTAGATTTAGTCAACACCCAGCATAAAAAGGCTCTCCGCTTTGTTAAAGGATTGAACGAGCCACTGCACAGCCTAGCCATGACCCATGTACCCATGGGAGCGACTTACGAGAGATTGGTGGATATGGCACTACTGCACGAGGAAGACAACGACAAGAAAGAGGCAAAGAAGGAAGAACCACAGAACAAGAAAGCATGGCCCAAAAAGGAAAAACAAAAGAAGGATGAAAAGTCTGAAGATAAGAAGGAGAAAAAGTGCTTTACTTGTGGAAGCTCGACTCATCTAAACAAGGATTGCAGAAAAAGAAAGGGCACTTGCTTCAACTATGGTGAGATGGGACACTTCACTAGGGACTGCCCGAAGAAACGAGGGCAAGGGCAGAGGGCAGGACCAACTTCTGGAGGGCATGCGAACACTCTCGAGGCTAGTAGATAGTATAGAAATAGGAAAACTTTCTATAGGAGGTTTAATTTCTTTATCTGATTTTTGAGTCAAAACTCTTTTCTGATTCTGGCATTTCGATTCTGTAATCGATACTCTGCACTTGAATACTAGTATTGTTTCTAATTCCGCTGTAGACTCAGACCCATAAGGGTTATGACTCATCCAATTGTGATAAATTCGGTATCTGTGTTGAGCGTTAAGTTGACTATGATGCATACATTCTGGGTTTTTATCATGCTTAGTTTCCTAAGAATCATTTAGTAATCTGATCTGTACCGGTAATCTGTAAATATCTGAATATTTCTGATAAGGTTGAGATTTCCAGCTTTGACATTGTCTAAGGAGGGTAATCCTCTGGGTGTCAATCTGATGTTAATTTTGGTCTTCGCGGTTGATACTTATGGGAATTTGTCTCTCAACCAAGGTCTAATGGAAACCAAGTTTTTGTTTATCTGCACTCTCTTCCATCACTCGACTGTATCCTATCGATTGAATCTTCGAACTTTAGGTAGAAACTAATGGATGTAAACATGTGTTTGAGACATGTTATGTTTGATGGTTGCAAGTGGATGCAAGTGGTTGCCAGTGGTTGCTCGTTGATGCATATACACACGCTAGGAACTAGATCGGCTCGAAAAACACTCTCATACTGCATATGGATGTGTGGGCATTTTCAATTTTTGTGGATGCAAAATGATTGACTCATCACATGAATGTTGCATATGAATGAATGGATGTCACTCATATAAGAATGATATGTATCAAATATGAAGATTGCATACATGTTGGACTCATGACACTGACATAGTTCGCATTAAGGAGGTCAACTGAATTAGTGGACCGCCTGATCTTTGCTTTAGATAAGGAACATATACACACACTTTTGCATATGTTCATACAACATTAGAAGTTTTCTAAGGACAATGGATGCTTGTGGATGATGGTTGAGTAGATGGATGACTGGATGGTAGGACACATTCTTCTCAACTTGAGGATTTCGGGGACGAAATCCTTTAAGGAAGGGAGAATGTAACACCCCGTATTTTCTGTGATCGTATAAGTAACAAATCATAGAATAATTAAATTATAAATAAGAATTAAGGGAAACAGGTTGAGCCATTGCGTTCGTCTCGAAATTCAGCTTGGAAAAGAGTCCGAGTTTTCGGGAAACGGAGTCCGTATGAGGGAGATATGGCCCTCCGAAGTTTCAGAGAATTTCTGAATCGAAAGCAGCTTGAAATTCAAATTCAAAATCCCAGAACAGGCTGGGCGGGAAAATTCCCGCCCATGGACCAGGCCGACCTGGGGGTCGACCATAGTGTCGACCTCCCAGGGGCTAGGTCGACCATAGTGTCGACCTCCCAGGGGCTAGGTCGACCATAGTGTCGACCTGGGGGTCGACCTGGCCAGACCAGGTCGACCATAGTGTCGACCTAGGGGTCGACCTGCTCCCGAAACCCAGTTTTTGAACCTGGTTCATTCTATGTATCCGGTCTCGTTTTCTATCTAGATTTGTCCGCCTAATCCTATATAAACGGCACCCTAGCCTCATTTTCTCTACACAATTTCATTCTGTCTATATTCTGCCTCTGTTCTAATTAAAAATAAAAATGGCATCGCTACTCTACTGGAATCAAAACTTGGACTGATGCATCTTCTTCCAACCTGAATAGAATTAAAAGCTAAATCAAATCTCAAATCAAACTTTAGAGGTACGACAACAATTAAAGAGGAGTAATTCAACATTTCTGCATCAGCAACGGTTTATTATCCTTTCTTAAACCCACGAAAGGCAAGTACAGTTATTTTCCGATATAAACTTTAATTATAATTGTGACATGATTGTAAATCTGAATTTGAGGTTGTGTATGTTCTGTTCTGATCTATTTTATTCTGTATCTCTTTCTTCTTTCTGTTCTATAGCCAGGCTACCACGAGCCTGTGCCAAATCTCATAAGAGATTAACGCATAAACGCTAAACTTTGGGACAAATAATGAACGATGGCATAATTGGACATGGCTAATCTGTGACTAAAAGGACATATGTTGTAAACTAGATTTAGATCTATGCATATTCTGTGAATCGGAAGAAGAGGAACCATTGTATGTTAACATGTGACTTGGGACATTGGACATAACGCATATTTTGAATTAAGATCTGTTATAATTTGAAGTTCTAGATTGTTGGGCATATTGTTTATATTAACAATTCATGACTTGAGATAAAAAGAGAATATGACTTAGGTGTGAAGATCTATATTAAGATTTGATAACTACTAAATGTGAATAACACCTAAGTGGGAGATATTTTTTGAATATATGACATGCATTGAAATCGATGGCTATATTTGGTATAATTTATATGTGAATCATTTGTACTAGGCAAGTTTAACTAAATTTGGGACATGTGTTATATGGTAAATTATGACCATAATCTGTGCCTTGTAAATTAAATGAAAACGTGGGGTATATGATCATATTGTGAATCATGACAACTATTTAGGCATGCAAACTTAGGCCAAATTTACAATTAGGCAAGATATGTCTATGAAACTTTAAGGAATGATTAAATCTGTTATATTGCCTAATCTGCTTGTTTTGTTATATTGCCTAATCTGCTAGTTCTGTTATATTGCCTAATTAGCTAGTTCTGTTAAATTGCCTAATCCGTTATTTGCTAAACTGTTGAATTGACTAGACTGCTAAATCTGTTATCTGCTAAATCTGTTGAATCTCTTAAACTGCTAGATGTGCTACATGTTGAATTATCTGATCTGTTGAAACTAGATAATGGAAATCTGAGTATGGAAATCCGTAGGCTCGACCTAAGATTTGGTAGAACATGGAAATTTGATTAATTTGTTATATCCTATGAAGAAGTTTAATCTGTTAAATAAACAGAATTAGTCTGATATCTGAAAAATCTGTATTGGAATGAATTGGCTACGACACGAGGTTAGACTCTGTTTGCGGTAGAAGCCTGCCCGGAACCAACCGGCTTAACCAGCGACCGGAAATGGTCAGTCTAATGTGAGAGGTCGTAGGCATAACTAAAATATGCTTAGACACGAGGTTAGGTCTGGCTTGTGGCAGAAGTCTGCCCGGAACCGCCCGGCATACCCAGCGGCCACAAGCTACCGACCTAATGTGAGAGGTCTGTGCATTAATATTTAACTAATGCAAATCTGGGATAAATATGATGTCTAAAACGTGTTGGGTGGATAGGGTTAAACCAATTGGACTAATGAATTTAAAAAACCCGTTTCGTGAATCTGAAGGCCCAATTACAAAGTTAGACAAATCTGTAAATCTGTTAAATCCGTATATCTGATCCGTTAGTCTGAAAACTTATCTGATCTATGAACTAGTTGATCTGAACTTTGTATGTCTGAACTTGTAAACAAGTTAATCTGAAATCTGTTAGTCTGGAGGACACAAGGTTAGGAGGGAAATTACTTGTGTCGTCTGTTTTTTGGGACCCATATTAGTCAGTAACCCTTTCTGGTATCAAAACTTTGACCCAACAGTAGGTAGGGTCCGGGCACGCTTAATGAACTAATTATAAGTGGTTCATTCTGATAATGGCGAGGTGTGTTGATGGTGCGTTCCAACCGGGTCATGCGCGTGCATCGATCCCAGTCTGCCTCTGAGGATGTAAGAGGCCGTTACATCTGTAAATAGGTCTATGCCAATTGGTTGCCACTTTAGGGAGTGATGCACCCTACTGTGGGGCCGACACAGGGTATTTATGTATTAGGGAGCCGATCGCTTAGGGTAGGGTTTTAGGGTATACTTAGTTCTGTCTGTTTCTGTTGGTACCGCCTGTTTCTGTTGGGTGGCAACGCCTGTCTGTTTCTGCGTGTTACCGTCTGTTCGGGTGGTAAAGGCCCATTTACTAGTGTACACCTAATTCTACATTCTGTTTCCGTAGGGATTAATCTGTTTCTGTTTCTGTACCTTCTATTCGGGTTGTAAAGGCCCCTGTATTTGCATTCTGTTTCTGTCTGTTTCTGTTCGGGTGGTAAAGGCCCATTATTAGCATTCTGTTTCTGTCTGTTTCTGTCTATTTCTGTTCGGGTGGTAAAGCCCCATTATTAGCATTCTGTTTCTGTCTGTTTCTGTTGGGGTGATAAAGGCCCATTACTAGCATTCTTTTCTGTGGAAATTATTCTGTTCCCGTTTCTGTTTCAGTTTAGACATTGGGGTGACACCTAATCCTGTTATACTAGTATTAGTGCAGAGAAATGAAAAGTAATATTATTCTGTTTCTTCTGTTTAACCTAAGTACATATGTTGCTCCTGTTACTATTATCTCTTATCCAGCTTATTTTCACATCATAATTATTATTATCTGTTCATATGCTGAAAGTCACTGGACTTGCCAGACTTTATGTCTGACCTTGCTTGTTTTCACCCATTTTTCTTCCGCTTCCCCCCCAGGTTTTCCAAGGAGGGAAAACTTTAGCTTGATCTGGATTTCTTCTGCTTGAAGTACTTAGAGTGCTTAAAGTATGGCTTGACCCTTTATGGCAGCTTCTGTGGGGATTATGATTTTAAAGTTTTGTACTCTGATGATTTTCTGAACAAGACTGATATTTATGTACTTGAGTTTTTGGTAAAGATGTAACCAAACTGATTTCTATTTTCCGCTGTAATAAAGTTATAATTTCTCAAGTATTGTTTATCTGTCTTGTAAATTTCTGTTCTGTCTACTAAAACGCTCCACCAAAGTTTAGGCATTCCCTTTGCGAGTGACCTTAATGGAGGTGGGGTGTTACAACAATCTGGTTTGTTGAGAGAACACTTAAGGCATACACTCATAATCATTGCATAACTTGGCGATTTGTCTGAAATCGCGACTTGACCGGTCTAATTTATTTCTCTTATCAGGTGATATGGCTAGGGGTCAGGGAGGATGAAGTCGCGGATCTGGAGACCTGCGTCAATCTCAAAGTGCTTTTCTTGGTTCCTTTAGGAGAGGGGCTAGTTTGTATGGTGATGCACCACCTTCACAAGACCGTAGTGGCGGAAGCCGCGAACCTGACTTACCCTTATTGCCTTCGTTTCCTCCTCCCCCTACTCCAACCCGAGTGTCTGCGGGAGATTCCCGTCATGACATAGGGGGATCGAGGCGCGTGTCATCAACAACTCCTTCTTGCACAACCCTCGAGGTTCCTGTTCATTCTACCAGGAGAAAGGAGTCGTCGCTTGTTGGGACAAGGTCGAGTGCGGCGACTATGATAGAGATGAGAGACCTGACAAAGGCTCAGGTTTCAGAAATATGGTAGAGGATCAGAAGGCTTTCTTGAAGTATTACTTCCCACGTCACTACTTTGATGAGCTGAAGTTTATTCCCAATCTCCACCCTGCCCCATCTAGGGAGTCTAGGGAAATATGGATGCACGTGAAGGCTACGTATCACCAGGCTAATGAACTCACCAAGTATTCTATCATCTCTCAGAGTTGATCAAGAAGAAGTACATGGAGCTGCTTAACCAACCACTGACTATTGATTGCGAGAAGACCATCGTTGCCACTCTAAAAAAGGAGATAGGTAAGTCCGCCTACCAGTATTTGGGAAATTTCCATTACTCATTCTTGTTCCTTTGAATGCTAATTCTCGGATCTTACTGTTTTCAGTTGAGATGAGACAAGGGTATGAAACACTCAAAAGGGAGACCAATCACTCCCGCGCTGTTTTCACGGAGACTATAGCTGACCTCACCACTCAGAATATTGCCCTAAAGAGGGACAAGGCCGAAGTGGATAAAGTATGCGCCGAGCTGGAAAAGGAAAACGCGTGAGTCTTCGATCTCCAAACTAACAACAATGCTCTGAGAGCGGAGAATGATAATCTGAAAAAGTAGCTCGAGGAGATGAGAAAGGCCAAGGAGGACGCAGAGGCCAGTAATCGGGATGCGCTTTGCACAATGGATGGACTGAGAGCAGCACACCTGCGAAAAGTGAAACAATTGAAAGAGTAGCTAGCGTATGCAATGCTTCTAGCACAATGGTCTGTGGAGGGGGACATCCAAAACATGTTTGTTAAAGTTCTAAGGTTTCATGGGCTTTCATAGGTCGAGGATTATCCCCGTGAACTAGCTCGAACATGGGAGAGGTTAATTCCATACGAAACCCACTTACACTAAGTGGATGTCATGTCCTTGGATGAACGATAGCTTATGATTGATCTCTTGATTGCTGAGGAGCGAGAGAAGCTGGAGGAGGGTAAGAGATTGTTGCTTGAGGATGTCGAGTGAGAGAGGCTGGAGAGTCTCGGTACTGAGAAAGGGAAAGCTGTTATGTCTGAGAGTGTTAGGGTTATTGAGACATTTACAGAGGCAAGCTCCTATTGTCCATTTGCCTCTGAATCGGTGGTGGTGAGCGGTCCCGCAACCTTGATTCGAACTTCGACTGAGTATGACCCGGGTCACCCCAGGCTGGGAGAGGTCGGGTTCACATTGCCTATGGCACCGAGTGCCCCTTCTATTCTTCCCATGCTCTCCCTGACTGGAGGTAAATTCCCTTTACAATGCATCCCAAAGGATGATGTGATTATCGAATTCACTAACTATATGATTGTGTTTTTACCATGCGGCCTTTTCTGAACTGACCATGTCATCGCGCCCTGTCCCCGTGGTCCTACAAGTGATAGAGTCTGTGCGAGAGCCTACGGAAGCACAGTCTGGAGGAGGACGGGATCAGCTAGATACCTTCTCGGATATACGGATAACCACTAGTCTTTATGAGGGTCTGATGGATGAAGGGGAGACGGTTGATGGACAGAGCTTTCACGTCAGAGGTCCGGTGGAGGCCGATGTGACTTCGATGGCAGCTATGGTAGAAGCTCAAAAAGCCAAGATGATGGCTAAGAGAGAAGAAGTGGAGGAGAAGCGGGAGCATGATGAGGCTGCCAGGAGGGAGGTCTTGGCACAGACTAGGTAGGATGCTGAGGCAAGAGCTGATGACACAGTTGCCAAGAGGAAGGTCGATGATGAGGCCGAGAGGCTGGTGATGAGGAAGCACAATGGAGGACTACTGAGTCCCTTGAGAAAGGCAAGGTTGGTGATGTCATGCCACATAAGTCCTTGAAGCTCGATGCGCGGCAGGTCGCCAAAGAGGCCAAGGAGAAAGCTGAGCGGGAAGGCATGGTGGTACCGAAAGTGAGTGACGTTGTGGTCGGCCACACTGCTGGGAGTGCCCCAAGCCCACGCCGCATGCCCCTCTCATCGATATTACCGAGGTCTCAAGTGGCAATGGACCGGGCGAGAGGCGTGTCTCGGCTTCTCATGAATCGACCACTTCTCGGAGGGCCCGAGATGGAAAGAACGAGTCTGGTAAAAAGAGGCCCGAGGCAAAGGATGGACCGTCGAGCGCTGAATCTGCTAAAAAGCAAAAGCACAAGAGGAAGAAGCATGATTGTAACAACCCGAAAATCTGGGCCAGTTTAAAATTTTTATTTTAGCAATTTTAGCGAATTTTGATTATTTAAAATGAATTATTTTAAATAATAACGACGAGAAATTTATTTTGAAATGAATTCGAACGTATATATTTATACGCGTCGTCATTAGAATATAAATAATTATATATAATTACAAAAGGAATTGAAAATGGCGCGGTAGTTCGATAATTCGATTTCAAACTTCAAATGACTGTACCGGGTGCAAAACAATCCGGATTTTAGTGAAACCAAAAATAATGGAATCTAATTGTGAATATCTTTCCAATGAATCCGAAAAATCAAGATTTCATAGCGGGAATCAAAAGATATGTCCAGTTGAAAATTCTGAATAGTCGCTATAGAATTCAGGCCCTTAAAAATGGAAATTTTGCAAACGACCTCGGAATTCGACGGAACCACTTTTGTTGGGTCCGTGATGTAAAGTTATTGCTAGGTTTCAAATTTCATAATTTTTCAAATCAATATGTGAGCGTGGCAAAAGAAAACGCGTTTGACCAGTTTCAGTTGATTTTAATCGACTGGAAAATGGCCATTTTTCCAACGGTCTCAGAATTCGGCGAAACTAGTTTTGTTAGGACCGTATCGTCGATACGAACCTAGAAAATATTTTTCTGGAATTTTTCGGGTTCGTATGTGACCCCGGTAAATTGAAATGTACGTTTAAAATTCAATATAGTGATTTAAATGTAAATTAAACGGAAGCTGATCGAAACGATCGAATCAGCTTATGATACATATCCCATTGTGTTCGGAATGGGGGTAATTAGCTATGGACGACAGGAGGTGGGAGGGATTTCGAGTTCGAAAATAAAAGCTGCTTTTTGGAATTAAATAAAATAAATAAATTAAAATTAAAATAAATCCCTCCCTCCCCTTATCTCCTCATCCCCCCCCAATCTGTTTCATTTCAGAAAATCGAATAGAAAGAGGAAAAATTTCAATCGCCCCCCTGTCAGAGCGCGCATCCATTCACCGCCTAAGCCCCCCCCCCCCCCCCCCCCCCGTCGATCTTCCACCTGCTACGCCAGTCCTCCAATGGATGCTCTGCCCCCTTCCCTCCTCGACTCCCTTCCGGTTGCTCGCGAGAGAAACCCGCACCGTCGCCCCTCGTTCAGGGCCGCCACCGAAGTCTTCCATCACCCCCTCCGTCGATCCGAAACCTCCCTACCCTCCGGCCTCCACTCCCCTTTCTTCCTACTCCACTGACGAACACCAGACGAGACCGCCAATTCCGCCACACCCCCTTCGCCTCCTGAGCCCGTCAGCACCCTCCCCCACTCCGAAAACAACTGTAAGTTTTTAATTATATTTTATTCAGTTGTTTATTTTAATTTATTCAGTGTAATTAATTTAAATTTAAAAATAAAGGTCAGTTTTTATACATAGTGGCATGAGGAAATTTAGACCTTTATTGTATGAGTATAGAAATGAAAGTACGTTTTTTTATGTGTTAACATCTGAAATTTTATATTGTAGGAGAGTAAAAATATGATTTTTATATATTGAACATCGAAGTAAAAATATGATTTTTATATATTGAACATCGAAGTAAAATTATGATTTTTATATATTGAACATCGAAGTAAAAATATGATTTTTATATATTGAACATCGAAGTAAAAATATGATTTTTATATATTGAACATCGAAGTAAAAATTTGATTTTTATATATTGAATAGCGTAGTGAAAATTCAATTTTTATATATATAGTGGCTACGGGCAACAAAAGTGATAAGAGAGGAGAACAGTGAAGATTTCCTGCATTGGAAGTGCCGTGGAAGTTGGATAGCTATCTGTGAGAACTTCTCACCTTTCAATTTAATTTTTCTAGTTATAAATATATACTAGGATGCAGACGGTGTTTAGTAGCACCCGACATCCGTCATCCACAGACCATGGATGGCTTGTTTGTTTAATTGTTTGGTTGTGTAGTTGGTTAGATTATTTGGTTTGAATTGAATTGTTTGGTGAAATGAAATTGATTTGTTTGATGTGTGAATGGCGTGGGCCTTCACTAGACCGGGGATAAGGCTAGGCCTCGTCACGTTTCTAGTATCGTGCCGTTATGCCGCCGAAATTTTCTAAAAATAAGTTAGAAAAATAAAGATAACATTTTATTTTGTAAATGAACAGAATAAAAATTCATAGGTTGAATAAAATAGTTTGATCGTTAAAAATATAATTTCTAACGTGAATGTGAATAAATAAATATTCATTTACAAACCGGACGGTTTGTTTATGTACACCTATTTGAAGGACATTGATTGGGACGATAAATTTTACACATCGCCCAACTGCACAAACAAAAATTTGTGTTTGATTGCTTGAAACCCCACACGGGTATTGGGATGATATTTGACGTACACTAATCCCGATTGTTTAGTTGTATGTCGACCGATTGATTGACAGGCTGTTATAAGCGTTGAATATTTATATTTGATGCTTATACAGTGTAGAATGCATTTTGGATGATGGTTGATTATTCATCGTTGTTGATATATACATGTGTTGTAGAAAATCCATATAATTAACATTATATGGTAATTGTATGGGCCTCATTCCAGTTTTGAAATAGAAATGTTTGAAATGAAATATTTGAATAGAAATATTTGAAAAAGAAATATTTGAAGTAGAATATTTGAAAATAGGAATATATGAAGCCGTATTGATTAGATTGACGCCATTTTGACGTGAACGATATTTATATCGATTTTATTCATTTTATAATGAATATCGAAAGTGATTTCAAAATCTGATATTTTGAAAAGAATTGAATATAAATAGATTCGAATTGAAATTGAATATAAATGAATTCGAATTGAAATTGAATATAAATAGATTCGAATTGGAATTGAATATAAATGAATTCGAATTGAAATTGAATATGAAGTTAAAACCGTTTTGAAAATGAATTTAAAATGATTTATAAAGCACGTTTTGAATTGAAATCGACGAAGTATATATTATATATTATATATATATATATATATAATATAATGGCCTGAATAGAACGCGCCGCGCCGTGGCAGTTCGTGAATTTCGACCATTTATTTCAAACGGACATTACGGGAGATCCGACCGTCGGTTCTCCTAAAACCGGAACTGTTGGGTTCGCATCGAAAAGAGCTTTCTAACGAGTACTTGAAATTCAAAATCTAACGGTTGGATTTGGAGATACGTCCAAATACAATTTGAAAAAGGTCGCTATAAGTGCAGTTCGATGGCCGTTGATGGAAATCGACTGTACGGGCCTGGATAAAATTATTAAAAATAATAATAATTTGTGTAAAATCATAAGAAATGATTTAGAAAGGATTGGAATGAAAAACTCCATATTTGAAAAGATAAAAATAGTTTTTATCGAAATGAACTAGTTTTGAACTAGAATTATAATTCTATTTATTTTTAAATAAATAAATCGAATTTGAAATGGATTTGAAAATAACCAGAATTTCCAATAATTATATTGGAATGGATCTGAATCGAAATTGTCTTTGGATTATTTCGATGTTGGATTTCGTGATGATACAGATATTGTTATGGGAATTTGAAAAATACAGATGTATATATCGTTATTTCCAATACGATATTTGTTAGTCGTCGGATTTGATATTGAATATAAGCCGGTATATTTTCTATTCAGAGCCTTGTGTTTAATATCAAATGTGATTTGGGTTCGTCGTGAATGGTGTCTTCATTAACACTGTTCTTGAACCCAGTTGAGAAAAGATTAAATCTTTTTATTTGGATTTAATGAAGTGTACCAATTAAATAATATTTAATTGAATTGATATTGATTTTTGGGTTTATCGTGAACAGTGTTCTTAAATAACACTTGTTCTTTAACCCGATAATTAATGGAATGATATTTTGGGTTTATCGTGAACAGTGTTCTTAAATAACACTTGTTCTTTAACCCGATAATTAATGGAATGATATTTTGGGTTTATTGTGAACAGTGTTCTTAAATAACACTTGTTCTTTAACCCGATAATTAATGGAATGATATTTTGGGTTTACCGTGAACCGTGTTTTAAATGACACTGATTCTTTAACCCAGTCAAAGATTAAAACTAAGTAGAGTTTTAATGAATCTTTAATTAGATTGAAATAATCGAAATGGAGTATCACCAGTTTTGCTCCAGGCGATAGTTAAATCTTTAATTAGATTTGAACGTGAAATGGTAATTGAACTTACCGGTAACACCGTGGTGTTAGATATGAAGTAAGACCCGTTTTACTTCATGGGATGAATAGGTTGGGATTGGGAAATTAAAACAAATGGTTACTTCGGTAAGTTTCGTTAATCCCGACTAATTTGAATTGATATTCACAAGTAGATTAAAGAATAAATTAAAGAATTTATCTTGGATAAAATTAATGGGAACCTTTCCCTATGAATGTGAAATTCAGAAACTAACTGTCGGTTAGCTAAGCAGAATGGTTTCCTGGATATTGATCTGATGTTGGTTTCGGCCTTCGGGGTTAATATTTGGGAAATTATTCTCTTGATTAATTTACGGTTAGTGACTGATGAATTGGAATGAGGCGTATGTTATGTTTGTGTAACACTTATTTAAAATATACGCGAGTTATTCGGAAAGACCGGGTTTATCCCATTCTGAATAACTGATACGACGATAAGTCGAAGATGAAGACGATGGTCGAAGACCGGAGATCTTCACGTCGTTTGGGTGATTACTGATGATCTTGATTGGGCTGTACACCCAAGAAGATGGAAACAGTTAGTGATCGTCCAGACGTACTTGGAGATCGATGGATATGCGGGGTACTAGGTGCCTCCGGTTTCGTTCAGACCCAGAACGGACTTGTAAATGGACTGTGTGTCTGACATTGGATTTTAGTCCGTGTGATTGATCTCTATTAAATATATATATCTGTTTGGCGGTGGAGAATTTATTCTCTTGCTTAACGCCCTTCTCTGAGACGTACGAGCTCAGGGGTTATATATTGATGGATATCAAACGCATGGAGTGAATTGCCTGTGTGGCATACCTAAGTGGCAATTGATCGAGGCTTCTGTTGAAAAGCAAAGTCTTGTGGTTGATGATCGAAGCACGGCCTTTGTGGCGTAGCTTTGTGTAACGTTTACTTCGCGAGTTTCACACCCGGTATGAACCAAAAACGGGAGACGGACCTCAGGGAGGGCATGCGTTTCCTTCTAGCTAAAAGGTGGCGTCAGTGGTTTTACACGCCCTGACCAGTTTGACTTATGTGGTTGTTGCTGTTGCGAGGCGCCTCGGTTATATCGGTTTCGGCCGATGCATTCTGGTCGGCAGACGGACCAGACTTACGCCCCAAAGGGCGGCGAAACGCAGTGTTCAGGCATTTTAATCCACATCGGTGGACCGGCCCTGTCGCTCCAAGGGTCACTCGAGCTCTGATCCTGAGACTCGGGCTAGACAGTCTCGAATCGGTAGAGGACGATCCCTAGCCTCGGTTCATAGATGGAAATCCAACTTCCAAATACGTGACTTTTGCGGTTTTATTTGTAGAACTAGTATGGCGACATGATATATGGTACCCATGCCGCCTATGATTGATACTTATAATTTGAAGTTGTTTTATACACTATGGACTTATTATAGTATCAAATGATTTGTTTCAAACGTATCAAGCATTCTTTGGCTGTTATAAGGGAAAACCCTATCCCCCGGCTTGCGCTGCATTGTGTGATAGAACCTGGGTCTTATAACAGATTCATTTTTCTTTATTTAGCATTGCGCTGTTTGTTTCATGCACTGGTATTCTTGGGAGGAAACCCGTTCCGTGTTATACGGCGTGGTCCCTTGATTTACTGAACTTTAAAATAAAGAATAATAACTGTTTTAGTTCTCACACCAGTCACAAGAATGACCTGGGGTTTATTGTTTTAACCTAAACTATGGGTGCCCTTATTTTTGACACGGGCAGCTAGTAGTTTTGGTTTTGCAGATTTATATTCACAGGATCCTGGTTTACAGCTGGAACGATATCCGGAAAGCTTTGTATCCGTGTATCTCTTCTAGTTGTGTATTGTATTATTTTCCGCTGCTATGTAATTTATTGTAATCTCTGATATTTCTATGTAATATTTATTTGTTTATACTCTGTATATTCTTGTAATCTGATGCATTGTTGTAATATACAATGAAATGTTCTTCCGTCTGCGTTCTAATTTGTCGTGTTCTCAAAACAATTCGTTCTTTCTCTTCTCTTCGGAGGCCGGGGAAGTTCGGGTCGTTTCATCGTGGTATCAGAGCTTTGGTTTACAAAGCTCGGAGAACAAGGCACATTAGAACCATACGAAAAAATTCATCAGATATTGGATTAGTAATATCTAAGGGAATGACTCGTTAGAGATGGGATCAGTAATATCCTAGAACGAGTGTGAAGAGTATATTTTTAAAATGAAAACAAATTTTTGTTTTGAAAATTTAAATCAATTATTCGTATTTGGTTATTTATTTATATTGATGTGGACAATCCAGTATATATAGATTTTGCGTATACGTCTGATCCGCGGGTATTCAAAGTTTTAATATATTGGATAGATATAGCATCACACTCTAGTCGCCCGAAGATGATATTGATGATAGCGATCGCATCATCAACATTTATGTTCGAGTTTCGAAGGTGTGATTTTCTATATATTTCCATTAGACTGGTGTGAGAACCAAAACTAATATAGCTAGAATACATTGTTGTGATTTGGCATCAAAACATGATTTTCTTTATATATATCAAAATTATGAATTTGAAACGTTAATCCACTAATTGATTGATGTTTGTGTTGTTTGTTTAATTGTTTGATAATTTTGAACCATTATGCCTAATTTGATCAAATAATGAATTGTATTGAAATTTGGTCGCATTTGCTTGCATATACTTGTACTTACATTGAACAGGTCATAGCAAGGAGGCTAGAGCAGAGAATAAAATTTGATTGCCCGACAAATAGGTACATGTTTACTACATAATTTACTGTTTTGTTTGGGTGATGATGATTTTATGAGCCTATTGGCTAGCCGCTTGGCTTTTTCTTTTTCTTTTTGAGATCAGAAGGCCTATATGGCAATTTCGGGATTTTCCCGTGGCTCCCGGTGCAGGGGAGGTTATGGCGAAATTTTTCGAAAATTTAGGGTGTTAGCCAAATTTTTGAAATTTTTGAAAATTCTCAGAAACTGAAAAGTTGGAGAATGGAAGCCAAATCGAACGTAGAGTTGATTAATCAAACCACTTTCGACTTTGTTCCTTTTCGGGGATGAAAAGTTTTAAGTGGGGGAGATTGTAACAACCCGAAAATTTGGGCCAGTTTAAAAATTTTATTTTAGCAATTTTAGCGAATTTTGATTATTTAAAATGAATTATTTTAAATAATAACGACGAGAAATTTATTTTGAAATGAATTCGAACGTATATATTTATACGCGTCGTCATTAGAATATAAATAATTATATATAATTATAAAAGGAATTGAAAATGGCGCGGTAGTTCGATAATTCGATTTCAAACTTCAAATGACTGTACCGGGCGCAAAACAATCCGGATTTTAGTGAAACCAAAAACAATGGAATCTAATTGTGAATATCTTTCCAATGAATCCGAAAAATCAAGATTTCATAGCGGGAATCAAAAGATATGTCCAGTTGAAAATTCTGAATAGTCGCTATAGAATTCAGGCCCTTAAAAATGGAAATTTTGCAAACGACCTCAGAATTCGACGGAACCACTTTCGTTGGGTCCGTGATGTAAAGTTATTGCTGGGTTTCAAATTTCATAATTTTTCAAATCAATATGTGAGCGTGGCAAAAGAAAACGCGTTTGACCAGTTTTGGTTGATTTTAATCGACTGGAAAATGGCCATTTTTCCAACGGTCTCAGAATTCGGCGAAACTAGTTTTGTTAGGACCGTATCGTCGATACGAACCTAGAAAATATTTTTCTGGAATTTTTCGGGTTTGTATGTGACCCCGGTAAATTGAAATGTACGTTTAAAATTCAATGTAGTGATTTAAATGTAAATTAAACGGAAACTGATCGAAACGATCGAATCAGCTTACGATACATATCCCATTGTGTTCGGAATGGGGGTAATTAGCTATGGACGACAGGCGGTGGGCGGGATTTCGAGTTCGAAAATAAAAGCTGCTTTTTGGAATTAAATAAAATAAATAAATTAAAATTAAAATAAATCCCTCCCTCCCCTTATCTCCTCAGGCCCTCCCCCCCCCCCAATCTGTTTCATTTCAGAAAATCGAATAGAAAGAGGAAAAATTTCAATCGCCCCCTGTCAGAGCGCGCATCCATCCACCGCCTAAGCCCCCCCCCCCCCCCCCGTCGATCTTCCACCTGCTACGCCAGTCCTCCAATGGATGCTCCGCCCCCTTCCCTCCTCGACTCCCTTCCGGTTGCTCGCGAGAGAAACCCACACCGTCGCCCCTCGTTCAGGGCCGCCACC
The DNA here is from genome assembly GCA_030737875.1 of Allium sativum. Classification (NCBI taxonomy): domain Eukaryota; kingdom Viridiplantae; phylum Streptophyta; class Magnoliopsida; order Asparagales; family Amaryllidaceae; genus Allium; species Allium sativum. The sequence continues at coordinate 171,385,759 of CM060921.1, forward strand.
GAAGTCTTCCATCACCCCCTCCGTCGATCCGCAACCTCCCTACCCTCCGGCCTCCACTCCCCTTTCTTCCTACTCCACTGACGAACACCAGACGAGACCGCCAATTCCTGCCACACACCCTTCGCCTCCTGAGCCCGTCAGCACCCTCCCCCACTCCGAAAACAACTGTAAGTTTTTAATTATATTTTATTTAGTTATTTATTTTAATTTATTCAGTGCAATTAATTTAAATTTAAAAATAAAGGTCAGTTTTTATACATAGTGGCATGAGGAAATTTAGACCTTTATTGTATGAGTATAGAAATGAAAGTACGTTTTTTTTATGTGTTAACATCTGAAATTTTATATTGTAGGAGAGTAAAAATATGATTTTTATATATTGAACATCGAAGTAAAAATATGATTTTTATATATTGAACGTCGAAGTAAAAATATGATTTTTATATATTGAACATCGAAGTAAAAATATGATTTTTATATATTGAACATCGAAGTAAAAAATATGATTTTTATATATTGAACATCGAAGTAAAAATATGATTTTTATATATTGAACATCGAAGTAAAAATTTGATTTTTATATATTGAATAGCGTAGTGAAAATTCAATTTTTATATATATAGTGGCTACAGGCAACAAAAGTGATAAGAGACGAGAACAGTGAAGATTTCCTGCATTGGAAGTGCCGTGGAAGTTGGATAGCTATCTGTGAGAACTTCTCACCTTTCAATTTAATTTTTCTAGTTATAAATATATACTAGGATGCAGACGGTGTTTAGTAGCACCCGACACCCGTCATCCACAGACCATGGATGGCTTGTTTGTTTAATTGTTTGGTTGTGTAGTTGGTTAGATTATTTGGTTTGAATTGAATTGTTTGGTGAAATGAAATTGATTTGATTGATGTGTGAATGGCGTGGGCCTTCACTAGACCGGGGATAAGGCTAGGCCTCGTTCTGTTTCTAGTATCGTGCCGTTATGCCGCCGAAATTTTCTAAAAATAAGTTAGAAAAATAAAGATAACATTTTATTTTGTAAATGAACAGAATAAAAATTCAAAGGTTGAATAAAATAGTTTGATCGTTAAAAATATAATTTCTAACGTGAATGTGAATAAATAAATATTCATTTACAAACCGGACGGTTTGTTTATGTACACCTATTTGAAGGACATTGATTGGGACGATAAATTTTACACATCGCCCAACTGCACAAACAAAAATCTGTGTTTGATTGCTTGAAACCCCACACGGGTATTGGGATGATATTTGATGTACACTAATCCCGATTGTTTAGTTGTATGTCGATCGATTGATTGACAGGCTATTATAAGCGTTGAATATTTATATTTGATGCTTATACAGTGTAGAATGCACTTTGGATGATGGTTGATTATTCATCGTTGTTGATATATACATGTGTTGTAGAAAATCCATATAATTAACATTATATGGTAATTGTTTGGGCCTCATTCCAGTTTTGAAATAGAAATGTTTGAAATGAAATATTTGAATAGAAATATTTGAAAAAGAAATATTTGAAGTAGAATATTTGAAAATAGGAATATATGAAGCCGTATTGATTAGATTGACGCCATTTTGACGTGAACGATATTTATATCGACTTTATTCATTTTATAATGAATATCGAAAGTGATTTCAAAATCTGATATTTTGAAAAGAATTGAATATAAATAGATTCGAATTGAAATTGAATATAAATGAATTCGATTTGAAATTGAATATAAATAGATTCGAATTGGAATTGAATATAAATGAATTCGAATTGAAATTGAATATGAAGTTAAAACCGTTTTGAAAATGAATTTAAAACGATTTATAAAGCACGTTTTGAATTGAAATCGACGAAGTATATATCATATATATTATATATATATAATATAATGGCCTGAATAGAACGCGCCGCGCCGCGGCAGTTCGTGAATTTCGACCATTTATTTCAAACGGACATTACGGGAGATCCGACCGTCGGTTCTCCTAAAACCGGAACCGTTGGGTTTGCAAGAGCTTTCTAACGAATACTTGAAATTCAAAATCTAACGGTTGGATTTGGAGATATGTCCAAATCAAATTTGAAAAAGGTCGCTATAAGTGCAGTTCGATGGCCGTTGATGGAAATCGACTGTACGGGCCTGGATAAAATTATTAAAAATAATAATAATTTGTGTAAAATCATAAGAAATGATTTAGAAAGGATTAGAATGAAAAACTCCATATTTGAAAAGATAAAAATAGTTTTTATCGAAATGAACTAGTTTTGAACTAGAATTATAATTCTATTTATTTTTAAATAAATAAATCGAATTTGAAATGGATTTGAAAATAACCAGAATTTCCAATAATTATATTGGAATGGATCTGAATCGAAATTGTCTTTGGATTATTTCGATGTTGGATTTCGTGATGATACAAATATTGTTATGGGAATTTGAAAGATACAGATGTATATATCGTTATTTCCAATACGATATTTGTTAGTTGTGGGATTTGATATTGATTATAAGCCGGTATATTTTCTATTTAGAGCCTTGTGTTTAATATCAAATGTGATTTGGGTTCGTCGTGAATGGTGTCTTCATTAACACTGTTCTTGAACCCAGTTGAGAAAAGATCAAATCTTTTTATTTGGATTTAATGAAGTGTACCAATTAAATAATATTTAATTGAATTGATATTGATTTTTGGGTTTATCGTGAAAAGTGTTCTTAAATAACACTTGTTCTTTAACCCGATAATTAATGGAATGATATTTTGGGTTTATCGTGAACAGTGTTCTTAAATAACACTTGTTCTTTAACCCGATAATTAATGGAATGATATTTTGGGTTTATCGTGAACAGTGTTCTTAAATAACACTTGTTCTTTAACCCGATAATTAATGGAATGATATTTTGGGTTTATCATGAACAGTGTTTTTAAATAACACTTGTTCTTTAACCCGATAATTAATGGAATGATATTTTGGGTTTACCGTGAACCGTGTTTTAAATGACACTGATTCTTTAACCCAGTCAAAGATTAAAACTAAGTGGAGTTTTAATGAATCTTTAATTAGATTGAAATAATCGAAATGGAGTATCACCAGTTTTGCTCCAGGCGATAGTTAAATCTTTAATTAGATTTGAACGTGAAATGGTAATTGAACTTACCGGTAACACCGTGGTGTTAGATATGAAGTAAGACCCGTTTTACTTCATGGGATGAACAGGTTGGGATTGGGAAATTAAAACAAATGGTTACTTCGGTAAGTTTCGTTAATCCCGACTAATTTGAATTGATATTCACAAGTAGATTAAAGAATAAATTAAAGAATTTATCTTGGATAAAATTAATGGGAACCTTTCCCTATGAATGTGAAATTCAGAAACTAACTGTTGGTTAGCTAAGCAGAATGGTTTCCTGGATATTGATCTGATGTTGGTTTCGGCCTTCAGGGTTAATATTTGGGAAATTATTCTCTTGATTAATTTACGGTTAGTGACTGATGAATTGGAATGAGGCGTATGTTATGTTTGTGTAACACTTATTTAAAATATACGTGAGTTATTCGGAAAGACCGGGTTTATCCCATTCTGAATAACTGATACGACGATAAGTCGAAGATGAAGACGATGGTCGAAGACCGGAGATCTTCACGTCGTTTGGGTGATTACTGATGATCTTGATTGGGCTGTACACCCAAGAAGATGGAAACAGTTAGTGATCGTCCAGACGTACTTGGAGATCGATGGATATGCGGGGTACTAGGTGCCTCCGGTTTCGTTCAGACCCAGAACGGACTTGTAAATGGACTGTGTGTCTGACATTGGATTTTAGTCCGTGTGATTGATCTCTATTAAATATATATATCTGTTTGGCGGTGGAGAATTTATTCTCTTGCTTAACGCCCTTCTCTGAGACGTACGAGCTCAGGGGTTATATATTGATGGATATCAAACGCATGGAGTGAATTGCCTGTGTGGCATACCTAAGTGGCAATTGATCGAGGCTTCTGTTGAAAAGCAAAGTCTTGTGGTTGATGATCGAAGCACGGCCTTTGTGGCGTAGCTTTGTGTAACGTTTACTTCGCGAGTTTCACACCCGGTATGAACCAAAAACGGGAGACGGACCTCAGGGAGGGCATGCGTTTCCTTCTAGCTAAAAGGTGGCGTCAGTGGTTTTACACGCCCTGACCAGTTTGACTTATGTGGTTGTTGCTGTTGCGAGGCGCCTCGGTTATATCGGTTTCGGCCGATGCATTCTGGTCGGCAGACGGACCAGACTTACGCCCCAAAGGGCGGCGAAACGCAGTGTTCAGGCATTTTAATCCACATCGGTGGACCGGCCCTGTCGCTCCAAGGGTCACTCGAGCTCTGATCCTGAGACTCGGGGTAGAGGACGATCCCTAGCCTCGGTTCATAGATGGAAATCCAACTTCCAAATACGTGACTTTTGCGGTTTTATTTGTAGAACTAGTATGGCGACATGATATATGGTACCCATGCCGCCTATGATTGATACTTATGATTTGAAGTTGTTTTATACACTATGGACTTATTATAGTATCAAATGATTTGTTTCAAACGTATCAAGCATTCTTTGGCTGTTATAAGGGAAAACCCTATCCCCCGGCTTGCGTTGCATTGTGTGATAGAACCTGGGTCTTATAACAGCTTCATTTTTCTTTATTTAGCATTGCGCTGTTTGTTTCATGCACTGGTATTCTTGGGAGGAAACCCGTTCCGTGTTATACGGCGTGGTCCCTTGATTTACTGAACTTTAAAATAAAGAATAATAACTGTTTTAGTTCTCACACCAGTCACAAGAATGACCTGGGGTTTATTGTTTTAACCTAAACTATGGGTGCCCTTATTTTTGACACGGGCAGCTAGTAGTTTTGGTTTTGCAGATTTATATTCACAGGATCCTAGTTTACAGCTGGAACGATATCCGGAAAGCTTTGTATCCGTGTATCTCTTCTAGTTGTGTATTGTATTATTTTCCGCTGCTATGTAATTTATTGTAATCTCTGATATTTCTGTGTAATATTTATTTGTTTATACTCTGTATATTCTTGTAATCTGATGCATTGTTGTAATATACAATGAAATGTTCTTCCGTCTGCGTTCTAATTTGTCGTGTTCTCAAAACAATTCGTTCTTTCTCTTTTCTTCGGAGGCCGGGGAAGTTCGGGTCGTTTCATCGTGGTATCAGAGCTTTGGTTTACAAAGCTCGGAGAACAAGGCACATTAGAACCATACGAAAAAATTCATCAGATATTGGATTGGTAATATCCAATGGGAATGACTCGTTAGAGATGGGATCAGTAATATCCTAGAACGAGTGTGAAGAGTATATTTTTAAAATGAAAACAAATTTTTGTTTTGAAAATTTAAATCAATTATTCGTATTTGGTTATTTATTTATATTGATGTGGACAATCCAGTATATATAGATTTTGCGTATACGTCTGATCCGAGGGTATTCAAAGTTTTAATATATTGGATAGATATAGCATCACACTCTAGTCGCCCGAAGATGATATTGATGATAGCGATCGCATCATCAACATTAATGTTCGAGTTTCGAAGGTGTGATTTTCTATATATTTCCATTAGACTGGTGTGAGAACCAAAACTAATATAGCTAGAATACATTGTTGTGATTTGGCATCAAAACATGATTTTCTTTATATATATATATCAAAATTATGAATTTGAAACGTTAATCCACTAATTGATTGATGTTTGTGTTGTTTGTTTAATTGTTTGATAATTTTGAACCATTATGCCTAATTTGATCAAATAATTAATTGTATTGAAATTTGGTCGCATTTGCTTGCATATACTTGTACTTACATTGAACATGTCATAGCAAGGAGGCTAGAGCAGAGAATAAAATTTGTTTGCCCGACAAATAGGTACATGTTTACTACATAATTTACTGTTTTGTTTGGGTGATGATGATTTTATGAGCCTATTGGCTAGCCGCTTGGCTTTTTCTTTTTCTTTTTGAGATCAGAAGGCCTATATGGCAATTTCGGGATTTTCCCGTGGCTCCCGGTGCAGGGGAGGTTATGGCGAAATTTTTCGAAAATTTAGGGTGTTAGCCAAATTTTTGAAATTTTTGAAAATTCTCAGAAACTGAAAAGTTGGAGAATGGAAGCCAAATCGAACGTTGAGTTGATTAATCAAACCACTTTCGACTTTGTTCCTTTTCGGGGACGAAAAGTTTTAAGTGGGGGAGATTGTAACAACTCGAAAATTTGGGCCAGTTTAAAAATTTTATTTTAGCAATTTTAGCGAATTTTGATTATTTAAAATGAATTATTTTAAATAATAACGACGAGAAATTTATTTCGAAATGAATTCGAACGTATATATTTATACGCGTCGTTATTAGAATATAAATAATTATATATAATTATAAAAGGAATTGAAAATGGCGTGGTTGTTCGATAATTCGATTTCAAACTTCAAATGACTGTACCCGGTGCAAAACAATCCGGATTTTAGTGAAACCAAAAACAATGGAATCTAATTGTGAATATCTTTCCAATGAATCCGAAAAATCAAGATTTCATAGCGGGAATCAAAAGATATGTCCAGTTGAAAATTCTGAATAGTCGCTATAGAATTCAGGCCCTTAAAAATGGAAATTTTGCAAACGACCTCGGAATTCGACGGAACCACTTTCGTTGGGTCCGTGATGTAAAGTTATTGCTAGGTTTCAAATTTCATAATTTTTCAAATCAATATGTGAGCGTGGCAAAAGAAAACGTGTTTGACCAGTTTTGGTTGATTTTAATCGATTGGAAAATGGCCATTTTTCCAACGATCTCAGAATTCGGCGAAACTAGTTTTGTTAGGACCGTATCGTCGATACGAACCTAGAAAATATTTTTCTGGAATTTTTCGGGTTCGTATGTGACCCCGGTAAATTGAAATGTACGTTTAAAATTCAATATAGTGATTTAAATGTAAATTAAACGGAAACTGATCGAAACGATCGAATCAGCTTACGATACATATCCCATTGTGTTCGGAATGGGGGTAATTAGCTATGGACGACAGGCGGTGGGCGGGATTTCGAGTTCGAAAATAAAAGCTGCTTTTTGGAATTAAATAAAATAAATAAATTAAAATTAAAATAAATCCCTCCCTCCCCTTATCTCCTCGGGCCCTCCCCCCCAATCTGTTTCATTTCAGAAAATCGAATAGAAAGAGGAAAAATTTCAATCGCCCCCCGTCAGAGCGCGCATCCATCCACCGCCTAAGCCCCCCCTCCCCCCCGTCGATCTTCCCCCTACTACGCCAGTCCTCCAATGGATGCTCCGCCCCCTTCCCTCCTCGACTCCCTTCCGGTTGCTCGCGAGAGAAACCCACACCGTCTCCCCTCGTTCAGGGCCGCCACCGAAGTCTTCCATCACCCCCTCTGTCGATCCGCAACCTCCCTACCCTCCGGCCTCCACTCCCCTTTCTTCCTACTCCACTGACGAACACCAGACGAGACCGCCAATTCCCGCCACACCCCCTTCGCCTCCTGAGCCCGTCAGCACCCTCCCCCACTCCGAAAACAACTGTAAGTTTTTAATTATATTTTATTCAGTTATTTATTTTAATTTATTCAGTGTAATTAATTTAAATTTAAAAATAAAGGTCAGTTTTTATACATAGTGGCATGAGGAAATTTAGACCTTTATTGTATGAGTATAAAAATGAAAGTACGTTTTTTTTTATGTGTTAACATCTGAAATTTTATATTGTAGGAGAGTAAAAATATGATTTTTATATATTGAACATCGAAGTAAAAATATGATTTTTATATATTGAACGTCGAAGTAAAAATATGATTTTTATATATTGAACATCGAAGTAAAAATATGATTTTTATATATTGAACATCGAAGTAAAAAATATGCTTTTTATATATTGAACATAGAAGTAAAAATATGATTTTTATATATTGAACATCAAAGTAAAAATTTGATTTTTATATATTGAATAGCGTAGTGAAAATTCAATTTATATATATATAGTGGCTACAGGCAACAAAAGTGATAAGAGACGAGAACAGTGAAGATTTCCTACATTGGAAGTGCCGTGGAAGTTGGATAGCTATCTGTGAGAACTTCTCACCTTTCAATTTAATTTTTCTAGTTATAAATATATACTAGGATGCAGACGGTGTTTAGTAGCACCCGACACCCGTCATCCACAGACCATGGATGGCTTGTTTGTTTAATTGTTTGGTTGTGTAGTTGGTTAGATTATTTGGTTTGAATTGAATTGTTTGGTGAAATGAAATTGATTTGATTGATGTGTGAATGGCGTGGGCCTTCACTAGACCGGGGATAAGGCTAGGCCTCGTCCCGTTTCTAGTATCGTGCCGTTATGCCGCCGAAATTTTCTAAAAATAAGTTAGAAAAATAAAGATAACATTTTATTTTGTAAATGAACAGAATAAAAATTCATAGGTTGAATAAAATAGTTTGATCGTTAAAAATATAATTTCTAACATGAATGTGAATAAATAAATATTCATTTACAAACCGGACGGTTTGTTTATGTACACCTATTTGAAGGACATTGATTGGGACGATAAATTTTACACATCGCCCAACTGCACAAACAAAAATCTGTGTTTGATTGCTTGAAACCCCACACGGGTATTGGGATGATATTTGACGTACACTAATCCCGATTGTTTAGTTGTATGTCGATCGATTGATTGACAGGCTATTATAAGCGTTGAATATTTATATTTGATGCTTATACAGTGTAGAATGCACTTTGGATGATGGTTGATTATTCATCGTTGTTGATATATACATGTGTTGTAGAAAATCCATATAATTAACATTATATGGTAATTGTTTGGGCCTCATTCCAGTTTTGAAATAGAAATGTTTGAAATGAAATATTTGAATAGAAATATTTGAAAAAGAAATATTTGAAGTAGAATATTTGAAAATAGGAATATATGAAGCCGTATTGATTAGATTGACGCCATTTTGACGTGAACGATATTTATATCGATTTTATTCATTTTATAATGAATATCGAAAGTGATTTCAAAATCTGATATTTTGAAAAGAATTGAATATAAATAGATTCGAATTGAAATTGAATATAAATGAATTCGAATTGAAATTGAATATAAATAGATTCGAATTGGAATTGAATATAAATGAATTCGAATTGAAATTGAATATGAAGTTAAAACCGTTTTGAAAATGAATTTAAAACGATTTATAAAGCACGTTTTGAATTGAAATCGACGAAGTATATATTATATATATTATATATATATATAATATAATGGCCTGAATAGAACGCGCCGCGCCGCGGCAGCTCGTGAATTTCGACCATTTATTTCAAACGGACATTACGGGAGATCCGACCGTCGGTTCTCCTAAAACCGGAACCGTTGGGTTTGCATCGAAAAGAGCTTTCTAACGAATACTTGAAATTCAAAATCTAACGGTTGGATTTGGAGATACGTCCAAATCAAATTTGAAAAAGGTCGCTATAAGTGCAATTCGATGGCCGTTGATGGAAATCGACTGTACGGGCCTGGATAAAATTATTAAAAATAATAATAATTTGTGTAAAATCATAAGAAATGATTTAGAATGGATTGGAATGAAAAACTCCATATTTGAAAAGATAAAAATAGTTTTTATCGAAATGAACTAGTTTTGAACTAGAATTATAATTCTATTTATTTTTAAATAAATAAATCGAATTTGAAATGGATTTGAAAATAACCAGAATTTCCAATAATTATATTGGAATGGATCTGAATCGAAATTGTCTTTGGATTATTTCGATGTTGGATTTCGTGATGATACAAATATTGTTATGGGAATTTGAAAGATACAGATGTATATATCGTTATTTCCAATACGATATTTGTTAGTCGTGGGATTTGATATTGAATATAAGCCGGTATATTTTCTATTCAGAGCCTTGTGTTTAATATCAAATGTGATTTGGGTTCGTCGTGAATGGTGTCTTCATTAACACTGTTCTTGAACCCAGTTGAGAAAAGATTAAATCTTTTTATTTGGATTTAATGAAGTGTACCAATTAAATAATATTTAATTGAATTGATATTGATTTTTGGGTTTATCGTGAACAGTGTTCTTAAATAACACTTGTTCTTTAACCCGATAATTAATGGAATGATATTTTGGGTTTATCGTGAACAGTGTTCTTAAATAACACTTGTTCTTTAACCCGATAATTAATGGAATGATATTTTGGGTTTATCGTGAACAGTGTTCTTAAATAACACTTGTTCTTTAACCCGATAATTAATGGAATGATATTTTGGGTTTATCGTGAACAGTGTTTTTAAATAACACTTGTTCTTTAACCCGATAATTAATGGAATGATATTTTGGGTTTACCGTGAACCGTGTTTTAAATGACACTGATTCTTTAACCCAGTCAAAGATTAAAACTAAGTGGAGTTTTAATGAATCTTTAATTAGATTGAAATAATCGAAATGGAGTATCACCAGTTTTGCTCCAGGCGATAGTTAAATCTTTAATTAGATTTGAACGTGAAATGGTAATTGAACTTACCGGTAACACCGTGGTGTTAGATATGAAGTAAGACCCGTTTTACTTCATGGGATGAATAGGTTGGGATTGGGAAATTAAAACAAATGGTTACTTCGGTAAGTTTCGTTAATCCCGACTAATTTGAATTGATATTCACAAGTAGATTAAAGAATAAATTAAAGAATTTATCTTGGATAAAATTAATGGGAACCTTTCCCTATGAATGTGAAATTCAGAAACTAACTGTCGGTTAGCTAAGCAGAATGGTTTCCTGGATATTGATCTGATGTTGGTTTCGGCCTTCGGGGTTAATATTCGGGAAATTATTCTCTTGATTAATTTACGGTTAGTGACTGATGAATTGGAATGAGGCGTATGTTATGTTTGTGTAACACTTATTTAAAATATACGCGAGTTATTCGGAAAGACCGGGTTTATCCCATTCTGAATAACTGATACGACGATAAGTCGAAGATGAAGACGATGGTCGAAGACCGGAGATCTTCACGTCGTTTGGGTGATTACTGATGATCTTGATTGGGCTGTACACCCAAGAAGATGGAAACAGTTAGTGATCGTCCAGACGTACTTGGAGATCGATGGATATGCGGGGTACTAGGTGCCTCCGGTTTCGTTGAGACCTAGAACGGACTTGTAAATGGACTGTGTGTCTGACATTGGATTTTAGTCCGTGTGATTGATCTCTATTAAATATATATATAAATCTGTTTGGCGGTGGAGAATTTATTCTCTTGCTTAACGCCCTTCTCTGAGACGTACGAGCTCAGGGGTTATATATTGATGGATATCAAACGCATAGAGTGAATTGCCTGTGTTGCATACCTAAGTGGCAATTGATCGAGGCTTCTGTTGTAAAGCAAAGTCTTGTGGTTGATGATCGGAGCACGACCTTTGTGGCGTAGCTTTGTGTAACGTTTACTTCGCGAGTTTCACACCCGGTATGAACCAAAAACGGGAGACGGACCTCAGGGAGGGCATGCGTTTCCTTCTAGCTAAAAGGTGGCGTCAGTGGTTTTACACGCCCTGACGAGTTTGACTTACGTGGTTATTGCTGTTGCGAGGCGCCTCGGTTATATCGGTTTCGGACGATGCATTCGGGTCGGCAGACGGACCAGACTTACGCCCCAAAGGGCGGCGAAACGCAGTGTTCAGGCATTTTAATCCACATCGGTGGACCGTCCCTGTCGCTCCAAGGGTCACTCGAGCTCTGATCCTGAGACTCGGGCTAGACAGTCTCGAATCGGTATAGGACGATCCCTAGCCTCGGTTCATAGATGGAAATCCAACTTCCAAATACGTGACTTTTGCGGTTTTATTTGTAGAACTAGTATGGCGACATGATATATGGTACCTATGCCGCCTATGATTGATACTTATGATTTGAAGTTGTTTTATACACTATGGACTTATTATAGTATCAAATGATTTGTTTCAAACGTATGAAGCATTCTTTGGCTGTTATAAGGGAAAACCCTATCCCCCGGCTTGCGTTGCATTGTGTGATAGGACCTGGGTCTTATAACAGCTTCATTTTTCTTTATTTAGCATTGCGCTGTTTGTTTCATGCACTGGTATTCTTGGGAGGAAACCCGTTCCGTGTTATACGGCGTGGTCCCTTGATTTACTGAACTTTAAAATAAAGAATAATAACTGTTTTTGTTCTCACACCAGTCACAAGAATGACCTGGGGTTTATTGTTTTAACCTAAACTCTGGGTGCCCTTATTTTTGACACGGGCAGCTAGTAGTTTTGGTTTTGCAGATTTATATTCACAGGATCCTGGTTTACAGCTGGAATGATATCCAGAAAGCTTTGTATCCGTGTATCTCTTCTAGTTGTGTATTGTATTTTTTCCGCTGCTATGTAATTTATTGTAATCTCTGATATTTCTGTGTAATATTTATTTGTTTATAGTCTGTATATTCTTGTAATCTGATGCATTGTTGTAATATACAATGAAATGTTCTTCCGTCTGCGTTCTAATTTGTCGTGTTCTCAAAACAATTCGTTCTTTCTCTTCTCTTCGGAGGCCGGGGAAGTTCGGGTCGTTTCATCGTGGTATCAGAGCTTTGGTTTACAAAGCTCGGAGAACAAGGCACATTAGAACCATACGAAAAAATTCATCAGATATTGGATTAGTAATATCTAATGGGAATGACTCGTTAGAGATGGGATCAGTAATATCCTAGAACGAGTGTGAAGAGTATATTTTTAAAATGAAAACAAATTTTTGTTTTGAAAATTTAAATCAATTATTCGTATTTGGTTATTTATTTATATTGATGTGGACAATCCAGTATATATAGATTTTGCGTATACGTCTGATCCGCGGGTATTCAAAGTTTTAATATATTGGATAGATATAGCATCACACTCTAGTCGCCCGAAGATGATATTGATGATAGCGATCGCATCATCAACATTTATGTTCGAGTTTCGAAGGTGTAATTTTCTATATATTTCCATTAGACTGGTGTGAGAACCAAAACTAATATAGCTAGAATACATTGTTGTGATTTGGCATCAAAACATGATTTTCTTTATATATATCAAAATTATGAATTTGAAACGTTAATCCACTAATTGATTGATGTTTGTGTTGTTTGTTTAATTGTTTGATAATTTTGAACCATTATGCCTAATTTGATCAAATAATGAATTGTATTGAAATTTGGTCGCATTTGCTTGCATATACTTGTACTTACATTGAACAGGTCATAGCAAGGAGGCTAGAGCAGAGAATAAAATTTGATTGCCCGACAAATAGGTACATGTTTACTACATAATTTACTGTTTTGTTTGGGTGATGATGATTTTATGAGCCTATTGGCTAGCCGCTTGGCTTTTTCTTTTTCTTTTTGAGATCAGAAGGCCTATATGGCAATTTCGGGATTTTCCCGTGGCTCCCGGTGCAGGGGAGGTTATGGCGAAATTTTTCGAAAATTTAGGGTGTTAGCCAAATTTTTGAAATTTTTGAAAATTCTCAGAAACTGAAAAGTTGGAGAATGGAAGCCAAATCGAACGTAGAGTTGATTAATCAAACCACTTTAGACTTTGTTCCTTTTCGGGGACGAAAAGTTTTAAGTGGGGGAGATTGTAACAACCCGAAAATTTGGGCCAGTTTAAAAATTTTATTTTAGCAATTTTAGCGAATTTTGATTATTTAAAATGAATTATTTTAAATAATAACGACGAGAAATTTATTTTGAAATGAATTCGAACGTATATATTTATACGCGTCGTCATTAGAATATAAATAATTATATATAATTATAAAAGGAATTGAAAATAGCGCAGTAGTTCGATAATTCGATTTCAAACTTCAAATGACTGTACCGGGTGCAAAACAATCCGGATTTTAGTGAAACCAAAAACAATGGAATCTAATTGTGAATATCTTTCCAATGAATCCGAAAAATCAAGATTTCATAGCGGGAATCAAAAGATATGTCCAGTTGAAAATTCTGAATAGTCGCTATAGAATTCAGGCCCTTAAAAATGGAAATTTTGCAAACGACCTCGGAATTCGACGGAACCACTTTCGTTGGGTCCGTGATGTAAAGTTATTGCTAGGTTTCAAATTTCATAATTTTTCAAATCAATATGTGAGCGTGGCAAAAGAAAACGCGTTTGACCAGTTTTGGTTGATTTTAATCGACTGGAAAATGGCCATTTTTCCAACGGTCTCAGAATTCGGCGAAACTACTTTTGTTAGGACCGTATCGTCGATACGAACCTAGAAAATATTTTTCTGGAATTTTTCGGGTTTGTATGTGACCCCGGTAAATTGAAATGTACGTTTAAAATTCAATGTAGTGATTTAAATGTAAATTAAACGGAAACTGATCGAAACGATCGAATCAGCTTACGATACATATCCCACTGTGTTCGGAATGGGGGTAATTAGCTATGGACGACAGGCGGTGGGCGGGATTTCGAGTTCGAAAATAAAAGCTGCTTTTTGGAATTAAATAAAATAAATTAAAATTAAAATAAATCCCTCCCTCCCCTTATCTCCTCAGGCCCTCCCCCCCAATCTGTTTCATTTCAGAAAATCGAATAGAAAGAGGAAAAATTTCAATCGCCCCCCTGTCAGAGCGCGCATCCATCCACCGCCTAAGCCCCCCCCCCCCCCCCCCGGTCGATCTTCCACCTGCTACGCCAGTCCTCCAATGGATGCTCCGCCCCCTTCCCTCCTCGACTCCCTTCCGGTTGCTCGCGAGAGAAACCCACACCGACGCCCCTCGTTCAGGGCCGCCACCGAAGTCTTCCATCACCCCCTCCGTCGATCCGTAACCTCCCTACCCTCCGGCCTCCACTCCCCTTTCTTCCTACTCCACTGACGAACACCAGATGAGACCGCCAATTGCCGCCACACCCCCTTCGCCTCCTGAGCCCGTCAGCACCCTCCCCCACTCCGAAAACAACTGTAAGTTTTTAATTATATTTTATTCAGTTATTTATTTTAATTTATTCAGTGTAATTAATTTAAATTTAAAAATAAAGGTCAGTTTTTATACATAGTGGCATGAGGAAATTTAGACCTTTATTGTATGAGTATAGAAATGAAAGTACGTTTTTTTTATGTGTTAACATCTGAAATTTTATATTGTAGGAGAGTAAAAATATGATTTTTATATATTGAACATCGAAGTAAAAATATGATTTTTATATATTGAACGTCGAAGTAAAAATATGATTTTTATATATTGAACATCGAAGTAAAAATATGATTTTTATATATTGAACATCGAAGTAAAAAATATGATTTTTATATATTGAACATCGAAGTAAAAATATGATTTTTATATATTGAACATCGAAGTAAAAATTTGATTTTTATATATTGAATAGCGTAGTGAAAATTCAATTTTTATATATATAGTGGCTACAGGCAACAAAAGTGATAAGAGACGAGAACAGAGAAGATTTCCTGCATTGGAAGTGCCGTGGAAGTTGGATAGCTATCTGTGAGAACTTCTCACCTTTCAATTTAATTTTTCTAGTTATAAATATATACTAGGATGCAGACGGTGTTTAGTAGCACCCGACACCCGTCATCCACAGACCATGGATGGCTTGTTTGTTTAATTGTTTGGTTGTGTAGTTGGTTAGATTATTTGGTTTGAATTGAATTGTTTGGTGAAATGAAATTGATTTGATTGATGTGTGAATGGCGTGGGCCTTCACTAGACCGGGGATAAGGCTAGGCCTCGTCCCGTTTCTAGTATCGTGCCGTTATGCCGCCGAAATTTTCTAAAAATAAGTTAGAAAAATAAAGATAACATTTTATTTTGTAAATGAACAGAATAAAAATTCATAGGTTGAATAAAATAGTTTGATCGTTAAAAATATAATTTCTAACGTGAATGTGAATAAATAAATATTCATTTACAAACCGGACGGTTTGTTTATGTACACCTATTTGAAGGACATTGATTGGGACGATAAATTCTACACATCGCCCAACTGCACAAACAAAAATCTGTGTTTGATTGCTTGAAACCCCACACGGGTATTGGGATGATATTTGACGTACACTAATCCCGATTGTTTAGTTGTATGTCGATCGATTGATTGACAGGCTATTATAAGCGTTGAATATTTATATTTGATGCTTATACAGTGTAGAATGCACTTTGGATGATGGTTGATTATTCATCGTTGTTGATATATACATGTGTTGTAGAAAATCCATATAATTAACATTATATGGTAATTGTTTGGGCCTCATTCCAGTTTTGAAATAGAAATGTTTGAAATGAAATATTTGAATAGAAATATTTGAAAAAGAAATATTTGAAGTAGAATATTTGAAAATAGGAATATATGAAGCCGTATTGATTAGATTGACGCCATTTTGACGTGAACGATATTTATATCGATTTTATTCATTTTATAATGAATATCGAAAGTGATTTCAAAATCTGATATTTTGAAAAGAATTGAATATAAATAGATTCGAATTGAAATTGAATATAAATGAATTCGAATTGAAATTGAATATAAATAGATTCGAATTGGAATTGAATATAAATGAATTCGAATTGAAATTGAATATGAAGTTAAAACCGTTTTGAAAATGAATTTAAAACGATTTATAAAGAACGTTTTGAATTGAAATCGACGAAGTATATATCATATATATTATATATATATATAATATAATGGCCTGAATAGAACGCGCCGCGCCGCGGCAGTTCGTGAATTTCGACCATTTATTTCAAACGGACATTACGGGAGATCCGACCGTCGGTTCTCCTAAAACCGGAACCGTTGGGTTTGCAAGAGCTTTCTAACGAATACTTGAAATTCAAAATATAACGGTTGGATTTGGAGATATGTCCAAATCAAATTTGAAAAAGGTCGCTATAAGTGCAGTTCGATGGCCGTTGATGGAAATCGACTGTACGGGCCTGGATAAAATTATTAAAAATAATAATAATTTGTGTAAAATCATAAGAAATGATTTAGAAAGGATTGGAATGAAAAACTCCATATTTGAAAAGATAAAAATAGTTTTTATCGAAATGAACTAGTTTTGAACTAGAATTATAATTCTATTTATTTTTAAATAAATAAATCGAATTTGAAATGGATTTGAAAATAACCAGAATTTCCAATAATTATATTGGAATGGATCTGAATCGAAATTGTCTTTGGATTATTTCGATGTTGGATTTCGTGATGATACAAATATTGTTATGGGAATTTGAAAGATACAGATGTATATATCGTTATTTCCAATACGATATTTGTTAGTCGTGGGATTTGATATTGAATATAAGCCGGTATATTTTTTATTCAGAGCCTTGTGTTTAATATCAAATGTGATTTGGGTTCGTCGTGAATGGTGTCTTCATTAACACTGTTCTTGAACCCAGTTGAGAAAAGATTAAATCTTTTTATTTGGATTTAATGAAGTGTACCAATTAAATAATATTTAATTTAATTGATATTGATTTTTGGGTTTATCGTGAACAGTGTTCTTAAATAACACTTGTTCTGTAACCCGATAATTAATGGAATGGTATTTTGGGTTTATCGTGAACAATGTTCTTAAATAACACTTGTTCTTTAACCCGATAATTAATGGAATGATATTTTGGGTTTATCGTGAACAGTGTTCTTAAATAACACTTGTTCTTTAACCCGATAATTAATGGAATGATATTTTGGGTTTATCATGAACAGTGTTTTTAAATAACACTTGTTCTTTAACCTGATAATTAATGGAATGATATTTTGGGTTTACCGTGAACCGTGTTTTAAATGACACTGATTCTTTAACCCAGTCAAAGATTAAAACTAAGTGGAGTTTTAATGAATCTTTAATTAGATTGAAATAATCGAAATGGAGTATCACCAGTTTTGCTCCAGGCGATAGTTAAATCTTTAATTAGATTTGAACGTGAAATGGTAATTGAACTTACCGGTAACACCGTGGTGTTAGATATGAAGTAAGACCCGTTTTACTTCATGGGATGAATAGGTTGGGATTGGGAAATTAAAACAAATGGTTACTTCGGTAAGTTTCGTTAATCCCGACTAATTTGAATTGATATTCACAAGTAGATTAAAGAATAAATTAAAGAATTTATCTTGGATAAAATTAATGGGAACCTTTCCCTATGAATGTGAAATTCAGAAACTAACTGTCGGTTAGCTAAGCAGAATGGTTTCTTGGATATTGATCTGATGTTGGTTTCGACCTTCGGGGTTAATATTTGGGAAATTATTCTCTTGATTAATTTACGGTTAGTGACTGATGAATTGGAATGAGGCGTATGTTATGTTTGTGTAACACTTATTTAAAATATACGCGAGTTATTCGGAAAGACCGGGTTTATCCCATTCTGAATAACTGATACGACGATAAGTCGAAGATGAAGACGATGGTCGAAGACCGGAGATCTTCACGTCGTTTGGGTGATTACTGATGATCTTGATTGGGCTGTACACCCAAGAAGATGGAAACAGTTAGTGATCGTCCAGACGTACTTGGAGATCGATGGATATGCGGGGTACTAGGTGCCTCCGGTTTCGTTCAGACCCAAAACGGACTTGTAAATGGACTGTGTGTCTGACATTGGGTTTTAGTCCGTGTGATTGATCTCTATTAAATATATATATCTGTTTGGCGGTGGAGAATTTATTCTCTTGCTTAACGCCCTTCTCTGAGACGTACGAGCTCAGGGGTTATATATTGATGGATATCAAACGCATGGAGTGAATTGCCTGTGTGGCATACCTAAGTGGCAATTGATCGAGGCTTCTGTTGAAAAGCAAAGTTTTGTGGTTGATGATCGAAGCACGGCCTTTGTGGCGTAGCTTTGTGTAACGTTTACTTCGCGAGTTTCACACCCGGTATGAACCAAAAACGGGAGACGGACCTCAGGGAGAGCATGCGTTTCCTTCTAGCTAAAAGATGGCGTCAGTGGTTTTACACGCCCTGACGAGTTTGACTTATGTGGTTGTTGCTGTTGCGAGGCGCCTCGGTTATATCGGTTTCGGCCGATGCATTCTGGTCGGCAGACGGACCAGACTTACGCCCCAAAGGGCGGCGAAACGCAGTTTTCAGGCATTTTAATCCACATCGGTGGACCGGCCCTGTCGCTCCAAGGGTCACTCGAGCTCTGATCCTGAGACTCGGGCTAGACAGTCTCGAATCGGTAGAGGACGATCCCTAGCCTCGGTTCATAGATGGAAATCCAACTTCCAAATACGTGACTTTTGCGGTTTTATTTGTAGAACTAGTATGGCGACATGATATATGGTACCCATGCCGCCTATGATTGATACTTATGATTTGAAGTTATTTTATACACTATGGACTTATTATAGTATCAAATGATTTGTTTCAAACGTATCAAGCATTCTTTGGCTGTTATAAGGGAAAACCCTATCCCCCGGCTTGCATTGCATTGTGTGATAGGACCTGGGTCTTATAACAGCTTCATTTTTCTTTATTTAGCATTGCGCTGTTTGTTTCATGCACTGGTATTCTTGGGAGGAAACCCGTTCCGTGTTATACGTCGTGGTCCCTTGATTTACCGAACTTTAAAATAAAGAATAATAACTGTTTTAGTTCTCACACCAGTCACATGACTGACCTGGGGTTTATTGTTTTAACCTAAACTCTGGGTGCCCTTATTTTTGACACGGGCAGCTAGTAGTTTTGGTTTTGCAGATTTATATTCACAGGATCCTGGTTTACAGCTGGAACGATATCCGGAAAGCTTTGTATCCGTGTATCTCTTCTAGTTGTGTATTGTATTATTTTCCGCTGCTATGTAATTTATTGTAATCTCTGATATTTCTGTGTATTATTTATTTGTTTATACTCTGTATATTCTTGTAATCCGATGCATTGTTGTAATATACAATGAAATGTTCTTCCGTCTGCGTTCTAATTTGTCGTGTTCTCAAAACAATTCGTTCTTTCTCTTCTCTTCGGAGGCCGGGGAAGTTCGGGTCGTTTCAATGATTAGTGTTAGAAGCCTACGTAGGAATTACCGTATTATTTTGGTAGTGTAGGCCGATAGTTTATGCGAGTACGACCCTCGCTTTTGGTTTGTCAAGACACGGTGTGGTTCTCATGTACACCTTGTCATTAGAAAGAAAAAATGTTAGACACGTAGTATGTTCTAGTGTGTGTGTGTTGAAATTGAAATATGAATTAGTAAAGATCGCAATTTGTGTTAAGTGTTCGGATGTTCCTTTTATGTTTTCAGGCATCCCATACTTGCATAAGCATGCTCATCGTTGCATTTAACAAAAAAATGATTGTGTACCGCGCTCTGGGTCGTTATTCTAGAGGGGTGTAAGTGGGTACCACGCGTTGGGTCATTATTCCAGGGGCTGTGATAGAGCGCAAGCTTCTAGTAAGTTTCCCTCAGCTCAAGAAATGTAACACACCATATTTTCTATGAATATTAAAGTAACAAATTAAAGAATACTTAATTTTAAAAGTGGGAATTAAGCGAAACGAGTTACGGCATTGCATTCGTCTCGGAATTCTACTTGAAATAGAGAATGAGTTTGCGTAAATCGGACATTGTATGAAGAAGTTATAAGCCTTAGAAGTTTGTATACGTGTAGGGGAGAATATATATATATATATATATATATATATATATTGGGTTTAGTACTTTAGAAATTGGTTCAGAAAGTCAAAAATGGGTTCAAAATTCAAAATCAGCCAAAAACAGGCTGGGCGGGAAAATTCCCGCCAGAGGGTGTCGACACCCCACTTAAGGGGTGTCGACATAGGTGTCGACCCCCCCATAGGGAAGTCGACATAGGTGTCAACCCCCCCCCCCCAAGATTTGGGTGAAATACTTCGTTTTGTATCTGGCTGACGAGGCAGTGACAAATTTCTGAGTGGTAGGGCTACATGGCAACTTCTGATTGGCGTGATGATGCATTCTCTTGGACTGGATGGTTTGGATGAATCCTATGTTGATCTAGAGGCTCTTAATAATCCTAGATATCTATATATACACTCATAACCCAACTCTAATTCTATTGCTCAAAGGCTATGGCGCCGTCATGTTGTTCATCCCCAAACTAGCCTAGCCGTCATTCTGCAACCTAAATTCAAGAAGAAAATTATAGAGCTTCAAATAAATTAGAAGATCATTTTTGCTACTACAACAACGATTCAATTATCTTTTCTTAATCCTAGCAATGTAAGTTTACGTTATTTTCAGATTTAAATACCTGATTGTAATCTTGACATGTAATAAAATGAATCGAATTCTATGCCCAATTGTAAGATAATCTTTTCAGATTTATCCCTATCCTTCTATTGAATCTATGTCTTTACATGCCTTAGAGGTTATTTTTATTGATTAAATTAGGCCTATCTTTGTTGTACATCAGGTTTATAATCCTCTTTGGTTCGTGATGTTATTCTTACGCCTGTGATAATGATTGTATCATTTTATTCAAGAATCTATTTTTGTTGGATCTAAATCTCTTGTATTAGGTCTGTTGTTACATGCCTATTTTTATGCCTATTCTTATTTTATGCTCCTTCTCTCTCTCTCTCTCTCTCTTCCCCTATTTCCTTTTTCTTTTATGAACCTGGGTTACCTTCGAACCTAGGTTGAAATCGCGAAATATGAACAATTGGAATACAGGGAATATTTTGGGTAAATATTGGGCAAAATGTATTCGGTGAAATAATTGGGCATAACATATTCCGTGAAATTGTTGGACATAATTTGTAACTTGTGATTTGGGGCATAAATGTTATTGTTGCGAACTTGGGGTAAATTGAAATATTAAATCTAGATTAGGCGGAAAATGTAAATTAGAGTATTAAATCTAGAATGGGCATAACTATTGGTTGGGATGCCAAGCATAATATATATTGCGATTTTGGGGCATGACTATTATTGCAAATTTGGGAAGATTGGATGTAACTTATTTTGAGTAATAACTTGTAATTGAATTTTTTGGGCATAACTTGGGAATTGGAACATGACTAGTTTGGTGAATTTGGGATAATTAGCATATAAAATCTAGACTTGGACATGTATAGTATATATGTAAATTGGCTAAAGATGAACGTGCCTGACCGAGGTTAGATTGAGTTATGGTGTAAGACTGCCCAGAACCGCTCGGCACGTCCAGCGACCGCAACAACATAGATCTAATATGACAGGTTAGCGCATTAAGCCCAAAACCCAAGGTTAGAATGAGTTTGCCGTAGAAGTCTGCCCGGAACCGACCGGCACATCCAACAACCGCAAACAACAGTTCTAATGTGAGTGGTTGTGGCATTAATGAATGAATTAATGTTAATGAACGGACATGATAAGAATGGTAGGGTTAAGTTAACACAAGAGGGCAACACTTAACCAATATAACATGATGTGTGATAGGGCAACCCTTAACCAATGTAACATGACAAGTGGTTGGGTTAAATAACACAAGAGGGCAACACTTAACCAATGTAGCATGACAAGTGGTACAGTTAAATTAACACAAGAAGGCAACACTTAACCAATAAAACACGATGAACGAGTGGGGTTAAGCTAAGGGGAAACACTTAACCAATATAATATGATGAATGAACAGGGTTAAGTTAATAGAAAACACTTAACCAATTACAACATGATGAATGAGAAGGGTTAAGTTAATAAGAAACACTTAACCAACATGACATGACGTATGGATGGGTTAAGTTAACCTGAATGGATGGATAACACTTAGTCAATTTGGGGGGTATACGAATAGACCCTAGGAAACCCTAGTAACGGGGACCCATTTCAGAAGTAACCCACATAGATGTATCACGGTACCCTGAGTTAGGCAGGGCCGGGCACGATTACCGGGCTGATTATAAGCGGTCAAAATAGCGGTGTGTGGTGCAGTAGTGTAGTTCCAACGGAGTATGGGCGTGCACGTGCTCCGGAGTGGAAAAGTAGGCACTGGGCATCAGTATTATACACTATGCATCTTGAATCGTGTCGGTTTGCCATCATGGGAATTGATACACCCCATGATGGGGCCATCACAGGTATCTACATATAAGTGGGGCCGGATGACACAAGTAATAAATGAATACAAGTAGGGAGCTGGTTGATTGGGTTGTAAGAGTACATATAACATCTTCATGGCAATTGGGCTGATTGAGGTAAGATCCTTGTACTAAATGTACACCTGAAGGATACCACAATTTCGGGGTTGGGATCACCTTATTATATAACAAAGGATACTAGTTGGGACACTAGTTGGGGATACAGAACCATTTTCACAGGATACTAGTTATGACACTAGTAGGGAATACGAATCGTTCTATAACAGACACTAGTTAGGATGCTAGTTGTGTGGTGCAAAGAAAATAGGAAATCAGAGAAATAACCGAAGCGCATTCAGTGTATCTTACCTTGTCATATCTAGGATCATCATTTGTTGTCTTGCAATGCTTATTACCATGGTTATGACAGGTATCCAGCTTATTTATGTCATGATGCTTTTACCTATTTACAGGTTGAATGTCACAAGACTTACCAGGCTTTATTTCTGACTCTGTTTTGTTTCGCTCTCTTTTCTTCCCACCCTCCCCCCTGTTCACAGGGAGGGAATATTACCACTTAGCTCAGTTTTGTTTGCAAGCTCGAAGATAAACGATGTATTGCTTTGGACTCTCCTTTGCACAACTATGGCTGGCTCGTGCTTTATTTAGGTAATATCATTGTCATTTCATGCTTCTTTATTTTGTTAAACAAGACAGATGCTTTGTTGTAATGGGTATTGGTGTTTGGTTCTGGAAAAAAATCTTTGTACAATCTGTTTTACCAAATTGTTGTTTTATCAATAAAGTAAAGTTTCTTTATTTTTCGCTGTTTAAATTTTGTCTATTTGTAATTTATCTGTTCTATACACTTATGACGCTCCACTGAAGTTAATGCATTCCCTTTGTGAGTGACCTTAATGGAGATGGGGTGTTACATGTGGTATCCGAGCTAAAGGTTACCAGAACAGATAATAGTTTTTTCAAAAGCATATTTTAAAAGGGGTGTGTTCTAAAACATGTTTTAAAGAAGCATTTTTCAAGAGAAAAGCATTGTTTTTAAAGGGCATATTCCCCAAAGCCATATGCACTATCTTTCGATTCCCTATTTGAATCTCTTCTTCCTTTCTTTTCGCCATAGTTTCGTAGGCATACGGCATATGTCAAGGGCGAAGTATTGCCCAACCTCCATCTATAGCTGCAGTAGTTTCACCTACGGCTAATTTTCTTTCAAGCCTTGTAGGTTGTCATGCGATGGAGGTAGTTTCGAGAAATTAGTCAACAAGCTACGCAAGGATAGTAAGGATGAGAATAAGGGATTTTGGGCTAAGAAGCACAAGCCGATGGATAAGAAGCTTGTTTATATGGCTTAATCCACGCAGAAGGAGAAAGGTGAAAAGAAAGAGGCCAAAGTGGAAGAATCACAAACAAGGGATTGGAATATAAGAAGGGTGGAAGAAATAATAGATCCCGCGACAAGAGGAAGTGTCTTTTCGGTGGTATAGCGGGTCATTTTATTGTAGGAAGAAGAAGACAGGTGGTTGTTTTCAGTATGGTGAAGTAGGGCATCTTTTCAAGGATTGCCCGAAGGACAAGGACAAGGGGCAAAGGACATAATCTTTTAGAGGACAATTGGATGCTCTCACTGCTAGTGCACCTAAGAGAGGTAGGAACGTTTCTTTTGAAAGTTTAGTTTTTCTTTTTAATCATCCTATTAGAACTTTGTTTGGTTTTGGTGCTTCACATTCTTTTCTATCTGTTTCCATAGTTGAGTCTCTGCACCTTAGTAATTGTATAGTAGAAGATCCCATTATTCTCTCAAATCCAATTGGTGGTTCGGCTCATTTATCTTTGGTTTGCAAGGATTTGAGAATAGCTATATTAAGTATTGAGTTTAAGTGTAATGCTTTTGTTTTTGGTTTCATGGGCTATGGGTTGATTCTAGGGATGGATTGGTTATCCAGTAATGGTGCCATTCTCAATTGTGAAAGGGGAGTGGTTAGACTTATGACTCGTCTCGGTAAAACTCTCGAAATCTCTTGTAATCCCATGAGTTCTGTTATGCTTAGCTACCTAGAATCTCTTGATGCGTCTGTTGAAAACTTGTAATCTGTTAGAGTAATCCGTGAATACTCGGATGTCTTTGAGGAGGTGAAGGGTTTGCTTCCGAAGCAAGAGATAGATTTCCGTATATACCTTGTTGATAATGCAAAACATGTTGCTTTACCCGTTAGACACATGGCTCCAGGGGAAAGGAAAGAGCTCAACAAGCAAGTTAAAGAGTTGCTTGAAAAGGGGTTCATAAGGCGGAGTATTGCTGAATAGGGTGCTCCAGCGGTGTTTACAACCAAAGCGGATGGTTCACTTCGCCTATGCGTGGATTATAGAGAATTAAACAAGCTGACCAAAGAAAATGGACACCCACTTCCAATAATAGATGATTTGTTTGATCAGCTTGTAGGTGCGTCTGTTTTCTCCCTACTAGATTTGGCTATAGGGTTTCATCAGCTAAGAATAGCTGAGGACAGTATAGACAATACTTCTTTTAGGACCCCTGACGGTTCCTTAGATTGGCTCGTTAAGCCTTTCGGTTTGACGAATGCACCCGCTTATTTTGTTGACTTGATGAGTAGGGTGTTTAGGGAGTTCTTAATAAAATTGTAGTATTCTTCGTAGACGATATCTTGATTTTCTCAAAGAACGAGGAAGAACATGCTTTGCATTTAAGAGAAGTCATGGATACACTTCGAGCACATCAACTTAAGGCGAAGTTCTCCAAATTGCCATTTTTGGAGAGAAGAAGTAAGGTTTCTAGGACATGTGGTGGCCAAAGAAGGGATAACAGAAGATCCCGCAAAAGTAGTTGCAGTACAAGACTGGAAGGTCCCAAGGAATGCAACAGAGTAAGAAGCTTTCTTGGACTAGCGGGCTAATATAAGAAGTTCATTAAGAACTTTGCGATGGTATTAGCCCGACTTACTGGATTAACGAAGAAGAATCTAACCTCTGTTCGGGATATTGGTTGTGATGTCGCTTTCCAACGATCGAAGAGGGCTCTTACAACGGCCCCAGTTTTGACTTTTACCTTACGATAGTAAAAGGTTTACGGTATACACGGATGCATGCGGTAGGGGACTAGCGCCATTTTGATGTAAGACGGAAGGGTAAGGTCGTAGCAGATGCCTTAAGAAGAAAAAGGTTGACTTCAAGTCTTCTTTATGTGAAAAGGAAAAGTTCATCGTATGTACCAACCTTTGATTTTAAAACCTTCGATTAAGTTAGTAGTAGGTGTCGCTAGGAGTAAGACCTACGCTTTTGGATCAAATAGGGACTTCACAAAGAAAAGATTCTCAGATAGTTGACGCAATGGATAAGTTAAGTAGAGAAGAGACATCTAATCACCTTAATAACTACACCTATAACTTGGTTAGCATCTGTTTAATTTCAAGAGATAGTTCTTCAACATGGAATACTCTCTAGTGAATTTTGGAAGACCTTTTGGAAGACCTTTTTAGCATGACACAGTAGAAGTTGTAGTGCCGAGCATATTAGAAGGAGAAGAGGTGGAATGAGAGGCAACAGTGAAATGAGTTCCAACTCATATTTTGGAAATAGAAATTAAGAAGCTACGCAATCGTGAAGTTAAGACAGTCAGAGCACGATTGGGTGAAGCTCAAGAAGATGCGAATTAGAAGGCTGAAGACTATATACGCGCATCATACTTTTTTTGAGGGTATATCCTTAATCTCTCTTTTTCTGTAAAGTTTATTTGCATGCTAGTCTTGATCTTCTATATATATCCTCTCGGTCCTATCCTTGATCCTTAGGTAGAATCCAATGGATGTAAACATGTGTTTGAGACATGTTATGTTTGGTGGATGAAAGTGGATGTAAGTGTTTGCTAGTGATTGCTCGTGGATGCATATACATACACATTAGGCACTAGATCGGCTCAGTCACTTTCATATTGCATATGCATATACGTATTTTATATGGATTGAAGCTTGATGTGTTATCATATGGATGTAGCATTTGTACGAATGATTGGGCACTCATGTAGAAGTTATAAAATACGATTAGGAGTAATTGCATACATGATGGACTCATAGCACTGACATAATTCGCATTAAGGAGGTCAACTGAATCAGTAGACCGCTTGATTTTGCATTAGATAAGGGCATGTACACACACTAGGCATGTGATCATGAAAGCATTAGAAATCTTTTTAAGGACAGTGGATGCCTGTGATTGATGGTTGAGTTGATGGATGTTGGATGTTAGGATACATACTTCTTAACTTAGAAATTTCGGGGACGAAATCCTTTAAAGGAGGGGAGAATGTAACACACCATATTTTCTGTGAATATTAAAATAACGAATTAAAGAATACTTAATTTTAAAAGTGGGAACTAAGAGAAATTGGCTACGTTATTGCATTCATCTCGGAATTATGCTTGAAATAGAGTCCGAGTTTGCATAAATCAGACACTGTATGAAGAAGTTATAAGCCTTAGAAGTTTGTATATGTGTAGGGGAGAATATATATATATATATATATATATATATATATATATATATATTGGGTTCAGTACTTCAGAAATAGGTCCAGAAAGTCAAAAATGGGTTCGAAATTCAAAATCAGCCAAAAACAGGCTAGGCGGGAAAATTCCTGCTAGAGGGTGTCGACCCCCCTTAAGGGGTGTCGACATAGATGTCGACCCCCCATAGGGGTGTCGACCCCCCCAGATCTGGCTGAAATACTTTGGTTTGTATCTGGCTGGCGATGCATTGACGAATTTCTGAGTCGTAGGTCTACGTGGCAACTTCTAATTGGCCTGATGACGCATTCTCTTGGAGTAAATGGTTTGGATGGACCCTATGTTGATCTAAAGGCTCTTAATAATCCTAGACATCTATATATACACTCATAACCCAACCCTAATTCTATTGCTCAAAGGCTATGGCGTCGTCATGTTGTTCATCCCTAAACTAGCCTAGCCGTCATTCTTCAACATAAATTCAAAAAGAAAATTAGAGAGCCTCAAATCAAATTAGAAGATTTGTTTTGCTACAACAACAACAATTCAATTATCTTTTCTTAATCCTAGCAATGTAAGTTCACATTATTTTCAGATTTGAATACCTGATTGTAATCTTGACATGTAATAAAATGAATCGAAGTCTATGCCTGATTGTAAGATAATCTTTTCAGATTTATCCCTATCCTTCTATTGAATCTATGTCTTTACATGCCTTAGATGTTATTTTTATTGATTAAATCAGGCCTATCTTTATTTTACATCAGGTTTATAATCCTCTTTGGTTCATGATGTTATTCTTATGCCTGCAATAATGATTGTATCAGTTTATTCAAGAATCTATCTTTGTTGGATCTAAGTCTCATGTATTAGGTCTGTTGTTACATACCTATTTTTATGCCTATTCTTATTTTATGCTCCTTCTCTCTCTCTCTCTTCCCCTATTTCCTTTTTCTTTTATGAACCTGGGTTACCTTTGAACCTAGGCTAAAATCGCGAAATACGAACGGTTGGAATACGGGGAATATTTTAAGTAAATATTGGGCACAATGTATTCGATGAAATAATTGGGCATAACATATTCGGTGAAATTGTTGGACATAATTTGTAACTTGTGATTTAGGGTATAAATGTTATTGTTGTGAACTTGGGGTAAATTGAAATATTAAATCTAGATTAGGCGGAAACTGTAAATTGGAAGTTTAATTCTAGATTGGGCATAACTACTGGTTGGGACACCAAGCATAATGTATATTGAGATTTTGGGGCATGACTATTATTGCAAATTTGGGAAGATTGGATGTAAACTATTTTGAGTAATAACTTGTAATTGAATTTGTTGGGCATAACTTGGGAAGTGGAACATGACTAGTTTGGTGAATTTGGGATAATTAGCATATAAAATCTAGACTTGGACATGTATAGTATATATGTAAATTGGCTAAAGATGAACGTGCCTAACCCGAGGTTAGATTGAGTTGCGATGTAAGACTGCCCGGAACCGCCCGGCACATCCAGCGACTGCAATAATATAGATCTAATGTGACAGGTTAGCGCATTAAGCCCAAACCCCGTGGTTAGAATGAGTTTGCAGTAGAAGTCTGCCCGGAACCGCCCGACACATCCAGCAACCGCAAACAACAATTCTAATGTGAGAGGATGAGGCATTAGTGAATGAATTAATGTTAATGAACGGACATGCTAAGAATGGTAGGGTTAAGTTAACACAAGAGGGCAACATTTAACCAATATAACATGATGTGTGATAGGCCAACCCTTAACCAATGTAACATGACAAGTGGTAGGGTTAAGTAACCCAAGAGAGCAACACTTAACTAATGTAACATGACAAGTGGTAGGTTTAAGTTAACAAAAGAAGGCAACACTTAACCAATATAACACGATGAACGAGTGGGGTTAAGCTAAGGGGAAACACTTAACCAATATAGTATGATGAATGAACAGGGTTAAGTTAATAGAAAACACTTAACCAATTACAACATGATGAATGAGAAGGGTTAAGTTAATAAGAAACACTTAACCAACATGACATGACGTTTGGATGGGTAAAGTTAACCTGAATGGATGGATAACACTTAGCCAATTTGGGGGGTATACGAATAGACCGTAGGAAACACTGGTAAAGGGGACCCATTTCAGCAGTAACCCACATAGATGTATCACGGTACCCTGAGCTAGGCAGGGTGGGGCATGATTACTGGGCTGATTATAAGCGGTCAAAATAGCGGCAGGTGGTGCAGCAGTGTAGTTCCGGCGGAGTATGGGTGTGCACATGCTCCGGTGTGGAAAAGTAGGCACTAGGCATCAGTAGTATACACCGTGCATCTTGAATCATTTCGGGTTTCCATCATGGAAATGATACACCCCATGATGGGGCCAGTACATGTATCTACATACAAGGGGGGCCAGATGACACAAGTAATAAATGAATACAAGTAGGGAGCCGATCGATAGGGTAGTAAGGGTACATCTAACATCTTCATGGCAATTGGCCTGATTGAGGTAAGATCCTCATACTAGATGTACACCTGAAGGCTACCACTATTTCAAGGTTGGGATCACCTTATTATATAACATAAGATACTAGTTGGGACATTAGTAGGGGATACAGATCCTTTTTCACAGGATACTAGTTGGGACACTAGAAGGGAATACAAATCGTTCTATAATAGACACTAGTTAGGATGCTAGTTGTGTGGTGCAGAGAAAATAGGAAATCAGAAAAAGAACCAAAGTGCATTTAGTGTATCTTACCTTGTCATATATAAGATCATCATTTGTTGTCCTGCTATGCTTATTATCATGGTTATGGCTGGTATCCAGTTTATTCATGTCATGATGCTTTTACCTATTTACGTGCTGAAAGTCACTGGACTTACCAAGCTTTATGTCTGACTCTGTTTTGTTTCGCTCTCTTTTCTTTCATTTCCCCCCAGGTTCACAGGGAGGAATATTACCACTTAGCTCAGTTTTCTTTCCAAGCTCGAAGATAGACGATGTATTGCTTTGGACTCTCCTTTCCATAGCTATGGCTTGCTCATGCTTTATTTGGGGAATATCATTGTCATTTCATGCTTCTTTATTTTATTACACAAGATAGATGCTTTGTGTAATGGGTATTGGTGTTTGGTGCCGGAAAACAATCTTTGTACAAGCTATTTTACGAAGTTGTTGTTTTATCAATAAAGTAAAGTTTTATTTATTTTCCGCTGTTTAAATTTTGTCTGCTTGTAATTTATCTGTTCTATACACTTATGACGCTCCACTGAAGTTAATGCATTCCCTTTTTGAGTGACCTTAACGGAGATGGGGTGTTACAGGAAACTCGTAGTTTGTGAAGCTAGGCTGAGCGCCTGTTGTGTTTGGGTTGCCCGGGTTAATCCCAAGTGTAGTGAAGGCGTATAATGTCGCGTTATGTGGCCCGTCCAGTGTATGGCTCTCTCATCGTTCATCGGGTTGAGGCGATCCACAGGCGTCGTTTATTCGCCTGAGAATTGAAGCCCGGAACATCAGCCGTAGGGTCTGTTCGTGACCATGGGCTACCCCTCGGCCATAGGAGCTTCAGGGAAGAAACAGTTTAAGGGTCAGTCTCGGTGCTGCACCAAGATTCGATCGGTACCCGTAGCCGTGGGTGGGATGTACTCGCTTCTGTATGTCTGTTGGGTGGCCCCAAGTCGCTTGGGACTTGGGCACGGAATGATTTATCCTCGGTCTCGGCACGGAGACAAGATTCGAGTTCGTGGTTATTTATACTCGGTCACGCCGTGGACTGGCAACTCGAGTGGCGTTGCCGGCTCCCGTGCTTGAGGTGCCGAGCATAGCCATTGTACCTTGGATCCCGAGGATGGCACGAGATTCAGACGATAGTATCAACTCCACTCTCGGAGGTCGATACGACAACTGACTGTTTGAACGTAAGCTAGTTGTCAAGATTAATCAAATGCGTCATGCATGGAGTAAACACAGTCAGGAAGATATAGGAAGTTGAGCATCATTTCCACTAATAACTTTGGCAGTAACAACCTTTACAGTGCTTTGAATTGTTAGAAAACAAAACATTGTTGGAAAGCGTAAACAACCGTGTACTAAGTTATGTAAAGTAGCTGCGGAGATGTTCATTGTTCCAGGCCCTTGGGAGTTCAGCTTTGTCATGGTTGCGAGTTTGAAAGATCCATTACTGAGCTTTCGCTGTATGGAGTACGTACCTTCCCAACGAGGTGCGAGGCCTGTTGGTGGAGGGAAGACTCGTTTTAGGACGAGGTCGCCGACGTTGGGGTCCTTATGGCAGACCCTAGAATTGAAGTATCGGGCGGCTCGTTGCCGTTGGGCGGCAGCTCAGAGATCAGCTTCGTTTATTTTTTCTTCCAACAAGTCAAGTGATCCTAAAAGTAGATCTTGGTTTGTCCTTGGATCGAAATAGGTGACTTGGTGAGATGGAAGCTTGAGTTCAATAGGAATGACGGCTTCTGATCCGTGGGCGAGGGCGAAGGGAGTATGTCTGGTTGCTATCTTGTGGGTGGTTCGGTATTCCCATAGGGCTAGAGGAAGTTCATCTGCCTATATGCCCCCAGCCTTTTCCAAGCGCTTTTTGATGACAGACTTAATAACTTTATTGACCGCTTTCACCTGCCTATTGGCCTGAGGATGAGCTACCGCCGAGAATCTCTTTTCAATGTTGTGTCGCTGGCAGAAGGCTTTGAATTCGGCGATCTCGAATTGAGTACCATTGTCGGAGATGATGGCTTGAGGGACCCCATATCTAGTAATGATGTTGCGTACAACGAAGTTGATCATCTTCTTGGTGGTAATCTTGGCGAGAGCTTCGGCCTCTGCCCATTTGGTAAAATAATCAACTGCGACGATGGTATATCGCACCTCGCCTCTAGCCATTGGGAGAGTTCCAATGATGTTGATTCCCCATATGGCAAAAGGCCATGGGTAACCATTTGCCTCAGTTCTGTAGGCGGGGCTCTTGGGATCTTCGAGAAGTGCTGGCACTTGTTGCATTTGCGAGCATAGTCTTTGGCATCTTGATCGAGTGTGGGCTAGTAATAACCATGTCTAAGTATTTTCCTGGATAGGGTTCGCCCTCCGGTAAGGTCACCGCACTCCCCTTCATGTACATCGGTTAAGACTTTGATGGCATCATGATGGGCTACACATGCAATGGGATGGAGGAACCTTTATGGTAGAGCACCCCATCCACAAGAAGGTCGCGAGCCGATTGGCGGGTAAGCACACGCCTTCCCTTGTATCTTCCCGGAAGGGTCCCATGCTGTAGGTAATTCTTGATTGGCATCATCCAAGACTCAGACTCGGGTTCAGTGTTTATGATCGCTTCAACTTGATGCTAGGAGAGTTAAGCACTTCGACGGGAGCGAATCTCAAGAGTTGCGAATCCTCGGAGCTTGCTAGCTTGGCTAGCGAATCTGCTCTTTTATTCTGCTCTCGGAGTATGTGAGTGATGATGAAGTTGTCGAGGTACGTGAGTAATTCTGAACCCTGGTTAAGTATAAGGCGAGACATTCCCCTTTTACCCTGATATTCCCCTTTTACTTGACACACGATGAGTTGTGGATTGGAGAAGATTTGGATCGTTTTGAGCTTAAGCTCGATCGCGATTCTAAGTCCGGCAATCAAGGCCTCATATTCTATGTCATTGTTGGTAGCGGGGAAGTTTAGTTTTAGCGCATAGCATATTGGGCATTCTTCTGGGGTGATGAATATGATTTCGGCCCCACAACATTTGTTGTTGGAGGACCCGTCCAGAAATAGTTTCTATTGGGTGCTGAGAGACTCTGTGTTTTCTACAAGAGTTTCCTCAGAGGCAGTGAATTCTACTATGAAGTCAATGAGAGCTTGGCCGAGGATGGCTCGGGGGGATAAATGTTGTCTCGAACTGGCTTAGCTCCATACTCCATTTCAATAACCGTCCAGATGCTTCGAGTCGCTGCAGGACCGGTCGTAGTGGCTGATCCGTGAAAACCTTTATAGGGTGAGACTGGAAGTATGGTCGAAGCTTTCTAGAGGAGATTAGCAAGGAGAACGCCATCTTTTCCAACTTTTGGTAGTTCTTCTCTACCCCTGTCAATCGTTTGTTTATGTAGTAGACGGGCCATTGGATGTAGTCCTCGAGGCGTATTAATGCCGAGCTGATTGCCTGCATAGAAACAGCCAAAAAATGTATAAGTCTTCATGGTCTATGGGCATAGATAGGACAGGTGGTCGTTCTAAGTGATCCATAGGTTATTTGAATTTTGGGGTACATTCGAAATTGCGCTTCCCTTTCCTAAGTAAATCGAAGAAAGGAATGCATTTATCAGCGGCCTTGGATATGAATCGCTTAGAGCGGCGACCTTTCCATTTAAACTTTGGACATCCTTGATGTTTTTGAGGATTTGGATGTTCTGAATAGCTTGGATTTTTTCTGTATTGGCTTCAATTCCCCAGGAGTTGACGATGAAACCTAAGAATTTTCCTGAAGTGACTCCGAAGGAGCACTTCAGGGGGTTGAGTTTCATGTCGTACCGGCGGAGGATATCGAACATTTCAGAGAGGTCGTGGACGTGACCGCTTGGCACTTTAGATTTTACCAACATGTCTTCCATGTACACCTCCATCCGCTGATAAGTAGCGCCGACATTCTTGAGGCCGAAGGGCATAACGCGATAGTAGTAAATTCTGAGGTCTGTTATAAAGGAGGTGTGATCCTGGCCGCGATGATTCATCGAAATTTGGTTGTAGCCTGAGTAGGCATCCGTGAAAGATAGTAGCTGGTATCCAGCTGTTGAATCGAGAAGTCGATCGGTCTTTGGAAGTGGGAAACTGTCCTTAAGACACGCCTTGTTCAAGTCGGAGAAGTCAACACACGTCCGCCATTTACCGTTGACTTTCTTGACCAGAATCGGGTTGGAGACCCCCTCGGGTAATCAGCTTTGCGAATGAAATTATTGTTGAGTAGATGATCTACCTCTTCCTCAAGTTCCCTGGACTCTCTGGTCCCAAGAAGCGGCACTTCTGCTTGACTGGAATTGTTGTAGGGTCGATACGCAGACAATGGCAAGTGATCGTAGGGTCGATGCCTTTCATATCGGAATGAGTCCATGCAAACACGTCTAGGTTTGCCCTCAAGAAATCCACAAGATCCTCTTTGTTTGCTGGATGAAGTTGCGATCCTATCTTTAACACTCTAGACGGATCATCGAGGTTAACGGGAATATCTATTATAGACTCGACTGGGGTAGCCCTCTCGTACTTGGGCTCTTCATCCTTCCAAGGGTCGAGTTCCTCGGAAAGGCGGCAGTGGCGCCTGTGCCAAGGCCCATATGCCACTGATTGCTATGCTGAAATTGTCTTGGCATAAGAAGGTGTGGGTACTACTTTTCCCTTGTCCTTATTGTGCGCGTTCTTCCATTCTATTGCATAACACTCTTTAGCACTCACTTGGTCACCTCTGAATGTTCCGATCCCATAATCCATTGGGAATTTCACTAGGAGGGACCATGGCGATATGCAGACCCGGAAATCTATGAGAAAAAGGCGTCCAAGGAAGGCGTTGTAGGGGGATTCGATGTCTATAACCACAAAAGTGAGGATTCGGACCCGGCTTCGGTCCCCCTCACCTAGCCCCACAGGTAGAACGATCATTCCTACTGGGCAACTAGAATCCCCATTGAAGCCATTAATGGAAGCGCGACACGACTTGAAGTCATTTGTTTTCAATTTCATTTGGTCGTAAGCAGCTTTGAAAATGATGTTGATCGAGCTTCCAGAATCAATTAACACCTTCCGGACGGAAGCAGCATCGATCTGAGCTATGATAACCAGCGGATCGGTGTTGGGATTTCCACTCCAACAGAATCTCTTTCTTGAAAAACAATGTCATCTCGCATGGTCTTTTGGAGCTTAGCTAGGATGGATTCATTGAGCGTGGAGCAAGTTTCATAAGTAGCATGCTTTATTGAACTAACGTACTCTTGCATTTTTCAAAAGCTGTCATGTGTGGGATAAGGTCTGCCACATATGGTGTTGATTACGATCCCATACCTTGGGTTAGAATGATATGGAGCTTCCTTGGCGGCTTCTTGAGGCGCTGGTGCCTGAGGCTTTGAATTTGCTTCGAGAGGGAAAGGTTCTTTGATGTGTTGCTCAAGTCGCTTCTCGCGGATGAGCTTCTCAATTGCATCCCTGAGCTGGCGAAGCTCATTGGTATTTTGGTCGTAAACGTCACGGTAGCGTCAGTACCTCCCAGTATTCTTCTCAAGGTTGGTTGATTCCCTGGTGCGCGGCTTCTTATATGGCAGGGTGTTGCATGTCTCTAAGTAAATTGTTTGTAGGTCGTTTAGCAGGGTGTATGTCTCAAAGGCTCGGTAAGAGCCGGGCTTTCTTGGCTCGATTGGGTCTTAAACGTTGTTCCGACCACCTTGCCTACCATTTTTTGGTCTTTGCCTATTGGGACCTACCCCCTTGTTTTGATCAAAAGTCTCTCCTGCTTGTTTTCTTCTGAGGCTATTATTTACAGCGTCTGCCTGAGAACTGTTGGGGGCAGCTAGTGGCTGAGAGCCGGTTGCGTCTTGCCTCTTCTTGGCACAAGTACTGATCTGCCTTCACATAGAAGGCGTCAAGGCTTTTTGGATGCTTTTGATCGATCCATGCCCCGAATTTGAAAGTAGGAAGGACACCTTTAGCCAACTGGAAGAGTATGGTGCAACGTTCCAGATCCTCGACCTCGGCGAGGGCAATGTTGAACCTGGAGAGGTAGCTTTTGAGCAACTCAGCAGGCCCTTGGTATAGGTTGGAAAAGGTGAGGACATTCTTTGGAGTTGGTATGTGCATCTTGAATTGCTTGACCAATTGCGTTGCTAACTGGCCGAAGTTGTTAATGGAATCAAGCGGGAGGCGAGAGAACCATAACAGGGCAGATCCTGACAAGAAGACCGGGAAACACTTACATTTGACCAGATCGTTGCCCCGACCCGAGTCCATTTTCCATTCATATCAATAGAGGAAGACGCAGGGGTTAGTGGTGCCATCGTAGAGCAGCATTTGCGGCATGCTAAAATGTCGCGGGCATTCGGCTTCATTTACCCTTCTCGTGAAAGGATTACGACTAATGTGCGCTTCCCAAGAATCGTGCACATTTCCTCGCATTTAACTCATAATTCTTCGGACCATGTCGGGAAGGTAAGTTAGATGAGGGGTCCGCTATTGGGACCCATGGGTTTTGGCGAGGTTCCAGAGTTCTGCTAAGAGGGCGTCTTCTATGATGGATGTCCGGATCGTCTTCATCCATGTCCTCGACATCTATGATTGGATCTTGGTGTGGATGGTGAGGTAGAGCGGTGTGTTGCGGATCCTGTTCTGGAGGAGCGCGGACCATTGGAATAGCGGGCCCATCACCCTGATTAATGACCATTGGGTTATGTCGAGGAAGAGGTTGGTTTGTAGGATCTGGTCCGTCATTGATGACCAAGCGAGACTGGTCTCGGTCCAATGCCCCCTCGCTATATGTGACTGTAGTTCGGTCGTCGTTGCCATTCCCATTTCCGTTAGTATGGCCATGGCCGTTGCTGAGAGCATGGGTGCGAGCGGCGATGTTGTTGATGAGGCTAAACCTCCTCCTTTGATGCGGGCCCCTTGACTCGGAAGAGGAAGTTTCCGATATAGATAGTCGGGGTCGAGCGTTGTTCCGAGTTAGTTGAAGTCGAGTGACGACGC
Source organism: Allium sativum (assembly GCA_030737875.1). NCBI lineage: Eukaryota > Viridiplantae > Streptophyta > Magnoliopsida > Asparagales > Amaryllidaceae > Allium > Allium sativum. The sequence goes on from CM060921.1 coordinate 171,423,152, forward strand.
GTTGACTTTCTTCTAGTTGTCGCGTAAGGTCGATATTATTCCTTAATGCTTGGTTGAGCTCGGCCGCGGTGTTCTCATATCTTTCATTAAGCGTGCGAATTTGAGCTTGTGTAACGGGCGCTTCGGGATCCACAATAGGAGGGACGGTTTCATTAGTGGTCGGGATATCAGCCTTTTGAGGTTGTTGGGATATACCGGCCTCGGCGGCGGCTGAAGAGCTGACCATTACGTTCTTTGACTTCATTACCATCGTAAGCGGACTCGACAGCAGGTTGAGCAAGGAACCTTAAGCTTGTCGAAGTCGAGATGATAATGTGGGAGAAAGACGCAAATCTCGAGTTCAATTCTCAGTGAAAGCACCAAATGTTGACGGCAAAAAATGTCGTAAACACCAAAGATTCCAATTACTAGGAATAGTTAATTTGGTTGCCTAGACAAGAGTGGAAAACAGTCAATAACACGAGAGATTTAAAGTGGTTCGGCCTCGGGAGGGGCCTACATCCACTGTGAAGCATTGTTGGAATATTATTGATCACTCAAAATTACAAGTGTTAAACCATCACATGACATCTCATTACATTTGCTTGTAGACTAGGTGATGTCATCATTATGATATATGATGTCATAATTGACATATATGAAAAATAAATAGGAAAAGGACTTTTTTCCCCTTCTTCTTCCTTAAATTGGAGATGCCATTAATGGAGCTCTCATGAAGTCTCAAGGTCACAAATTCCAAACCCTTTGAAGTGTGAGGCCATGGGTATTTATAGGACAAGGATTTGGTAGGAATAGGTAAGAGTAGGTAGAAATGGACCCCCACACCCAGAAATTCGCACCCCCTCCGTATGCATGCCAAATTTTCACACCCTGCCCCTAGGGTGCGAATTTTGTACCTCATGGGGTGAAAAATTCGCGCCCCCGGGGGGATGCGAGCTTCTGGCCTATAGGGGTGCGAAATTCACACCCCAGGGTATGAATTTCGCACCCCTGCAGGGTGCAAACTTCGCACCCTGCTGGGTACGAATTTTGCACCCGGCTAAGCACGAACTTCGCACCCTATTGGGCGCGAATTTCGCAACCCCGAATGGCTGGGTGCGAATCTCGCACCACTTAGGGGTCCGAAATTCACACCCTGAGGGGTGCGAAGGTCATCTTGGAAGGTGCGAAGGCCTTGGGCGCATATGTTTTAGTGGTCCGTGGCTTGGGTTGCGAGGCCTTCTAATGGCGTGGTCCCTCTTCAGCATGTTTCCTTTACTCCTAAGCGTCCCCCTAGCCTTGTCTCCACGTGATGGGATGAGCTGTCCTATGTACTTTTGGAAACCGGACCAAATGGTCGGTTAACACATCATAATCATGCCGACATTCTTCTTATAAGAAGAAAAACAATTCAATCACTACAAATATGGAAACTGACCCCCGAATCAATCTTTCAAGGATTAGCTCTACTAAATAGGACATCACATGAAGTATCAATAATGGTACCTTCATCAAAACCATCATGTGCAACATCACTACTATCACCACGCGAAACCTACTTCTTATCTTTTTGATAAGCATAACACAATCTACATTTGTGATATTTCTTATCACAATAATGACAAGTGATATCTCCTTTATGTAACACCCCACGTCCATTAATGTCACTCACAAAGGGAATGCATTAACTTCCATGGAGGTTTTAAGTGAATATAGAACAGTAAAATTACAACAAGACAGATATAAAATAGTACTTGGAAATTCAAAAAAACTTTATTTCATTGTAGCAGAAGTCAAAACATGTTTGATTACATCATAACACCATATTCAATGTCAAGTACAATATCTATCTTGATAAAACAAGTACATAATCCCATTACATGAATAGCCATTAAAAAGAAAGATAACAAGCTGGACTTTACTTCAGCAGTCCAAGCTTTCCAGTAGATAAGCGATCCAACTAGACTCCACTAGAACTTGGCCCAACCTGCGGACCTGAAGGGAAAAAAAGGATGGAAAAGAGGGGGTCAGACATAAAGTCTGGTGAATATGATAATTCTACAATACTATTACCAAAATAACTGGACTAAGGCATAAGCTGGAAAACAAGAAAATGTCTATGAAGAGCAGATTAAGGACATAGACAATCGCTAAAGGCAACGTTATAGGCGCTCCTAAATACTAAAGGATAAACACTATACTGCACCACACCAGTCACCCTAAAGATTCATCCCACTTAGCTTCACTTAGAAACTTTCCCAATGGCTTTACGTACCCCTAGCTGACTACATAGGTGCCGCCTGCCCCTATCTCCACTAGGTGTACCCTACTTCCCATTATTCGATCGGCTCCCTAACTCGTAGATACCCGTGCTGGCCCCACAGTGGGGTGTATCACTCCCCTAAAGTGGAAACCTGATACAACGGACATGCACGGCTTATACCTACACGATGCAACAACGTCTTACCTACCAGCCCGGGTCCACACACGCATATGAAACCCGTTGGACTTGCGTTGCCACCGCTCCCTGTTTTGGCCTCTTATAGTCAAACCCAGTATGCGTGTCCCGTCCTCGACTTGGGTCGAGCCCACAAAGATACGTTTTGGGATACTGGTTGAAATGGGCCCCCACTATTTACCACAAGCATTCCACCTAAGCTTGTCCCCATTAGTCCATCCCACTTAACCCACTTAGTCATGTTCATTTACATGTGTGTTTGGTTAAGTCTAATCGTATTTCAAATGCCTCTAAAGGCAACCACCAGATTCCTCATGCCACCCAAGGCACCTACTTAACCACCATGTCCCACCTTACATGATTATCTGGTTAAGTATTTCTTAGTTCATTAAGGCCATAACCTCATAAAGACCTCTCACATTAGACTGGCATTTATGGCAGCTGGATTTGCCGGGCGGGTCCGGGCAGTCTTACATTGGGCCGACATTTGTGACTACTGGATTTGCCGGGCGGGTCCGGGCAGGTTTACATCACAAACGGGTCCAACCTCGTGTCCTAAGCATTGATTATTAATAATAATCCACTTTCCCCCAATTTTAATAATTCCCTACTTGAATTATTAATTACTTCCAATTTTTAACAATGTCCATAATTGACTCAATTATGGACATCCATTCATGGTATGCAAAATCTTACAAAATTGCACCCAATTTATTAATTCCTAATATTACCCCTACCCCACGTTTGAACGTTTATTCGCAAAATATATGTTAGACTCGAATAGCCTAACTCATAGCATAAAAGAGATTATCATAAAAACAACATGTATATGTGACCAAATGAATCATAATAAGGGGTGAAACTTGCATTTGTCCAACTTGCATAGATTATACATGTCATGGACCTAAAGGTGTCAACTTGTTCAAAATTCACCTAATATAATCTCAATCAATTTTCATAAACTTACATATGAACATGTGTGAATCAACATCATCTAATTTTTTAACAACATGGTTTTATATGGGTACACCTAACTCAATAGGCAAATTCCCATATTCAAGTTTTATTTAATTATAGTTTCAAGTTTATGGGTACACCTAACCTAATAGGCAAATTCCCATAAACAAGATCCATTTAAATAAAAAAAAACATAACTTTAAGCATGTTCCAACAACATCATGATTTTACAACATAATATAGCATGATTTATAACATGGCATAGTATGATAGTATAACATAGCTTGACATGATTCTCAACATAGCACGACATAGCATAAGAGAATTTACAACATAGCATGACATAGCATATATAATTTACATCATACGACAACATAATAACATAATAAGAGATCCACAATATATAGAATTTACAATTACAAATCACGTCACTTTCTTGTGATCCATTCATAACTGAGTCAAATTAGTTTGTAATAGTCTTGTGAGAATCATCATACTCACCAACAAAAGAAAAGAATTAGAGAAAGAGAGATCTTTTGATTTGACTTGTGTAGATTAAGTTGTAGATGATTAGGCTTCCTCTTCTTAGTTTGTGACGGCTATGCTGAACTCCATGGCAGCAGCATGACGGTAGCTTCTCTAATTTTACAAGTGATTTAGGTCTAGGGTCTACCCACTTATTTATAGATTTTAGAATTCATTTAGGCCATTAGATTTAACCTAGAAATAACCGCAGCCGTTCAGACAAGATGGGGTTTATCTTGTTGACTCAGCAATGAGTCAGAAGTGACTCAGCAAACACTCAACATATTAATAAACTTCTATTCATGTCATAAATATATATATATTGCTGAGTCAGAAGTGACTCAGCAAACACTCAACATATTAATAAACTTCTATTCATGTCATAAATATATATATATTTTCTACAATGTACATATTAGATACATCCCCCTTTACTTATTATTGTTTTTATATACATATTAGATACATCCCCTCTCTCACACACTTATTAATATTTTTATATTCATATTAGATACATCCCCTCTCTTACACACTTATTAATATTTTTATATTCATATTAAATACATCCCCTCTCTTACATACTTATTAATATTTTTATATTCATATTAGATACATCCCCTCTCTTACATACTTATTAATATTTTTATATTCATATTAGATACATCCCCTCTTCTACACACTTATTATTATTTTAGCAACTTTAGTGTTAATAGAAAATTCGGGGTGTTACATTCTCCCCTCCTTTTAGGATTTCGTCCCCGAAATCTTCAAGTCTGGAAGAATGTATATCCTACCATCCAAACGTCCATCTACTCATCCATCATACACAGGCATCCATTGTCCTTACAGACTTCTAATGCTTTCATGTTTAAATGCACAGTGTGTGTATATGTCCGTATCTAATGCAAAATCAGGCGGTCCACTGATTCAGTTGACCTCCTTAATGCAACTATGATCGTTCCATGCATCCATTATGTATGCAAAAGATTCTTAATGCTACATAATACTTCTATATGCGTGCACAACCATCATCTGAATGCAGCATCCACATGATAATACAACCATCGTTCATCCATTTTACTAAATACATCCATATATATATGCAATATGCAATATGTAGTGACTGAGCCGATCTAGTGCCTAAAGTGTGTGTATATATGCATCCACGAGCAACCACTAGCAAACACTTGCATCCATTTTGCATCCATCATACATAACATGTCTCAAACACATGTTTCAACCATAGGATTATCCTAACTAAAGGTCAAAGATACTAATGAGAGGACATACTAAAGATAAGATAAGATAAGCTAAGCGATAAAGGAGAAATTAAAAGACATACCCTCAAAAAGAAAAGGGTACAACGAACGCATCTTCTCTTCTGTCTCCCAAGTTGCGTTGCTCTCATCATCTCCCCATTGCACTTTAACCAGTCTGACCTCTCGATTCCTCAACTTTTTGATCTCCGACCCAAGAATGCATGTAGGAGCTCGTCTAATTGTTGCATCACACTCTATTTCCACCTCTTTAAGCAAGCTCGGCTCTACCACCTCCGCGGTCTTGTGCAAACACTTCCTCAAATGTGATACATGGAATACGTCGTGTACTCCACTAAGTTTCTCAGGCAACTCCACCCTATATGCCATCTTCCCAATCCTGTCTTTTACAGGAAACGGTCCTACAAACCTTGGTGCTAATTTCCCCACGGACCCAAAGCGAACAACATTCTGTAACGGAGATACTTTGATAAAAACCATGTCCCCAATGTCAAACTCAAGATCTGTCCTCCTCTTATCAGCATACGATTTTTGCCTATCTTGTGCTGCTTTCATCCTCCTTCGAATCAACTCAATCTTCTCCGAGGTTTCCCTAACCATATCGGGCCCAAGTAGGATTTTATCGGTAGACTCCCACCATCATATAGGCGAACGGCAAGGCCTTCCATAAAGAGCTTCGAAAGGTGCCATGCCAATACTAGACTGAAAGCTATTATTATATGTGAATTCTACTAACGGAAGGTCCTCTTCCCATGTACCCCCAAAGTCTAGGATACAAAGCCTTAAAAGATCCTCTAGAATGCGATTCACCCTCTCGGTCTGGCCGTCTGTCTGAGGATGATATGCGGTGCTCAAACATAGCTGAGTCCCTACCGCCTCTTGTAAACTCTTCCAAAATTCGCTAGTAAAGATGGGGTCACGGTCGCTTACTATACTAGAAGGAATACCGTGCAAACGAACTATCTCCTTAATGTATACAGAAGCCAACCACGGAGCAGTCCTCTTACTTTTCACGGGAATAAAATGGGCGCTTTTAGTAAGTCTGTCCACTATAACCCAAATCCCCGTGTTACCCTTCCTTGATCTTGGTAATCCATCCACAAAATCCATTGAGATGCTTTCCCATTTCCATAGTGGAACTTCTAATGGGTGAAGCAACCCACCGGGTTTCTTTTGTTCTGCTTTAACTCGTTGGCACACCAAGCATCTAGCGACGTACTTGGCCACATCCTTTTTCATACCAGCCCAAAAGAAAACCCGCTTCATATCTTTGTACATCTTATCCCCGCCGGGATGAATGGTCATTTTTGAGCGATGAGCATCATCAAGAATGGCCTTCCTTAAGTCTTCGTCTTGTGGTACACAAAGTCTATTATCCCTTCGTAACCAACCCTTATCGTCTAGGGTATACCTACGAAGATGGCTTGATGACTCCCCCCCTTTGAGCTTTTCTACTATCTCGACCAACTGTGGGTCGTCTCGCTGTGCCTCACCAACCCGTCCTAGAAGTGTAGGTCCAACCTCCAAGGATGCTAACAGACCGGGTACTAAGTCAACGGAGGGTCTAAAGTCAAACATAGAGATGAATTCTAAGCTTTGTCGTTCAACAAACAACGGACTCAAGGACAATCTTTTCCTACTTAAGGCGTCTGCCACCACGTTACCCTTGCCCGGGGTATATGCTATTTCAAAATCGTAGGAGGCTAAGAATTCCATCCACCGTTGCTGCCTTAAATTCAAATCCTTCTGAGAGAATAAGTATTTTAATGATTTGTGGTCAGTGAACAGTTCGAATTTCTCACCAAGAAGATAGTGACGCCAAGACTTAAGCGCGAAAACAATTGTGGCTAGCTCTAAGTCATGCGTGGGGTAATTCTTTTCATGAACCCTCAACTGCCTTCCACCATAGGCTATTACTCTTCCCTCTTGCATGAGGACCGCGCCAAGTCCCGTCCCACAAGCATCAGTATAGATGGTAAACGGTTTATTCCCGTCTGGCAGCACTAAGACTGGGGCTGAAGTTAAGGCTTTCTTTAAACGTTGGAACGCATCATCGCAATCTTTGTCCCACGTAAAAACTAGGTTCTTCTTCGTTAACCGTGTTAATGGAGCTGATATTTTTGCGAAGTCTTTGATAAACTTCCTATAATAGCCAGCCAACCCCAAGAAACTTCTTACTTCGGTTGCATTTTTAGGGACCTTCCAATCTTGGATGGCCACCACCTTTGCGGGATCCACTGCTATCCCTTCTTTGGAAACCACGTGCCCTAAGAACCGTACTTCCTTCCTCCAGAAGTGACACTTAGAAAATTTTGCCTTAAGGTTATGCGCTCGAAGGGTTTCCAACACTTCCCTAAGATATAGGGAGTGCTCTTCTTTATTCTTAGAAAAGACTAAGATGTCATCCACAAAGAATACCACGAATTTGTTAAGGTATTCCCTAAACACCGTACTCATCAAATCAACAAAATATGCAGGGGCGTTTGTCAAACCAAAGGGCATCACTAGCCATTCATAGAATCCGTCAGGAGTCCTAAAAGCAGTCTTATCTATACTATCCTCAGCCACGCTCAGTTGATGAAAGCCAGTGGCTAAGTCCAACTGCGAAGACACTGAGGCGCCAACTAACTGATCAAAGAGATCGTCAATCCTCGGCAGTGGGTGTCGGTTCTTTTTAGTAAGCTTGTTTAGTTCTCTATAGTCCATACAAAGTCTAAGAGACCCATCCGCCTTTGTGGAAAAAACTACTGGAGCACCCCACTCCGATATACTACGTCTTATGAACCCCTTCTCAAGCAACTCCTTTACTTGCTTATTGAGTTCCCTCCTTTCACGAGGAGCCATGTGGCGCACTGGCAAAGATACGGGTTTAGCATTATCCACAAGATAAATTCGAAAGTCTATCTCCCGCTTTGGAGGTAAGCCCTTCACCTCCTCAAACACATCTGGATATTCCCGGACCACTTCTACCGATCGCAGGTTCTCTATAGACGCGTCAAGCGATTCAAGATAACTTAGCATAATGGAATTTATGGGATTACAAAAGATGTCGAGAGCATTACCAAGGCGAGTCACAAGCCTAACTACTCTCCTTTCACAATCAAGAATGGCCCTATTTCTAGACAACCAATCCATTCCTAAAATTAGCCCATAGCCCGTGAAGCCCAATACATAAGCATCACATCTAAATTCAACACTAAGTATAGAGATTTTCAAATCCAAACATATCATGGTCAAATGAGCCGAACCCCCAATTGGATTTGAAACGACCAAGGGATCTTCTACTAAACTGGTGTTCAAGTGCAGTGATTCAACTAATGATGCAGAGATAAACGAATGAGATGCGCCAGAATCGAATAAGGTACGGACAGGATGATCAAACAGAAAAACTAAGCTTTCAACAGAAATTGTTCTACCTCTTTCTTGCAGCGGTGGGGCCGCAATAGCCTGAACTTGCCCCCTTGCCTGCCCTGGTGCCATAAGAGCCTGCACCTGTCCTCCCGAGGTAGACCCTGCCCTCTGCCCCTTCTTTGGACAGTCCTTTACTAAATGTCCCGCATCTCCACAATGAAAACAACCAGTCTTCTTTTTCTTTCTACAATCTTTGCTGAGATGGCCAGGCGTCCCACAATTGAAGCATTTCTTCTTCCCTTTGCCATTATTGTTTTTACCACCCTTCTTATTTTGCTGTTGGGGTTTCTTCTGATCCCCTTTCTTTTCAACTGCCTTATCCTCATGCATAAGTGCCATTTCTACTAGCTTTTCAAAGGTGGCTCCCATAGGGATGTGGGTCATAGCCAACCCTTGCAACGGTTCATTCAAGCCTCTAACGAACCTCAAAGCTTTCTTCTCTGGCGTGTTCACCAACTCCAAGCCAATACTTGCTAACTGATTAAATTTATTGACATATTCCTTTACTGATGAGCTCCCTTGCTTTAGTGCCAGGAATTTTTCCATATTTAAGTTCTCCTCCGCCCTTGAAAGAAACTTTGCCTCAAACCTTCGTCTGAAATCCGCTCATGAATCAACTGGACGTTCCCCGTTAGTGACCTCCCACCAAAATGAGGCCTCTCCCTTCATTAACCAAGCAGCTAAACGGACTTTCCTCCCATCTTCCACTTCAAAGATATCCAACAATTCCTCAGTCTCCTTAAGCCAATCTCTGGCCTCCACAAACGTCTCAGTCCCTTGAAAAGTTTTTCCTTCCATAGCCTTGAATTCCTTGCACGTCTTTGCAAAAGTGTCAACACGAGGAGGAGGAGGAGGAGGAATGGGTGCAACTAGGGGTGGAGGAGTATCCGCTGGGCCTGCAGTGGTGGCCCTAGCCTCCAAGTATCTCCTAAACAACCCTGGAATCGTCACACCTTCTGGGAGATTAAGATCTTCAGCCATGCTAAAACGAAAAAGGAAAGATTCAAAATGGAGAATTCGAAAGATAAAGATAAGGATGTGGCTATTTGGGATTATGTTTTTCATAAAAACTCTCTTTAAATAACATGTTTTTTTTTGAAAGCACTTCTTCCAAAAATACTTTAGAAAAAAATATTTTATCTGTTCTGGTAACCTTATGCTCTGATACCACGTGTAACACCCCACATCCATTAATGTCACTCACAAAGGGAATGCATTAACTTCCATGGAGGTTTTAAGTGAATATAGAACAGTAAAATTACAACAAGACAGATATAAAATAGTACTTGGAAATTCAAAAACTTTATTTCATTGTAGCAGAAGTCAAAACATGTTTGATTACATCATAACACCATATTCAATGTCAAGTACAATATCTATCTTGATAAAACAAGTACATAATCCCATTACATGAATAGCCATTAAAAAGAAAGATAACAAGCTGGACTTTACTTCAGCAGTCCAAGCTTTCCAGTAGATAAGCGATCCAACTAGACTCCACTAGAACTTGGCCCAACCTGCGGACCTGAAGGGAGAAAAAGGATGGAAAAGAGGGGGTCAGACATAAAGTCTGGTGAATATGATAATTCTACAATACTATTACCAAAATAACTGGACTAAGGCATAAGCTGGAAAACAAGAAAATGTCTATGAAGAGTAGATTAAGGACATAGACAATCGCTAAAGGCAACGTTATAGGCGCTCCTAAATACTAAAGGATAAACACTATACTGCACCACACCAGTCACCCTAAAGATTCATCCCACTTAGCTTCACTTAGAAACTTTCCCAATGGCTTTACGTACCCCTAGCTGACTACATAGGTGCCGCCTGCCCCTATCTCCACTAGGTGTACCCTACTTCCCATTATTTGATCGGCTCCCTAACTCGTAGATACCCGTGTTGGCCCCACAGTGGGGTGTATCACTCCCCTAAAGTGGCAACCTGATACAACGGACATGCACGGCTTATACCTACACGATGCAACAACGTCTTACCTACCAGCCCGGGTCCACACACGCATATGAAACCCGTTGGACTTGCGTTGCCACCGCTCCCTGTTTTGGCCTCTTATAGTCAAACCCAGAATGCGTGTCCCGTCCTCGACTTGGGTTGAGCCCACAAAGATACGTTTTGGGATACTGGTTGAAATGGGCCCCCACTATTTACCACAAGCATTCCACCTAAGCTTGTCCCCATTAGTCCATCCCACTTAACCCACTTAGTCATGTTCATTTACATGTGTGTTTGGTTAAGTCTAATCGTATTTCAAATGCCTCTAAAGGCAACCACCAGATTCCTCATGCCACCCAAGGCACCTACTTAACCCCCATGTCCCACCTTACATGATTATCTGGTTAAGTATTTCTTAGTTCATTAAGGCCATAACCTCATAAAGACCTCTCACATTAGACTGGCATTTATGGCAGCTGGATTTGCCGGGCGGGTCCGGGCAGTCTTACACCATAAAAGAGTCTAACCTCGTGTCTTTACAACTGTTATGCTTTAGTTTGGGCCTAGGTCCTCTCACATTGGGCCGACATTTGTGACTACTGGATTTGCCGGGCGGGTCCGGGCAGGTTTACATCACAAACGGGTCCAACCTCGTGTCCTAAGCATTGATTATTAATAATAATCCACTTTCCCCCAATTTTAATAATTCCCTACTTGAATTATTAATTACTTCCAATTTTTAACAATGTCCATAATTGACTCAATTATGGACATCCATTCATGGTATGCAAAATCTTACAAAATTGCACCCAATTTATTAATTCCTAATATTACCCCTACCCCACGTTTGAACGTTTATTCGCAAAATATATGTTAGACTCGAATAGCCTAACTCATAGCATAAAAGAGATTATCATAATAACAACATGTATATGTGACCAAATGAATCATAATAAGGGGTGAAACTTGCATATGTCCAACTTGCATAGATTATACATGTCATGGACCTAAAGGTGTCAACTTGTTCAAAATTCACCTAATATAATCTCAATCACTTTTCATAAACTTACATATGAACATGTGTGAATCAACATCATCTAATTTTTTAACAACATGGTTTTATATGGGTACACCTAACTCAATAGGCAAATTCTCATATTCAAGTTTTATTTAATTATAGTTTCAAGTTTATGGGTACACCTAACCTAATAGGCAAATTCCCATAAACAAGATCCATTTAAATAAAAAAAACATAACTTTAAGCATGTAACACCCCGAATTTTCTATTAACACTAAAGTTGCTAAAATATTAATAAGTATGTAAGAGAGGGGATGTATCTATTATGAATATAAAAATATTAATAAGTATGTAAGAGAGGGGATGTATTTAATATGAATATAAAAATATTAATAAGTGTGTAAGAGAGGGGATGTATCTAATATGAATATAAAAATATTAATAAGTGTGTAAGAGAGGGGATGTATCTAATATGAATATAAAAATATTAATAAGTGTGTGAGAGAGGGGATGTATCTAATATGTATATAAAAACAATAATAAGTAAAGGGGGATGTATCTAATATGTACATTATAGAAAATATATATATATTTATGACATGAATAGAAGTTTATTAATATGCTGAGTGTTTGCTGAGTCACTTTTGACTCATTGCTGAGTCAACAAGATAAACCCCATCTTGTCTGAACGGCTGCGGTTATTTCTAGGTTAAATCTAATGGCCTAAATGAATTCTAAAATCTATAAATAAGTGGGTAGACCCTAGACCTAAATCACTTGTAAAATTAGAGAAACTACCGTCATGCTGCTGCCATGGAGTTCAGCATAGCCGTCCCAAACTAAGAAGATGAAGCCTAATCATCTACAACTAAATCTACACAAATCAAATCAAAAGATCTCTCTTTCTCTAATTCTTTTCTTTTGTTGGTGAGTATGATGATTCTCACAAGACTATTACAAACTAATTTGACTCAGTTATGAATGGATCACAAGAAAGTGACGTGATTTGTAATTGTAAATTCTATATATTGTGGATCTCTTATTATGTTATTATGTTGTCGTATGATGTAAATTATATATGCTATGTCATGCTATGTTGTAAATTCTCTTATGCTATGTTGAGAATCATGTCAAGCTATGTTATACTATCATACTATGCCATGTTATAAATCATGCTATATTATGTTGTAAAATCATGATGTTGTTGGAACATGCTTAAAGTTATGTTTTTTTTTAATTTAAATGGATCTTGTTTATGGGAATTTGCCTATTAGGTTAGGTGTACCCATAAACTTGAAACTATAATTAAATAAAACTTGAATATGAGAATTTGCCTATTGAGTTAGGTGTACCCATATAAAACCATGTTGTTAAAAAATTAGATGATGTTGATTCACACATGTTCATATGTAAGTTTATGAAAATTGATTGAGATTATATTAGGTGAATTTTGAACAAGTTGACACCTTTAGGTCCATGACATGTATAATCTATGCAAGTTGGACATATGCAAGTTTCACCCCTTATTATGATTCATTTGGTCACATATACATGTTGTTATTATGATAATCTCTTTTATGCTATGAGTTAGGCTATTCGAGTCTAACATATATTTTGCGAATAAACGTTCAAACGTGGGGTAGGGGTAATATTAGGAATTAATAAATTGGGTGCAATTTTGTAAGATTTTGCATACCATGAATGGATGTCCATAATTGAGTCAATTATGGACATTGTTAAAAATTGGAAGTAATTAATAATTCAAGTAGGGAATTATTAAAATTGGGGGAAAGTGGATTATTATTAATAATCAATGCTTAGGACACGAGGTTGGACCCGTTTGTGATGTAAACCTGCCCGGACCCGCCCGGCAAATCCAGTAGTCACAAATGTCGGCCCAATGTGAGAGGTCCTAGGCCCAAACTAAAGCATAACAGTTGTAAAGACACGAGGTTAGACTCTTTTATGGTGTAAGACTGCCCGGACCCGCCCGGCAAATCCAGCTGCCATAAATGCCAGTCTAATGTGAGAGGTCTTTATGAGGTTATGGCCTTAATGAACTAAGAAATACTTAACCAGATAATCATGTAAGGTGGGACATGGCGGTTAAGTAGGTGCCTTGGGTGGCATGAGGAATCTGGTGGTTGCCTTTAGAGGCATTTGAAATACGATTAGACTTAACCAAACACACATGTAAATGAACATGACTAAGTGGGTTAAGTGGGATGGACTAATGGGGACAAGCTTAGGTGGAATGCTTGTGGTAAATAGTGGGGGCCCATTTCAACCAGTATCCCAAAACGTATCTTTGTGGGCTCGACCCAAGTCGAGGACGGGACACGCATACTGGGTTTGACTATAAGAGGCCAAAACAGGGAGCGGTGGCAACGCAAGTCCAACGGGTTTCATATGCGTGTGTGGACCCGGGCTGGTAGGTAAGACGTTGTTGCATCATGTAGGTATAAGCCGTGCATGTCCGTTGTATCAGGTTGCCACTTTAGGGGAGTGATACACCCCACTGTGGGGCCAGCACGGGTATCTACGAGTTAGGGAGCCGATCGAATAATGGGAAGTAGGGTACACCTAGTGGAGATAGGGGCAGGCGGCACCTATGTAGTCAGCTAGGGGTACGTAAAGCCATTGGGAAAGTTTCTAAGTGAAGCTAAGTGGGATGAATCTTTAGGGTGACTAGTGTGGTGCAGTATAGTGTTTATCCTTTAGTATTTAGGAGCGCCTATAACGTTTCCTTTAGCGATTGTCTATGTCCTTAATCTGCTCTTCATAGACATTTTCTTGTTTTCCAGCTTATGCCTTAGTCTAGTTATTTTGGTAATAGTATTGTAGAATTATCATATTCACCAGACTTTATGTCTGACCCCCTCTTTTCCATCCTTTTTCTCCCTTCAGGTCCGCAGGTTGGGCCAAGTTCTAGTGGAGTCTAGTTGGATCGCTTATCTACTGGAAAGCTTGGACTGCTGAAGTAAAGTCCAGCTTGTTATCTTTCTTTTTAATGGCTATTCATGTAATGGGATTATGTACTTGTTTTATCAAGATAGATATTGTACTTGACATTGAATATGGTGTTATGATGTAATCAAACATGTTTTGACTTCTGCTACAATGAAATAAAGTTTTTGAATTTCCAAGTACTATTTTATATCTATCTTGTTGTAATTTTACTGTTCTATATTCACTTAAAACCTCCATGGAAGTTAATGCATTCCCTTTGTGAGTGACATTAATGGACGTGGGGTGTTACACGTGGTATCAGAGCATAAGGTTACCAGAACAAATAAAAAAAAAATTTTAGAAAAATATTTTTTTCTAAAGTATTTTTGGAAGAAGTGCTTTCAAAAAAAAACATGTTATTTAAAGAGAGTTTTTATGAAAAACATAATCCCAAATAGCCACATCCTTATCTTTATCTTTCGAATTCTCCATTTTGAATCTTTCCTTTTTCGTTTCAGCATGGCTGAAGATCTTAATCTCCCAGAAGGTGTGACGATTCCAGGGTGGTTTAGGAGATACTTGGAGGCTAGGGCCACCACTGCAGGCCCAGCGGATACTCCTCCACCCCTAGTTGCACCCATTCCTCCTCCTCCTCCTCCTCGTGTTGACACTTTTGCAAAGACGTGCAAGGAATTCAAGGCTACGGGAGGAAAAACTTTTCAAGGGACTGAGACGTTTGTAGAGGCCAGAGATTATCTTAAGGAGACTGAGGAATTGTTGGATATCTTTGAAGTGGAAGATGGGAGGAAAGTCCGTTTAGCTGCTTGGTTAATGAAGGGAGAGGCCTCGTTTTGGTGGGAGGTCACTAACGGGGAACGTCCAGTTGATTCATGGGCGGATTTCAGACGAAGGTTTGAGGCAAAGTTTCTTTCAAGGGCAGAGGAGAACTTAAATATGGAAAAATTCCTGGCACTAAAGCAAGGGAGCTCATCAGTAAAGGAATATGTCAATAAATTTAATCAGTTAGCAAGGTTTGGCTTGGAGTTGGTGAACACGCCAGAGAAGAAAGCTTTGAGGTTCGTTAGAGGCTTGAATGAACCGTTGCAAGGGTTGGCTATGACCCACATCCCTATGGGAGCCACCTTTGAAAAGCTAGTAGAAATGGCACTTATGCATGAGGATAAGGCAGTTGAAAAGAAAGGGGATCAGAAGAAACCCCAACAGCAAAATAAGAAGGGTGGTAAAAACAATAATGGCAAAGGGAAGAAGAAATGCTTCAATTGTGGGACGCCTGGCCATCTCAGCAAAGATTGTAGAAAGAAAAAGAAGACTGGTTGTTTTCATTATGGAGATGCGGGACATTTAGTAAAGGACTGTCCAAAGAAGGGGCAGAGGGCAGGGTCTACCTCGGGAGGACAGGTGCAGGCTCTTATGGCACCAGGGCAGGCAAGGGGGCAAGTTCAGGCTATTGCGGCCCCACCGCTGCAAGAAAGAGGTAGAACAATTTCTGTTGAAAGCTTAGTTTTTCTGTTTGATCATCCTGTCCGTACCTTATTCGATTCTGGCGCATCTCATTCGTTTATCTCTGCATCATCAGTTGAATCACTGCACTTGAACACCAGTTTAGTAGAAGATCCCTTGGTCGTTTCAAATCCAATTGGGGGTTCGACTCATTTGACCATGATATGTTTGGATTTGAAAATCTCTATACTTGGCGTTGAATTTAGATGTGATGCTTATGTATTGGGCTTCACGGGCTATGGGCTAATTTTAGGAATGGATTGGTTGTCTAGAAATAGGGCCATTCTTGATTGTGAAAGGAGAGTAGTTAGGCTTGTGACTCGCCTTGGTAATGCTCTCGACATCTTTTGTAATCCCATAAATTCCGTTATGCTAAGTTATCTTGAATCGCTTGACGCGTCTGTAGAGAACCTGCGATCGGTAGAAGTGGTCCGGGAATATCCGGATGTGTTTGAGGAGGTGAAGGGCTTACCTCCAAAGCGGGAGATAGACTTTCGAATTTATCTTATGGATAATGCTAAACCCGTATCTTTGCCAGTGCGCCACATGGCTCCTCGTGAAAGGAGGGAACTCAATAAGCAAGTAAAGGAGTTGCTTGAGAAGGGGTTCATAAGACGTAGTATATCGGAGTGGGGTGCTCCAGTAGTTTTTGCCACAAAGGCGGATGGGTCTCTTAGACTTTGTATGGACTATAGAGAACTAAACAAGCTTACTAAAAAGAACCGACACCCACTGCCGAGGATTGACGATCTCTTTGATCAGTTAGTTGGCGCCTCAGTGTTTTCGCAGTTGGACTTAGCCACTGGCTTTCATCAACTGAGAGTGGATGAGGATAGTATAGATAAGACTGCTTTTAGGACTCCTGACGGATTCTATGAATGGCTAGTGATGCCCTTTGGTTTGACAAACGCCCCTGCATATTTTGTTGATTTGATGAGTAGGGTGTTTAGGGAATACCTTAACAAATTCATGGTAGTCTTTGTGGATGACATCTTAGTCTTTTCTAAGAATAAAGAAGAGCACTCCCTACATCTTAGGGAAGTGTTGGAAACCCTTCGAGCGCATAACCTTAAGGCAAAATTTTCTAAGTGTCACTTCTGGAGGAAGGAAGTACGGTTCTTAGGGCACGTGGTTTCCAAAGAAGGGATAGCAGTGGATCCCGCAAAGGTGGTGGCCATCCAAGATTGGAAGGTCCCTAAAAATGCAACCGAAGTAAGAAGTTTCTTGGGGTTGGCTGGCTATTATAGGAAGTTTATAAAAGACTTCGCAAAAATATCAGCTCCATTAACACGGTTAACGAAGAAGAACCTGGTTTTTACGTGGGACAAAGATTGCGATGATGCGTTCCAACGTTTAAAGAGAGCCTTAACTTCAGCCCCAGTCTTAGTGCTGCCAGACGGGAATAAACCGTTTACCATCTATACTGATGCTTGTGGGACGGGACTTGGCGCGGTCCTCATGCAAGAGGGAAGAGTAATAGCCTATGGTGGAAGGCAGTTGAGGGTTCATGAAAAGAATTACCCCACGCATGACTTAGAGCTAGCCGCAATTGTTTTCGCGCTTAAGTCTTGGCGTCACTATCTTCTTGGTGAGAAATTCGAACTGTTCACTGACCACAAATCATTAAAATACTTATTCTCTCAGAAGGATTTGAATTTAAGGTAGCAACGGTGGATGGAATTCTTAGCCTCCTACGATTTTGAAATAGCATATACCCCGGGCAAGGGTAACGTGGTGGCAGACGCCTTAAGTAGGAAAAGGTTGTCCTTGAGTCCGTTGTTTGTTGAACGACAAAGCTTAGAATTCATCTCTATGTTTGACTTTAGACCCTCCGTTGACTTAGTACCCGGTCTATTAGCATCCTTGGAGGTTAGACCTACACTTCTAGGACGGGTTGGTGAGGCACAGCGAGATGACCCACAGTTGGTTGAGATAGTAGAAAAGCTCAAAGGGGGGGAGTCATCAAGCCATCTTCGTAGGTATACCCTAGACGATAAGGGTTGGTTACGAAGGGATAATAGACTTTGTGTACCACAAGACGAAGACTTAAGGAAGGCCATTCTTGATGATGCTCATCGCTCAAAAATGACCATTCATCCCGGCGGGGATAAGATGTACAAAGATATGAAGCGGGTTTTCTTTTGGGCCGGTATGAAAAATGAAACACCCCACCTCCGTTAGGGTCACTCTCAAAGGGAATGCCCTAATTTTGGTGGAGGTTTATAAGTATAAGTCACAGATATACAAGACAGATATAGGAACACATATTTGTAAACAGCGGAAGAACAACAAACTTTATTTCATAAAGTCAAATACGTGTTACAAAAACATCACCATGATTGTCTTACATCCTTTCCAAAAACATAACATAACATTTTCATAATCTGTCTTGAGTACATTATTTAAAGAAGCATAAATAAAACGTAGATAAACTGCAAAAGCCCCATAGTGGATTGTCCAAAGCCATAGTTCAAACAGGAAAGTCCAAGCAATACATTTCTCTTCTTCAAGCTGGATGTTAAGGTTGGTCAAACTGCTGTGTTCCCTCCCTGTGGACCTGGGGGGGGGGGGGAACGGAAGAAAAGAAGACGAAAGAAAAGCAGAGTCAGACATAAGCCTGAGTAAGTCTAGTACTACTTTGCCTATGAATAAAGAACTGAGTGTGATAAGTATAAACAAGAAGTGGGCAAGCATTATAAACTTGGTTAAGTTGTCTAGGGACGAATATACTATCGTACCCCATGTTAATCTCTGAACCCATATAAACTAGTTCCCAACTGGCACCCCATAATCAGGGTGATGTGATCCATTCTATGATGATCGGCTCCTACTCGCATAGTTACATGTGTCTTACGGCCCCCGATGTTGTAGTTACCTATGCTGGTCCCACCATGGGGTGTATCAAGTCCCGTGGTGGCGGCCCGACACAATCCTAGAATGCACAGGTATGCTACTGGTGTCCAGTGCCTTATTTTTCTGCACCGGAGTGTGTGCACGCCCGCACCCCGTTAGAACCTACACTGCTACACCACCGCCGTCGATTTGACCTCTTACAATCAGCCCAGTAATCGTGCCCCACCCTGCCTAATTTCAGGGTATCCTGATACACCTTTTAGGGTTACTGCTGAAAAGGGTCCCCCGTTACTAGGTTTTCTATCTCTAGCCAACATGCTAAGTTGGTTAAGTGTTACCTAACCTAACCCCCACCAGTCCGTTTAGTTTAGCATGTTCCATTTTGATTAAGTCTTTAGTTCACTTAATCCTAACAATCCCGACTCAGCCTTAATTGTCTTATTAAGGCCCTGACCTCTCACATTAGACAGGTATTGTTGTGGCTGCCTGTTGCCGGTTGGTTCCGGGCAGTCTTACGCCACAACTCAGTCTAACCTCGGGTCCTTATTGGGCTCCATGTTTAACCTCCCACATTGGATAGGTATTGTTGTGACTACTGGACAGCCGGGCGGTTCCGGGCAGGTTTACATCACAACTCAATCCAACCTCGGGTTAAACACATCGTATTTTCTACATTTACATATTTTGTCTTTCTTCTTTATTTTCTTATATGTAAATATTTGCGGCCAATTATTAAGTTAATGGTGTAAAGGTTACACCAATCATGGGCCCAACCCATACTTGAATTTGGGCCCTTCTACTTTATATTTCCATTCATTAGTAATTTTAACCCAACGTTATTTTCCCCCGTTTTACACGTCCGTTTATATATATTGGGCTTAGCCTTTTAAAGCCCAATTTAGCCATGCGAAAAGGGAGGCTCAAAGCGTAATTACATACACAAAAAGGGGAAGGTGAGCGTATGAACTTGCAAAATGACGTTGGAAATACAAACTAGAAACGGGTGTACTTGCATAGTGGTAACATAGGTGACATGAATCAAAGCATGTGAACTTGTAATTGAGATATCATTATTGACACATGAACCTATATTTTTATTTAGGCATAATGTCAAACATAAGCATGGCATAAATATTTCTAGCATAAGCATGGCATAATGTCAAACATAAGCATGGCATAAATACTTCTAGCATAAACATGGCATAATGTCAAACATAAGCATGGCATAATATTAAACATAAGCATGGCATAAGTATAGTTAAATTTGTTCACATAACCATGGCATAAATATTTCTAACATGAAATCATGATTCTTACTTTAGTCATGTAAACTTACAAAAAGGGACTTTTTGAACCTAACCTAGCCATGTACCACATATGTCATCATATAATTCTTGTAAACAATATAGACTTAACATGAATTTCAATTATGCCAAATATCAATCATAGCCTAGCCATATTCATAAGTTTGCAAATAGGTTTTCTAGTACAAAAGCATGGCTTAATACATGATGCCAAATTCTCAACATAATTTCATATGGATAATAACCAAACTTGTTCCAATTACTTACAAAATGATTTATGCACAAAAATATACATCATGGTGGCATAGTAGCAAAACCCCAAACTTGCATGAATTTAAATCAACTACATACATGTAGCTTCAACATGGGCTACATAATTTGCGAAATATTCCAAACGTATACTTGCATAGAACTACCGCATGTAGTTCTTTATAACATGAATAACATAATTCAAGAATATCCAAACGTATATAATATTTCAAATTGATAAGAACGCACAAATATGAATTACTTTATTGCCACAATTCAAGCATACAAACCAACACAATTGTTTGTTCATACCAAAGTAATACTCTACTTACAATGGTGAGGCGAATTCTCTAATTTAGAGATACGATTCCTTTGTTGAGTTGATTAGTTTAGGTTGCTTTAAGCTTTAGAACTTTCCTCCTAATCCTCTCTCCAATTTGGTGGCTACTCCTAGTCGTTCCTCAGCAACATGGCGGCTATGTTCTTATTTTTGAATGAATAGATTAGGGTTTAGTCTAGGGTTGTTTTTATAGAGGTTAGGAACTGATTAGGACCATTGATGTTGCCTGGATTGATCGTAGCCATTCATTCGATAGAGAGACCAATTAAAACTTGCCACCTAGCCCTAGTGACAAAGCAGACCACAGAAAATCAACCACATAGAGAATAGGCCAGCCGGGTTAGACTGGGCTCGACCTGGGTCTGGACCAGGTCGACATGCCTGTCGACAGCCCTGTCGACAGCCCAGTCGACCTGGGTATGTCAGGCGGGTGTTTATCCGCCCTGGCCCAATGGGCCCCATTTTCGAATTTAAACTTGATTTATTCTGTTTGAATTTTAAATTTAATTCTCAAACTTCCGAAGGCCATATCTTCTTCATACGGACTCCGTTTTTCGAAAACTCGGACTCTATTTCGCGTATTTTTCCGAGACGAACGCAATGGCGTATCCCGTTTCCCTTAGTTCTTTGATTTCAGATTAATTATACTTTAATTTGTTAATTTCACAGTTATAGAATACACGGGGTGTTACATTCTCCCCCACTTAAAAGGATTTCGTCCCCGAAATCTTCAAGTTTAGGAAAATGTATATCCTAAGATACAATCATCCATCTACTCATCCATCAAACACGAGCATCCATTGTCCTTAAAAGATTTCTAATGCCTCATGATCATATGCGAAGTGTGTGTGTATATGAACTTATCTAATGCAAAATCAGGCGGTCTACTGATTCAGTTGACCTCCTTAATGCGAATTATGTAAGTGCCATGAATCCATTATGTATGCAAATTTTCCTATTCTTGATTCTACATGAGTGCACAATCATTCAATACAGATGCAACATCCATATGACAACACATTAAAGTTCAACCATATACGAATGCAAACATATATGCATATGCAATATGAAGTGACTGAGCCGATCTAAAACCTAGATTGTGTGTGTATATGCAACCACGAGCAACCACTAGCAATCACTTGCAACCACTTGCAACCATCATCCATAACATGTTTCAACTACACGTTTCCATCCAAAGGGTTTCTACCTAAAAGATAAGGTCGAGGAAATATACCTAAAAAGATAGATAAAAGCGCAACTTAAGGAAAAAGAAAGATCAAGGATGTACCCTCGAACAGAAAAGGGTAGGCAGTGCGTATTCTAGCTTCAGTTTCCCAAGTCGCGTCTCCCTCGGCGTCGCTCCACTGAACTTTGACGAGCTTGACTTCGCGGTTGCGTAGCTTCTTCACTTCCGTTCCTAAGATGCGGGTTGGAACTTTTCTTATGGTTGCTTCGCGTTCCACTTCGGCCTCTTCGAGGATATTTGGCTCTACCACTTCAGCAGATTCGTGTAGACATTTTCGAAGATGTGAAACGTGAAAAACGTTGTGGACTCCAGCCAACTTCTCGGGTAGCTCTAATCTATAGGCCATTTTCCCAATTTTCTCGATAATAGGGAATGGCCCTACGAACCTTGGTGCTAGTTTTCCTGTGGTTCCAAAACGAACAACGTTCCTTAGCGGTGATACCTTGAGAAAAACTCTGTCTCCAACTTCGAATTCAAGGTCGGTCCTCCTCTTGTCGGCATAGGACTTTTGTCTGTCTTGGGCCGTCTTCATCCTTCTTCGTATTAAGTCTACTTTCTCTGAAGTCTCTCGTATCATATCTGGTCCAAGTATGAGCTTATCCGTGGACTCCCACCAACAAGTGGGCGATCGGCACGGTCTTCCATATAAAGCTTCGAAGGGCGCCATTCCGATGGTTGCTTGATAGCTGTTGTTGTAGGCAAATTCCACCAAAGGAAGGTGGTCTTCCCATGTCCCTCCGAAGTCGAGGACGCATAGCCTTAAGAGGTCTTCCAAAACTCTGTTCACTCTCTCTGTTTGGTCGTCGGTTTGGGGATGATAGGCTGTGCTTAAGCATAACTGCGTTCCTACTGCTTCTTGCAGACTCCGCCAAAACTCACTGGTGAAGATGGGGTCTCGGTCACTAACAATGCTAGATGGTATTCCATGGAGTCGAACGATTTCCTTGAGATAAAGTGATGCTAGGGATGAGGCAGTTCTTTTACTTTTGACAGGTAAAAAGTGGGCGCTTTTAGTAAGCCTATCCACTATTACCCAAATGCTAGTGTTGCCTCTCCTAGACCTAGGCAGCCCATCGATGAAGTCCATTGAGATGCTATCCCACTTCCACTGCGGGACCTCCAGAGGATGTGGTAGTCCGCCAGGCTTTTTCTGTTCCGCTTTAACCAGTTGGCACACCATACACTTAGAAACGAATTCCGCCACGTCCTTTTTCATGCCGTTCCAGAAGAAAGTCCTTTTTATATCTTTGTACATTTTATCTCCGCCTGGGTGTATCGTCATCTTGGAATGATGTGCTTCCTCGAGAACCTTCTTTACTAAATCTTTTGTCTGTGGGATGCATAGTCTACCGTCTCGCCTTAGCAAACCCTTATCGTCGATGGAGTATCGGTTGAGGTGACTTGAAGTCTCACCCCTAATTAGCCTATCAATTATTTCCACAAGCTGAGGGTCTTCGCGTTGTGCTGCCCCTACTGAATCCACTAAAGTTGGGCGCACTTCGAGAGATGCTAGCAAGCCTGGTACGAAATCGGAGGAAGGCCTAAAGTCGAAGCTGGCTATAAACTCTAGGCTTTGTCTTTCAACAAACAACGGGCTTAGGGTCAATTTCTTTCGTCTCAACGCGTCTGCCACTACGTTGCCTTTGCCCGGAGTATAGGAGATTTCGAAATCGTACGAGGCAAGAAACTCCATCCATCTTTGTTGCCTCAAGTTAAGATCTTTCTGCGAGAAAAGATATTTCAACGATTTATGGTCAGTGTAAAGTTCGAACTTCTCACCTAGGAGATAGTGTCGCCAAGACTTGAGTGCAAAGACGATGGCGGCTAACTCAAGATCATGGGTTGGGTAGTTCTTTTCATGCGCTTTCAACTGCCTCCCGCCATAAGCTACTACCCTTCCTTCTTGCATTAAGACGGCGCCTAGCCCTGTCCCACATGCATCCGTATAAATAGTGAACATCTTACTTCCATCTGGCAGCGTCAAAACTGGGGCTGTTGTAAGTGCCCTTTTCAGTCGTTGGAAAGCAAACTCGCAATCCAAATCCCAATTGAACACTAGATTCTTCTTAGTCAATTTCGTGAGCGGAGCTGAGATTTTCGCAAAATCCCTTATGAACTTTCGATAGAAACCTGCTGGTCCTAGAAAGCTTCGGACCTCAGTTGCATTCCTTGGTGTCTTCCAATCTTGTACAGCCACTACCTTAGCAGGGTCCACTGCTAACCCTTGTTTGGATACTATGTGCCCAAGGAACCTCACCTCTTCCCTCCAAAAGTGGCATTTGGAGAACTTGGCTTTTAGTTGATGGACTCGCAAAGTTTCCATGATTGCCCTTAAGTGTTGAGCATGTTCCTCTTCACTCTTTGAGAAGATAAGGATATCATCTACGAAGACCACTACGAATTTGTTGAGGAAATCTCTAAATACCCTACTCATCAGGTCCACGAAGTAAGCAGGTGCATTTGTCAAGCCGAAAGGCATGACAAGCCATTCAAAGAAGCCGTCTGGGGTTCTGAATGCCGTTTTATCGATGCTATCTTCAGCCACCCTTAGCTGATGAAAACCGGTTGCTAAATCGAGTTGGGAGAAAACAGACGCTCCTACAAGCTGGTCAAATAAATCGTCAATTCCAGGGAGAGGGTGCCTATTCTTTTTTGTTAGCTTGTTGAGCTCCCTATAGTCAACACATAGACGGAGTGAACCATCCGCCTTTGTAGCGAACACCACTGGAGTGCCCCATTCTGAAATGCTCCTCCTAATGAACCCCTTTTCTAGAAGCTCTTTAATATGTTTACTGAGCTCTTTCCTTTCTCGTGGAGCCATATGTCTAATGGGTAACGCAACGGGCTTTGCATTATCTACAAGATATATGCGGAAGTCTATTTCCCGCTTCGGAGGCAAGCCCTTCACCTCTTCAAAGACATCCGGATATTCCCGGACCACTCTAACTGATTGCAAATTTTCAACAGAGGCATCTAGTGATTCAAGATAACTAAGCATAACCGCATACGAGGGATTACAAGAAATTTCCAAAGTATTACCGAGCTGGGTTAGGAGCCTAACAACCCTTTTCTCACAATCAAGGATGGCCCCATTACTGGATAGCCAATCCATACCCAAAATCAAACCATAACCCGAAAAGCCCAAAACAAAGGCACTACATTGAAATTCTACGCTTAGAATGGAAATTTTCAATCCCAAACAGATCATAGACAAATGAGCTGGGCCCCCAATTGGGTTTGAAACAATTAAGGGGTCCTCTACCATACTAGTTTTTAGGTGCAGAGATTCTACTAAAGCAGACGAGATAAAGGAGTGTGATGCGCCAGAATCAAATAAAGTACGAACGGGGTGATCATAAAGATAAACTACACTTTCTACAGAAGTATTTATACCTCGCTGTTGCAGAGGTGGCGCTTCTAGCACATGAACCTGTGCCCCTGGGGTGGATCCAGCCCTCTGCCCCTGTCCTCGTTTCTTTGGGCAGTCCTTAGCCCTATGGCCTGTCTCACCGCAAGAAAAGCACCCACCATTCTCCTTGGCCTTCTTTTTACGGCAGTCCTTAACTAAGTGCCCCACTTTGCCACAGAAATTACACTTCCTCTTCTCTTTGTTGCCTTTCCCGCCCTTCTTAAAGTCTGTCTTCTTAGGCTGCAAACCCTCTTTCTTCCCTTGAGAGCTTTCTGCCTTTGTCTCCTTCTTGCCCTTATCCTCTTCATTCAGCAATGCCATTTGCACCAATCTTTCATACGTGGCTCCCATGGGTATATGGGTCATGGCCAAACTGTGTAATGGCTCATTCAACCCTTTGACGAAACGGAGAGCCTTCTTGTGCGGGGTGTTGACTAGGTCAAGCCCAAACCTAGCCAGCTCATCGAACTGATTCACATACTCTCTGACTGTCTTGTCCCCTTGCTTAAGGAATAAGAATTTTTCCAACTGCAAACTTCTTTCCGCATCTGAGAGAAATTTAGTCTCAAATCTTGCCCTAAAGTCCTCCCATGTCTCCACTGGTCTTTCAGCATTAGTGACTTCCCACCAGTAGGAAGCCTCGCCCTTCAATAGCCACACTGCCAACTGTACTTTTTGTCTATCTTCTACCTCAAAGATGATAAATAGGTCCTCCGTTTCTTTCAGCCAATTTCTAGCTGCTACGAAGGACTCAGTTCCATGGAAATCCCTTCCTCCCATAGCTTTAAAATCTTTACATATCTTAGCAAACGTGTTTCCCCGAGGAGGAGGTGGAGGAAAAGGTGCCGCTGCAGCTGGATGATTTCCTGCAGCTGGGGGAGGAGGAACGGTAGGACCTGGCTGAGTGGCCCTTGCTTCTAAGAACCGTCTAAACCAACCAGGTATTGGCACCCCTTCTGGCAAGTTAAGATCTTCGGACATGCTGAAACAAAAAGGATAGATTCAAAACGAAGGACAAGAGATAGTACCTATGGCTTTGGGGAGTGGACTTTGCCTTTTTAAAATAAAATAATATTTTATCTTTTAAAAATGCTTCTTTAAATTTCCTTTTTGAAAATAATTTTCAAAACTTTTTATCTTATCTGGTAAACCTACGCTCTGATACCAAGTGAAACACCCCACCTCCGTTAGGGTCACTCTCAAAGGGAATGCCCTAATTTTGGTGGAGGTTTATAAGTGTAAGTCACAGATATACAAGACAGATATAGGAACACATATTTGTAAACAGCGGAAGAACAACAAACTTTATTTCATAAAGTCAAATACGTGTTACAAAATATCACCATGATTGTCTTACATCCTTTCCAAAAACATAACATAACATTTTCATAATCTGTCTTGAGTACATTATTTAAAGAAGCATAAATAAAACGTAGATAAACTGCAAAAGCCCCATAGTGGATTGTCCAAAGCCATAGTTCAAACAGGAAAGTCCAAGCAATACATTTCTCTTCTTCAAGCTGGATGTTAAGGTTGGTCAAGCTGCTGTGTTCCCTCCCTGTGGACCTAGGGGAGGGGGGAAACGGAAGACGAAAGAAAAGCAGAGTCAGACATAAGCCTGAGTAAGTCTAGTACTACTTTGCCTATGAATAAAGAACTGAGTGTGATAAGTATAAACAAGAAGTGGGCAAGCATTATAAACTTGGTTAAGTTGTCTAGGGACGAATATACTATCGTACCCCATGTTAATCTCTGAACCCATATAAACTAGTTCCCAACTGGCACCTCATAATCAGGGTGGTGTGATCCATTCTATGATGATCGGCTCCTACTCGCATAGTTACATGTGTCTTACGGCCCCCGATGTTGTAGTTACCTATGCTGGTCCCACCATGGGGTGTATCAAGTCCCGTGGTGGCGGCCCGACACAATCCTAGAATGCACAGGTATGCTACTGGTGTCCAGTGCCTTATTTTTCTGCACCGGAGTGTGTGCACGCTCGCACCCCGTTAGAACCTACACTGCTACACCACCGCCGTCGATTTGACCTCTTACAATCAGCCCAGTAATCGTGCCCCACCCTGCCTAGTTTCAGGGTATCCTGATACACCTTTTAGGGTTACTGCTGAAAAGGGTCCCCCGTTACTAGGTTTTCTATCTCTAGCCAACATGCTAAGTTGGTTAAGTGTTACCTAACCTAACCCCCACCAGTCCGTTTAGTTTAGCATGTTCCATTTTGATTAAGTCTTTAGTTCACTTAATCCTAACAATCCTGACTCAGCCTTAATTGTCTTATTAAGGCCCTGACCTCTCACATTAGACAGGTATTGTTGTGGCTGCCTGTTGCCGGTTGGTTCCGGGCAGTCTTACGCCACAACTCAGTCTAACCTCGGGTCCTTATTGGGCTCCATGTTTAACCTCCCACATTGGATAGGTATTGTTGTGACTACTGGATAGCCGGGCGGTTCCGGGCAGGTTTACATCACAACTCAATCCAACCTCGGGATAAACACATCGTATTTTCTACATTTACATATTTTGTCTTTCTTCTTTATTTTCTTATATGTAAATATTTGCGGCCAATTATTAAGTTAATGGTGTAAAGGTTACACCAATCATGGGCTCAACCCATACTTGAATTTGGGCCCTTCTACTTTATATTTCCATTCATTAGTAATTTTAACCCAACGTTATTTTCCCCCGTTTTACACGTCCGTTTATATATATTGGGCTTAGCCTTTTAAAGCCCAATTTAGCCATGCGAAAAGGGAGGCTCAAAGCGTAATTACATACACAAAAAGGGGAAGGTGAGCGTATGAACTTGCAAAATGACGTTGGAAATACAAACTAGAAACGGGTGTACTTGCATAGTGGTAACATAGGTGACATGAATCAAAGCATGTGAACTTGTAATTGAGATATCATTATTGACACATGAACCTATATTTTTATTTAGGCATAATGTCAAACATAAGCATGGCATAAATATTTCTAGCATAAGCATGGCATAATGTCAAACATAAGCATGGCATAAATACTTCTAGCATAAACATGGCATAATGTCAAACATAAGCATGGCATAATATCAAACATAAGCATGGCATAAGTATAGTTAAATTTGTTCACATAACCATGGCATAAATATTTCTAACATGAAATCATGATTCTTACTTTAGTCATGTAAACTTACAAAAAGGGACTTTTTGAACCTAACCTAGCCATGTACCACATATGTCATCATATAATTCTTGTAAACAATATAGACTTAACATGAATTTCAATTATGCCAAATATCAATCATAGCCTAGCCATATTCATAAGTTTGCAAATAGGTTTTCTAGTACAAAAGCATGGCTTAATACATGATGCCAAATTCTCAACATAATTTCATATGGATAATAACCAAACTTGTTCCAATTACTTACAAAATGATTTATGCACAAAAATATACATCATGGTGGCATAGTAGCAAAACCCCAAACTTGCATGAATTTAAATCAACTACATACATGTAGCTTCAACATGGGCTACATAATTTGCGAAATATTCCAAACGTATACTTGCATAGAACTACCGCATGTAGTTCTTTATAACATGAATAACATAATTCAAGAATATCCAAACGTATATAATATTTCAAATTGATAAGAACGCACAAATATGAATTACTTTATTGCCACAATTCAAGCATACAAACCAACACAATTATTTGTTCATACCAAAGTAATACTCTACTTACAATGGTGAGGCTAATTCTCTAATTTAGAGATACGATTCCTTTGTTGAGTTGATTAGTTTAGGTTGCTTTAAGCTTTAGAACTTTCCTCCCAATCCTCTCTCCAATTTGGCGGCTACTCCTAGTCATTCCTCAGCAACATGGCGGCTATGTTCTTATTTTTGAATGAATAGATTAGGGTTTAGTCTAGGGTTGTTTTTATAGAGGTTAGGAACTGATTAGGACCATTGATGTTGCCTGGATTGATCGTAGCCATTCATTCGATAGAGAGACCAATTAAAACTTGCCACCTAGCCCTAGTGACAAAGCAGACCACAGAAAATCAACCACATAGAGAATAGGCCAGCCGGGTTAGACTGGGCTCGACCTGGGTCTGGACCAGGTCGACATGCCTGTCGACAGCCCTGTCGACAGCCCTGTCGACCTGGTTAGACCAGGTCGACAGCCCAGTCGACCTGGGTATGTCAGGCGGGTGTTTATCCGCCCTGGCCCAATGGGCCCCATTTTCGAATTTAAACTTGATTTATTCTGTTTGAATTTTAAATTTAATTCTCAAACTTCCGAAGGCCATATCTTCTTCATACGGACTCCGTTTTTCGAAAACTCGGACTCTATTTCGCGTATTTTTCCGAGACGAACGCATTGGCGTATCCCGTTTCCCTTAGTTCTTTGATTTCAGATTAATTATACTTTAATTTGTTAATTTCACAGTTATAGAATACACGGGGTGTTACAAAAAAGGATGTGGCCGAGTACGTCGCTAGATGCTTGGTGTGCCAACGAGTTAAAGCAGAACAAAAGAAACCCGGTGGGTTGCTTCACCCATTAGAAGTTCCACTATGGAAATGGGAAAGCATCTCAATGGATTTTGTGGATGGATTACCAAGATCAAGGAAGGGTAACACGGGGATTTGGGTTATAGTAGATAGACTTACTAAAAGAGCCCATTTTATTCCCGTGAAAAGTAAGAGGACTGCTCCGTGGTTGGCTTCTGTATACATTAAGGAGATAGTTCGTTTGCACGGTATTCCTTCTAGTATAGTAAGCGACCGTGACCCCATCTTTACTAGCGAATTTTGGAAGAGTTTACAAGAGGCGGTAGGGACTCAGCTATGTTTGAGCACCGCATATCATCCTCAGACAGACGGCCAGACCGAGAGGGTGAATCGCATTCTAGAGGATCTTTTAAGGCTTTGTATCCTAGACTTTGGGGGTACATGGGAAGAGCACCTTCCGTTAGTAGAATTCGCATATAATAATAGCTTTCAGTCTAGTATTGGCATGGCACCTTTCGAAGCTCTTTATGGAAGGCCTTGCCGTTCGCCTACATGTTGGTGGGAATCTACCGATAAAATCCTACTTGGGCCCGATATGGTTAGGGAAACCTCGGAGAAGATTGAGTTGATTCGAAGGAGGATGAAAGCAGCAAAAGATAGGCAAAAATCGTATGCTGATAAGAGGAGGACAGATCTTGAGTTTGACATTGGGGACATGGTTTTTATCAAAGTATCTCCGTTACAGAATGTTGTTCGCTTTGGGTCCGTGGGGAAATTAGCACCAAGGTTTGTAGGGTCGTTTCCTGTAAAAGACAGGATTGGGAAGATGGCATATAGGGTGGAGTTGCCTGAGAAACTTAGTGGAGTACACGACGTATTCCATGTATCACATTTGAGGAAGTGTTTGCACAAGGCCGCGGAGGTGGTAGAGCCGAGCTTGCTTAAAGAGGTGGAAATAGAGCGTGATGCAACAATTAGACGAGCTCCTACATGCATTCTTGGGTCGGAGATCAAAAAGTTGAGGAATCGAGAGGTCAGACTGGTTAAAGTGCAATGGGGAGATGATGAGAGCAACGCAACTTGGGAGACAGAAGAGAAGATGCGTTCGTTGTACCCTTTTCTTTTTGAG
The DNA here is from genome assembly GCA_030737875.1 of Allium sativum. Lineage (NCBI taxonomy): Eukaryota > Viridiplantae > Streptophyta > Magnoliopsida > Asparagales > Amaryllidaceae > Allium > Allium sativum. Next base: position 171,454,242 of record CM060921.1, read on the forward strand.
GGTATGTCTTTTAATTTCTCCTTTATCGCTTAGCTTATCTTATCTTATCTTTAGTATGTCCTCTCATTAGTATCTTTGACCTTTAGTTAGGATAATCCTATGGTTGAAACATGTGTTTGAGACATGTTATGTATGATGGATGCAAAATGGATGCAAGTGTTTGCTAGTGGTTGCTCGTGGATGCATATATACACACACTTTAGGCACTAGATCGGCTCAGTCACTACATATTGCATATTGCATATATATATGGATGTATTTAGTAAAATGGATGAACGATGGTTGTATTATCATGTGGATGCTGCATTCAGATGATGGTTGTGCACGCATATAGAAGCATTATGTAGCATTAAGAATCTTTTGCATACATAATGGATGCATGGCACGATCATAGTTGCATTAAGGAGGTCAACTGAATCAGTGGACCGCCTGATTTTGCATTAGATACGGACATATACACACACTATGCATTTAAACATGAAAGCATTAGAAGTCTGTAAGGACAATGGATGCCTGTGTATGATGGATGAGTAGATGGACGTTTGGATGGTAGGATATACATTCTTCCAGACTTGAAGATTTCAGGGACGAAATCCTAAAAGGAGGGGAGAATGTAACACCCCGAATTTTCTATTAACACTAACGTTGCTAAAATATTAATAAGTATGTAAGAGAGGGGATGTATCTATTATGAATATAAAAATATTAATAAGTATGTAAGAGAGGGGATGTATTTAATATGAATATAAAAATATTAATAAGTGTGTAAGAGAGGGGATGTATCTAATATGAATATAAAAATATTAATAAGTGTGTAAGAGAGGGGATGTATCTAATATGAATATAAAAATATTAATAAGTGTGTGAGAGAGGGGATGTATCTAATATGTATATAAAAACAATAATAAGTAAAGGGGGATGTATCTAATATGTACATTGTAGAATATATATATATATATTTATGACATGAAAAGAAGTTTATTAATATGCTGAGTGTTTGCTGAGTCACTTTTGACTCATTGCTGAGTCAACAAGATAAACCCCATCTTGTCTGAACGGCTGCGGTTATTTCTAGGTTAAATCTAATGGCCTAAATGAATTCTAAAATCTATAAATAAGTGGGTAGACCCTAGACCTAAATCACTTGTAAAATTAGAGAAGCTACCGTCATGCTGCTGCCATGGAGTTCAGCATAGCCGTCCCAAACTAAGAAGAGGAAGCCTAATCATCTACAACTAAATCTACACAAATCAAATCAAAAGATCTCTCTTTCTCTAATTCTTTTCTTTTGTTGGTGAGTATGATGATTCTCACAAGAATATTACAAACTAATTTGACTCAGTTATGAATGGATCACAAAAAAGTGACGTGATTTGTAATTGTAAATTCTATATATAGTGGATCTCTTATTATGTTAATATGTTGTCGTATGATGTAAATTATATATGCTATGTCATGCTATGTTGTAAATTCTCTTATGCTATGTCATGCTATGTTGAGAATCATGTCAAGCTATGTTATACTATCATACTATGCCATGTTATAAATCATGCTATATTATGTTGTAAAATCATGATGTTGTTGGAACATGCTTAAAGTTATGTTTTTTTTTTAATTTAAATGGATCTTGTTTATGGGAATTTGCCTATTAGGTTAGGTGTACCCATAAACTTGAAACTATAATTAAATAAAACTTGAATATGGGAATTTGCCTATTGAGTTAGGTGTACCCATATAAAACCATGTTGTTAAAAAATTAGATGATGTTGATTTACACATGTTCATATGTAAGTTTATGAAAATTGATTGAGATTATATTAGGTGAATTTTGAACAAGTTGACACCTTTAGGTCCATGACATGTATAATCTATGCAAGTTGGACATATGCAAGTTTCACCCCTTATTATGATTCATTTGGTCACATATACATGTTGTTATTATGATAATCTCTTTTATGCTATGAGTTAGGCTATTCGAGTCTAACATATATTTTGCGAATAAACGTTCAAACGTGGGGTAGGGGTAATATTAGGAATTAATAAATTGGGTGCAATTTTGTAAGATTTTGCATACCATGAATGGATGTCCATAATTGAGTCAATTATGGACATTGTTAAAAATTGGAAGTAATTAATAATTCAAGTAGGGAATTATTAAAATTGGGGGAAAGTGGATTATTATTAATAATCAATGCTTAGGACACGAGGTTGGACCCGTTTGTGATGTAAACCTGCCCGGACCCGCCCGGCAAATCCAGTAGTCACAAATGTCGGCCCAATGTGAGAGGTCCTAGGCCCAAACTAAAGCATAACAGTTGTAAAGACACGAGGTTAGACTCTTTTATGGTGTAAGACTGCCCAGACCCGCCCGGCAAATCCAGCTGCCATAAATGCCAGTCTAATGTGAGAGGTCTTTATGAGGTTATGGCCTTAATGAACTAAGAAATACTTAACCAGATAATCATGTAAGGTGGGACATGGGGGTTAAGTAGGTGCCTTGGGTGGCATGAGGAATCTGGTGGTTGCCTTTAGAGGCATTTGAAATACGATTAGACTTAACCAAACACACACGTAAATGAACATGACTAAGTGGGTTAAGTGGGATGGACTAATGGGGACAAGCTTAGGTGGAATGCTTGTGGTAAATAGTGGGGGCCCATTTCAACCAGTATCCCAAAACGTATCTTTGTGGGCTCGACCCAAGTCGAGGACGGGACACGCATACTGGGTTTGACTATAAGAGGCCAAAACAGGGAGCGGTGGCAACGCAAGTCCAACGGGTTTCATATGCGTGTGTGGACCCGGGCTGGTAGGTAAGACGTTGTTGCATCGTGTAGGTATAAGCCGTGCATGTCCGTTGTATCAGGTTGCCACTTTAGGGGAGTGATACACCCCACTGTGGGGCCAGCACGGGTATCTACGAGTTAGGGAGCCGATCGAATAATGGGAAGTAGGGTACACCTAGTGGAGATAGGGGCAGGCGGCACCTATGTAGTCAGCTAGGGGTACGTAAAGCCATTGGGAAAGTTTCTAAGTGAAGCTAAGTGGGATGAATCTTTAGGGTGACTGGTGTGGTGCAGTATAGTGTTTATCCTTTACTATTTAGGAGCGCCTATAACGTTGCCTTTAGCGATTGTCTATGTCCTTAATCTGCTCTTCATAGACATTTTCTTGTTTTCCAGCTTATGCCTTAGTCCAGTTATTTTGGTAATAGTATTGTAGAATTATCATATTCACCAGACTTTATGTCTGACCCCCTCTTTTCCATCCTTTTTCTCCCTTCAGGTCCGCAGGTTGGGCCAAGTTCTAGTGGAGTCTAGTTGGATCGCTTATCTACTGGAAAGCTTGGACTGCTGAAGTAAAGTCCAGCTTGTTATCTTTCTTTTTAATGGCTATTCATGTAATGGGATTATGTACTTGTTTTATCAAGATAGATATTGTACTTGACATTGAATATGGTGTTATGATGTAATCAAACATGTTTTGACTTCTGCTACAATGAAATAAAGTTTTGGAATTTCCAAGTACTATTTTATATCTGTCTTGTTGTAATTTTACTGTTCTATATTCACTTAAAACCTCCATGGAAGTTAATGCATTCCCTTTGTGAATGACATTAATGGACGTGGGGTGTTACAAAGCATGTTCCAACAACATCATGATTTTACAACATAATATAGCATGATTTATAACATGGCATAGTATGATAGTATAACATAGCTTGACATGATTCTCAACATAGCACGACATAGCATAAGAGAATTTACAACATAGCATGACATAGCATATATAATTTACATCATACGACAACATAATAAGAGATCCACAATATATAGAATTTACAATTACAAATCACGTCACTTTCTTGTGATCCATTCATAACTGAGTCAAATTAGTTTGTAATAGTCTTGTGAGAATCATCATACTCACCAACAAAAGAAAAGAATTAGAGAAAGAGAGATCTTTTGATTTGACTTGTGTAGATTTAGTTGTAGATGATTAGGCTTCCTCTTCTTAGTTTGTGACGGCTATGCTGAACTCCATGGCAGCAGCATGACGGTAGCTTCTCTAATTTTACAAGTGATTTAGGTCTAGGGTCTACCCACTTATTTATAGATTTATAAATTCATTTAGGCCATTAGATTTAACCTAGAAATAACTGCAGCCGTTCAGACAAGATGGGGTTTATCTTGTTGACTCAGCAATGAGTCAGAAGTGACTCAGCAAACACTCAGCATATTAATAAACTTCTATTCATGTCATAAATATATATATATTTTCTACAATGTACATATTAGATACATCCCCCTTTACTTATTATTTTTTTTATATACATATTAGATACATCCCCTCTCTCACACACTTATTAATATTTTTATATTCATATTAGATACATCCCCTCTCTTACACACTTATTAATATTTTTATATTCATATTAAATACATCCCCTCTCTTACATACTTATTAATATTTTTATATTCATATTAGATACATCCCCTCTCTTACATACTTATTAATATTTTTATATTCATATTAGATACATCCCCTCTTCTACACACTTATTATTATTTTAGCAACTTTAGTGTTAATAGAAAATTCGGGGTGTTACACTTTACCACTAGTTTCATGCTTCCTCCAACTTGTATCTTTCTTCAAGTACCTTGCTACCATAGCCTCACTTTGAATTGATTTCAGACACGACCCTTTTCTCTTTAGCTTTTCATTTAAAATGCTACTTCATGTAGTTTCCAAAGAGATATATCCATTAGCATTGGAATTACTCAATGAAACAACCAAAGTCTCCCAACTTTCTGAAAGCGAAATCATCAACAAAAGACCCTGCAATTCAGGAGCTAAAAAATTAACCTTAAAAATGGACAATTGATTAATGACATCTAAAATTCATTTGAATGCTTTGCAATAGAATTTTCTTCATCCAAATCTCAGCCGTACTATCTTTCGAACCACAAAATCCTTACTTGTAGCGTCCTTGACTCATATAAAGATACTAACTTGTCCCACAACCTTTCATGTTTTACGACTCTCCACATGGCGAAAAACCAAATCATCAAGGTAATGGCGAATCAAAGCTATCGTTTTCTTACCTATCTTCTTCTACTTTCCGTCATTCATATCAGAGGGCTTCTTCCTGTATCTAGCAATCAGATCATGAAGATCATTGAGATTTAAAACATCCTCCATCTTAGGCTCCAAAATCCCCCAATTTCTTCCATCAAAAATAGCCATCTTCGTAAATTATATTATAACCCACATTAAAAATAACAAATTTTCCAGTCCATAATCACTCTAAACCTTACAATGATCTAGCTCTGACATTAACAAGTTGTGGAATATGCATCTTATGCGAAAGTGGTTTACCCACAAAGGTCTTATTCACCCAATTACAAAGAGATAACTTTGTTAGAAAATAACATGGATACAAAATTAAACATAAACACAAGATATTCCACTAAGCCATCCTCTTTATTGATTCACACAACTGAATTTTGTTTATACTTATGGAATAGATCCAAAATAAAAAAATTACAACTTAATTAGTAACCTTAGCGAAAAATGGAAAAAATATTTAGATAACTAAAATACTGTCGAAGAAAAAGGGCAATAAAGAACAACAATAAACCCTTAAATCAACTAATTTCGATAACAAACCACCACCATCATTCTATTCACCTAATCACGAAAGCTTCTTATATAGGAAAATAGAAGGCCTATGCAAATGTCCAATGCACCCCTCAAAATTGTATTCTGGAAATACTTGGTTAAAATAGGATAATTCTGGTTCAGACATCTGACCAGGATAACCGGACATATGATCAAACATTCGGGAAAAAACTCCTCTTCAGGTCAGACATCTGACCTAAGGCCTCAGATGTTTGACCTGGTTCTTTGTCATTTTCCTTCCCATTTAGCTGCTACTCTTCCACCTGTATCACAAAACTATTTCCATACATCGTCGTCTTCAATATATATGTGATTTAATATTATAAATCACAACAGTGTTTATTTGTTAAAAGAGGTATTTAACTAAAAATAATCAACTACTATCATTCGAGGCGTCTGACACCAACAATTAATTTCCCCCCTTAACAAAACATGGCAATTTTCCCCGATTGATTTTTCAAGGCGTCAGACACGTCCAAAAAAATATAAGATGCAAATTTTGTCCGTGAAAGCTACCCTAGTAATGTGTGTGAAAAATTATAAAAATAAATGTATAATATCTAGTGAAACAATCTTATGTTTTATTGTGGAGATATCTGCAGGCTCAATTATTTAGCTCTTTGAATCATGCTTGAATTTGATGATTTAGATGGAAGCATCAAATCTTTGATATCTCCTTTCTTTATAGTTCAAGTTCAACATCCGAAACTTAGTCATCAATGGACTCAATTTCCGAAAATAAACATTCATTATTAATATATATATTGCTGAATAGTACAATTTTCTATGTAGTTTTATTTTATTTTTGAATCAACATATATTCAGCAACGTGTCTCGCCATTTTTTAACAATGGCGAATAGTTTTAATGATTACTATATACAATGCTTGCAAAAAGTCGTAGATATCTTGTGATTACAGTAATAATATTTGCAAACAGTTATGAATATTAGATTATATATGCATATATATTTTTGCTAAGTATAATGTTTGCAATGTTTTTGAAATGCTACTTTATGTAGTTTCCAAAGAGATATATCCATTAGCATTGGAATTACTCAATGAAACAACCAATGTCTTCCAACTTTCTGAAAGCGAACTCATCAACAAAAGACCATGCAATTCAACATCAAAATTAACCTTAAAAATTGACAATTGATTGATGACATCTAAAATTCATTCGAATGCTTTGTAATAGACTTTTCTTCATCCAAACCTCAGCCTTACTATCATTCGAACCAGAAAAGCCTTACTTGTAGCATCCTTGACTCATATAAGGATACTAACTTGTCCCATAAATCCTTTCATGTTTTACGACTCTCCAAATGGCGAAAAACCAAACCATTAAGGTAATGGCAAATCAAAGCTATTGTTTTCTTACCTATCTTCTTCTACTTTCTGTCATTCATATCAGAGGGCTTCTTCCCGTATCCAATAGTCAGATCATGAAGATCATTGAGGTATAAAACATCCTCCATCTTAGGATCCCAAATCCCCCAATTTCTTCCATCAAAATAGCCATCTTCGTAAATGATATTATAACCCACATTAAAAATAACAAATATTCCAATCCATAATCAATCTAAGCCTTGCAATGATCTAGCTCTGATACCAACAAGTTGTGGAGTATGCGTTTTATGCGAAAGCGGTTTGCCCACAAAGATCTTATTCACCCAATTACAAAGAGATAACTTTGATAGAAAATAACATGGATACAAAATTAAACATAAACACAAGATATTTCACTCAGTCATCCTCTTTATTGATTCACAAAAGTGAATTTTGTTTATACTTATGGAATAGATCTAAAATAAAAAAATTACAACTTATTCAATAACCTTAGTGAAAAAGGGAAAAAATATTTAGATAACTAAAATATTGTTGAAGAAAAAGGGCAATAAAGAATGACAATAAACCCTTAAATCAACTAATTTTGATAACAAACCACCACTATCATTCTACTCACCCAATCACGGAAGCTTCTTATATAGGAAAATAGAAGGCCTATGCAAATATCCAATGCACCCCTCAGAATTGTATTCTAGAAATACTCGGTTAAAATAGGACAATGCCGGTTCAGACATCTGACCAGGATAGCCTGACGTTTGATCAAACATTCGGGAAAAAACTCTTCTTCAGATCAAACATCTGACCAGAGGCCTCATACGTCTGACCTGGTTCATTGTCATTTTCCTTCCCATTTAGTTGCTACTCTTCCACCTCTATCACAAAATACTTCCATACACCGTCATCTTCAATATATATGTGATTTAATATTACAAATCACAACAGTGTTTATGGGTTAAAGGAGGTATTTAACTAAAAATAATCAACTACTATCATTCGAGGCGCCTGACACCAAAAATTAATTTCCCCCTTAACAAAACATGGCAATTTGCCCCGGTTGATTTTTCAACGCGTCAGACACGTCCAAAAAATCTTTAGATGCGAATTTTGTCCATGAAAGCTACCTTAGTATGATGTATGAAAAATTATGAAAATAAATGTATAATATCTAGTGAAACAATCTTATGTTTTATTATGGAGATATCTGCAGGCTTAATGATTTAGCTCTTTGAAACATGCTTGAATTTGATGGTTCAGATGGAAGCATCAAATCTTTGCTATCTCCTTTCTTTATAGCTCAAATTCAACATCCGAAACTTATTCGTCAATGGACTCAATTTCCATGACTGTAAACATTCATTCTTAATATATATATATATATAGTTGAATTTTCTTTGTAGTTTTATTTTATTTTTGAATCAACATACATTCAACAATATGTCTCACCATTTTGTAACAATGGTGAATAGTTTTAATGATCATTATATACAATGCTTGCAAAAAGTTGTAGATATCTCGTTATTACATTAATAATGTTTGCAAACAGTTATGAATATTAGATTATATATGCATATTTTTTTTGCTAAGTATAATGTTTGCAATGTTTGTGAAATGCTTAATGTTTATTTAGTCCTATAACGTTATTTCTGCTGTTTAAAAAAATGTTAATATTGTAGCTTCAATGATTACCAAACACTCTCAGAGTACTACTACATTTAACAAAAATTGAATTAATCTAGTTTAAAATGCTTTTTAATTATTGTACATAATTTTCATCAATTTTTAAAATGTGTAACAGAAACTATATCTTATGATATCTATAGATCATTGTGTAAAACCTATCTATGAGATATATGCCATGACTGAGAATTATTGTGAATATATCATATACAATCATTTTATAAACTATAACAAGTGCTCTACTCGCAATAGGAACAAACTAGACTGAGATTTACTAAATACCACATAAATAAGAAAACTCACTAATACAAGAAAACTAGACTAGGATTTCATGGCTTCTGATTGCGTTGTGATTTTTGTTGTACTGTTATATTGACATGGAAATTAACATTAATCTTTAAAGCTAATCATAGAAAAGTCATAAGGAGACAAAATAAAATTTGTCTTATAAACTTTCCAATTCAGCAAATCACAATAAAATAAAATAGATATAGACAATTGTTACAAAAAAATTAGCAAAAATTTATTCTCATTATCAAATCAATTAATACAAACTACGAATTAAGTAGCGCCGATCAAAGGTGGTAAGGAAAGGCGGGCTAAGGGTAGACTGATGGTCGAACAAATATATTCGCGTTGATCGGAATTTAGAACTCATAACTTGAATTTTTAAAATTTGGTTTAAATAATCGAATATCTAGATCGATGCTTTAATTGGTTACAAAATAAATTTATGAGCTAGGTCGTGAACTTGTTTAAGTACAAATTTACTAGATTTTGTGACTTTTGACTTTGCGTTGTGCTCTTCATCTTTCTTTAGGTAGCGAGATTTGAGAATATATGAGGGATATTTAATGCCATCTGATCAAACTGAATTAGATAATGAGAACAAAAAGATTGGGGATATGCTTGATTCTTATTATATGATGGATAGATAAAATACGTTGTCTAGATGAACGATTATGGTCTAAAGGAGAAGAAACTGAGGGAAAACGAGTTTACAAGAAATAAAATAATAAAAAAGGCGCAAGGTTTTCACTTCAGATAAAATAGATTTCATCTAGCAGGAGGTAAACCTCACTAAAGGTCGGTTTGATCATTGTTATTGATGTTATCTCAAAGGGTCCCGGTGTAAACTGTAGAGTTTGATGAAGTCATATCGGTGAATTTTGAATACGTTTCAGTTTATAAAATGTTTTCATGAAACGACTTGATGCATTTTCAACGTACTTATCCGATCATGGGTAGCTCTTTTCTTTCTTTATTCAAGAGATTATGGTAGGATTCTTACCATGTTTATTTACTTATTTTATTATCATTATACCATCGATATGCACATTATTGGAAGGATTTTGTAAAGGGCTGAAAATTCCTACCTTTCGAATCAGTTATATAAGCCACACAAGTTCGATCCAAATGGCAAAAATCCTTGAAATTTTAACTAAGGTTATACGACTAATAAGAACTGAACAAAACAACTTTTCCATTACCATTGTAATAACTTTTACATCAGAGTACAACTTACATCAGAGTACAATAATAAATACAAGCACAAGGAAAATAACCATATCAGAGTGTATCACGTACACAACAGAAAACATAAAACTCTCAGCAAAAGAAATATAATGCTCTAGACATAACTCTAACATCAATCCAGCACTTGCTCTATAAAATATCTACAAACCAAAATTACTAGACTGCCGGTGTGGAAAATATGGGAATCCAGAGTTCAGGTGGAAGAACAATAAACTCAGATCAGTCATGGGACTGGTGTAAAAATTAAAACGGTTATTAAATTTATTTTGAAGTTGGGAAAATCACAAGACCACGTCGTATAACACAGAACGAGTTTCGCCTCATGAATACTAGTAATAATATACTCGCAGTGATTTTTGAAAATGAAGCTACCATAAGATTCACATCCCATCACACAATGCAACACAACATTAAAAGCAATTTTTGCCTTATGATAACCAAATAAGCTTGGTACGTGAAACTCTCTTTTATTACTACAAGTGCATAGTATGGAAATCACTTTAGAAAATAAATGTATAAATCTTAGAAGACACAGGCACCATATATTATGTCTACATACATAAATTACAACTAAAACCGTAAAGGTTTTTATTGGAAGTTGGGTTCCATCAGTGACCAATACAAAGGATCCTCCATTCCGTGATTCAGGCACACCTCCAGCAAGATGTCCTCAGTGTTAGTCCATAGAATATAGATCAAAAGTAACAACGTGTGTTTGAGTCATGAAGAGCCCATAGGTGGTGGCAAAGCTTTCCATTGATATTAGTCTATTACAAGTATTTAGGTTGGTACGGTGCTTTAGTCAGTCCATATAGTTTGGGTTGCCAAGCTCTTTGGGTTACCCAGCACTTAGATTCGCTCAATATTTAGGCCATCCTAATGCAATTTAGGTCATCAAAACATTCATCCATTGTCATCAGAAGCCACGATACAACATTCATGTCAGTTGAGCCCAAGTCAAGAACAAGCATGGCGTGAAGAATCGAGCCAGAAAGAGGGGCAGCCGCTCCAGCATCAAAAAGTATAAACATAGGATAACCAACACACCTTTAGGAACCACTCGCACACAAAAGACTCACTCTTCCTTTTGGTAAGGATGACCGCTCATCAGAACCAGGTTAAGCATAACGGCTTAGATCGCCTATATAGAGAGGTCGTTCGCATGGAAAGGGAGTAAATACTATAGCAGGTCGCACATCTCCATGGTCGCTTGTTCAAGTCGCTCCGCTCGATCACATATGCTTCTCTAGGCAGACACCGCTCGCTGGACGGACAAATATTAACTCCTAAAAGATCGCATCATATCCAAGAAACAAGGATACAATATTGATCACCCATTAATTTACAATTAGACATGATCGCCCAACCAGAACCTGCTTGTCGGCCGGTCGCAAAAGGTTTAACATGGAGCCCCAGTCGCCTTTGTACCAACCTTGATACTTCGACCAATCACCCGCGCACTCTCCGCTTGATCAATCTACTCAGAACCATGCAGCTGCTCGCTCCTCTAGAATCATTCACACAAAACAGCTGGCAGCAGCTATTGACAACCGGCTACAGCTAAGCAGTGGTATTCTTGTAATTAAGGGACGAACGACCTGAGGCCTGCAGATATGGATTTCAGCTTGTTTCTTCATAAGGTTTCACCTATGAACGGGCCAAGGCTTCCACGAAAAGGGGAGTCTCCTGACCACCACGAAGTGTTGCAAAATTCGTTCCCCCACCATCCTAAAGCTTTTCAAACTCTGTTAATGACCGCCAAAGTTCACATCATCTTTCTCCATCAAATGGACCAAGTCTCCTTCTTCCTCCATTAGAGATCAATCCAAGCACTCACTATCCATTCCAAACCGAGATCCGTTATTTTCATATTCTCAAGCACCGTTCTACCTCTCTCCTGCCACTACTAAACTTCCTCGAAGCTTCAATTTGCACCTCAATCGCCGTGGACTCACCGTTGATCCTCTAAGTGCTCAAACCGTGGAACATACGTTCTCATGTTCATAGATTCATAAGGATCTAACCATTTACATAGTGGCTAGAAGGAATCAAGTCAGTAAAGAGAGGAAAAATCATTGTGCAAGAAAGGATAGGCAAAAATGAGATGCATGAGATGATGAATTTTGTAAATTCTCCCATGATAATGAGAATCGCTTCAAAGTGGATGTAGGTCTACTCTAGATTGAACCACTACAAAAATTCTAGTGTTGTTACTTACTTTTTCCTGTTTACTTTGCGATTGTGGCTCCTTTCAATTCCTTACCGTGTTGGTGAAGTACAATCCTCGTACCCTTATTATTTGAGACATTTTTCGGTAAAAACGTTTGGCACCCACCGTGGGGCGATAGTCGCGCTTCCTTCTCACAATTTCTTGCAAAGTTGAAGGCCTTGTGTTGAAACTTTAAACCACTTCTCTCTCCAAAACAATGGCGAAGTCAAAGAAGATCACCTGTAAGATCGCTGGAGAAACTACCAGTGATACCATCGTGAAACTACACCGCCTGCTAATCGCTTTGAAGATGGTGAAAACTCCATTGATGGGCCGGTGTAACTAAAGTTGAGCTTAACACCGCTATTGGCAACACGAACCAGCAAATGAATGCTTCCACCAAAGCTATGATGGATAAACTCGACGCCATCCTTAATGCCCGATCAAATCCAGCCCCTTCGAAAGTCCATGATGACCTCAAAGAAAATGGCAATTCATCCCCTTTTGATCTTAACTGCCGAGACAACATCGAAAATGATAACAATCGGTCGAGTGACAAGGATGAAGCTGACATCGAGAACTCAAAGCCAGAAGCTAAGAATCGTTCCGAGATGAAAGGCCAAAGAGTTCCAATCCTATCACTAGGGAACCTCCTCGCTGGGAAGGTAAAAGACCAGAATTCTCTAACCTGAATAACATCCCTAGACGAACATTTGGGAAAGAGCTTAGTTTTGCAGAGCACCATAACACTGAAGAGTACATCTCGGACATGATTGAACAAATTATGAAAAAGAATCAAGTTATTAATGACGAAGAAAGGGAATGGAACTTTTCCCCTGATAGGACCCCGTTCAATTAGAGAATTCTCGAAGTCGAGTGTCCAAAGAAATTCAATCCTCCAACCTTGCCCCGTACAATGGGCTTGTTAATCCAAATTACTTTCTGTTCAAATATGAATGGCATATGGGAGCAGCCAAAGCAACTGATGAGATGAGATGCACGTATTCCATCTCTACTTAGAAGGTGCTGCATCATTATGTTTAGCAAAGATGTCACCTAAATCTATAGACCAATTCTCTGACTTAACCAAAAAGTTCAAGGAGCAGTTCCGCCTGTATGCTACCAAAGCCAAAGATGCTATAACACTTTCATCAATGAAGCAGAATCCTGGGGAATCTGTTAAAGCTTTTCTCAGCAGATTCAACATCGCCTTGTCCAAAGTGAGAAATTTGGAACCTCACATAATCCTCACGTCTTTACTTGGTGCCATAGATGAAAAGAGAGAGTTTGGTAGATCGATTAAAATGAAAGAACCAAATATGCTTGAATTTTTTTACAAAAAGGCCGAGGAATACATGAGAGTTGATGCTAATCTGTAGCTTCTCAGATTATTGATGCCAACTTGCTTCTTGAAGCCCCTAAAAATACAGCAACTCAGTGTAATCAAAAGAGTAATCAAGGGCAGAAACGCGCCAATAACGGGAATGGCAACAAAACTACTAAAAAGTCTCGCCTCTTCAACTCATCAGAGCTAATGCCTTTGAATGATACTCTGGAAAATATTTATTTTGCAACAAAGAATTCTGAGGAATATGTGGAGCCAAATCCGATGAGAATAAGCGATAAGGTGGCAAACTCAAGAAAATTCTGCATATTTCACAACCAGCCTGGTCATAACACCAATGAATGCCGACACCTGAAGAACCTCATCGAGGAGTTAATCATGAAGAATAGGATGCAACAGTACGTCAAAAATCCGCAGACCACCAATCTTGCGGCAACTCTTCAAGGGCCAGGGGCATCAAACAATCAGTCTGAACCAAACAACAGAACCCCAGCTCTAATTGATCCAAGGTCGATCATTAACTAAGGATCAAAGACTACCGCCTCAATTTCAATGGCTCAGAAAAAGCGATCAATATCGCCATCACTCTATTCCATGCTCTATTTCTTCTTTAGTTCATGCTTTACTTCATGTTTACTTTCTGTTACACTCAAGACTTCTCGTAAACAGTTTATAGTAATCTGCAAGTGATGAGCTGAACGATTAGCTCTACAACTAAGAGCATATGTGTCTGAATGAATTTCTTACTTGCAAAATTATATGTCAAATCAAAAATTACTTAAAAGAAATGATTTCATATTGCAGACCGTCAATCGAGCGCTTGTTCTTTTAGCATCGTGACCCGAACAACACTAGTTCAAGTGTGAAAAAATGTAAACATCAATAAACACAAATGCAAAACAACGAACAAGCTCCATGACGAACTAATGCAGGAGTTGTAGCCTTCATCGAAAGGGCACATCCCTAAACGGGAGGATCTAAGCCCTAGTTCCTAAACCGGAATGACCTACCAAGTCAAGCATCCGACAGAGGGACTGATAATTGCCCCACAAAATGGTATAACAGCCACTCAATTCGCTTGCGTAACATCTGGAATCTCCAGATGTGAAAAGCACAATTAATTCGCGTAATATCTGAAAAGTCAAATGTGAAGAATAATCAATTAATTTGCGTAAACATCTGAAAGTCAAATGTGAAGAATAACCAGTTAATTCGCGTAACATCTGAAAAATCAGATATGAAGAATAGTCAATTAATTAGCGTAACATCTGAAAGTCAGATGTGAAAAATAATCAATTAATTCACATAACATCTGAAAAGTCAGATGTGAAGAATAATCAATCAATTCGTGTAAACATCTAAAAAGTCAGATGTGAAGAATAATCAGCTAATTCGTGTAGCATCTAAAAGGGTAAGATGTGAGGAGTGATCAATAGGTTTACGTAGAATTCGAAACCTCAAATGTGAGAAATAATGAATGCCTAATTGATCATCAGTATCGAAAACATTTGATCCAATAATAACAAACTTTAAGGTTATAACCAGAATCCTCTCTCTGGCACTTCTTTTGAGTCCACCAACGCTTAGGACAGATAGTGTAGGGGGGCAATGAAAGTCTCCAATACATGAATCAACCAAGCTAGGACATAGATGAGATTTTTTTCTAAACCATTGGATTAGTGCAAATGTCTTATTATGTTTAAAATAAAACTAGTGCAAGTCATTGTTAATAATCGTCTAATCCATTGTCAACAGACAAAAGATGATGATGTGAAGCATAGTTCGACTCAGCAAAAAAGTACGATAAAGCTAAAGCGAATGCTTAAAGTGCAACAAGCAAAATGCATTACCACCCCCACATCACAAGTCCAGCACAGAGATTTCAGACATAAACCAACATAAAAGTAGTTAGCGTGGGCCGGCACCCGCATATACAACCGGTCAAAAGAATAAGATAAAAGACAAACAGGTCAATCGTAGCCTATAGTTCCGACTCCTCCTGTTACCAGATCTTCCTGGTTTCACATTTTCTTAGAGGAAAGGTGTAGTGATTCAAGGGCCTAGATAAGCTCAATCTTGTCAATATCTAAAGTACGGATTCGTCTTATGTTCTCCCTATTTAATCTTTGGAGATCACAAGCAAGCGTATGTCAGGCACCCAACTGTTTCACAGCATGATTCCTTCATCTGATCTTTGATGGTGTCAAGTTGAGCTAGCATAAAATCTTTCATGGCGTGCATCTTGCCAGCCACAACCCAATTATCTACAGGTCTACTTCCAAATCAAGAATTATGCCTTGCAAGCACTAACCCTACAATCGTGCGGCAAGCACAGGATTACATGGATCGGGGGCATAACGAGGCCTATGCACAATGCTTGAAGATCCGCAGAGGTTGAAATAGAAGATGGAGAAGTCGAAGATGGTTGAAGAGAGCTGGTTTGAATATGTGGCATCGAAGACTTGTCCAACTTGGGGCATTTCCTAAGATTGCCTCCGTTCGGATCCCTCCTTTTCTTCCTTTCCATATGGATCTTCTCCACCTTCTTACTCCTCTGTCATTTTAGCAAAGAAAGCTTCATCCTTGGACCTAGGGGAAAAAATGAAGTTGATTACAAATTAGATATGCGTAATCAAATCTAAGAACTTCCAAAAAATCCTAGCTGAATGATGGAAACTAACCTCGGATAAATTCAAGCTACTTGTCTGGGGTATTTTAGATCGTTCCTGCCAAATTTGGGTATTTGGGTCTTAAACTATCATGATGACTCAAGGCAAAATTACGATCCAGGGCCCAAGGGGATGGAAACAACCTAATTTAGAGTACCCCCTACAAACTGTTAAAAGTGCAACAATCTGAGACAGGTAATAAGGGTGTTTTCGACTTTCAGAGGAATGGCAAGACATGGATTTGCAAACCAAGATTGCTAGTGAATAGTAAGAGTACGCAAAATTATCATTTCAGCGTAATCGTCATCAGTAGAGGGCATCACAAATAACCGACGAACTTTAGAGCCTATTAAGAAAATCAAAAAAACCCTGAATCGTGAAGCTCCAAGATTGAGTAGTTTGGTCGATCGAATTCACTGAAGAATCAATAATGGTTAAAATTTAACCTCAAAGAGCCGCCATTAGTAAGCTCGAAGTAAAAAAGGAAATGTAAGAAAGGATGACTGTGTGAGTCAAAGAATAATATACGGGTGGAAAGTAAATGGGCTGAACTCAAGTTAAGAGCCTAAAAGCAATCCGCGAAACTATACGACCTAGAGCATGAAACTATCTAAAATGTAGTGCGATTGAAGGATTAGCACGACTTAACACATGTCAGAATTGTTCAAATCGAAGCTTGTATTATCTTCAATGAATACAAACTTAGAGGGGCAAATGTTAATGCATACAATATGGATCAAAAGTAACAACGTGTGATTGAGTCATGAAGATCCCTTAGGTCACGGCAAAGCTTTCTATTGATATTAGTCTATCACAAGTATTTAGATCGGTACGGTGCTTTAGTCAGTTCATATAGTTTGGGTCACCAAGCTCTTTGGGTTACCCTGCTCTTAGACTCGCTCAATATTTGGGCCATCCTAATGCACTTTAGTCATCAAAAGCATTCATCCATTGCCATCAAAAGCCACAAAACAACATTTATGTCGGTCGAGCCCAAGTCAAGAACAAGCATGGCGCGAAGAATCAAGCCAAAAAGAGGGGCGACCGCTCTAGCATAAAAAAGTATAGACACAGGATAACCCGCACACCTTTGGGAACGACTCGCACACAAAAAACTCGCTTCGCCTTTTGGTAAGGATGGCCACTCATCAAAACCAGGTCAAGCATAACGACTTAGTATGGAGAGATCGTTCACATGGAAAGGGAGTAAGTACTACAGCAGGTTGCACATCTCCATGGTCGCTTGTTCAAGTCACTTCGCTCGATCACATATGCTTCTCTAGGCAACTACCGCTTGCTGGACGGACAAATAGTAACTCCTGAAAAATCGTATTATATCCACTCAACAAGGATATGATACTGATCACCCGTTCAATTACAATCAAACATGATCGTCCAACTAGAACCTACTTGTCGGTCGGTCGCAAAAGGTTTAACATGGAGCCCCGTTCGCCTTTGTACCAACCTTGATACTTCGACCAATCACCCGCGCACTCTCCGCTTGATCAATCTACTTAGAACCATGCAACCGCTCGCTCCTCTAGAATCACTCGCACAAAACAGCTGGCAGCAGCTATTGACAACCGACTACAGCTAAGTAGTGGCATTCTTGTAATTAGGGGGATGAATGACCTGAGGCCTGCAGATATGGATTTCAGCTTTCACCTATAAATGGGCCAAGGCTTCCATGAAAAAGGGGAGACTCCTGACCACCACGAAGTGCAGCAAAATTCTTTCCTCCACCATCCTGAAGCTTCTCAAGCTCCATTAATGACCACCAATGTTCACTTCATCTTTCTCCATCAACAAATGGACCAAGTCTCCTTCTTCCTTCATTAGAGATCAATCCAAGCTCTTACCATCCATTCCAAACCGAGATCCGTTATTTTCATCTTCTCAAGCTCCGTTCTACTTCTCTCCTGCCACCACTAAACTTCCTCGAAACTTTGATTCGCACCTCAACCGCCGTGGACTCACCGTTGATCCTCTAAATGCTCAAACTGTGGAATATACATTCTCATGTTCATCGCATTCATAAGGATCCAACCATTTCCATTGTGGCTAGAAGGAATCAAGTCAGTAAAGAGAGGAAATATCATTATGCAAGAAAGGATAGGCAAAAATGAGATGTATGAGATGATGAATTTTGTAAATTCTCCCATGATAATGAGAATAGCTTCAAAGTGGATGTAGGTCTACTCTAGATTGAACCACTATAAAAATTCTAGTGTTTTTACTTACTTTTTCCTGTTTGCTTTGCTATTTTGGCTCCTTTCAATTCCTAACCATGTCGGCGAAGTACAATCCCCGTACCCTTGGTGTTTGAGCCATTTTTAGTGAAAACACTAAGATCAACAAATGCTCCTTCTATAGTAGCAAAGTCATCCCACCTATACCAGTTGTAGTTCGGGTTTCTCCTTAATGTAACATTCCCCGGTAGTTACCGACTATTATTCAAGGCACCTCGATCTATCATCCACTAAGAAAATTTCTTGGTCTCCATACCATGGCATCACTTTCTCAACTAGATGAAAAAATCCATCCTTAACTCTATGGTACTTCATCCTATTTCAGCTCATTACCGGTTATAAGGTCTTGAAGTAACATTTTACACAAAGCAATGCTTTTCAACAAAAATCATTGATCATCAATTGCTCATCAATTCGCATGCCAAATTTTCAATTCACAACAAATGGTCGATAATCACTAACCATGTAACCTTTGAGCTCGTACGTCTCAAAGAAGGGTGTTAAGTTGAGATAACCTCTCAATCACCAACAAAAATATGTTTAGCGAAGATCAGTCACACATTATAGAATAGAATATCACACAACCATCCATACAAGTCCATTTTAGGTTTGAACGAAACCGAAGGCACCTTATTCCTTGTCCAATAAAAAAGAGAGACCCTTGCAAATCCATCCAATCAACAAGTATGTCCAGACAACTACCACTTAAACCTCGTCTTGGGTGTACAACCCAATCGAGACATCAGCAATAAATCCAAATGATGTGAAGATCCCGGGTAAACCACCATCTTTCAGTATCTTCAATACTCTTCGTATAGTTATTTTAAATGGGTTAGAACCCGGTCTTTCCGAAATAACCAGTGTATCTTTACAAACAAATTATATATAAAAATATCATGAGTCTCATTCCATTTTGGAATATTCTTTTACTTAAATCATTCTTTACATTGCGAATTACTCCCTTAAATTTTATCAAAGATTTATATTCTTTAAACTCCTGTTTAAATCTTTCTTGGAAATCATCTCAAAATATTATAAAATACCATTTCACAAACTTAAATCAAATCAAGTTTTCTACGCTTTATTGAGATTATTGAATCTCGTGAAAGAGGTAATTTCCCAAATCATTATCTCATTCCCATCATATTCCCCTCATAGAGTAAAACGGGTGGTACTTGATATTTAATACCCCTCATACTTCGGTAAGTTTGATTACCTTCTTTTATTTCAAATTTGAT
Source organism: Allium sativum (assembly GCA_030737875.1). Classification (NCBI taxonomy): domain Eukaryota; kingdom Viridiplantae; phylum Streptophyta; class Magnoliopsida; order Asparagales; family Amaryllidaceae; genus Allium; species Allium sativum. The sequence continues at coordinate 171,474,195 of CM060921.1, forward strand.
TAAAGATTTCAATTAAATTTATGGGAAAACTAATTTCTCCCCAAACCCAACCCATTCATTGATCATTGATTAGGGTTCATTACTTTATCTTTCCTTAGTTCTATCCCTTGTCCAAAATCGCACTTACGATTTCTTATCTTGTCGCTTACGCGAAAAACACGTTTATCTTCTTTTAAGCGATTCTTAAACTGTTCCCATTATCGTTTACTAGGGAAGACTCTTTCTTTAAATATTTATAATCAATTTAAATAAAGATTTCATTTCAATTAATCTTGAGAAATCATCTTTTCCTTTAGATGGGCTAAAGAACAATGTAATGCAAAGCATCTTCCATGATAAACCCAAAATCATTATTTCATTTCCAATGAAATCTTCACGGAAATCATATCAGTTCACAATCGATATAAATTCCCGTATCGGACTAATACTGTAAGCGGAATAACGACAAAGCCTTTTAAATTCCTTAAATATTAAAGGTCTTCACCCACGGAGGCCTATCTCGATTATTACTAAATCAATTTCCTTTCAGTTCCAGTTCAATTAATTATTTGGAAAAGTCAACTTTGGCAAACTTCATAAAATCTTAAAACAAGGTTTTGTTCCATATTCTTTATCTTTAACAGGGTTAAAGAACGATGTTGTTGAAGACACCATTCACAACAAACCCCAAAACAATCTACATCAAAATATAAGATTTAAATAGAATTTACATCCACTTATATTCAACACCAATTCTCGTAATCAACGAATACTATAGATGGAATAGCAATGTAAACATCTTCCAAATTACTCAAATAGCAAGTGTCTATAGAACGGTAATCAATATCAAATATCCAACGGTCATTTCTATCCAAATCTGATTAAGTAAATTTGGAAAACTTCCATCTTACTCAAAAGATTTTTCAACTTTCAAAACATGTAATATTTGACAACAAATTAACTTAATTTGTTGGGGGTAAGGATATGTTATTCAAGGCATCTTCCATAACAACCCAAAAACTGTTAATACTAAATATAAGCGTTAGAAAGTAAACGTATCAACTCATACCCAATATCTACCTCACATATTCAATAAATACTATAAGCGGGATAACTGTGTATTCGTCTTTCAAATTCCACTAATAGTACAAATCTCATCTGTGGAATTAACACCAAACACTTGATGATTAATTCCGATCAAATCCAATAAGTTAAGATTTGAAAGCTTCAGTTCATTTAACTTATATTCCCAAAATGTCGTTTTACTGTTTTCAGTCAGTTAGGCTAAAAACACGAATATCCAAAATATAGTTCGAAACTTTATATTTCTTTACCAAATCACTTTGAGATCAATAATTATGATTTATCATAATTTTGCCATATTTTAATAATTTTTAAATGGCCATTTCGATGGATTTCCAATTGCGGTCATCGAACTGCGTTTATAGCGACCTTTTCAAAAATAGATTTAAACATAACTTGAAATCTATAAATTGAAATTCAGAATTTCTTCTTTGATTTGAAAGCTATTATCAATAGAAAACAAATGTTTCTTTTTTTTGTGCAAATCAGATTTAAATTGCAATAGCTATGGTCATTTGAAGTCCATGGTCAAAATTTGCAAACTGTCATTGCGTGAAACATCCTAATCAAACCATATTATAATTTAATATAAAACTCGTTCGATTTATTTGCAATATATTTTAGAAAATGTTGATAATTTTTTTTAAAAGTGATTCCAACTTTAAATTCAACTGTAAATCAAAACTTAATATTCTATATTATTAAAATAATAATATTTTCCAAAATTGAATCTTTTGAAATCCAAACTTCCCTAAATCCGTTATAGAAATAAATAAGACCATTGGAATAATCATTTCGGGTAAAAAACATCGTTTATATATCTAACATGAATTCACTTTTGAATTTACTATTCAAAATCTGTTTTTAATTAGAGCAAGCCATTTTTAATTCGAAACTCTTTCAAATCCATTTCAACCTTTTCAATAGTTTAATGGAATCATTTCTATTTCATTTCCATATCGTTTCGGATATAAAAATCCAATTTCCATCTTTACGCCTTATTTAACTTAAATGAATATATAGTTCATTTAATATTCTAATGGAACTCGACTCAATCAATTCCCAAATTATTTCAAATTTATGGTGTCAATTTGTGTGAACAATTGTAATAACGACCACAACAGTTACCACCCATCAAACAGCAGTCATAAGATAAGCTTTATAATTGTCAACGCTTAAAAGTATATAAACAGCATAACTAAAACTGTGATAAACATCCAACATCCACAAAGCAATCATAACAACCACGAGTAATCAGTATATAATCAGTTGACGATTATAAATAACTTAACAAGTTAAATCAACGAGTTCTCACAGTTATTTTTTTCGTTGCAATATCGATTGCTTTCAAATTAAATTAAACGTGGTTTTAATTTAATCTAAAATTCCAACTAGCTCCAACCTCGTCCAAGTCAGTTTGTGCATGAAGTATTCTCCGCCATGATTCCAAAAGATCTTGTTTCGTCAGAATCTGAGTTTATACGAAAGAGATATAATAGTTCGAACATTGAATACATTAATTAAAATTAATAAACCTCACATCGTCTTCCATTCACCTTCAAACCATTGATCCTCCTCCATTCGAGCTCGCGCCGCCAACTACGGCTACCCAGACCACCGCCGCACCCCACCAACGTCTCCCAATCCACGACGCCCCTCCACTAGCCAGGCCCCACCTGTAATCGCCACCAACCGCATAAAAAAGCCCCATGACCAGATATCACATCGACCAGAAATATTGACGCATCTGTCAACCATTCACCACGAAATTTGGCCAGTACGCCGGCCTCATCACCATGGACATTTATCTAGTTGACCATTTCGCCCAACTCTTCCTTGATTCGCCGGAATTTGTAACTTCACGTTTTCTGCTTTGCCAAATAGTCCACCTCTGATCATGCCCACGCCACGGCGGCTACAACCACTTTCATAACAAACTTCCAACTATTAAGCTGTGGCCCATCCTCCCCTCTCCAACTTCCCTTTAGACCCCCTCGCATAATAGTGTATCGTTTGCACGCAAAACGAGGAAGTGTGCAAGTCATCCCGCTACTGTAACATCCCGAGATTTTACAACAATTTAGAATATGAAATTTAATGTGGTTTTGAATAAAATTGTTTTAGATATAAAACTTTAATGATTGGTTCGTGAATTGTTAAGATATGACCTAAAATTGACTTGTTAAACAATGAATTCCAATGGCTATATATGATAATAACCTCTGTTTAATAATTCAATTCTGTAGAAATTTGAAGTTAATGTTGGATTAACAAATTTTATTGGATCAGCTAATTTTGGAATTTCATATATGTTGTAAATTTTAATTTATTGAATATGGTAGTAATATACATTTGTTGTTTGTACAATTAATGTCAACTGGTAATAAATGTAATTATCTATATGGATTGAAAATATAAATTATAAATTGGTTTGTATTGTAATTATCGAGAATTGAAATTTGATTTTTATTTATTTGAATTAAATTGGTTCAATGAATTCATAATTAAAACTTTAGTGATTTAATTTTTGAAGAATTTATGGTGGAAACTTAATTTAATGGTTTAAGTATTGAAATTTAATCTATTATGACAATTGTGACTTGTATTGGTGCCAAATAAACCTGTGATTTTGTTTATATGCATAGTCATTGAGAAGTTTGAATTTGATATTTTATGAAATTGAATAAATAAATTTGGAAAGGATTAAATTAGTAAAATATGCCAAATGAAATGGAATTGTTCTAATATGGAAATGAATCTAATTTGTGAGGTGAAAACAAATATAGTGAACAATAAATGAGTCAACTGGATATTAGGTAATATACATTAACTAAATATGAATCCATTTAAGAAAATAAACGTATATAAACCTAATAAATTGAAATGAATCAAATTTGGAATCAAATCAAAAATAAAGGATTTAGTGCGTTACTCACTTAATAACCTTTAAAATATTTGTATGAAATTATCTTAATTTTTTTAAAATGTGAAATATAAAATTGAACTTGGTAAATAAGAAAAAATATAAAAATATCCTTTGTTTCCTATTATTAGTTGAGCGGACCACTATTGATCCTTTGTTAACCAGCCTTACATTGCTTTATATGTTTGGCTATTATATTAACCTTGAGATAATATTACATATACTAAATCAAAAAAAAAGTTTCTCAATATAATAACATTACCTTCTAAACCTAACTTCCGTCTTATCATTTTCTTTTCTCTGATTGCCGAACCATTTCACGGCCGCTTCCCATCCAAATCTTCAACAAATTTAATCAAATCCAAATCTCCACAAATTCAAAAACCAATTGATTCGTTAAACTAGTGTCAATGAGATCTTCCCAGCCATGGTCTTCTCGGAGGGTGCGATGATGATGCAGCAATGGACATTGTTTAAGCAGCGATTTAGGGCTCAGATTTAGGGCGAGTACAGAGGTTTATTTGCAGATGTAAGATCGTATTTGAATTCGTTGTAGAAAAAAAATCGTGTTGCAAAGTTTGTAGCATTTTGGAGTAAACTGAATTCACAAGCTGTGTAGAACTTTTCATTTGAGACAGGAGGATCGATTTTCATTGGGGTGGCTCGAGCATATGATGATGGGGCCAGGAAGATGGAGTTTGTTGTGAGAAACAGGTTGGCGAAGTTGGTTTGTCAAACGGTGGTCGGTAGCCTTGTGTCAGTGATTGAGATGTACGAATGAATGGGTTGGCATGTACAGGCATTTGCATTTGGAGTGAGGAAGAAGGGTAGAGAGTGATGACGTGGCAATACATATATATTGGTGAGGTTTTATTTTATATTATATAATTTCAAATTCTTATGTTTAAACACGTATAACTTTTCCATACGAATTCAGAATGACGCACGGTTTGATCTGTTGGAATCGTATCCACGAGCTATTCGTGATGCCGCTGGTTTGGAAAGATTCTGAGATAGTTGATTTTTGGGACTTATTTTGGATTTCAAATGCGTTCATAAATCAAGGTGTGTGAATTTTTCACTCACAATTAACTGAATTATTTCCATATTTGTTAAATTAAATTATGAAATAAATTTGATTGTCCGGTTGTGATTAGTTGTTGATATTTGCTTAAATTGACATACAAATAAATTGCAGTGTTAATTTAGAATTGACATTAAATTATTTATTCGAAATTTAATTGCTAGTCTGAAAATCTGGCAATTGTTAACTAGTGAAACGACATAGTATTGACCGTTTGAGTAAATATTTGTGATGTGTCCCTTGTACTGATTACTGCATGGATATCGTTAATGTAAATTGTCCCCCTTATTCAGTTTAGATGTGTATGTTTGTTTGTGCTAATTTATTCAAACTTGAAAAAAGAACAATTACGTTTAAAAATTAGTTAAATATATGTATATCTATAGTTTTGAAATAAATTATGTCATATTATTTATTATTAAAAAGAAAATTATTTTGGTAAAATATTTAACATATGTATATATATTGATTCAAATTATTTTATTTTACTCAAATTATTTTAATATATATTTTCATAAAAAGGTTTTAGTTATAATAATCTATTTTTTTCTTTCTTTCTTCAAGTTAGTTGAATATTTGTAATTTCTCATAAATTGGATTTTAAACCGTTGATTCAAGTTAAAAAAAATCGACGTTAAAATAATCTTGATATTGATATGAAAATTTAGAGGCATGACTATTGTTTTCAAAATGCGCTTATTGCTTGGAAAGACCGGGATCAAATATATATTCGAAACACATTCCAAGTAATAATACGACGTGATAAAGAAATTAAAGACTTGGAAATCGATAAATGAAGATCGGGAATCGTTGAATTTATTTGGATTCACTGCTGATGTCTTGATTGGGCTGATCACTCAATACGAGGTTATAAGTGGCATGAGGTCTGAATATATTTGAGGATTTTGGATTTTGTTCCATTCGACCCAGAACGGACTTGTATGGATTGTGTGTATTACATTGTAATTGACCGTGTAGCACTGACTTCTATTAATATATATATATATATATGTATGTATGTATGTATGTATGCATGCATGTATTGTGGCAATTAATTATTCCCGTCTCTTAGTTTTACATGCTTAGAGGTTATGTGTCGATAGAAATCAGTGACATGCAAATTGACAATGTGGCATACTCAAGTTATGAAGTGAGCTAGCGGTGATAGCATTGTGTGAATCGTGACTTTAACGAACCTCACACACCGGATTGATGTTAAACTGGCAGTTAGGTTCTGTGTGTGTGTGTGTGTATATATATTGGAACTTGAAAGCTTTGGCAGTAGATCTACTTCGAAACCTAGGGAAAATAAAGGGTATGTTTGATGTCCGTGTCTAGATGTTAACCGGTGATTTACCTGGTGTTTGGTGCTCGAGTCTGGATGAAAACCATGAACCATGAGATTGCACCTTGTTCCCGATTGATCTTTCATGTCAGGAACCATCATATTGGAACCCAATAACCAATATGAGCCTTTCGTTTTGTTTGTAAACTATGTATGTGGGCATAGCCACTATGCTTGCTAAGATTAATATATTTATTTGTGAAATGGTTTTCAACACCGTGCATTAATAATAGTATTAAAAGGAGATTTTCACGTATGAAAGCATGTTTGGTTATCACAAGACAAAACTCGCCGTTTGGTTTGCACTTGCATTATGTGATGGGGGACGAGCTTATGATAACTTCATTTTTCCAAAATCATTCGCGAATTTTCCAAAATACGTCTTTAGATTACTGCACCCATATCACTCATGTTATTTCGTTTTTTACTTTGACTAATATGTGAATGATTTAGTTCCGATCCGTGTGTTTGTTGTGTTTTCTTTTTATGCAGTATGCTCGGGTCTGCTTGAGTTTCAGTTATCGAACACACTGTTTTGAAGATGAAGATGGAGCTTGCCAGAAGTGTAATTATTTATTCCCGCTGCAAATATTGGTATGATTATCATAGCTAACTCTGATAATTATTGTAAAATAAAATCAAACATATGTTTTAACATCTTTGTGAACTATCATTCATTTATTATATTTTGTCCTTCCGTTGTGAGATTCTGTGATAGTTTTTCTTCTTTCTTCTTTTTTTATCCTAATAACTATCTGTATTTTTATTATGTTTAAGTCGATATTGAGGATCATTGTCGATTTGAACGATCAAAAATCCCAGATGTTACATTTGGTATCAGAGCTTTGGTTTAGCTAAAGCCTTGGCTCTATTTGGGATTAACTCATTAGAGATAGGGTAATAATACCCTAAAATGAGTTTGAGTTTATATGAGAGAGCGTAGTTGTAATTTTGATATAAAATGGTTTTGTATTTTGCTGATTTGTTTTGTTGAGTATTTATGAATTCTGGTCGGTACTTGGGATGCCAATGTATCGATAGGGATTTCTAAACACTCGAATAGGGCTTATTGACATAATATTGTTTTAAATTATAATATATATATATAATTATTTGAAACAAAAAATTGCTTTTTTGATGATAAATCAAATTTTTCATCATTTAACATTCGATTAACCAATAATTAGAACCGTTGATTATTGAACGGTTTAAGAAAATCAAATATTGAAACTTATTGATAATGAAATAAGAAGTAAAAATGAATTTGAGAATTTGATTTTGAGCGGTTTTGTAACATTGATTTGCAAATGGTTTGAAATAATGTATTTATATTTTAAATCTTGTTTCATATAGAAATTGTTTCAAATGAATTTTAGAAATAAGTGTATACCCTCTTGTCTTTGGAAATGATTTCGATGATGAGTGCACGCATCATCGATGTTTATTTTCAAGAGTCTAAGGAAGGAGAATTTTAATATTTTGTACTTTGTTTATGAAATAATACTTTATTTAAATCCTTTTATAGTATGGTTTTATGTAAATGATATATTATGTGAAGCATTTCAAAAAAAAATTGATTTGAAAAGAAACCCGAAATTTAATTCTTGAAATCTTGAATAATTAATGAAATGAAATAAACTTAAATTTTCAAAACTTCTAAATATTATGAATATAAGAGAGTTATAATTAAAATAAGTTGCAACTAAATAAAACTCTTAAGAATTGGATAATAAATTGAAACGAATGGTAATCATTGAAACTTGTGTAATAATAAATTCTTTTCTATAGCATGAATAACTTACCAATTAATTAAGAAGTTAAATGTTATAAGAATAAGCAATTAAATAATGCACAAGTATTAGAATGGATAATGAACGTGAAAATTTGATTGGTTATATATATAAATAAACTTTAAGTTATGTAATAAATGATATATACTTAGTCATGTTATGCTAAGTAACGTGAATTAACCGAATCAATGAAAAATTTATTAAGCAAATTATTTGGTAATAAACTAAATGTATTGATATTAATGTTTGGTTTTGTGAAAATATAAGTGGATTGGTTTATAATTTATAAATTTGAACAATGGTTAAACGAATTAATTAAATTAAATTAAAAACGAGCTCGTCGCATAGCGTTAGTTCATAATTTTCTGGATTGAAGTTTAAATGAATGTATAGAATCCAAAATAAGTCAGAATTCTTTGAAATAAGAATCTTCTGCTTCTATTGGATTATACTTTTCTAATTAAAGAGAAAATTTTAAATTTCAACTTGTAAATTTCAAGATATTTGTAAACCAAAATTTCAGAAAAACAGTGCCAAGGAAATTCGCGATTTAAAGCTAAATTATAAATATAAGGTGACTCAACTTAAAAGTAAAATGAGTTGAATGTAAATTTATATAATTATTGATAAAATGAATGTCAATGAGGGAATGTAAACAATTTGAACTATGATAGAAAGTAATAGATATAATAAACCAAATATTGACATTTAGAAATGGATAAGAATGCAATATAACAAATGAAATATGGATTGTTTAAGAATGGAATGAACAAATGAGGTCATACAAATAAAAGATTGACATTTAAAAATTTGTTATGGTGCTTGTTTCCATAAATAAAATTGTTTGGATTTTTTATTTGTTCTTTTAGTTGCATTCACTATTCATGAATGTTCATTGTAAAACACATATTTTTATTTATCTCTTTTATATGTATGTCCATTTGTTGTTGAGTATTTTAGTAGATATTAAAGGAAATTGCTTTCTTTTGGAGCTTCTTGCACATAAAATATTATTTTGCTTACTTAAAAATAAGCTAAATCGCTAATAACGCAAATGGAAGGTATGTATATCGAATTTTACATCGTATTTTAATGTATATATTGTTCCCTATTGTTTGGGATGCCTCATCACTGAGATGAGATGTATATTTGTAATTATATATATATATATATATATATATATATATTGTTGTTTCTCGGATCTAACCGTACAAAGGAGACTCTTCCGAAAATTTTCATGAATTTTTGATGTAGAAATTTTGTGAAAAATCGAGTTTTCAAACCTATATTAAACTTTTGTATAGATAATTGTTTCTAGGTTGAATAAGAAATCATATGATTAAATATATAAATTGGCAACTTTCTTACTATGCCTTTTCGAGGACGAAAAGTTTTAAATGGGGGAGAGTGTAACATCCCGAGATTATACGGCAATTTAGAATATTAAATTTAATGTGGTTTTGAATAAAATTGTTTTAGATATAAAAATTTAATGATTGGTGTCGTGAATTGTTAAGATATGAACTTAAATTGACTTGTTAAACAATGAATTCCAACGGCTGTATATGAAATAACCTCTGTTTAATAATTCAATTATGTAGAAATTTGAATTTAATGTTGGATTAACAAATTTTATTAGATCAACTAATTTTGGAATTTCATATATGTTGAAAATTTAATTTATTGAATATGGTAGTAATATACATTTGTTGTTTGTACAATTAATGTCAAATTGTAATAAATGTAATTATCTATATGGATTGAAAATATAAATTATAAATTGGTTTGTATTGTAATTATCGAGAATTGAAATTTGAGTTTTATTTATTTGAATTAAATTGATTCAACGAATTTATAATTAAAACTTTAGTGATTTAATTTTTGAAGAATTTATGGTGGAAACTTAATTTAATGGTTTAAGTATTGAAATTTAATCTATTATGACAATTGTGACTCATATTGGTTCTAAATAAACTTATGATTTTGTCTATATGCATAGTCATTGAGAAGTTTGAATTTAATATTTAATGAAATTGAATAAATAAATTTGGAAAGGATTAAATTAGTAAAATATGCCAAATGAATTGGAATTGATCTAATATCGAAATGAATCTAATTTGCGAGGTGAAAACAAATATAGCGAACAATAAATGAACCAATTGGATATTAGGTAATATACATTAACTGAATATGAATCCATTTAAGAAAATAAATGTATATAAACCTAATAAATTGAATTGAATCAAATTTGGAATCAAATCAAAAATAAAGGATTTATTGCGTTACTCACTTAATAACCTTAAAAATATTTGTATGAAATTATCTTAATTTATTTAAAATGTGAAATATAAAATTGAACTTGGTAAATAAGAATAAATATAAAAATATCCTTTATTTCCTATTATTAATTGAGCGGACCACTATTGATCCTTTGTTAACCAGCCTTACGTTGCTTTGTGTGTTTGGCTATTATATTAATATTGAGATAATATTACATATACTAAATAAATAAATAAGTTTCTCAATATAATAACATTACCTTCTAAAAAACTAACTTCCCTCTTATCATTTTCTTTTCTCTGATTGTTGAACCATTTCATGGCCACTTCCCATCCAAATATTCAAAAAAAAAAATCAAATCCAAATCTCCATAAATTCAAACACCAATTGATTCATTAAACTGGTATCAATGAGATCTTCCCAGTCATGGTCTTCTCGGAGGGTGCGATGATGATGCAACAATGGTCGTTGTTGAAGCAGCGATTTAGGGCGAGTACAGAGGTTTATTTGTAGATGTAAGATCCTACTTGAATTCGTTGTAGAAAAAAAATCATGTAGCAAAGTTTATAGCGTTTTGGAGCAAACTGAATTCACAACCTGTACATAACTTTTCATTTGAGACAGGAGGATCGGTTTTCATTGGGGTGGCGCGAGCATAGGATGATGGGGCTAAGCGGATGGAGTTTAGTGAGAAACAAGTTGGCGAAGTCGATTTGTCAAACAGTGGTCAGTAGCCTTGTGTCAGTGATTGAGATGTACGAATGAATGGGTTGGCATGTACAGGCATTTGCGTTTGGAGTGAGAAAGAAGGGTAGAGAGGGATGACTTGGCAATACATATATACTGGTATGGTTTTGTTTCATTTTATTTTATATAATTTCAAATTTGTATGTTTAAACTCGTATAACTTTTCCATACGAGTTCAGAATGACGCACGGTTGGATCCGTTGGAATCGTATCGATGAGCTATTCGCGATGCCGCTGGTTTGGAATGATTCCGAGATAGTTGATTTTCGGGACTTATTGTGGATTTCAAATGCGTTCATACATCAAGGTGAGTGAATTTCTCACTCATAATTAACTGAATTATTTCCATATTTGTTAAATTAAATTATGAAATAAATTTGATTGTCTGGTTGTGATTGCTTGTTGATATTTGCTTAAATTGACATACAAGTAAATTGCAGTGTTAATTTAGAATTGGCATTAAATTATTTATTCGAAATTTAATTGCTAGTCTGAAAACCTGACATTCGTTAACTAGTGAAACGACATAGTATTGACTGTTTGATGAAATGTTTGTGATGTGTGCCTTGTACTGATTACTGCATGGATATCGCTAATGTAAATTGTCCCCGTTATTCAATTTATGATGTGTATGTTTGTTTGTGCTAATTTATTCAAACTTGAAGAAAGAACAATTACGGTTTAAAAATTAGTTAAATATATGTATATCTATAGTTTTGAAATAAATTATGTCATATTATTTATTATTAAAAAGAAAATTATTTTTGTAAAATATTTAATATATGTATATATACTGATTCAAATTAATTTATTTTACTCAAATTATTTTAATATATATTTTCATTAAAAGGTTTTATTTATAATAATCTATTTTTTTCTTTCTTTCTTCAAGTTAGTTGAATATTTGTAATTTCTCATAAATTGGATTTAAACCGTTGGTTCAAGTTTAAAAAAAATCGATGTTTAAATAATCTTGATATTGATATGAAAATTTGGAGACATGCCTATTGTTTTAAAAATGCGCTTTTTGCTTTGAAAGACCAGGATCAAATATATATTCGAAACCCATTCCAATTAATAATATGACGTGATAAAGAAACTAAAGACTCGGAAATCGATAAATGAAGATCGGGAATCGTTGAATTTATTTGGATTGACTGCTGATGCCTCGATTCGGCTGATCACTCAATATGAGGTTATAAGTGGCATGAGGTCTGAATATATTTGAGGACTTTCAGGTTTTGTTCTATTCAGATCCAGAACGGACTTGTATGGATTGTGTGTCTGACATTATAATTGACTGCATAGAACTGATTTCTATTAATATATATATATATATATATCGGATTGTGGCAATTAATTATTCTCGTCTCTAAGTTTTACGTGCTTAGAGGTTATGTGTCGACAGAAATCAGTGACATGTTGTAAATCGACAATGTGGCATACTCAAGTTATGAAGTGAGCTAGTGGTGATAACATTGTGTAAATCGTGACTTTGACGAACCTCATACCCCGGATTGAAGTTAAACTGGCGGTTAGGTTGTGTGTGTGTGTGTCTATATATATATATATATATATATATATATATATATATATATATATTGAAGCTCGAAAACTTCGGCGATAGATCTACTTCGAAACCTGGGGAAAATAAAGGGTATATTCGGTGTCCATGTCTAGATGTTAACCAGTGATTTACCTGGTGTTCGATGTCTGATTCTGGATGAAAACCATTAACCGTGAGGTTGCACCTTGTTCCTGATTGATCTTTTATGTCAGGAACCATCATATTGGAACCCAACAACCAATACGAGCCTTTCATTTTGTTTGTAAACTATGTATGCGGGCATATCCACTATGCTTGCTAAGATTAATATATTTATTTGTGAAATGTTTTCAACACTATGCACTAATAATATTATTAGAAGGAGATTTTTACGTATGAAAGCATGTTTGGTTATCACAAGGCAAAACTCGCCATTTGGTTTGTGCTTGCATTGTGTAATGGGGGACGAGCTTATGATAACTTCATTTTTCCAAAATCATTCGTGAATTTTCCATAATACGTCTTTAGATTACTGCACCCATACCACTCTATTACTTCGTATTTTAATTTGACTAATATGTGAATGATTTAGTTCTAATCCGAGTGTTTGTTGTGATTTCTTTTTATGCAATACGCTCAGGTTAGCTTGAGTTTCAGTTATCGAAGACACCATTTTGAAGATGAAGATGGAGCTTGCAAGAAGTATTATTATTTATTTCCGCTGCAAATATTGGTATGATTATTATAGTTAACTCTGATAATCATTGTAAAATAAAATCAAACATATGTTTTAATAGCTTTATGAACTATCATTCATTTATTATATTTTTTCCTTTCGCTGTGAGACTCTGTGATTGTTTTCCTACTTCTTCTTTTTCTTTTATTTATCGTAATAACTATCTGTATTTTTGATTTGTTTAAGTCGATATTGACGATCATTGTCGATTTGAATGGTCAAAAATCTCGGATGTTACAGTTACCTTTCGAGACGGATCCCAATCACCTCTGTTCACCAATCTCCACCAAATTTTTCTTGTAGGTAGTACTCAACATGCACTACAACTTTCATGTTGGAAGTTTCCTCCAATTCCTTACCAATTTGAAGATAAAAATTTTAAGAGAAGAAGAGACTTATTTGCAAATAACGGTAGCCGAAATTTGGGGGTTAGGTTTAGGGTGAAATTGGGGTGTATTTATAGGTGAGATATTTTAAGTTCATTAATTTTCTATTCTATTATTATATTACTATGTGTCTATCGTTATCTCCATTCATCGTTTACATTCACATGGGCACATATGAACTTCGTTCGTGGGTTAAATTGAAATACAAGTATGGTTTGTCATTACAGGTAAATGAAACTTGTTTTGTCAAAATAAGAGCCTGTTTGCTCAAATAGCGCTAGTTTGGGCTTAAATTATTGATTACGTATTTGCGTTGGACGTTTATATCTCGCACTGCCACATGCTAACTCCGATTGACTCGAAATTTGGAATCTTACAATAATTTATCATTACGGATCCAATAAAATTGATTTTGCCAAAATCCGAGATCGTTTACAAAATGGCCATTTTTCCATATTCAATTAAATCGATATAATATGATTCAAAATAATTCAATTTAGTAATAATAAATTAATATTATCGATGGAAATCCTTTTATTTTATTTAGTAAATCATTAAGGTTTATAAACGATTCCATAATAACTTTATAAAAATTCGATTTGGACATAACCCTTAATCTATAGGATGAAAACTTGAATTTTCTCTTTCATTAGAAAACTATAGTTTAATAGATTTGAACGTTTTTTGTTTCAATGAATTCTGACTTATACTGGATCTTATACATTCATTTAAAGTTCAAAACCTAATATTACAAACTACCACGCTGCTACGAGCTCATTTTTAATTATATTATAAATTAAATGTTCAAACCTTAAATCAAATAAATTTCAAGTCGTTAATTCGTAAAATAAATCATTTTTAAATATTTAATATTCATTAAATATTTCTTAATAAATTCTGGGTTGTTATAGATTTGAACCTGTAAAATTTGACCAACATAAGTTTGTACCATTAACACATGACCTAAAATAATTGGATTGTTAATGGGACTTCAATTTTGCTTATGAGAAAGAGAAATTTAAGGGGACTCCTTATTTATTTTTTGTAAAGGGGGGACTGGATATTTAAAAAAAGAGATGAATGCACTCTTCCATATGTCATCACGTGCTGCTTTACTTAGACCCTAAAATTAAAATAAGTCTCCAAAAATTGATCAATGGAAACTATGCTGCTTTAAAAATCAAACTTAGTCGCCTAACTAACCATAGTCCTCCACCGTGGTTCAAACCAAAAACAACCAAATCTGAATTCTTCATAAACGACCATCAGGTACCATGTAATATTTTGATCACCGATATTATCTAATCGAATTTGACTATACCTTCCTGATCGAATTCACGATTCATAATCAAACCAGTGAGAAAATATTTTCTCATCTTATATAGCGAATTTGATAGGACATATTCATGTACGCACTACTTTGACCAAATATTACTTTTAGTAATCTATTTTTCATTTATACCATCCAATATGACATTGCGTTTAAATACCTGATTCGATGTCTTTTGATTATCCACGGAACTTTCCTCTGTCACCATTACGTTATCAAATTCCATTTTTAATTAGCATTAATTTAAATTAGTATTCTCCATACCCATATATGTATGTCAACATGTATATAATTTTTATTTTTAAAACCTATTTTTCAAGTGTTTAATTATATGTATTATTTAGAGAATTCTTGTATAAAATCTTTGTGATATAAATGAGTACTCTAAAGTGTAAAATCATATAAAAACATAATTATATATTATATAAACATATTTATAAAATTATAAGGTTTAAACTATAAAACCATAAATTATAAAACTATATATATACATATGTAAACGAATATATATTTAAAACTTTAAATTTATTTGAAATCATAAGTAAGATAGAATAATTTGAAAACAGAATTTGAATTTTGAAATTAGAATTTGAAATTTTGAATTTGAATTTGAACATGGAGTGCTATTCAGAGTCTTACATATAATCTAGACTTTATCATTATATTTTTCTTGAACTCTTGATATCCTGATAACTTCATAACCCATGAGTCTTGAATCTCTTCTGAATCTTGAATCTCTTGGATGTCTAAAACTGTGCAGTCTTCAGTATTTAAGTCTTGTATACAAATCCTATATATACGTGTATATATATATTCTAGATAGAAATGTTAGTATATATTTTATAATCAATGATAATTGAAATAAGGTTGTTGTCATCAAAACTCCATTCTCCAACAATCTAACTGAAATAAGGTTGTTGTTGTCAAAACTCCATTCTCCAATTATCTCCCCTTTTTTTATGACGACAACCTTGATTTATAAAATATTCATACCTGTTGATACCTTTTTGATCTGCTCCTTCTATTACTCTCCCTGTCATCATGAATACTACATACTTCCCCTTAAACTAAACCTAAATGTTCCTTATTTTATAATTTCTCCCCCTTTGTCATCAACAAAAAGAAATTCTAAATATACTCCCCCTAAATCTTATATATCCTATGATTGTATATTTGATTCTATACTAAAGTACTAATACGTTACTCCCCCTAAACACATGCTTATATTATATGCTTATCTTCATTCTAAAGTCTACGAAAAATAGATAAAAGCAAACATTCTATGAAGTAAATAATTCAAACATTGTTTTATAGGACAAATAATTATAAACTATACAAATTACAACGTTAAAATGAGAACACGTATTACAACGAACATACTAATAAGCGAGAATTAACGTCTAATGATTCTTCGTGATCAGGGACTTATGAATTGGTTAATTAGGGAAATGGAGATAGAATTCCCCGTTTTGCTCAATTATATTCCCTTCTCGATCAAAAGAAACTTCGCCAACGCATACGATTTGATCATCCTCCTCCATGCCCTCATTATGTGCCTCTTCTTGTTCCTCCTCTTCTATTATCTCTTCCACTTCCTTTTCTTCCTCTTCTTCTTCCATTATTGGATTATCATCTTTGATGATAATCAGATTTGTTTGATTATCCATAACAAATTTTTGGATGTTTCTCATGATTTTTCCTTGCTTTACATACTCTTGATTCATCCAAATTTGTAGAACTTGGATTTCAGCGAGCATTTGGAGCACATACACCATTTTCTCTTCTAATTTTATTAAACGAGTGTGACTAGAGCGTTGAAATGGACCTTCAGATGGTTCAGCGGATGATTCGGGATTAATTTGATCATTATAATTAGTGGAGGCCATGGTCTATTTTAGTTTTAAGTTTTTCCAGAAATGAAATGAGAGAATGAAGAAGAAAATCCGAAATAGAAATTTTAAATGGTTTTTATAACTAAAAATCTGGCAGTTATATGGCAACATATCTAAAAATGTATGTAGACATACATGTATTTTTAATTTCATTTTTCTGATTTTTATTATTATTATTTTTTATATATATAATAATATAT
Organism: Allium sativum; assembly: GCA_030737875.1. Taxonomy (NCBI): domain Eukaryota; kingdom Viridiplantae; phylum Streptophyta; class Magnoliopsida; order Asparagales; family Amaryllidaceae; genus Allium; species Allium sativum. Next base: position 171,491,516 of record CM060921.1, read on the forward strand.
TTAATTACTCTAATTCACATAATGAACAAATAACAAATTCTCTTCTAAAATTAGTGAATGTTGCTTCGTTTAATGGTTTTGTTAAATTACCTTCTATTTGTTTTTCTATTTCTATAAATTCAAGTGAAATTTTCACTTTACTCACGTTATCTCTTAGAAACTGATGTCGTATATCAATATGTTTATTTCTTGAATGCTGAGTTAGATTTTTAGATATATTTATAGCACTCATATTATCGTAGTATATTGGCGATTTATTTATATTTAATTAAAAATAATTTTTAGTTTGTTGCATATATATTACTTGTGAACAAGCCAAAGCAGCGGATATATATTATGCTTCAGTTGTTGACAAAGATACGGTAATTTGCTTTTTACTAAACCAAGAAACTAGTGAATGTCCTAAGAAGTGACATGTTTCACTAGTACTTTTATGATCGGATTAACATCCCACATAATTAACGTCACAATAGGAAACTAAATCAAACGAATCATTCTTAGGGTAAAATAATCTAAAATCTAATGTATGTTCTACGTATCTTAGAATATGTTTTACGGCTTTCAAATGTGTTTCTTTAGGTCGTGATTGATATCTTGCACAGAGACATACATTATGCATTATATCTGGTCTACTAGCTGTTATATAAAATAACGATCCTGTCATACCTCTATATAATTTGTGATCAGCGTCTTTTGACGTATCGTCTTTACTTAAGGCTATATTAGTCTCCATTGGAGTTGGTCTTCCATTAGTTTCGTTAAATTGCTTTTATCAATTAAATATCTTGCATACTTTTCTAGATTAATAAACATTCCATTCTTTAGTTGATGAATTTGTAAGCCTAAGAAGAATGTTAGTTCCCCCATATGACTCATCTCAAATTCTTGGGTCATTATATCTAAGAATTCTTTATTCATTTTATTATTTGTTGATCCGAATATTATATCGTCAACATATGTTTGTACTATTTGTATATCATTATTATTATTTTTAATAAAAAGTGTATTATCTATTTTACCAATTTCGAAGTTAGATTGTAATAAATATGTTCTTAATCGATCATACCAAGCTCTAGGAGCTTATTTTAATCCATATAACGCTTTCTTTAGTTTATATATGTGATTTGATAATTTTTCGTCTTCAAAAAGAGGTGTTTGCTCCACATATACGTCTTCTTTAACAAATACAATTAGAAATACACTTTTAACATCCATTTGATATAACTTGGAATTATTATAATTAGCAAATGCTAATAATATCCTAATTGCTTCTAATCTTGCGGCGGGGGCAAACGTTTCATCATAATCTATTCCTTCTTCTTGAGTATAACCTTGTGCTACTAATCGTGCCTTATATCTTACGACCTCATCATGTTCATTCATTTTATTTTTATATACCCATTTAGTTCCAATTATTGTTTTATCCTTTAATCCAGGTACAATTTTCCATTCATTATTCTTGGTAAATTGATTCAATTCTTCTTGCATAGCAAGAATCCATGAATCATCGGATTATGCCTCCTTTGGATTTTTAGGTTCAATAGTTGAGATAAACGCTGAATTACTAATATTATTTAATTAATTTCGGGTCCTAACAATTGATTCAATATCTCCTAAGATATTTTTATAGGGTGGTCTCTTAGTAATCTAATTCTTTTATTTGGTTGATTATTTTCATTATTTGTTTCATTAATATCATTTTCATATTCATCTTCGTGGTGTTGTGTTATATTCTTATAATTTTCGTCAAAGGATACATTTAAGGTTTCTTCTAATGTTAGTTCTTGAATTTAAAACTTCATATGGTTTACTTCTCTCCGAATATCCAATAAATATTCCTTTATCGAATTTCGAGTCAAATTTATCTATATTTTCTTTAGTATTAAGAATAAAACATTTACTTCCAAATATTTTAAAATATGGTACTTTTGGTTTCTTATTATACAAAAGTTCATATGGTGTTTTATGAGTTAAGAGTCTTATTGAAATTCTATTTAAAATATAACAAGTTGTTGCTACTACCTCAGCCCAAAAATTTATTGGTAAATTACTATCAAATAACATAGTTCTTGCACACTCTTGTATCGACCTATTTTTATACTCCATTTTGTTGAGGAGTTCTAAAGAAAGAAAAATTAGGGGTTATTCCCTTTTTATTAATTTTTTTTCTTCAGAATTCTCATTTTTTAATTCTCCGCCGTGGTCACTACGTATTTTTTTTTAAAGATAATAAATTTTGAATTCTTTTAGCACAAGTTTTAAATTGATCAAAAGCATCGCTTTTATTTTTAAGAAACATGGTCCAGGTAAATCTAGAAAAATCGTTGACTATTACGCAAACATATCTATTGTGATTTATTGATTGGGTTTGGGATAGACCGAATAAATCCATACGAATTAACTCTAATGGTCTCAAGTTTGTAATTTCCTCTTTTGATTTAAATGAACTTCTTTTTAATTTTCTGAACTGACAAGCGTCGCAAAAATTATTTACTTTAAGTTTCATTTTGGGTTATCCCCTAATTAAATCTAACTTAGAAATCCTAGAGATGTGTTTAAAATTTATATAATCGGATCTCTTATGCCAGATCCAATGGTGACTTGTATTGGCCATAAGACATGGATTATCATTTGAGATTTTCATACTCAATATATAGATATTTTTCTTTCTATCTACTTCGAATATTACTTTTGAATTCCTATCTTCTATAAAGCGATTATCTTTTTCAAAGTTTATTTTATAGCCTTTATCGCAAAGTTGACTTTATACTTAGTAAATTATGTTTTAGATTCCTAACTAATAAAACATCAAAACTAGTAGGAGTTTCAGAATTACCGACATTGTCGATACCAACAATATATCCTTTAGAGTTATCTCCGAATTTGACCACTCCACCATCTTCATGTACTAGATTATTTAGTAATTCTGGATTTTCCGTCATATGTCTCGAACAACCACTATCCAATATCCATTTGTCCTTTTTGATTTCCACCATTTGTTCATCAGAATTTGAATTCTCAATAGCCATGTACAACACCATTTTAAAATTTGAATTTTCAACAGTCGCGTCACCCGTCTTTTCAAATTTTGAATTTCCAATTGTCATTTAACACATCTTTTCCTGTGTTGGACAACAATTCAGTAGATCACTTGACTTTTTAACATAATTGAATGTAGACACTTTCAACATTGATGCAATGCATGAATTGACACTAGTGTTAATAATCATTTCAAAAATTTCCATTTAATATTTCCAAAAATCAGATTATGAACTTTTTGAAAACCAATGCTCCGATACCAATTATTAGGGAATGCAGAATGTGGATCTTAAGGCAAGACTAACACTAGAGGGGGGTGAATAGTGTTTTCGAAAAATTTATGAAAATCTAAAACTTATATGATCTACTATATGAATCACTCACAACAGAGATGATCACAAACACAGAATCAAACACAAACACAGGAAGAGATAAATATAAATGCAGAAAAAGGAAAGAATACATCAGATTTTATACTGGTTCGGATTACTCTGACGTCTAGTCCCATGCAACACTGGATTGTGCAGAGTTTCATTATTATCGATATCCAAGTACAATCCCATTGATTTCACGGCTACAAGGTTAACACCACTCCAACCACCCTTGATTTCATGGCTACAAGGTTTACACCGCTCTCTTTCCTTGATTTTAGGGTTACAAGGAACAAACCATTTCCCAAACAATACCCAAATGATTACAGCAACCCTATAACTCTTCAATAGCACTTCAATTCAGATAATAATGGATACAGAGTGAGAAAAGAAGTTTTATATAATTAGAGTAGAAATCGGTAAAGTAGAAGTGTAAAAGTCAATAAAATGATAAAAAAATATTGGTGGGATGAAGAGGGGTGAAGATGGAGAAGAAGAATTATGAAAAAATTTCGAAATCAGCCCCTAGGTTGCAACGTTTCAGAACCGTTACAAATAGTGAAAAGACACTTCCATTCAAAATTGAATTTCTAACAATTGTATGTCGACATACCCATATAAGTATGTCGACATATATATAATTTTTATTTTTAAAACCAATTTTTCAAGTGTTTAATTATATATATATATATATATTATTCTGGAAATTCTTGAATAAAATCTTAGTGATATAAATGAGTATTCTAAAGTGTAAAATCATATGAAAACATAATTATATATTATATAAAAATATTTATAAAATTATAAGGTTTAAAACCATAAAATTATAAAACTATATATATATGTAAACTTATATATATTTAAAACTTTAAATTTATTTGAAATCATAAGTAATATAGAATAATTTTAAAATAATTTGAATTTTGAAAATTAGAATTTGAATAACAGAATTTGAACCTGGAGTGTTATTCAGAGTGTTACATATAAACTAGACTCTATTGCTATATTTTTCTTGAACTCTTGATAACTTCATAACTCATGAGTCTTAAATCTCTTCTGAATCTTGAATCTCTTGAAACTCTAAAACCGTACAATTATCAGTATTTAAGTCCTGTATACAAATTCTGCATATATGTGTATATATGTATATATATATATATATATATATATATATATATTCTAGATAAAAATGTTAGTGTATATTTTATAATCAATGATAATTGAAATAAGGTTGTTGTCAACAAAACTCCATTCTCCAGCAATCTAATTGAAATAAGTTTATTGTCATCAAAACTCCATTCTCCAACACTGAGCTGGTTGAGGCCCTAAGCCAAATCGTGTTGAGTGGTTAGAGATTTGAAAGCTCAATGCAGAAACTAGACTCAGCCTCTAAACCTCAAAGCAAGTAGCTCCATGACTTAACCACTTCACCACATTCAACTTTGCATTTGAAGTGCTGGCAATATATTTACATATAACCAAGTATGTGTTTGTGGCCCCCCATAAAATCCGAGGCTCTAGGCATCGGCCACCTGAAATCCGACTCCCAAGGCGGCCGCCTAGGCGGCCTATTCCCAGGGTCGGGCTTGCCACGGAGATGCCCTTGGTGTATTTACATAAACGTTTGCATAACATACTTAGACCTTTTGGCACTTTTCCTAAAATTGCATTTATCTAGCGCATGCTTATTACTGCCTGTGACCTTACTGTAAAGTAAAAATAATAAGTTCGAATATACATAGTTATGTTTAGTTAATAACCAAATGGTTATATTTAAGTGAATTTAAATTGCAGAGACGAGACGTCTACTCCATCAAATTTTAAAATACAACGTGAGAGAAGTTTTCATCGTAGATCCAACTATACTTGCACTATCGGAAGTAGATCAGTTTACATACTATATAAACCTTGAATACTGGTTTGCCTCTCTTTTAAAAGGATTTGGTTAGTTCTCCTTCCGTCGATGAGAATAGTTTCACCTACAAGTTGCATTTTTAGTTAGAGATAGGTTGCGAATTGTGTCTGCAAAAAGAAATCAATTCGATATTTTTCCAAAGGTAGACATAGTTATAAGTAAATAAATGAAACATTAATTAGGCAAAACAGTAAACACGAGTAATGAATAACATAAAAATAAAAAGCAAATGAAACCCATCATGGAATTTTCACAAATGCAAATCTATAATTTAACGCAGAAGAATAAAAACTTCATCTTATTACTTCATTAGCATGGTAACAAGCACCATTGTCCAAATAGTTAAAACACTTCGACATGATACGAGATGTCATACGTTTGAATCTCGTTTTGCGTGATTTAATCCGCTTACCTATATAGTATGTTATATACTACTTAAAATAACATAAAAAAATCTAATATATCAATAATAATAACAATAACGTACTTTAAAGTACTCTAATTTCAATAATAATAATAATAATAATAATAATAATAATGTACTCTAGTTAGGAGGTTGTACTTTTATCTATCGACTTATACTATATTGGAATGACACGTGGATGACTTACATAAAAGCTTAACTATGTATATTGCAACAGAAGTTCAACAAAATATTTGCTTATTTAACACCACCACTCTAATCAAGAGAACGTCAACTTGAACCAACAACCTAGCCTATCGAGTTTATAATATGCTCTTTCTCTAGTGGGAGTCGGGTTTTTAGGGACCAAGACCGCTTTAGGGCTGTAGTGAATCCTTTGTTTAACTTCTTGCTTCATCATATATTGCAATATATCCCCTTTATGCATAAGTGGTAAATCCACATTATCAACTACTGTATTAATTACTAACTTCATATGAAGTTGATTCTCCAATTTTTAATTATAATCATACTCATTTAAAGCTTTTATAGTTTCCATTTCCTAATGATTAGACCAGACCAACAATTCTAATTTTGACAAATTATTTACTTCTTTTGAGGTTTCACACTTGTTATGTGGTGAATCAACTGTATATGCAGTAGATTTTTTTCTTCTTTCTTCTCACAATCTTTTGTCATAATGGATAATGGTGGTTATTATACTTTTTACAATTCCTTGGTAGTCATTGTACTTCTTAGCTGTCCTTGGAGTTAATTTGTTCTTGCAGAATTCGTATTCAAACACTGGTCTAAATTCAAAACCTAAAAGAGCCGCGGAAGATGGATCGTTGATAGGTTTGTAAAAACAGCTCAATCATAATATCTCAATCAACAAAACAGTAAGAAAAAACCAACCTAAGCAAGACAATAACAATCACAAGCAATCAAGTATATTCAATAGCAATGAAAATAAATCACACCGAATTTATAATGGTTCCACTGACGAGGCGTTAGTGTAGATTATATTTGAAAAGATAAATTTTATTATCACGATGAAAAGAGTTTAAAGGCCTAATACAATAATCACCAAATAACCAATATAAAATTTAGTTTGTTGAGAATAGGATTGAAGAAATACAACTCGGTTTAATATCCTAATTATCCTCTCGAGAAGAATCCTTGATCAAGTTAGGTATCTTACTTCAAATCTAAAATAGCTTATATAGGAGAGATTCTCATCCAGATTTTTTTTTTTTTGCCCCTTAAAATCATCAGAAAATTTCCTCAGCAAAGTTGGTGAGAACCCCAGTTTTTCTTGATCCGTGCGTCTGGAATTATGCTCGGGAAACAACATACAGAAAATCAAACATCTAGACTGGATTTCAGACATCTGATTTAGGGTTCAGAATGAACCCCACAAACATCCAGACGTCTGAAAATAATTTCAAATGTCTGGAATATGTTGCAGACTAGTCAACTTCTCTTGGTGCACCGTGCTACTTCATATTGCGATAAATCGAGCTCCGTGACTCCATAACGTGCACCGTCTTTATCGATTTCAAGTTAGTTTCAACCTCTTCAATCAGCCGTAGTGTCGTTGTAAATTTAACAAATGAAACAAAAACACGCTTTAAGTTGATTCATAAATTTGCATCACTATAATTTCAGAAATTAAATGTAATTTTGTTTGATAAATTTGCGGTTTCTAAATGTTATTGTTACCTCAGAATGTAAGTGTATAGTAAGATAAAATACAAGTACTTTTCAGTTAAATTCTACGTACTACAGTGCAATTTAAAATTTAAGAAGTTTAAAGTAAAGATGAAATTCGTATTTTTAATGTATAAAAAAATTAGCAGGAAATACTGAATTCTAATATGAGATTAGATTCTTTGTTAGGGCCGGTATTTTAAACAATATTTGTTGAAAATAAACTTGGTTTTAAAAGGAAACATGAATTATGGAATAAATTTAATTATTGTATTTAGGAAAAGATAAAAATAAATGGTAACAAATATCAGAGTTATTATATATGTAATAGAATTATCTAGGGAATGGTTTATTAAGGCAAGTCTATAAATTAAAGGATAAGGAAAAATCTAGAGAAGAAGAGTCTAGAATCTTTGTTGTGTTATAAATATAATTGTACTCACTCATTTGTGGAATGAAGAAAAGTGAAGCAATAACAATGTAGTCATTCAATTATTCTACGTTTAATCTATCTTCTCCTCTCTATATCAAATTCCAGCATAGTATCAGAGCTAGGTTGATAAGAGAGGATAGAGAGATCTCTAGAGAGTAAAAAAAAAATCATTTTTTTAAAACTATTCAAAGAAGGATTAGCTGACAAAAGCAAACAATTCAAAGACGAATCAGCTGAAGCACAACAAAAGCAAGAAAACGGTTCAAAGATGAAGAGCAAGAGAATATGGCACAAGTGGTTGTGGAAGAGAATTTATTTTAGAGTTGCGGGTGAGAAATGCACCATGGAGAGAAGTGCTCTAATATTCAAAGAGTAGAGTTGAAGAGACGTGCTTCAACAATTGAAGGTGATGAGAAGTGCATCACAAATCGAAGAGAAGTGCATCGTTTATTATCTCAATAACTTTGAATCAAGGAATCTGCTTGGAGTAATAAAATCAAGTTTAAGGGGGAATGTTGAAAATAAACTTGGTTTTAAAAGGAAACATATATTATGAAATATATTTAATTATTGTATTTAGGAAATGATAAAAATAAATGGTAATAAATATTAGAGTTATTATATATGTAATAGAATTATGTAGGGAATGGTTTATTAAGACAAGTCTAGAAATTAGAGGATAAGGAAAAATCTAGAGAAGAAGAGTCTAGAATCTTTGTTGTGTTATAAATATAATTGTACTCTTTCATTTATGGAATGAAGAAAAGTGAAGCAATAACAATGTAGTCATTCAATTATTCTACGTTTAATCTCTCTTCTCCTCTCTATATCAGATTCCAACAATATTGTCGTTTCGGTAAACATTCAATTCTTTGCACTAATCATGTTTGTATGTATTTGAAGCACAACTTAACTACAAGTACAATTTTAATTAATTCATTTACTTTCGTTCATCATTGTGCTGTAGAATCATTTTTTTAGCTAGTTTCCTTTTCTGTGTCTCTCTATCCATATCATAAGCCTTGTTTTATATCTTTAATGTTTTTTCCCATGTTTTATTTTGTATTTGGCACTTTGGCAAGTTTCTACACAGTTTACTTGTATTTATGCAAACTAATTTTGAGTTTTTGCGGAGACATTGGATTTCTGGAAGCCAGAGAACTAGTAAAAGGAATGAACTTGACTCGAATGCTCTCACATTTGACCTTCATAATAGCAAGTGAATTTATTTCTGACTCCTTGCAGTATTTGTGATACGCTCAAAACTAGAATGTTCATATAACTGTTATTTTGAAATTAACACTTAATTTACCCGAGTTTGGTAAGGTCTAAGCATGCATAGCTCTTTAGCGATATTACATCCACCTTGCTTGCTTATATTTTTGTAAACTATATTTTCATGTTTTAATAACAAGTTTCTGCAAGGTAACTCAAATTCAAAACTTGTTTTTCTTTCTGTTTCATGTTAAATAAAGCAAATGCTTTGAAAAGAACACATGTTTGTCAAATTCAGTGTCCAAAATTAGCATACCGTACTTTTGTAGTAAAAGAAGCATTTTGCATAACATATTGAAATTTATTATTATTGCATGTTGGTTTAAGAGAGAAAATTTGCATATTTTTTTTTTGCTCTTGGCAGCTTACTCATCACTTAGCCTATTACCTGCTCAAATGACATAAATTTCACATGAATTAACCATATTGCCATATGAATATATTTTTAGGTGAAAACCATACTAATACAATTGAAGAGTGCATATAGGGATAAGTTTTTTTTTTAATTATTATTATTCCTTGTCTGCATATGGTCTTTTAATTTCAGATTTGAAAATTATACTCTTTTCGATAATTAATTAGCAGATTAAGGTTTTCACTGTCTATGAATAATACTAATTTTCTTGGAAGTCTTTCTTCTTATTCATCTCTTTCTTTAAGTGCTTTGTTCCTTTTTTTTTCTTTTTTTATTGGCAACAAAGCCTATGCAAAAGTCAAATAGATATTTAAATATAGTATTCAAATGGAGTATTTTATTTCGGGGCAATTAACGAGAATGACAACCGACTACTATAATTTATCCACAAGGACAGCCGCCTAATATTTTTTTCTAAAAGGACAATACACTACAGTACTCCCATTCAATTTTCACTCTCGTTCGATTTTCTATCACATCGCGCTTCCAGCCGCTGTCTTCTTCTCCGATTCCACCAGCGATATTCAACGTCAGCCATCTCTCCATCTCCAGCATTTTCATCATCTTCAGAATTTCTCGAGCTCCTCAATTTATTCGATTTGCCTAATTTAATCGTCTCAAAAGCTTCGTCGATTCATGAAGATGCCGCGGATTTTGATTCGGTTGGCAGTAAAGATGATTTCGTGATTTCGTCGTAGAACATCTAACTAGAGAGATGAAAGATGAAAATTACTTTTTTTTTTATGATGAATTTAGCAGCAGTTTTTAGGTATCAGTTTGCCAATTTTTAAGGTATCAGTTTTCCTGTAATAATAGTGTTGTGCTTTTGTGTTTATAATTTTGGTGCTATATTAGTTCTGTACTTGTACTGTTGCATTAGCTTTGCAACTCAATCGAAATTATGTCATTTTAATCAATCAAACTGTGATGTAAACATTTTTTGTATTAGTTTTTCTTTAAAATATCATAGTAGTTTTTAGGTGTCAGTTCTATATTTTTTTAGTTATCAGTTTTATACTTTCTAGTTGAATTTACATCATAGCAGTTTTTAGGTATCAGTTTTATATTTTTTTAGGTATCAGATTTATATTTTCTAGTTGAATTTACATCATAACAGTTTTTAGGTATCAGTTTTTTTTTTTTTAGGTATCAGTTTTATACTTTCTAGTTTAATTTGCATCATAGCAGTTTTTAGGTATCAGTTTTATATTTTTTTAGGTATCAGTTTTATATTTTCTAGTTGAATTTACATCATAGCAGTTTTTACGTATCAGTTTTATATTTTTTTAGGTATTAGTTTTATATTTTCTAGTTGAATTTACATTTTTATGTTGGTATCAGGTTTGATTGTGTATGAAATACTTACAGATACTGCATGCTGCTAGAATTTACTTGAATTCAAGACTGTATTGCGTACAAATAATAGTAAATGCATGAATGCATGCCTGGAATGGGGAACAGTGTTGTATGTACTTAGATTGTGTAAGAAAACAATGTATCCTAGTATATCAGTTATGTATCATTGTAAGTATCATATGATACAAGTGATTAGACTATAGCAATATTCTGTACTAATGATGAATTAAAATCAGTGGGTATTATTGAGAATAAATAACATTTTTGTGAGAATTGAATTGAATTGATTACTATTACTTTTTTAATCCGTGGGTATTATTAAGAATAAATATTATTTTTGTGACAATTGAATTGAGTTGATAAGCACAGCGGTGTATAATACAATGGAAATGTGCTGAATCGTATATAATTTCAATACAAATCCTTTGCATTGTTTTTTTTTAAAAATCCTCAAATTATTGTGCTGATGTATAATAGAATTGTAGGTTCTTATGATCACTGGTAGCATTATGTATGCTGCTTTAAATTTTTTTTGTTATCATGCTTTTTGAACATTCTTATGGGTAACAGTTTTACCACCTTGTAGGTATCAGTTTTTGTATTATTTATTAGTTACATGTAATCATGCTTTTTGAACATTCTTATGGGTAACAGATTTACCACCTTGTAGGTATCAGTTTTTGTATTATTTATTAGTTACAGGTACTGGGTATCAGTTTTATACCATTGTAGGTATCAGTTTTTGTTATTCTCGCTTTTACAGTTTTTGAGTATCAATTTTATGGTATGTAACAACCCGAATTTTTATAACATGTTAAAACAAGAAATCAGGGCAGAATTAAATTATAAGTTAAGAATCAATGGGAACGGGTTACGCCATTGCGTTCGTCTCGAAATTCTACTTGAAAACGAGTCCGAAATTTCGTAAATCGGAGTCTGTATGACCAAGTTATGGCCCATAGAAGATTTCAGAAAATTCAAAATTCAGCCCGAAATTCAAATTCAGCCCCAAACAGACTGAGCGGGAAAATTTCCCGCCCAGCCCCAGGTCGACTGGGGTGTCGACTGGGGAGTCGACCTGCCCCAGCCCCAGGTCGACTGCCCATTCGACTTGGGTGTCGACCTGGGGGTCGACTTCCCTGGTCGGAACATGTTGGCCTGGTGCACCTGCTTGCTCCTTTGGGTCTGTTCAGCTGGCCATGACGAGATTTGATGGTTCAGATCTAAACTAGGGTTAATCCTATGGCCTAAACTTGTCTCTACTCCTATACAAACACCCTAAGACCTAGCCTAAAACACCACAAATCATCCTAACCAATAAGTGCTGCCAAAATGCTCCCTAATCATGGCCTCCATCTTCATCTTGAGAGCTTCTAAGGCAAAGGAACAATCTTTCTCCATCAAATCAAATGAGCTACTTATTTCTCAAGGCTTTGTGTGGAGCTTATTATTGTTTGGAGATTGCTAGTGTTGCTACATCATTCCTAGAGCTTCTACAACGTCTCTATCTTGTTCTATTTTGTTCTAGTTCTCATAGCCACGATTTGTAAGCATCACTCTACTCTTAGATTTAAACTATGAAATTAATTTGAACATGTAGCAAGCTGAAATGGGATTTTTGTGTAATACTTGTCTTGGGTCTATCATTGTATGCATAGATCCATTCATGGCTCTTTTGATCTATGATTGTGGAACTATCATGAACCTAGTACCGTTCATCTTGATTTTTGGGTAGAAAGCTATGAGCTTTATTTGGGGATTATGCATAATGCAACATAGAACCCCTCATAACCTTGATGTTAACTTGCCTATGATGTTGAACTACATGTTAGTCACAAGTTTATCACTCTATGTCAACTATTACCATGTTATCACCTTATTTGCTAAGTTTGATGTTGTAACGACCCGCATTCTACGCATCATAGGATCGTAGAATATTTATTTCTTTCACATACGAAGTCGTATGGTCATGTAACTTTGGGAGAGGACTATTTGGGTCATTTCCCACGTTCATGATTTTTCCCGATTTTTAAATGACCATTTTACCCCTAGTTGGCACTGTTTTTTCCATAACTTTTGACCGGAAAGGAATTTTGACCTGAAACCACTTCCATTGGCTCCGGATGATGGTTTCTCTTTCCGTAGAGTGGTCACATTAGTCAAACGGACTCACCGTTTGGGAGATATGGCTGAAACAAGTTTCAGATGGTGAAAAACAGCTTAATTGGGTTTAACCGGGTGATTAACAGCTAGGCCCAAAAGGGAATTTCGGGTTTAGGGGTATATAGGGGCTGATTAGGGTTAGAAAACATTTCTTTAGACATTTTCCAGCCGCCACTTTCATTCCTCTTAACCTAGCCATGGCCTCCACTCTCTAAATCTCTCTAAAACACCCAAAATCACTTCCTAATCAAGGATTAAGGCTTAAAGGCATCAAATCAAGGAGGATTAGCACAAGGACCGAGGTAGAGCTGCTGTTATATATTGGAATTCGTGCAAATCAGAGGTTCACTTCAGATTTGGAAGTTTTATTGTGGCAAAGGTGAGTGATTTGCATAGTTTTTGCACTAATTAAGGGTAATTAGTGAAGATTAGTGAAATTATACACTAATAAATTCTGGAAAAATGTTTAGAAATTCTTAAATAATGTTTTATGCCTCTGGTTGAAATTTGGTTCGATTTGATTAAGTTTTGTTAACCCTATGATCAGTTTTACTTAAACATGCTTAAGGGAAAATAGGGAGTTTTGGCCACTTTTGATCCATTTTGATTCATTTGAATGGTTGTTTGCTGTTGTAGTTGCTATTACATGTTGCTATGACTCTATGGTGTGTTTTATGATTGATTAGAAGTGTTAGATTTGTCAAAAACGCCGTCGAATGGCGTAAACTGCTCGCTGGAAGGACTACAGGAAATCATCAGAACCGGATCGGTGGGAGTGAGGGCGATCCGATCCGATGGCGCGACCCGATCCGCCGATGGCTGAAGACCCCGATCCGATGGCACGACCCGATCCGCCTCTCGTGAGCATACCCGAACCGATCCACTTCAGAAGCTCACGATCCGAACCGATGTGCCTCCACGACCGAAGGGAAGCGCCAGGAGCTATGGAGCACGACCCGAACCAGTGGGAGTGCCTCGACTCGATCCGACCTGGTGAAGGCGATACGATCCGCGAACCGATCCGAGGTGGAGCACGATCCGATGATGGCGACCCGACCTGGAGAGTGTGCCACGATCCGAGCTGGGGAGGAGGTTATTCACGATCCGACGGTGATGACTACGAACTGAATGAAGACCGATCCGGATAAAGATGATGACCAAAACCCGAGATGTAAAGGAAGTCCAAATGAGAAGCTAGAGCTCAAGATCCAGATGGGAATCAACGAGTTCGCTTCATGATTGGGCTTTGCTGCGGGACGCGTGCTAAGGAGTTATCGATGTCTATAGCTTTGAACCACTATGGTAGGAGGTACGAAGACGGATTCAGAGCCATTATGGCATCGGTAGAACCAAGGGCTACAACCAATGAAGTGGGTCATTGAAATGTTTGGTCATGACTCCATATGTTTAGCTTGGTCATAGCAGGGTTTCTACAAGTCGGGATTCGTCGTTGCCTCAGTTTGTCTAGTGTTTCAAAGTGGTAGATATCGTATGCTTTACGCACTGAGGGAGAGATGTGAGGATGGTTGCGATGGATGATTTGTTTGCTATTATTATGACATACACGCCCCACCCCCGTATTCGTTACACTATTCATTATGGCACCTTGGAGTGTTGTACGGTATGTGGTACTAACTCTTTGGTTGCAGGTCCAGGTTCAGGTATGGTTTAGTATACCTGTTATTATTCTGTTTAGATGCTTATCGCTCATACCAGGCTTTATGTCTGACCCAGAGTTTTATGTCTCCTCTTATTACTCTGGGTGCTCACACGAGCAGACTAGAGACAGGTTAGCTGGTGATGCACGGGTAGATGATCCGGAGATGAGCAGGAGGCTTCCACGTAATACATATAGTATTCTCCCTGTGTTGTTGAAGATCACTGCTTGGGCATTGGTGGTGCATCTTCTATTTTAGTTTTCTTTTGATTAGAGACAGTAAATTTGGAAAGTTGTAATAAGCTGTATTTGGATTTCCGCTGCTCTGATGTTGATGTTGATTTTAGTTATCAGCTTATGCACTGTCTCACCTGTTTTATGTCAAGTATGTTATTATTATATTTTATTCCATGCGCTGTGAGACATTCTACAGGTCCCTTGATTAGTTCATTCCCTTCCTTCCTTTCTTTGGCGATCGTTCCGTGCTAGTCGGGCATGTGTACAGCGCACTTTCGGAGGAAATGCAGGCTGGTGCGGGGCGGGCCGTCACATTTGGTATCAGAGCTCTAGGTTGCGTAGTTAACCTAGGGAAGTTATCAGGGAGAGATAATATACGTATACGAGAGAGCGTATTTGTGATTATTTTGATTTTTAAAAGCTATATATACTATTACTAGAATAAGGATGAAGTCGTACTGCACTAGCACCACTATGGGGTCGTTAATCGTTTCCTTTTCAGATTGACGATGAGCCGATATACTAGAGGTGCTGGTAGGGGAGCCAATAATGGGAACGCTGCTGACATGAGGACGATGTTTACTGACCTCATGAGAGAGATGCTTAGAGATGTACAGAGGTCAGCTCCCAATGGTGGAAATGGTGGTGGTCCAATAGTGCAGGCACCAAGGGTCGACTTCGCCAAGCTGAATAAGGATTATACTAGCCTTGGTGGGAAGCCGTTCCATGGAACGGAGTCGGCTACGGATGTTCAGGATTGGTTGGACAGCTGCGAACGTATCTTCGAGGATTTGGGTATCGAGGATGCGATGAAGAGAAAGCTCGCGTCCCGTCAGCTGCAAGGGCGGGCAATGAATTGGTGGAATGCTATAAAGGCAGCTACTCCTGAAGATCAGATTACTTGGGAGCAGTTTAAAGCTCGCTTTAGCGAGAAGTTCATTCCAGCTGCTCAAAAGTCAGTGCTGTTTAAGAAATTCTTGGAGCTCAAGCAGAATGGCAGAGCTGTCTCGGAGTATATTGCTGAATTCGAAACTTTGTCGAAGTACGGGTTATCTCTTATTGATACTGCCGAGAAGAAGAATGAGAAATTCATAACCGGTTTGTATCAGTACTTGGGGGAAAGGCTTATTAACCACATCGATGAGTCGTTTGAGTCGATTGTAGGGAAAACATTGAGGTCAGAAAGTCTCTACCCTAAGCCGAAAACTGAGGTTGCATCTGCAGAAGAGCCAAAACCACAAGCAAGTGGTGGGGGCAAGGGTGGTTCCCAGAATAAGAGAAAGCAGAATCAGACTAAGGATGGCCAGAAGAAAAAGAACAAGCAAGATGTGGAGTGCTTCAGCTGTGGTAAGAAGGGACATTATGCTAGTAATTGTCGGGCCAAGCCAGCAGATAGGAAGTGCTTCAACTGTGGCCAGATGGGACATCACAAGGACAAGTGTCCACAGCCCCCTAAGGAAAAGCAAATGGTGAAAGCATATGCTCTTAATGCTATTCCTTCTTCGTCGAATGCCCCAACAGCGGCGGAGAAGGGAAAGAATGTCGTCATTCAAGGTATGCTTTCTGTTTATGATGTTCCTGTTAGAGTTTTGTTTGATACCGGAGCTTCCAGTTCTTTCATATCTAGTGACCTGGTAGATAGGTTGGGATTGGAGCCCGAGATTGTCGATAGACCTTTAGTAGTGACGAACCCGATTGGTGGTTCGACTAGCCTTAGCATGATTTGTCGTAATGTGGTCTTATCGAGTCATGGATGCATGTTTGTTTGTGATTGCTTTGTTTTGGGCTTTACTGGGTTTGGCATTATTTTGGGAGTAGATTGGCTCCAAAGATACGGGGTGGTGGTAGACTGTGAGGGCTTGTTGGTGACAGCTAGAGCGGATGATGGGCGGAGGATAGTGTTTGGTGGTCTACCCAGTAAGGGGGTATTGGCTAGTTTTCTAAACTCCCTCGACATTCCGCATAGTGAGTTGTCAGGTTTGCCCGTGGTTGACCAGTATCCGGATGTTTTCGAAGAAGTGAACGGACTTCCACCACACCGAGAGATTGAGTTCCGTATTGATTTGGTAAAAGATGCCAGGCCTATAGCGATGCCACTTCGTCGTATGGCACCAAGAGAGCAGCGAGAGCTCGAGGTGCAAGTCAGCGATCTTTTGAAGAAGGGATTTATCAGAAGGAGTGTTTCTGAATGGGGAGCACCAGTTGTGTTTGCTACCAAGGCGGATGGTTCCCTTCGTTTGTGTGTAGACTACCGTGAGTTGAATAAAGTGACGAGGAAGAACAAGTATCCTCTACCGCGGATAGATGATTTGTTTCATCAGTTGAGTGGCGCGAGAGTATTTTCTCAGTTGGATCTCGCGACAGGTTTTCATCAGCTTAGAGTGGAAGCTGAGAGTATAGCTAAAACGGCATTTCGGACGCCGTCTGGGTTTTATGAGTGGTTGGTCATGCCATTCGGGCTGACCAATGCCCCTGCATATTTTGTGGATCTTATGAATAGGGTATTCAGAGATCAGTTGAATAAGTTTGTCCTTGTGTTCGTTGATGATATTTTGGTCTATTCGAGGACAGAGGAAGAACACAAGGAACATTTAAGAGTAGTGATGGAGGTGTTGAGAAAACACCAATTGAAAGCAAAGTTTTCTAAGTGTCACTTCTGGAAGAGGGAAGTGAGGTTCTTGGGCCATGTTGTATCAGAGAATGGTATTGCCGTAGACCCGGCAAAGGTGGCTACGGTACAGGATTGGCCTACGCCCAAGAATGCAACAGATGTAAGAAGTTTCTTGGGGTTAGCGGGATATTATCGTAAGTTTATCCAAGGTTTCTCCAAGTTAGCTGCACCATTGACCCAGTTGACCAAGAAGAATCAAGCTTTTGTCTGGGATGAAAGGTGCGAGAATGCATTCAAAAATCTAAAGGACAAGTTGACGAGCGCACCAGTGTTAGTCATTCCTAAGGGGGATGAAGAGATGACGGTATACACGGATGCCTGTGGTACCGGACTGGGTGCTGTATTGATGCAAGGCGGTAGGGTTGTAGCTTACGCAAGTCGGCAATTGAAACCGCACGAGAGAAGATACCCTACCCATGATTTAGAATTGGCAGCAATCGTGTTCGCGTTAAAGATGTGGAGACACTATCTCTTGGGAGAAAGATTTGAGTTGTTTACAGATCATAAGTCGTTAAAGTATCTCTTCTCTCAGAAAGATCTGAATCTCCGTCAGCAGAGATGGTTAGAGTTCTTAGCTTCCTACGATTTTGACATCGCATACACACCGGGAAAGGGCAATGCGGTGGCTGATGCATTGAGTAGAAGACATGCCAGCTTAGGGGCTATGTTCCTTGAATGGAAACAACTGGAGTATATCGCGGGGTTTGATTTCAGACCAAAGTGCGAATTGGATCCAGAAATGTTAGCAAGTTTGACGATCAGACCCACTTTGATTGAGCGGATCGGCTCTAGTCAGAGGGACGATCCTAACCTATTGGAAATCATCTCCAAGTTAGAGATGGGTATCGATGAGGAGATGAACAAGTATGGGCTTGATCGAGATGGATGGCTTAGAAAGGATGGAAGACTAGTCGTACCCAATGTCAATGGATTAAGGGATGAAGTGCTTAGAGGATGTCATCACTCAAAACTGACTATACATCCCGGTGGTAATAAGATGTATCGAGACATGAGACAGACTTACTACTGGGAAGGGATGAAAAGAGACGTTGGGAAGTTTGTATCCAAGTGCATGAATTGCCAGCTAGTTAAAGCCGAGCAAAAGAAGCCTAGTGGGTTGTTGCAACCATTAGAAATTCCCGAATGGAAATGAGAGCAAGTCTCGATGGATTTCATTGATGGTTTACCAAGGACTAGATCGGGACATGATAGCATTTGGGTAATTGTGGATCGGTTGACTAAGAGTGCAAGATTCATACCAGTCAAATCGACCAGAACGGCAGCTAAGTTAGCAGAATTATATATGAAGTGGGTAGTGAGATTACATGGAGTACCCAAAAGCATTGTGAGCGACCGAGACCCGTTGTTCACTAGTGGGTTTTGGAAGAGCTTACAAGAGGCTCTAGGGTCAGAGTTACATCTCAGTACCGCATATCATCCTCAGACCGACGGTCAGACGGAGAGGGTGAACCGTATCTTGGAAGACCTCTTGAGAGCATGTATATTGGATTTTGGTGGATCATGGGATGACCATTTGCATCTAGTAGAATTTGCATATAATAATAGTTACCAATCCAGTATCGGTATGGCTCCATTTGAAGCTTTGTATGGAAGACCGTGCAACTCACCATCATGTTGGATAGAGACTGGCGAGAAGTTTATGCTTGGACCAGATGTGGTGAGGGAAACTTCAGATAAAATCAAGACCATTCAACGACGAATGAAGGCTGCCCAAGATAGGCAGAAGAGTTATGCTGATAAGAGGAGAAGAGACTTAAAATTCTCCGTTGGCGACTTGGTGTTTGTCAAGATTTCTTCGTTGAAGAGCGTAGTACGATTTGGCAGGAGAGGCAAGTTGGCACCAAGATTTGTTGGCCCATTCCCTGTTCTTGAACTAGTCGGGAATTTGGCATATAGAATTGACTTACCGGAGAAGATGGCGGGAGTTCATAACGTATTTCATGTTTCCCAACTAAGGAAGTCCGTTCACGACTCAGATATGACTATTTCACCTGATCAGTTGGAGGACTTCGAAGTAGAACCCGAGGCGGTTAGGAACCGCAAGCCGGCCCGTATTGTCGAGCACGACATGAAGCAACTTCGAAGGAAGGCGGTGAGGCTAGTCAAGGTACAGTGGAGCGAGGACGAGAGCGATTGTACTTGGGAGACAGAGGAGGACATTAGGAAGACACACCCAGAACTCTTTGCTTGGTAAGATTTTGACTTCGATTTAGTTTTCCGCATGCTAGGATAGGCTTGTTTGCTTGTTTTGCATGTTTGATTGTTGTATGTGGTTGTTAGGCATGCGGGATCCTTTGTATGTTTTGGGTTAAGGAATTTCGGGGGCGAAATTTCTTAAGGGGGGAGAGTGTAACGACCCGCATTCTACGCATCATAGGATCATAGAATATTTATTTCTTTCACATACGAAGTCGTATGGTCATGTAACTTTGGGAGAGGACTATTTGGGTTATTTCCCACGTTCATGATTTTTCCCGATTTTTAAATGACCATTTTACCCCTAGTTGGCACTGTTTTGTCCATAACTTTTGACCGGAAAGGAATTTTGACCTGAAACCACTTCCATTGGCTCCGGATGATGGTTTCTCTTTCCGTAGAGTGGTCACATTAGTCAAACGGACTCACCGTTTGGGAGATATGACTGAAACAAGTTTCAGATGGTGAAAAACAGCTTAATTGGGCTTAACCGGGTGATTAACAGCTAGACCCAAAAGGGAATTTCGGGTTTAGGGGTATATAGGGGCTGATTAGGGTTAGAAAACATTTCTTTAGACATTTTCCAGCCGCCACTTTCATTCCTCTTAACCTAGCCATGGCCTCCACTCTCTAAATCTCTCTAAAACACCCAAAATCACTTCCTAATCAAGGATTAAGGCTTAAAGGCATCAAATCAAGGAGGATTAGCACAAGGACCGAGGTAGAGCTGCTGTTATATATTGGAATTCGTGCAAATCAGAGGTTCACTTCAGATTTGGAAGTTTTATTGTGGCAAAGGTGAGTGATTTGCATAGTTTTTGCACTAATTACGGTAATTAAGGGTAATTAGTGAAGATTAGTGAAATTATACACTAATAAATTCTGGAAAAATGTTTAGAAATTCTTAAATAATGTTTTATGCCTCTGGTTGAAATTTGGTTCGATTTGATTAAGTTTTGTTAACCCTATGATCAGTTTTACTTAAACATGCTTAAGGGAAAATAGGGAGTTTTGGCCACTTTTGATCCATTTTGATTCATTTGAATGGTTGTTTGCTGTTGTAGTTGCTATTACATGTTGCTATGACTCTATGGTGTGTTTTATGATTGATTAGAAGTGTTAGATTTGTCAAAAACGCCGTCGAATGGCGTAAACTGCTCGCTGGAAGGACTACAGGAAATCATCCGAACCGGATCGGTGGGAGTGAGGGCGATCCGATCCGATGGCGCGACCCGATCCGCCGATGGCTGAAGACCCCGATCCGATGGCACGACCTGATCCGCCTCTCGTGAGCATACCCGAACCGATCCACTTCAGAAGCTCACGATCCGAACCGATGTGCCTCCACGACCGAAGGGAAGCGCCACGAGCTATGGAGCACGACCCGAACCAGTGGGAGTGCCTCGACTCGATCCGACCTGGTAAAGGCGATACGATCCGCGAACCGATCCGAGGTGGAGCACGATCCGATGATGGCGACCCGACCTGGAGAGTGTGCCACGATCCGAGCTGGGGAGGAGGTTATTCACGATCCGACGGTGATGACTACGAACTGAATGAAGACCGATCCGGATAAAGATGATGACCAAAACCCGAGATGCAAAGGAAGTCCAAATGAGAAGCTAGAGCTCAAGATCCAGATGGGAATCAACGAGTTCGCTTCATGATTGGGCTTTGCTGCGGGACGCGTGCTAAGGAGTTATCGATGTCTATAGCTTTGAACCACTATGGTAGGAGGTACGAAGACGGATTCAGGGCCATTATGGCATCGGTAGAACCAAGGGCTACAACCAATGAAGTGGGTCATTGAAATGTTTGGTCATGACTCCATATGTTTAGCTTGGTCATAGCAGGGTTTCTACAAGTCGGGATTCGTCGTTGCCTCAGTTTGTCTAGTGTTTCAAAGTGGTAGATATCGTATGCTTTACGCACTGAGGGAGAGATGTGAGGATGGTTGCGATGGATGATTTGTTTGCTATTATTATGGCATACACGCCCCACCCCCGTATTCGTTACACTATTCATTATGGCACCTTGGAGTGTTGTACGGTATGTGGTACTAACTCTTTGGTTGCAGGTCCAGGTTCAGGTATGGTTTAGTATACCTGTTATTATTCTGTTTAGATGCTTATCGCTCATACCAGGCTTTATGTCTGACCCAGAGTTTTATGTCTCCTCTTATTACTCTGGGTGCTCACACGAGCAGACTAGAGACAGGTTAGCTGGTGATGCACGGGTAGATGATCCGGAGACGAGCAGGAGGCTTCCACGTAATACATATATATAGTATTCTCCCTGTGTTGTTGAAGATCACTGCTTGGGCATTGGTGGTGCATCTTCTACTTTAGTTTTCTTTTGATTAGAGACAGTAAATTTGGAAAGTTGTAATAAGCTGTATTTGGATTTCCGCTGCTCTGATGTTGATGTTGATTTTAGTTATCAGCTTATGCACTGTCTCACCTGTTTTATGTCAAGTATGTTATTATTATATTTTATTCCATGCGCTGTGAGACATTCTACAGGTCCCTTGATTAGTTCATTCCCTTCCTTCCTTTCTTTGGCGACCGTTCCGTGCTAGTCGGGCATGTGTACAGCGCACTTTCGGAGGAAATGCAGGCTGGTGCGGGGCGGGCCGTCACAGATGTCATACATGTTTTGAGGCCAATAATCCTATATGCTAGTTGTGATGAACACCTTTGCCTCAAATATCATCATGTTTAACTTATGATCAACTTTACCACCTTATGCCCATCTTTGTCATATTGTTATGTTCCCCTTCTTGATCTATTTGTATTGATGCGAATTTACGTGCGATGGGAATACGTTATGGGTAGTTAGGCGAACTTGAAATGACATGAGAAAACATGACTTGAAATGTGACATGAAAATTGATTATGCTTGAAAACTTGAATGTGATCATGACATGTAGAAATCCATAAAGTGGTCAACTCGAGGTTGGGTTGAGTTTGTAGCGTAAATCTACCCGGAACCGCCCGGCAAATCCAGTGGCTACAAACAATAGGACCCAATGTGAGTAGTTGGTCATATCGCGCTTGAAACCCGAGGTTAGACTAGGTTGTGGTGTAAAGCTGCCCGGACCCGCCCGGCACATCCAGTAACCACAACAAAGTCTAATGTGAGAGGTTGGGCGCATTAAGTTAATTAATGCCACATGATAGGGTTAAGTCATGAACCACTTGGATACACTTAACCAACTTGATACATGATTGGATAGGGTTAACCACACTTAACCCGTTAGAAACCCTAGTTACGTGGTCCTTTTCAGCAGTAACCCTCTTAGATGTATCACGATACCCTAGGGACTAGGCTAGGGTGGGGCACGATTACTGGACTGATTGTAAGCAACCAGAAAGACGGCTGAGTAGGTGCGCCAGTGTAGGTTCAGGCGGGCTATGGTCGTGCACATAGTCCGGAGTTGAAAAAAAACAGACACGGGCACCAGTAGGTTTAGACTGTGCGTGCTTGATTTGTGTCAGTGGCTGGCACCCTAGGGCTTGATACACCCTAGGGTGGACCTAGCACAGTTGACTACATTTCGTGATTGGGCCATTTGACACCGACACTCGACGAGTTAGGCTTATAGGGAGCCGATCGACTAGACCGTATAGTTGGACCTTGACTTGGGTCATCTCATGATATTGGGCCAAGGGATCATTTCTTGTTTATACTTGACATGGGTTAGAATACTAGTACTATTGGTGCAAAAACTAAACCTTGTATATGCGATGCCACACTTGATCTACTTTGTTATCTATTTATCATGCCAGTTAGTTACCATCTTTATGTTTCATCTCAGTTTCTCATGTCTAGTTAACTTCATTAGTTTTTATACTAATAGTAGGTAGGACTTACCAGTCTTTATGACTGACTCTTTTTCTTTCGCCTCTTTTCTTCCGTCCCCCCCCCCTCCCCCCCCCCCCCGGTTCTCAGGGAGGGAACACTAGTGCTTAGCTTGGACATTTGGCTTGCTTTCTTGACAGCTCATGTACGGTTTGGACTTGAGCTTGCTATGGCTTCACCACATCTATTTTGGGGATAGTTTACTTTATGTTATTTTCAGTTTATGTTTCTAGACTTGTGGTAGTTGGAAAATGATGACTAAGTATTTTGATGTAAGTTGACTTTGGTTTTGAAATGGTTAACTATGGTTTTTAAATTTCTACCGCTGCTTTACTTATTTATTTATCTATGTTCTGTCTTGTGATATCTCTGTGCATGTTTACCTAGACAACACCCCTCCAAAGCTAGTGTAATCACTCGTGAGTGACCCTGGCGGAGGTGGGGTGTTACATTTGGTATCAGAGCATGAGGTTTACGAGACCGGACAAAAGTTTTAAAAACCCTTTTGAAAAACTATTTTCAAAACCAATTAAGTATTTTTCCAAGGAAAGTCTAGTTTATTTTAAAAGGCTATTCCCCAAAAGCCATTAGCACTATCCTTTGTTTCCTCGTTCTAAATCTATCTTTTACTTCGTTTCAGTATGGCCGATAACTTTATCATCCCGAAGGGAATACCGGTACCTCTTTGGTTTAGGAGGTACATGGAGGCTAGGGAAAATGGAGCCGGCCCAGCAAACACTCCCACTCCTCCTCCTGTACCTGAGGTTCCTCCTCCTCCTCAGCGTCCACAAGCGGATTTCGCAAAGATTTGCAAAGACTTTAAGGCGATGGGTGGCAAGAATTTTGTTGGGACAGAGACTTTTGTTGAGGCAAGAAACTGGTTAAGGGAAACTGAAGACCTTTTTCTATCTTTGATGTAGAAAATCGTAGGAAAGTTCTGTTGGCAGTATGGCTATTGAAAGAGGAAGCTGCTTATTGGTGGGAAGTCACCAACGCTACTAGGCCTATAGAGACTTGGGCCGACTTTAGGATGAGGTTTGGGCTTAAGTTTCTATCACCTGCTGAAGAGAACCTGCAAATGGAGAGGTTTACATCTTTGAAGCAAGGGGACATAACCGTGAGGGAGTATGTGAATAAGTTTAACCAGCTTGCTCGATTCGGTTTAGACATGGTTAACACACCACAGAAGAAGGCTTTACGCTTTGCTCGAGGATTGAATGAGCCATTACAAGGTTTGGACATGTCTCATATACCCATGGGGGCCACTTTTGAGAGCTTAGTGGATATGGCCTTGCTTCAAGAAGATGATAAGAATGGCAAGAAAGAAGTTAAGCTTAATGAGACTCAAACCAAGAAGGTGGACTCCAAGTGGGGGGCAACCAGAACAACAAGAACAACAAGGGTAACAAGGCCAACAACAACAAGGCAAGGGAGACAAGGAAGTGCAACTTCTGTGGGATCACTGGACACATAGCCAAAGATTGTAGGAAGAAGAAGAGATAGTTGGGAGAATGCTTTCATTGCGGAGAGTCTGGACACTACAGCAAGGATTGCCTAAAGAAGCAAGGACAGACTCAGCGGGCAGGACCTTCTGGAGGGCAGATGCATGCTCTCAACACTACTCCAGCTCCGGACCGAGGTAGTATTTCTGTAGAAAGCCTTATTTACATTTCTGGTTTTCCTGTTCGAACTTTATTTGATTCTGGCGCATCGCATACCTTTATTTCTTCTGATATTGTTGAAAGTTTGCACCTAAGTACTAGTCTAGTTGAGGATCCCGTTAGTGTTTCAAATCCAATTGGGGGTTCCGCCCATCTATCTATGATTTGTATGGATTTGAGGATTTCTATCTTGACCGTAGAATTCACATGTAATGCTTATGTTCTCGGGTTCATTGGATACGGGTTGATTTTGGGCATGGATTGGTTGTCCAGTTATGGAGCCATTCTCGATTGTGAGCATAGGGTAGTGAGGCTTATGACTCGCCTTGGCAATACCTTAGAGATTTCTTGTGACCCTATGGATCCCGTCATGTTATGTTATCTTGAATCCCTCGACTCGTCTATTGACAATCTTCAATCTGTGAGGGTGGTCCGAGAATATCCTGATGTCTTTGATGAGGTGAAGGGGTTACCCCCTAAACGTGAGATAAACTTCCGTATTTATCTTGTTGATAATGCCAAGCTAGTTTCATTGCCTGTTAGGCACATGGCCCCGCGAGAAAGAAGAGAGCTTAGCAAGCAAGTCAAGGAGTTGCTTGAGAAAAATTTCATTAGGCGAAGCATTTCTGAATGGGGTGCTCCTGTGGTATTCGCTACTAAGGCGGATGGTTCGCTTCGTCTATGTGTTGATTATCGTGAGTTAAACAAGCTGACAAAGAAGAATATGCACCCGTTACCGAGGATTGATGATCTCTTTGACCAGCTTGTAGGTGCTTCTGTTTTCTCTCAACTCGATCTAGCCACCGGATTCCATCAGCTTAGAGTGGCTGAGGATAGTATTGACAAGACTGCGTTTAGGACTCCAGATGGATTCTTTGAATAGCTCGTCATGCCGTTCGGTTTGACTAATGCACCCGCATACTTCGTTGATTTGATGAGTAGGGTGTTTAGGGAGTTCCTTAACAAGTTTGTGGTTGTCTTCGTGGATGATATTCTGATCTTCTCTAAGGACGAGGAAGAGCATGCTACACATCTCAAGGAGGTTATGGATATGCTTAGAGCTCATTAGTTAAAAGTCAAGTTCTCCAAATGCCATTTTTGGAGAAGGGAAGTTCGGTTCCTTGGGCATATAGTTTCAAAGAAAGGCATAGCTGTGGATCCCGCTAAACTAGTGGCGGTACAAGACTGGAAAGTTCCGAAGAATGCAACTAAAGTGAGAAGCTTTCTCGGTCTGGCAGAATTTTATAGGAAGTTCATTAAGAACTTCGCTAAGATTTCAGCCCCTCTTACTAAGTTAACGAAGAAGAACTTAGTCTTTTCATGGGACTTAGAGTGTGAGCTTGTTTTTCAAAGGCTCAAGAAAGCCCTCACCACAGCTCCAGTTCTAGCATTACCCGATGGAGGGAAGTTGTTTACCGTGTACACCGATGCATGTGGCACGGGATTAGGCGCTGTCCTGATGCAAGAAGGGAGAGTGATATGCTTTGGGAGTAGGCAACTCAAAGTTCATGAGAAGAACTATCCCACTCATGATTTGGAGTTGGCGGCGATCGTCTTTGCACTCAAATCTTGGCACCATTATCTTCTACGTGAAAGGTTTGAGTTATATACTGATCACAAGTCGCTCAAGTACCTTTTCTCGCAGAAAGATTTGAATCTAAGGCAGTAGAGGTGGATGGAATTCTTGGCATCATATGACTTCGATATAGCTTATACCCCTGGCAAGGGTAATGTTGTGGCGGATGCGCAAAGTAGAAAAAGGTTGACTTTGAGTCCCTTGTTTGTTGAGATGAAGAGCCGAGAGTTCTTGGCAACCTTTGATTTTACACCTGCTGTTGAGTCGATGACTGGTTCGTTAGCATCCCTTGAGCTTAGACCTACACTTCTTGATCAAGTTGGGACTTCACAGAGTGAAGACCCGCAGATAGTCGAGATCATGGACAAGTTGATTCATGGTGAGACATCAAGTCACCTCGCTAGATATACTATTGATGACAAGGAGTGGCTAAGGCGTGATGGAAGACTATGTGTCCCACAAGTGGGAGACTTAGTAAATAAAGTTCTTGAGGAGGCGCATCACTCGAGGATGACCATACATCCCGGAGGGGATAAGATGTACCGGGATATGAAGCGCATTTTCTTTTGGGTTGGGATGAAAAAGGATGTTGCAGAGTTTGTTTCTAGATGCATTGTTTGCCAACAAGTAAAGGCCGAGTCGAAGAAGCCCGGTGGGCTATTGCATCCATTGGAGGTCCCGCAATGGAAGTGGGAAAGTATCTCTATGGATTTTGTGGATGGATTGTCGAGATCAAGGAAGGGGAATACTAGCATATGAGTCATAGTGGATAGACTCACGAAGAGCGCTCATTTCATTCCAGTGAAGAGCAAGAGGACCGCATCATGGCTTGCATCTATTTATCTTCCAGAGATAGTGCGATTGCATAGAGTTCCTTCTAGCATAGTTAGCGATCGTGACCCAATCTTCACTAGCCAATTTTGGAATAGTTTGCAAGAAGCAATGGGTATGCGATTGAATCTAAGTACAGCCTATCACCCACAGACGGATGGTCAGACCGAAAGGGTGAATAGGGTACTAGAAGATCTGTTGAGGCTATGCATTCTTGACTTTGGTGGCACTTGGGAAAACCACCGTCCTCTCGTAGAGTTTGCTTATAATAACAGCTACCAAGCAAGCATAGGGATGGAACCATTCGAAGCTTTGTATGGGAGGTCGTGCAAGTCACCAACATGTTGGTGGGAGACGACGGATAAGCTTATACTTGGGCCCGACATGATAAGGGACACATCCGAGAAGGTTGAGTTGATTCGAAGGCGGATGAAAGCGGCCCAAGACAGACAGAAATCCTATGCAGACAAGCGAAGGACAGACTTAGAGTTTGAAGTTGGAGATATGGTCTTTGTGAAGGTTTCTCCCTTGCGAAATGTGGTTCGTTTTGGAGCAGTTGGAAAGCTAGCACAAGGTTCGTAGGACCCTTCCCTATCATCGAGAAGATTGGGCAAATGGCTTATAGGGTGGAATTGCCCGAGAAGCTGGCTGGAGTGCACAATGTCTTTCATGTCTCGTATCTCCGAAAATGCCTACATGAATCAGCCGAAGTAGTTGAGCCTAGCATTCTTGAAGACGTGGAGGTAGAGAAAGAGGCAACCCTGAGGCGAGCACCGATTCGTATCTTGGGAATGGAGATCAAGAAGCTGAGGAATCGAGAAGTCAAGTTAGTAAAGGTTCAGTGGAGTGAAGCCGATGAAGATGCAACTTGGGCAACTGAGGAGAAGATGCGTGGGCTTTATCCATTTCTTTTTGAGGGTACATTCTCAATCTCTTTTCCTAGTTAGCATATCTTTCTTTTGCTATCCATGATTATCTTGTTATTTCGTTAATCTTGTCATGAGAACCTTAGGTAGAAACCCTATGGATGAAACATGCATTTGAAACATGTTATGCTTGATGGTTGCAAATGATTGCAAGTGTTTGCAAGTGGTTACTCGTGGATGCATGATACACGTTAGGCACTAAGATCGGCTCACACACTTTCATATTGCATATGCATGAGAGTTTATGCTTATTCATGGATGAAACTTGTTATGCTATCACGTGGATGTTGCATATGAATGAATGTTATGTGCACTCATGTAGAGACTATAAATTATGTTAGGAATTTGCATACATTTGGACTCATTTCACTAACATATTCTGCATTAAGGAGGTTTACTGAGTCAGTAACCGCCTGATTTTTGCATTAGATAGGTGCATATACACACACTTTTGCATATGTTCATACAGCATTAGAAATCTTTTAAGGACAATGATTACTTGTGGATAATGTTTTGAGTAGATGGATGATGGATGGTAGGATACGTTCTTCCTAATTTGGAGATTTCGGGGACGAAATCCTTTAAGGTGGGGAGAATGTAACAACCCATATTTTTATAACATGCTAAAACAAGAAATCAGGGCAGAATTAAATTATAAGTTAAGAATCAATGGGAACGTGTTACGCCATTGCGTTCGTCTCGAAATTCTACTTGAAAACGAGTCCGAAATTTCGTAAATCGGAGTCCGTATGACCAAGTTATGGCCCATAGAAGATTTCAGAAAATTCAAAATTCAGCCCGAAATTCAAATTCAGCCCCAAACAGACTGGGCGGAAAAATTTCCCGCCCAGCCCCAGGTCGACTGGGGTGTCGACTGGGGTGTCGACTGGGGAGTCGACCTGCCCCAGCCCCAGGTCGACTGCCCAGTCGACTTGGGTGTCGACCTGGGGGTCGACTTCCCTGGTCGGACCATGTTGGCCTGGTGCACCTGCTTGCTCCTTTGGGTCTGTTCAGCTGGCCATGACGAGATTTGATGGTTCAGATCTAAACTAGGGTTAATCCTATGGCCTAAACTTGTCTCTACTCCTATAAAAACACCCTAAGACCTAGCCTAAACCACCACAAATCATCCTAATCACTAAGTGCTGCCAAAATGCTCCCTAATCATGGCCTCCATCTTCATCTTGAGAGCTTCTAAGGCAAAGAAGCAATCTTTCTCCATCAAATCAAATGAGCTACTTATTTCTCAAGGCTTTGTGTGGAGCTTATTACTGTTTGGAGATTGCTAGTGTTGCTACATCATTCCTAGAGCTTCTACAACGTCTCTATCTTGTTCTATTTTGTTCTAGTTCTCATAGCCACGATTTGTAAGCACCACTCTACTCTTAGATTTAAACTATGAAATTAATATGAACATGTAGCAAGTTGAAATGGGATTTTTGTGTAATACTTGTCTTGGGTCTATCATTGTATGCATAGATCCATTCATGACTCTTTTGATCTATGATTGTGGAACTATCATGAACCTAGTACCGTTCATCTTGATTTTTGGGTAGAATTCTATGAGCTTTATTTGGGGATTATGCATAATGCAACATAGAACCCCTCATAACCTTGATGTTAACTTGCCTATGATGTTGAACTACATGCTAGTCACAAGTTTATCACTCTATGTCAACTATTACCATGTAATCACCTTATTTGCTAAGTTTGATGTCATACATGTTTTGAGGTCAATAATCCTATATGCTAGTTGTGATGAACACATTTGCCTCAAATATCATCATGTTTAACTTATGATCAACTTTACCACCTTATGCCCATCTTTGTCATATTGTTATGTTCCCCTTCTTGATCTATTTGTATTGATGCGAATTTACGTGCGATGGGAATACGTTATGGGTAGTTAGGCGAACTTGAAATGACATGAAAAAACATGACTTGAAATGTGACATGAAAATTGATTATGCATGAAAACTTGAATGTGGTCATGACATGTAGAAAACCATAAAGTGACCAACTCGATGTTGGGTTGAGTTTGTAGCGTAAATCTGCCCGGAACCGCCCGACAAATCCAATGGCTACAAACAATAGGACCCAATGTGAGTAGTTGGTCATATCGCGCTTGAAACCCGAGGTTAGACTAGGTTGTGGTGTAAAACTGCCCGGACCCGCCCGGCACATCCAGTAACCACAACAAAGTCTAATGTGAGAGGTTGGGCGCATTAAGTTAATTAATGCCACATGATAGGGTTAAGTCATGAACCACTTGGATACACTTAACCAACTTGATACATGATTGGATAGGGTTAACCGCACTTAACCCGTTAGAAACCCTAGTTATGTGGTCCTTTTCAACAGTAACCCTCTTAGATGTATCACGATACCCTAGGGACTAGGCTAGGGTGAGGCACGATTACTGGGCTGATTGTAAGCGACCCGAAAGACGGCTGAGTAGGTGCGCCAGTGTAGGTTCAGGCGGATTGTGGTCGTGCACATAGTCCGGAGTTGAAAAAAAACAGACACGGGCACCAGTAGATTTAGACTGTGCGTGCTTGATTTGTGTCAGTGGCTGGCACCCTAGGGCTTGATACACCCTAGGGTGGACCTAGCACAGTTGACTATATTTCGTGATTGGGCCGTATGACACCGACACTCGACGAGTTAGGCTTATAGGGAGCCGATCGACTAGACCGTATAGTTGGACCTTGACTTGGGTCATCTCATGATATTGGGCCAAGGGATCATTTCTTGTTTATACTTGACATGGGTTAGAATACTAGTACTATTGGTGCAAAAACTAAACCTTGTATATGCGATGCCACACTTGATCTACTTTGTTATCTATTTATCATGCCAGTTAGTTACCATCTTTATGTTTCATCTCAGTTTCTCATGTCTAGTTAACTTCATTAGTTTTTATACTAATAGTAGGTAGGACTTACCAGTCTTTATGACTGACTCTTTTTCTTTCGCCTCTTTTCTTCCGTTCCTACCCCCCCCCCCCCCCCCAGGTTCTCAGGGAGGGAACACTAGTGCTTAGCTTGGACATTTGGCTTGCTTTCTTGACAGCTCATGTACGGTTTGGACTTGAGCTTGCTATGGCTTCACCACATCTATTTTGGGGATAGTTTACTTTATGTTATTTTCAGTTTATGTTTCTAGACTTGTGGTAGTTGGAAAATGATGACTAAGTATTTTGATGTAAGTTGACTTTGGTTTTGAAATGGTTAACTATAGTTTTTAAATTTCTACCGCTGCTTTACTTATTTATTTATCTA
The DNA here is from genome assembly GCA_030737875.1 of Allium sativum. Lineage (NCBI taxonomy): Eukaryota > Viridiplantae > Streptophyta > Magnoliopsida > Asparagales > Amaryllidaceae > Allium > Allium sativum. Next base: position 171,523,514 of record CM060921.1, read on the forward strand.
TGTTCTGTCTAGTGATATCTCTGTGCATGTTTACCTAGACAACACCCCTCCGAAGCTAGTGTAATCACTCGTGAGTGACCCTGGCGGAGGTGGGGTGTTACATGGTAGGTATCAGTTTTTGTTATTTTCATTTTTTTATCATTTCTCTCCAGTTTCATGCGTGGTTTCTATCTTCTTTCTCGATTGTCTCTCGCGCATAAAATCAACCACGTCGTTTCATACAGTTTCATTGATTACCAATTCCAGATTGCAAATTCGATTTAGTTTGCAAATTCGATTTCGTTTGCATCGATTGAAAAATTGGCGCTGAAAATCAATGACGAGATCGACATATAGGCGAGAGTCGATTGATGAAGAAAAGAAAACAACGGCCGAATAAATTATTGTAGTGTAATGTCCTTTTGATTAAAATTTTAATGGGCTGTCCTTATGGTTAAAAGAGCCTTAATTTTTGTCTTTGTGAATATTTTCCTGATTTTAATGTATGGATTAAATAAGATATTATAGTTTATGAGTTAAAAGGAGTTTTTATAGGTTAAAAGAGGCATTTAAGAGTGAGATTAAAAATAATTAACTATTGTCATCAGATGTGTGCGACGCTAACAGTTAATTTCCCTCCTAGAAAACAGAGTAATTTGCCCAGGTTGGTTTTTGAATGCCTCGGACACATCCTAAAATCTATAGGAGCAATTTGTAATGATCCGTCGCAAATTACAAAAATTAATGTATATAATATCCATTGAAACAATCTTATGCTTCATTGTGGAGATATCTGCATGCTTAATGATTTAGCTCTTTGAAACAGGTTTGAATTTGATGATTCAGGTGGAAGCTTCAAACCTTTGTTATCTCCTTTCTTTACGGTTCAAGTTCAACATCCGAAACTTAATCATCAATGGACTCAATTTCCGTGATTGTAAACATTCATTCTTAATATATATATATATATATATATATATATATATATATATATATATATATATATATATAGTGGAAAATAGGGAGAAGGACAAACTTTGGAATTTTTTGGTGAAAAGTATAAGAAGTTTCAAAATTAGGGAGAATGCCAAATGATAGTGTAAATGAAAAAAGTTAGTATATGTATGTATGTATGTGTATATATATATATATATATATGTATGTATGTATGTATGTATGTATGTTCTGTAGCATAGTACAACTTTTTTATGTATTTCTATTTTATTTTTGAATCAATATACATTCAACAATTTGTCTCGTCATTTGGCAACAATGATGAATAGTTTTAATGATTACTATATACAATGCTTGCAAAAAGTTGTAGATATTTAGTAATTATATTAATGATATTTGCAAACAGTTGCGAATATTAGATTATATATGCATGTACATTATTGCTAAGTATAATGTTTGTGAAATGATGCACGATGTAATTCATTTGTAGTCCTGTAATGTTAGTTTCGCTGTTTAAAAAAATCTTAATACCATAGCTGCAATGATTACCAAACACTTTCAGAGCATTACTGCATTTGATAAAACTTGATTTAGTCTAGTTTAAAATGTTTTTTAACCATTGTACGTAATTTTCATCAATTTTTAAAATGTGTAGTATATATAGATCTTATGATATCTATAGATCATTGTGTAAAACCAACATATGAGATATATGCCATGGCTGAGTAATATTGTGAATATATCATATACAATCATTGTGTAAGCTATAGAAAGTGCTCTTCTCGCAATGGGGACTGCTCTTTCATAAATAAAAAAACTACTGTGCATATAAAGAATAAACTCTGTCATAGTAAATTTCTTGCATGGTTGCATTAGACTGTATCAAAATGTACTTACCAACAACCACTAACCACATGGATTAAGCAGCATGTGGTATATGTACCAATTTATTTCTAATGTACTTATTGTTTGTTCTCCTATGGAGAAAATTAGAGTACCACTTTGCAGAAAGTTTTGGACTTCTCTGTCTTCCTTCATCCTCGAAATCAACATGGTACATTCCGAAATTTGTTCCATATCCACCTGTACCAAATACAGCTACCTCGAAAACATCTATGAATGACCAGGTGAAATATCCATTCGTGTTGGACCCATTTCTGAATTTAAGCAATTAGTAAGAATGAATGTACATTTAAACAAAGTATGAAACATTAAAAATTGAAATTAGGAGAGCATTAGCGCACCTTATGGCACCATAAAGACTTTCTAAGCATGCAGCTATGTAATTTACCCTTGGCGTGTCATGAAGTGAGGCACTTGATGGCAATGGAAAACCTGTATCATCAATGGTAAATGCATATAATTTACCAAGATGAAAATTTTGATGTAAGCCATTGGTGTTTCTGACTGTACTTCTGTTATTGGTGAAATCGAGTTATACATACTCACCATTTTCATGGATATAAATTGGAGGATTTCCATATGTTTGCTTCATATATTCCAAAACATCTTGCAATCCGGTGGCAGAATATGGCTGATCAACAATCAGTTTTTAGCACAATATAAGAGGTGTAACGGAACATCGCCCTTATATATATATATATATATATATATATATATATATATATATATATATATATATGTATATATATATGTATATATGTATATACACGTATGTATGTGTGTGTGTGTGTGTATATACATACATACATACATATATATATATATATATATATATATATATATATATGTGTGTGTGTGTGTGTGTGTGTGTGTGTGTGTGTAGGGATAGGATCAGGGAGTCCTCTGAATTTCAGTCCCCTATTTGCATCCGAATTTCAGTCTCTCATTTATAATAAAAAAAGTGAGTGGGGAGTGAAAGGGTTAGTGGAAGGAGAAAGAATGAGTTAGTGGGAAATGAGTGGTGGAAAAGTGAGAGGCTAAAGGGGTGCTCACTATTTGGGGTGCCATTGAACATACCCCATATATATATATATATGGGGGGCGGCTATTTGAACACAAAATTTGACACAAATTGAGAGACACAGGCTCAACCGTTGGATCTTTTTGTTTTTATATGGACAAGTGTAATTCATGGGGTGATCCAATGATGCAAATTAATTGTGTCACCATTTATGTCAAAATTTTGTGTTCCTGTAGAATTTCCCTATATGTGTATGTGTGTGTGTATATATATATATATATATATATATATATATATATATATATATTATATATATATATATATATATATATTAAAAAACAAGTTTATAAATACAATATACATTTCTCGACCGTTTGGCTAAGATCAAGTGTATTATCTGTTATTATCAGTTTAATATCAGATACGTGGCCCATTGGGCCACAACGATACTAAATTAAATTTTTTTTTTTTATGGAGAAAGTTCAATAGGCAGCTTGCTGCCTGGGCTCTTAAAATGTCGCTCATGTTTTACACTACTGCATAAGCTGGCGCACTCTACTAAAGAAAAAAGAAAAAAAAGTTTAAGAATATACTGAATTTTCTTCTGGGCTTCCTTTGCGTTGTAGCATGAAAAAATCTGATAACAAATATATGAATGCAGCATTAATGTCTTCATCCTTATTGTAATAGAATAAAAATAACAAAATTTAAAAGAACAAGAAATAGAAAATGTAATTTACCGACAAACTGAGCACCGATATCCAGGGAAAAATCTCTTTCATCAACAGATGCATTATTGGGACAGTTTCTAACATGCAAAGTCAGGTAGTAGTTCACCCCAATAAAGTCAAAAGAATTCATGAGTTGTTTTGATTGCAGTTTGGTAAATCTTGGCATTTTATTTCCTGTAACCGCCCTCATACTATGTGGGTAGTCACCCCGTACCAGTGGCTCGATAAACCTACACATCCACAATATTCAATATATGGAAATGTAACGTCAAAGTAAGTACATCTGACAAAAATAACAGGGGATGCAATGCGCGTACCAGACGCTGTAAAAGTCGGTTGCTCTAGTTTTTGCATCAAAATCTTCTTCAGAATTGGTTTCTGGAAGAAAATTGAGAAGTAAGAGATTCATCCCTATGGCACCATTTTGCTTACCCTGTGCCAGATTTTCTGATGCCATGAGTGATGCATGCAATGAGCTAAGCATTCTTTTGAACTCGATCCACAACATACCTGATATATTTGCTTGTACAACGATGCGACTGAACTATGTCCAAGCAAGAGATGGTGAGCAACGATGTATGGTTCTAGTACTGAATTTCCTTTCAGGCATCCGCCAAATGGCTTGGAACATCTATTGGGAGGCAAGAAGCCTTTATCATAACCACCAAGCGCAAATCCATTTGCCTCATTTATGGTTATCCAGCGAGTTACCCTGTCTCCAAATTCTCTAAAGCAAACATTTGCATATGCTGTGAAGTCATCTCTGGACAATTCAACCATAACACTTATAAAGAATCTTGATTTCTGAATCACTGGCAAATTTTAAATAAATTTGTCTGCAATATATCTGAATTCATGCTTATTGATTGTTTTTATAATTTGAAAATGAATTCGAGAAAGCTTAGCCTGTTGGTGCTAATGTACATGGTATATACACAAGTACAAGATACAGCCTTTTCCATCTTTTTGAAGGTTAATTAAAAAGGATCCATTTGAGTATATTTAACCAAAGGAATGCACTAAAAAACACTAACACAATTTTTGGGTTCAGCCAACTTTCATATTCATCGTCAAGAACTTGAGGCGTGTCAAAGTGCAACAGAGTAACATGTGGCTCAATTCCTGGAAATTTTGAAGGGAACAACAAAAGCAACGAATTAGCAACATTTTCGAAACACAGTGACTTACTGTTTAAAATAAATTTATGAAGTAATCAGAAGGATAAAATGGACACATACCATGACTAATAAGTTCATTGATGAAGTGGTTGTAAAATTCAAGGCCCTTGGGGTTTATTTTACCTCTTCCATCTGATTATGAATTTTCAGTACATAGATTAGTGGGAGGCATGACAGTCATATATACAGAATTTGCGACAGTACCAGGAATGAGTCGCGACCAAGAGATTGAAAATCTGTAGCCTTCCAGTCCAGTTTCTTTCATGAGGTTGATGTCTTCCTACATATTTACAAGGGGAAAATATAATCAGAACTTTTCAACGATAGATTATGCGCATTTCAGTCATGAAAATTACCTTGTATTTGTGGTACCCATCAGCTGCAACATCGCCTGTACTGCCATTTGCTTGTCCTGCAATTTTGTAACGAACGCGGTGAAGGCAACATTTATGTTTGTATGTTTATGAGCAACATAATTAAAGCGGAGGAAACAAGCACGCAAACACGAATCTAACATTGATTTGAAAACATTCATGTAAAAAGATAACAGACCAGTACGAGTAGAAGTGTCCCAAATGCTAGGGCTCCTCCCATCTTCACTTGTTGCTCCTTCAACCTGTCCCAAATTCACCTCTTTGTTAGCATGATGTTATTTCCAAAATTACCCTATTCTTATAAAATCCAATAAGATTCTAAGAATAGAACAAACTACACATAGACTGGGTGCGCTAATAACTTACTGACAAGGTAATATATACAAATGGGAAGAAGGAAGAAACTAAAAGAGAAAAAGGAACCTGATAGGCTGAAGTACCGGAACCAAACACAAATTCATTAGGGAAGTCATCCCTACTTATTATTTTACTTGCTTCACATCTTGCTATGATCCATACTACAAATAGGAAGGGGAGAAAACTCATTCTTCTTTCTCGTGCTTGCAGTATAACACTCAGTAATGGCCGGAGCAAAATAGTTATAAATGGGAAAAGGATATGCGCTTTTTTTGTAAGGTGAACCGGAGTTGTATTCGTTTGTAGACAATAGGGAGACCAATATGCATTCCAGATAAAGCAAACCTCCTTCACACAATAGAGCGATGGTAAACCCAAGACCACTCACTATCGCTGCCTAGCTATCACGCAACCGTGATTTTTTTTTTTTTTTTTTTCCTTTCTTTCTTTCTTTTTGATGCAACAGCCACCATTTCATATTTCTAAAAAGCCCAAGATACAAGAACCAACAAATTAACTTAAAATTTTAAAGTCAAAGCAACAAACAGTAAGAAAGATGATCACCTGCAAATTCTACAAACGCATAACAGTTACAGCAGCAGCTGCAAGAATCAATACGCACCATTACTCCTCCGCCAGCGGCTTCCCGCACAAAATCATATGCATAGGGCTAAAAATCCCTAAATCACCACCCTTGCTCAAATGCTTCACCGTTTCGTACAACCTATCGTGAACCTCCACCACCCCTTTGGGCGTGATCTTCAGAACCGTCATCGCCATCACCAGTACGTGCTTCCTCCAGTACGCTATCTTCCCCATCTTCAACCTCGCCCACCATGGCCCTGCCGGCGCCTTCGCCGGATCCTTCTCCTCCACCACCTCGAACCCCACTTTCCTCGCTATTTCCCCTATCTCGTCGTAAGCCCTACGCCCTGGCAACGCGTCCCCCTCTCGATCCCTTGGATCAGGATGCACTCCACGTGCTCTTCCTTCTTCGAATCGTACAGCTCGGTAGATTAATGATTGATGAAACAACTTTTCTAACCTACGAGTGTTCAACCCGTGCTTTCACACGATAATACTATAAAGTTTATATTATAAAATTGTAATGTTAGAAATGGAACTTTATTATACAACAACGCTAAAATCGGCAAATTAAATGTAATATACATTATTATTGTTGTTATTTATACACAATATATGTTATGTAACTTATATTTCTTTGAAGTAAAACAATATTTTTATTGTTTTGACTACTATGAACAAGTATTTTTTGTTGAAATTGACATATTATAATTTTTTCAGATAAGTTATCAAATATTATTTAACTTATTTCTTTTATATATGTTAATTTTGAAAACATGTAATTAGTTAAAGTATATTGACTTAAGAGTAAATAATGTGAATAGATTGAGAAGGATTTTGTATAAGTTTGCAGAGATTTTGATTGCTGAGTTATTTAAAGTTAAAAGTAGAACTTTTTTTGGCAAGGCATAAAAAATAGAACTTTCGAATGTTGTGTATGATAAATTTATTATTTATGTACATATACGGTTACAATTAATTTATAAATTAACTTTGTTATTATTGTTTATGAATTTTAGCAAATGAAGGAGTCTTCCTTTGTTTTTAACAGTTTGGAATCCTTTTGAATCGATGTCTAGTGGTTTATTCTTAAGGTTTTAAGAAGCGAGATGATGATTAGGGATGGAATCATTGGAAGGCCATTTAGAAGCCCTTAGATTCTGAACAGAAATGAGGGAAACCATTAAAATTGTGTTGAAGCTCAAGAAATGTCAATTACAATATATGGTTTTTGTTAAATTGATCTGTGGGAACGTAGCAGCCCCACCTGTGTAACAAACGTTAATTGAGTACAACAGGAGTTGAATGCACATTACTATTCATCATCCATGCAAAATACAAACAATTAAGACATTTAAACTCAATCATAAATCTTGGCCGTAGGCTATAAGTATTAATTTTTGCAGTCATACCACTATCAATGCATTATTGTTAAAAATATTAATATTTTTGAAATTTTCATGCACGAAAAACGACAATTGACTGAACATCTATAGTGAGGAATTAAGTCTAGATTGGATTTTTGTATTTTGTAAACATTGAAATGCATTAACAAATAGCATATATGTATATTTACGAAATTAAATATGTACCTTACATGGGAAAATTGATTTAATTGTTAGCTGTTACTTTTTTATCTCGTTATTTCGGTTGAATTTTGTTCGAAGAGACAAAACTACCAAGATTAAATTTGATTACCAACAAAATATATCATACATATGATTTTTGATTCCACATGACTATTGGTGATTTATTTGGACACATCAACATGAGTACAACAAAATGGATCAATATAATTGAATAGGCTAGCAAAATTATGAAGCAAGCATTCCCTATGTATATGCTTAGTTTGTAAACAGCAGTGGAACGAAAGATGGACAAAGCTGATAAGATAAAAATAAGTACAAAAAAACATAGTAGTATACATTTATATTAAAGTGTACAAAGGGGGTTGGTAAAAACAGGAAGGCAAAAACCTTGAAATTAAGCACATAATTCCTAAACTAAAGCTGCAGCGCACAAATTAAAAACCAATGATGGATATCAACATACTAAACCAGTGAAATTTCTTTCTTCTGTTTGCTTTTCCAACGTCCTGTTGCATGTTGAGTCTGACCGAGGAGGAAGGTCCTCATCTTCCTGGAAAACATTGTCAATATAAAAATGGTGGACACAATAACGTAAATTTAAAATAATCCTAAGCAAATTAAAACTGCAGCATTGCAGCTTACAACAGACTGTAAACAATGAAGCTCAAATAGAGTTAAATTGTATGAATTTTTTACATAGGAAAATTCGTAATCTAATAATGGATATCTTTTTTCCACATTGGCATTTTGAATTAGAAGAACTGTTAATAGCTCTCCAAGTCTAGACCAACAATATACAGAAGACTCAAAATATACATTGTTATATTTACAGAATCATATCTACCGATTAGATGATACAATTTTCATACCAATTAGCTATAAAAAAAAAACAAATGGAAATATAGAAGACCGGTGATATGCACCCAAAAAAGATGGAATTAGACCAAAAAAACCAAAATAAAAGTTGACAGTAAAGGGAGAAATGGCCAAACCTGATATTTTAGTCGAGCATGAACACCAGAAAGCATCCAAATATTGAAGTGGATTAATTATATTAAATTCAAAAGCTGTAAAATATAATATTACGCTATAGCACATCAATATGCAGTTATAAATCAAAACGTTCAAAATATAGTTTTAACGATCTTGAAAGGTCGAAATAAAAAAAAAAATCCAAATTTTAGTTTGAAATGGTTTCAAATTCTATGTTTTATTAGGTATCTATGTCTAACTTGTATAATTTTGAATTTGAGGCTTCAAAATTTGAGCCATGGAACTTTTTTTAATTTTTTTGGGTGTGGGAGGGGGGGCATATAAGCACACAAATCGTTACAAATGTTGATAATTGGCCAATTTAGAGCATTAAACCCTCTAGCATTCTGATTGTCCCAAAACTTTATTGCAAATTTGTGTTCAAAATATATAATCGTTCTTTTTAATTTAATAAATTTTGTACTCAAAAATCTTAATTTTTTTTTCGATACAAAAAAATTAAGTTCCAGCATATTTAATGATTGCAAAAAATCCATTTACCAACCACTTAAATTATAAGAATATCGAACTTGTAGAAATTGAACATGTCATATTTCTGTATTTTAGAAATATGGTATTTAACATAGAATCATTGTTCTTGATATTAATTAATTTGAAAAGCTAAAACATAAAATATGAAATTTTTTCGTTTATGATTTTAGTAGTTCAAAATTTATTTATCGATATTCAATGCATATAATTTTCAAAATTTTGAATTTCAATATGAATAGATTCAAATTTTGTAAGGGTTTTTATATGTCCAAAAATGCCATGACTCAAAAGTGAAAAGTTTCAAATTTAAAAATCCAAAAGCTTAAGCATCACATCTCACACCAAAAATTTTGGAATGGAAAAACACAAAATTTAAAACTATTCATAACGAAGTTCAAATTTTGAAATTTACATGCTTTTAAAATCGATAAACTACATCTCGAACCGTCTTCGTAATATTCAATTTTAAATACAACAATTTAAATCATTCAAGACCAATTTAAATAGAAACACTTTTAAGACCAATTTAAATCATTTACTATATATGACAGTAAATATAACATTCAAATATTTTCTAAGTCTAGGGAAAATAGTATAATAATATTTAAGACATCGACAAAACAATAATTTGGATATTCTTTATTGTTAGATACCGAGACAAACATTTATAATGACAAATACAGAGAATTATTGTTGGTGACCTTTAACCATGGGACCTTTTAAGAAATCAACGGTTAATTCTGCTCTTTACATATTTTGACAAAAGAAACCACTAAATCGTTTTTTTTATAATACCACAAGTGCAAACTCGTGCTTCGCACATGGGATCACCAAACAATTTGGTTTATCCTTCATGTTAAGATTCAATGAAAACAAAAGCACCTTTTTTTGAACTATAATTTATTTATGTTTATCTTGGATCTATAAGCTGTCACATTTGCTCTATTAATCAAAAGACCTCATTTTTGGACAATCATTAAATCAATACGACTGCGTGCAACCATTTAAAAGGAATAACATCATAATCGTGTAGAGATAATTAATTTGACATAAAAAAATAAGATATAAAATGTAAAATTTGAGAAAGAATAGCAACCCTCATTATATCTTGAAAAAAACAAAAACAAATTTATATGAGCTTGGCTCCTATGCTATTTGGAACCATGATTAAATTGCAGTTTTGCAATAAAGCATATACCGTTTAAGGAAACGAACGCATCCAAGCAATTAGTTAGGCATAAATTTATGAATGAAATTAATAAATGATAGCAGTCAGGTACGAACGTGTGTTGATAATACATCACACAAAACAGTTCAAAGAGTAGTAACAAATTAGTCAAGAGAAGTTCATGGCATTTTTATATGTACATCTAAAAATAAGTGGTAAGCAATGAGGTCCGCTTACATTGATTTTATTAGCATCAACATTTAACCGTATTACATTCCACATCATTAAGTTACTCCAAAGCCAGATAAGAATCCTAAAATTTGCACAATTAAAACTCTAATGTCAACTGCACATCCAACAATGCTTCTGCATTAGATATCTTGTTACTAAGCATCTGCAGATAGGTCATTGTCAGTATTCAGTTTGATCATTGTCAGTATTCAGTACGGCTCCAGCTTTGTACCCATTTTTGTTAGATCTAATCTTGTTATTCAACTCGATAAACTGAAAACATGAATCTTTGATCCAATATAGCAACTTGGAAGGATATCAATATATAAAGTAATTGCATTTGGATGGTTTCTAAGCGTCGTCATTTCTTGGTTTCATCGATCAAATTTTGTCTTAGAATTAACAATTATCTCATGAAATCTGTAAGACTCATTCTTGTAGTTGCCATTATTCATAGAAGCCCCAAAATATGGACATCAACTAAATTTATCAATGCTCATTGATCAATGCCAAAACAGTGAAGATTTTAGAATTTTTTTTTAAATATCAAATCGTAATATTAAAAGGAACCAAAAAATGTTCAATGAGCAATGAGCAACTGAAAACATCTCTATAAAATCCAATTGTAATGCATAGTAAAATGCCTAGCGTAACTTGGGGCCTGATCATAAGATAAAGATTGAATTTGTTGACAGAAACAGAGACCCCTGTAAATGTCGGTTTTTAGAAATAAGCAACAATTATTTGATTATTGTTTGGAACTGAAGATAGTCTTTTAAAAGGATGTAAAACGTAAAAACCTAAGCACATATGCATATTCTTCCTATATAAAGTTGATAAGACAATATATTTTCATAATACTAATTTATAGTCTAAAACTGAAGTTTGATTCTTATTTTACATGAAATTGAATGAAGCAAGCAAATGTAAAAGAATGACAATGTTTTTTCAGTCCTTTGCGAAGGGCTCCAACTTTGTACCCATTTTTGTTAGATCTCAACTTGATATTCAAATCAATAAACTGAAAACATGAATCTTTGATCCAATATAGCAACATGGAAGGATATCGATATATAAAGTAATTGCATTTGGATGGTTTCTAAGCGTCGTCATTTCTTGGTTTCATCGATCAAATTTTGTCATAGAATTAACAATTATCTCATGAAATCTGTAAGACCCATTCTTGTAGTTGCCATTATTCATAGAAGCCCCAAAATAAGGACATTAACTAAATTTATCAATACTCATTGATCAATGCCAAAACAGTGAAGATTTTGGATTTTTTTTTAAAAAATTAAATCGTAATATTAAAAGGAACCAAAAAATGTTCAATGAGCAATGAGCAACTGAAAACATCTCTATAAAATCCAATTGTAATTCATAGTAAAATTCCTGGCATAACTTGGGGCCTGATCATATAAAGATTGAATATGTTGAAAGAAACAGAGACCGCTGTAAATGTCGATTTTTAAAAATAAGCAACAATTATTTGATTATTGTTTGGAACTGAAGATAGTCTTTTAAAAGGATGTAAAACGTAAAATCCTAAGCACATATGCATATTCTTCCTATATAAAGTGTAACACCCCGCCTCCGCTAGGGTCACTCGCAAAGGAATGCACTAGCTTTAGAGGGGCATTATTGGTAAACATGCACAGAAATATCACAAGACAGAACATATAGAATAGTGGAAGTAAAATCAAACTTTCATAACATGAGTAAATAAGGTTTAAAGCCTTTTACATCAGAGTGCATCAAAACCTGTCTTGCAATAGTAAAGAAGCATAAAGACATTTTCATAAATTATTCCCCAAGTAAAAACAGTAAAGTAGCCATAGCCAAGAAAAGTCCAAGCCATCCATGATGACCTTCAAGCAGAAGAAGTCCGAACTAAACAGCATTGTTTCCTCCCTGTAACCTGGAGGGGGGGAAACGGAAGAAAAGAGGCGAAACAAAACGGGTCAGTCAAAAAGACTGAGTAAGTCCTATCTACTTCCAGTATAAAAACAGGTAAAGGTAACATGACATGCATAAACTGAAAGTAAACATAAGGATAACTACAAGATAGATAAACCAGGGTAGCCGGTTGAACTACTGTGGCAAAGTAAACTAAGGTATCATGATAAACTACGGTGTCATGATAAGTCAAGGTATCACATCGTCAGATTTCTATCGAGTACATTATCCCAAGGTATCCACCCCATCTAACATCCCACGGTATCTATTATGTATATTCTTCTTAGTCCTAACATGTATATTTGCTCTGCACCTCTCGTACTAGTACCCCTACCCGCGTCATATGTTAACCATGAATGTCCCTTGCTCAAAGTCGTGTAATGGTCCATGTCAACCTAGTATATCGCATATATAGGTTACTCAAATCATATGTTTCTTTCCATGTATATAAGTTCAGTCCTTTGCCGTACCTCGTACGGGCTTCCTCATGTCGTATTATCCTTGAATTCGTTTGGACTGTCACCCTTGTTCTAGCTAGGCTCTTCCATATGAATCATCGTTTGAACTACTAGGACTTACGCCACCTAGCACCACTAGGGATTACGCTTACCTATTGCACGCTTTCGTATTTCGGTTTGGGTTAAACCACCTAGGCCACTAGGGATTACGCTAACCCTCAACCGCGCCCTTTTTCCCACGCATTCATCGTGAATCGTTTTTCTATAACTGTATGCACATGTATCACATCGTGCCATCCGAGTCCTATCACAGGGCAAACCAAGAAATACAGGACTCGGTCGGGAGCTTTAGATTTATCTGCCGATGCAGATACTAAGGTCTGCTTTTCTACACGTGGCTATGGTCCCACGAGACCCCTCCCTCAACTAGTGAAAGGAAACACAAGAGAAAATCTTGCATGAGAACTACACTCCGGCCAGCCCACATCCTACGGCCTACCTCACCCATAATTAGATAGCAATTATGGTCTGTTGGGTGTTCCCTGCCTTTCCGTACGTACACGCTTGACTCAAGATGGTAGATGATCGACGAACTTGCTATCTCGGGCACCTTATGTATTCGTCGACTCACTGCTATCCACCCCAGTCTTTAGGTCGCTCGCATAGCAACCAAGGCATATTCTTGGTTCTTCTACCGCAGACCTCAACCTCTCGTGAGCCTAGTATAATGACCTGGCAGCTCACAGAGGGATCCCAAGAATATCCTCACGTTCCCCGAAGCCGCTGCTTCGTTACCCAGTTCGTTGGAGCCTTTATCTAAATCAGATAGCCTGCTCCTACACGCATACTTAAACGTTGACCTAACGTATCGGGTTACTGATCTATCTAAGAAATGGTCCAAATTTCCTTGACTAAGAATTATTACTTAGTTTCCCTTAACTAAGGTTTACCACTTAGCCTTATTTCCATAATCCTTGTTAATTATGGTTATTTACCTAACCCTCCGAATTAGGGTTTATCTAATGGGTTAAGTGTCACTTAAGTTCATAACTTAGCCCGTCTACAAACCATGTCAAAATTGGCTAAGTATACAAGTCCAAGACTTAACCCTACAAACCATGTGTCAAGTTGGTTAAGTATATCAAGGAATCCATGACTTAACCTCGTCTAATTATCATTTTAGATTGGTTAATTATATAATTTAACTTGACCTTGTCATCAAATCGGTCAAGCGTATTCAAGTGATTCGTGACTTAGCCTTATCATGTTTTCACGTTAGATTGGTTAAGTATAGATTAACTTAACCTCATCAAATTAACGAGTTAGATTGGTTAAGTATAGGTCACTTAACCTCATCAAATCATCGTGTTAAATTAGTTAAGTGTTTAACTTAACCCCATTAAATTACCAAGTTGGATTAATTAAGTCTAGGCTAACTTAACCCCATCCGATTACCATGTTTAGATTAGTTAAGCCTAATCTTAACCCCATCCATTAACTGTATTATACGGTTAAGTGTCATTAAGAAAATTTACTTAACCTTATCACGTTATCGTGTTGGATTGATTAAGTGTTGGGTAACTTAATCCCGTCCACTAGTCGTATAAAAATGGTCAAGTGTCATTAGGCAAATCAAGTTACTTAACCTACCCAAGCTTATCATGTTTTGTTAAGTATCATTAGCCTAATCAAATTACTTAACCCATTTGTCCATATCATATTTGGTTAAGCCTCATTAATCAAATTAACTTAACCCTATTATGTGGCATTAATTTAATTAATGCACCCTCAACCTCTCACATTAGACCTTGTTGTGGTTACTAGTTAAGCCGGGCGGGTCCGGGTAGATTTACACCACAACCTAGTCTAACCTCGGGTCTTAAGCGCAACATGACCAACTTCTCACATTGGGTCCTATTGTTTGCAACTACTAGTTAGGCCGGTCGGTTCCGGGTAGTTTTACGTTGCAAACTCAACCCAACCTCGAGTTGGCCATACTTACATTATCTAAGTTCATCATGTTTCCAAAACATGATACAAGTTTTCAAGCATTTGGGTAGACCTAACTTAATAGGTAAATTCCCAAAGGGTAGACCTAACTTAATAGGTAAATTCCCAAGCTCATGTTTTTATGCATACTTACATGCCAACCTCCATGTTATCTTTCAAGTCATATTTTCAAGTATAAACACATGTCATATTCAAGTTAAGATTTTGCGACATGTTCATGTTTATCTAACTACCCAAAATCGTGTTTTCCCAACGCAAGCAAAGCGAGTCAACATAGTAAGGATACTATGTCACATATTGGTCTCAAAACATGCATGATGCCAAAAAGGGCTTGGCTTCCACATGCATAACATCATAAAGGGATTGGCCATAAACATGCATAGTGTCATAAGGTAATTTGGCCACAAACATGCATATTATCAAAAAGGGTTTGGCCATAAACATGCACAACTTAAAAGAGGGGATTGGCCACGAGCATGCATAATCTCATAAAGGATTTGGCCACAAACTTGCATGTTAGCATAAGGGGTTTGGGTTCATAAACATGCATAAGCCCCAAAATCTTGTCTTAGCCAATGTTTCACAAGTAAAGTGGTTCCTAAAGGTTCATGCTAGCATTTCATGCATAAAGATCCAAACTTGCAAGATAAACTAGGTTATGCATAGCATGAGAGGCATGATTAAGTCACTCACATGGCCTAAAATCATAAACATGAACACAAGAGGCAAGGTAAGGTTCATATAGGTTCGCATAATCATGTTTAGCCTCATTTTATCCCATGTCATTATCAAAACTACCGTTTCCATCTAAAAGTAGCTAGAACTTACATAGTTAGGCCTAGGGAAAGAAGCATGAATCATCTTGGCTAAGAAAGGTGCCTCCTTTGTTGAAGAATCGTCATGGAACTCGCATAGCAACGTTGATTTTGCCTCTCTTTGGTGTAGCAAGCTTGCATCTTTTGATTTGAACCCGATTTGAATGCATAGGCTCTAGGGATTTGAGATGGAGGCCATGAGAGTAGAAATTTGGCCATAGTTTAGTTACATGAGTGAATAATGAGGGTTTAGGATAGGTTAGGGTCTTATTTATAGATTAGGCAAGTGTTTTAGGCCATAGGATTAAACCTAGATTCAATCCAAGCCATCAAAGCATGTCTTGGGGAAGAAGTCAAGTGTAGGAACCATCTAGGGCCTTTAGATTAAAGATGAACCATGAGAACCATCCAAATGCAAAATCTGCATTTGAGCGAATCGGCCCACGGGTTGACAGCCAAACACCCTGGATTAACCCCTAGTTGACCCAGCAGGCTCGGGTCGACCTCAAAAATGGGCCGGTTCGGTTATTCCCCTCTCCCAATTCGCTGTTTTGAACATTTTTGCATATTTATTTATTTAATTTTCAATTATATATATATATATATATATATATCAATATATATATATTTCTCTGCGCAACCCATTTCACTTAATTAAGTATACTTTAATTTGGGAATTTTTCGTGAAACTTCGCGAGGCCATATCTTGGTCATACGGACTCCGATTCTCGAAAACTCATACTCTATTTCGCGTATTTTTCCAAGACGAACGCAATGGCATAGCCCGTTTTACTTGATTCAGAATTTAAAATTAAATTCTGCCTTGATTCTCGTCTTAACACGTTATCGAAAAATACGGGTTGTTACATTCTCCCCACCTTTTAGGATTTCGTCCCCGAAATCTCCAAGTTAGGAAGAACATATCCTACCATCCATCATCCATCTACTCAAAACATCATCCACAAGCAACCATTGTCCTTAGATGATTTCTAATGCTGTATGAATATATGCAAAACGTGTGTGTACATGTTCCTTAGCTAATGCTAATGATCAGGCCTGAATAATCTTTCTAATGCAAAATATGTATAGTGCCATGAATCCGACATGTATGCAAATAGTCCTAGTCATATAAATACTATATGCGTGCACAATCATTCATTCATATGCAACAACCACATGATAATACATTCGATTTCATCCATAAACAAGTATAAATACTCGTGCATATGCAATATGAAATGTGACCGAGTCGAGCTAGTATCTAATGTGTATTCGCGCATCCATGAGCAACCACTTGCAACCATATCAATCATAACATGTTTCAAATACATGTTTACATCCATAGGGTTCTACCTAGAATTCCCTGAAACAGGGCCGAGAAGATAAACAAGACTAACTCCTTACGGGGTTTGTAACAGAAAGTAGGACCGAAAGGATGTCCACAAAAGATAACCTACAAGTAAGCTCTACAGAAACAGGGATCAAGGATATACTCCCAAAAAGAGATATCATGCGCGTATCTAGTCTTTGACCATCAAAGTCGTATTTCCTCGGGCTTACTTCCATTGTGCCTTGACCGCCCTTTAACTTCGCGATTTCGTAGCTTCTTATTTCCTGCTTCCATAACATGAGCTGAAACTCATTTCTTCGTCGCCTCTCGTTCCACTTGCACTTATCCTTTTTCTAGAATACTTGGCGCAAACATGACTGCGTACTCATGATCTCATGCAAGCTTTCCAAAATTCACTAGTGAATCTTGGATCTCGTTTATATACTATAAGGCATTCCATGTAGAAGAACTTTCTCTTGAAAGTAAACAGATGTCAATCAGGTTATCATGCGCACTTACTAGGGTGATCTCTATAACCCATGCATAAATGAAGTAAACCATCCGTCTTATTGGCGAACACCACTCGATCGGGCTTCAAATTTCCAATAAAGGCATCAAGGGATTCTAAGTAACTAGTCATGACAGAACCTCAAAAAGGTTACCCGATACTTCGAGGGCATTACCAAGGCTAGTCAAAAGGTCTAACTACCCTCCTATCAAAACCGAGAGTGGCACCCCCTACTGGATAACCACTTCATCCCTAGAATCCATCCACAGCTTATAAGCATTATTTCCAAACTCAACACTTGGCATAGACATTCCCAAATCCAAACAAGTCATGTATAAATGGACTGATTCTCCAATAGGACTTTGAGACAAAAATGGGATTCTCTATTACGTTAGTACTTAAGGTGCAGAGACTCAACTACCGAAGCGGACTTAAATGATGCGGGGATCAAAACAAAGTCTTGGCGGGATGATAGAAAAGAATAACTAGATCTTCAACAAGGATGTTATCCCCCTACTCAGGCACTCTAGTGAGGGTATACAACGATGATCTTGTCCTTGTCCCACAATACTTAACTATCCGTCCCGTTTCACCATACCAAAGATACTTTCTCGTCATGGGTTTCATTGTTCATCCTTCTCTCTCGTCCTGGGCTGAGCCATACCAACAAGTTGCTCATCCTTAAGCTCGTATCCTTTATCCTCTTCCTCACTATCCTTTCTTATAACGCGGCCACTGGTCTCTCGAGAACCACCTCCATCGTAAGGAAAACACTTTCGTAGATAGAAAAGACTAGTCGCAGTTAAAACCACTGTGACTAAAGATGGAGGAAAGAAAGGAAAAGAGATTCAATTAAGGAAACAAGGATAGTGCAAATGGCCTTTGGGGAATAGCCTTTTTCTTTTAAAAGAAAATTTTCTTGAAAAGTGCTTCTTTATAAACGATTTTCAAATAGTTTTCAGAAGGTCTTTAAAAACTTTTGCCCAGTCTGGTAACCTTCTGCTCTGATACCAAATGTAACACCCCGCCTCCGCTAGGGTCACTCGCAAAGGAATGCACTAGCTTTAGAGGGGCATTATTGGTAAACATGCACAGAAATATCACAAGACAGAACATATAGAATAGTGGAAGTAAAATCAAACTTTCATAACATGAGTAAATAAGGTTTAAAGCCTTTTACATCAGAGTACATCAAAACCTGTCTTGCAATAGTAAAGAAGCATAAAGACATTTTCATAAATTATTCCCCAAGTAAAAACAGTAAATTAGCCATAACCAAGAAAAGTCCAAGCCATCCATAATGACCTTCAAGCAGAAGAAGTCCGAACTAAACAGCATTGTTTCCTCCCTGTAACCTGGAGGGGGGGGGGGGAAACGGAAGAAAAGAGGCGAAACAAAACGGGTCAGTCAAAAAGACTGAGTAAGTCCTATCTACTTCCAGTATAAAAATAGGTAAAGGTAACATGACATGCATAAACTGAAAGTAAACATAAGGATAACTACAAGATAGATAAACCAGGGTAGCCGGTTGAACTACTGTGGCAAAGTAAACTAAGGTATCATGATAAACTACGGTGTCATGATAAGTCAAGGTATCACATCGTCAGATTTCTATCGAGTACATTATCCCAAGGTATCCACCCCGTCTAACATCCCACGGTATCTATTATGTATATTCTTCTTAGTCCTAAC
Organism: Allium sativum; assembly: GCA_030737875.1. Classification (NCBI taxonomy): domain Eukaryota; kingdom Viridiplantae; phylum Streptophyta; class Magnoliopsida; order Asparagales; family Amaryllidaceae; genus Allium; species Allium sativum. The sequence goes on from CM060921.1 coordinate 171,542,877, forward strand.
ATGTATATTTGCTCTGCACCTCTCGTACTAGTACCCCTACCCGCGTCATATGTTAACCATGAATGTCCCTTGCTCAAAGTCGTGTAATGGTCCATGTCAACCTAGTATATCGCATATATAGGTTACTCAAATCATATGTTTCTTTCCATGTATATAAGTTCAGTCCTTTGCCGTACCTCGTACGGGCTTCCTCATGTCGTATTATCCTTGAATTCGTTTGGACTGTCACCCTTGTTCTAGCTAGGCTCTTCCATATGAATCATCGTTTGAACTACTAGGACTTACGCCACCTAGCACCACTAGGGATTACGCTTACCTATTGCACGCTTTCGTATTTCGGTTTGGGTTAAACCACCTAGGCCACTAGGGATTACGCTAACCCTCAACCGCGCCCTTTTTCCCACGCATTCATCGTGAATCGTTTTTCTATAACTGTATGCACATGTATCACATCGTGCCATCCGAGTCCTGTCACAGGGCAAACCAAGAAATACAGGACTCGGTCGGGAGCTTTAGATTTATCTGCCGATGCAGATACTAAGGTCTGCTTTTCTACACGTGGCTATGGTCCCACGAGACCCCTCCCTCAACTAGTGAAAGGCAACACAAGAGAAAATCTTGCATGAGAACTACACTCCGGCTAGCCCACATCCTACGGCCTACCTCACCCATAATTAGATAGCAATTATGGTCTGTTGGGTGTTCCCTGCCTTTCCGTACGTACACGCTTGACTCAAGATGGTAGATGATCGACGAACTTGCTATCTCGGGCACCTTATGTATTCGTCGACTCACTGCTATCCACCCCAGTCTTTAGGTCGCTCGCATAGCAACCAAGGCATATTCTTGGTTCTTCTACCGCAGACCTCAACCTCTCGTGAGCCTAGTATAATGACCTGGCAGCTCACAGAGGGATCCCAAGAATATCCTCACGTTCCCCGAAGCCGCTGCTTCGTTACCCAGTTCGTTGGAGCCTTTATCTAAATCAGATAGCCTGCTCCTACACGCATACTTAAACGTTGACCTAACGTATCGGGTTACTGATCTATCTAAGAAATGGTCCAAATTTCCTTGACTAAGAATTATTACTTAGTTTCCCTTAACTAAGGTTTACCACTTAGCCTTATTTCCATAATCCTTGTTAATTATGGTTATTTACCTAACCCTCCGAATTAGGGTTTATCTAATGGGTTAAGTGTCACTTAAGTTCATAACTTAGCCCGTCTACAAACCATGTCAAAATTGGCTAAGTATACAAGTCCAAGACTTAACCCTACAAACCATGTGTCAAGTTGGTTAAGTATATCAAGGAATTCATGACTTAACCTCGTCTAATTATCATTTTAGATTGGTTAATTATATAATTTAACTTGACCTTGTCATCAAATTGGTCAAGCGTATTCAAGTGATTCGTGACTTAGCCTTATCATGTTTTCACGTTAGATTGGTTAAGTATAGATTAACTTAACCTCATCAAATTAACGAGTTAGATTGGTTAAGTATAGGTCACTTAACCTCATCAAATCATCGTGTTAAATTAGTTAAGTGTTTAACTTAACCCCATTAAATTACCAAGTTGGATTAATTAAGTCTAGGCTAACTTAACCCCATCCGATTACCATGTTTAGATTAGTTAAGCCTAATCTTAACCCCATCCATTAACTGTATTATACGGTTAAGTGTCATTAAGAAAATTTACTTAACCTTATCACGTTATCGTGTTGGATTGATTAAGTGTTGGTTAACTTAATCCCGTCCACTAGTCGTATAAAAATGGTCAAGTGTCATTAGGCAAATCAAGTTACTTAACCTACCCAAGCTTATCATGTTTTGTTAAGTATCATTAGCCTAATCAAATTACTTAACCCATTTGTCCATATCATATTTGGTTAAGCCTCATTAATCAAATTAACTTAACCCTATTATGTGGCATTAATTTAATTAATGCACCCTCAACCTCTCACATTAGACCTTGTTGTGGTTACTAGTTAAGCCGGGCGGGTCCGGGTAGATTTACACCACAACCTAGTCTAACCTCGGGTCTTAAGCGCGACATGACCAACTTCTCACATTGGGTCCTATTGTTTGCAACTACTAGTTAGGCCGGTCGGTTCCGGGTAGTTTTACGTTGCAAACTCAACCCAACCTCGAGTTGGCCATACTTACATTATCTAAGTTCATCATGTTTCCAAAACATGTTACAAGTTTTCAAGCATTTGGGTAGACCTAACTTAATAGGTAAATTCCCAAAGGGTAGACCTAACTTAATAGGTAAATTCCCAAGCTCATGTTTTTATGCATACTTACATGCCAACCTCCATGTTATCTTTCAAGTCATATTTTCAAGTATAAACACATGTCATATTCAAGTTAAGATTTTGCGACATGTTCATGTTTATCTAACTACCCAAAATCGTGTTTTCCCAACGCAAGCAAAGCGAGTCAACATAGTAAGGATACTATGTCACATATTGGTCTCAAAACATGCATGATGCCAAAAAGGGCTTGGCTTCCACATGCATAACATCATAAAGGGATTGGCCATAAACATGCATAGTGTCATAAGGTAATTTGGCCACAAACATGCATATTATCAAAAAGGGTTTGGCCATAAACATGCACAACTTAAAAGAGGGGATTGGCCACGAGCATGCATAATCTCATAAAGGATTTGGCCACAAACTTGCATGTTAGCATAAGGGGTTTGGGTTCATAAACATGCATAAGCCCCAAAATCTTGTCTTAGCCAATGTTTCACAAGTAAAGTGGTTCCTAAAGGTTCATGCTAGCATTTCATGCATAAAGATCCAAACTTGCAAGATAAACTAGGTTATGCATAGCATGAGAGGCATGATTAAGTCACTCACATGGCCTAAAATCATAAACATGAACACAAGAGGCAAGGTAAGGTTCATATAGGTTCGCATAATCATGTTTAGCCTCTTTTTATCCCATGTCATTATCAAAACTACCGTTTCCATCTAAAAGTAGCTAGAACTTACATAGTTAGGCCTAGGGAAAGAAGCATGAATCATCTTGGCTAAGAAAGGTGCCTCCTTTGTTGAAGAATCGTCATGGAACTCGCATAGCAACGTTGATTTTGCCTCTCTTTGGTGTAGCAAGCTTGCATCTTTTGATTTGAACCCGATTTGAATGCATAGGCTCTAGGGATTTGAGATGGAGGCCATGAGAGTAGAAATTTGGCCATAGTTTAGTTACATGAGTGAATAATGAGGGTTTAGGATAGGTTAGGGTCTTATTTATAGATTAGGCAAGTGTTTTAGGCCATAGGATTAAACCTAGATTCAATCCAAGCCATCAAAGCACGTCTTGGGGAAGAAGTCAAGTGTAGGAACCATCTAGGGCCTTTAGATTAAAGATGAACCATGAGAACCATCCAAATGCAAAATCTGCATTTGAGCGAATCGGCCCACGGGTTGACAGCCAAACACCCTGGATTAACCCCTAGTCGACCCGGCGAGCTCGGGTCGACCTCAAAAATGGGCCGGTTCGGTTATTCCCCTCTCCCAATTCGCTGTTTTGAACATTTTTGCATATTTATTTATTTAATTTTCAATTATATATATATATATATTAATATATATATATTTCTCTGCGCAACCCATTTCACTTAATTAAGTATACTTTAATTTGGGAATTTTTCGTGAAACTTCGCGAGGCCATATCTTGGTCATACGGACTCCGATTCTCGAAAACTCGTACTCTATTTTGCGTATTTTTCCGAGACGAACGCAATGACATAGCCCGTTTTACTTGATTCAGAATTTAAAATTAAATTTTGCCTTGATTCTCGTCTTAACACGTTATCGAAAAATACGGGTTGTTACATAAAGTGGATAAGACAATATGTTTTCATAATATTAATTTATAGTCTAAAACTGAAGTTTGATTCTTATTTTACATGAAATTGAATGAAGCAAGCAAATTTAAAAGAATGACAATGTTTTTTCAGTCCTTTGCGAAGGGCTCCAGCTTTGTACCTATTTTTGTTCGATCTAATCTTGATATTCAAATCAATAAACTGAAAACACGAATCTTTGATCCAATATAGCAACATGGACGGATATTAATATATAAAGTAATTGCATTTGGATGGTTTCTAAGCGTCGTCATTTCTTGGTTTGAATGAAGCAAGCAAATTTAAAAGAATGACAATGTGGAATTAATTTGATCCTAAGTGACATGTAATCGCTTCCTCAACTCAACGAATATGGGTATGTGAATTCAATCATCTCCTGTTTCGACTACTTAGGCTAGAGCTTTGTCTGCAGTTACCAGAAAAGTTAACAGGCCTAGCATTTTGTCTATCCTTCTCATGAAAAATATGATATTTGAAGAGAAATAGAAAAACAATCATGAGAAGAGAGAGAAGGAAATGAAAATTAAACATATGATTATTTGATATGATTTGAAGTGCAGATTCAGCAAATGATTGAAACAACTGCCCAAAACAAAGAAGACAACATTATCAAATTGAGTCAGGAACTAACTTTGATGGTAGCCTATGCTTATACAATTTAACTGTATTGAAATCATGGTAAAAGGATTGAATATTTACATACCTTAAATGCTTCTTTCGCAGGCACTCGGGAGAAGTCATCAAAGTTGTCCCACCATCTAAGCCTGGGCAAAGTAAAGGCAACTATTGGTTTGTTTATTATGCAGAGAAATGAAGTGCTTTAAGATTAGTAATATAGGATGGAAAATACGAAATTGAAGAGCACAAAATTGAGGCAGTTTCACGAAAACAGGAAAGAGAGCAAAAACACAGCTTGATAAAAGTTAAAAAATGCACTTTTAAGAAATAAGCGCGCAAAGGAGAAAGGGGCAAAAAACAAATGGAACCTAATTGTCGATCTGGCCAATAGCATAGATGAGAAGCATAAAATCCGTGGAGGCAATATAGAATTAAACACGTACCAGCATCGGAACCCTAATTGTTCAATGGTTGCAACGTCGAATGGTCTCGGAGGCTGCCGCAAGGCTGGAAGGCGATAGATTGGGAGGGACAACTGTGATGATAGCTAAGGAAAAGGACGACGATAGGAAGGCGGGTGGAGAAGGACGACGATAGCAAGGCGGGTGGAGGAGTGGATTGCGGCAGAATGGAATTTCCTCGAAGTGGTTAGAGAAGGTAGCGAAAGGGGGAGGGTTTGTAATTATATCTATTTGTAATATATATACATTTTAAATTTAGATTTTGTAATTTTGTCTGTAAAAGCGCTGAAAATGTGCGATACAGTAATAAAACTGGGTCAAAACAGTAGTGATATTTACAATTTATATTAATTATTATTGTATTATTATAATTTAATAAAAGTATCTTTAGAGTTTTAAGGAGAATTGAGAGGATTAAGGAGAATTGAGATAATTGAGATAATTAAGGAGAGAGCATGAAAAGCTTCTGCTTTACTATTATTTAATAGATTAGCATCTCCAACAGCTTCACAGTCTTATTATTACGACCCATGAGATTCACAGAACATTTGTAAAATTAGCCCAACAGGTGCGTGTCGATTTTATTGGCGCGCCCTGATTTTATCAGCTCGCCAATTAAGTGCGTCAAATAATGCGTAGCTGGGAACATTAATCAAGCATTAAGAGCATCTCCAATCCTCAAGCAATGTAATGTCTCTAAAAGATTATGTGGAGACAACAACTTTACAATGTGAAGCCTATGTGTCAACAAACATTATATATATAAGAAAACCGACTCCAATTCAAATGTGGTAGAAACGTTAAACTAATCTATGTGGCATACTTGATTAGCTGAAAAGATGGCGGTAAAAAAAAGAAAAAAAAAGCAACACGCGAGCTAAAAAAGGAGGAAGAAACTAGACTGTAAGTTGCAGAAAACTTAAAAAATAAGTAGCATAGCAGGACACTATTGCAAATTGAATCAAATCAGCACAGCCTTCTCTTCCAAATTCAACGAAGAATAAAGTAGTCAAGATACTAGCAGTATGACTTGTTTATCCGTGTATAAAAAAAAGTAAAAAAAAAAAAGAATAAAATCAGAATCGCGAGTTAATATCCCGAAAGCCTGAAACCGACCTCGTTCTGGAGAAGCTTGCGTGAGGGGATTTTGCGACATTAGGGTGCAACGATGGGGGTCATCGTTGGTGTTTTCTAAGATCTGCGAAGGGGGAAAATCGAGATTGATAAATTTTCGAAATGCTCCTGAAGCTCATCGATTTGGAGAAAGACTCGTCAAACTGCAACTGAGGTAAAATTGGTCTGAAAACAATTAAAAAAAAGAAAATATATATCGAGTGATTTAGGATGAGGGCGGATTGAGTAGGATGAAGACGGAGGAAGAAGAAAAAGGCAACTGATCAATGACGTGTATGTTTGAAATTGTCAAGATAAATGTCTGAAACTGGACATTGACTTTCACAATGTGAAAAAAAAAGTGGCACACATCAGATTCCACTTTGAGATCAACATTGCATTGTAGACAAAAAAAAAACAAAATTGTTGTTATGTGCTGATGTGTCATTTACATTACACTAACAACATCCGCATTGAAGATGCTCTAAACATGCTCAACTAACGATGGTGTACTAATTTATTGGTCCAAGTATATAGGTGCTGCAATATTATTGGTCTAAGGTATATGGTGGACCAAATAATGTGCGGTCCCCAGCCTTGAAAAATATACAGCAGAGCATATGGGACCATCCAAGTACACACGTGGTGCACAAATATTGGTACATAGTGCATTTTTATCGGCTGAAAAGGAGTTTTGGATGCATATTTTCTGCGCATCGATTTAATCGACGTGCGCCCGGATTACGATTTCAGGATTGGTCCCTGAATTTTACCCTGAATATTCAGGAAACCAATATCTGTTGGAAGCATTTTTCTTCATAAATTCAGAATTACGAGCACGAACCAACGGCTGTTGGAGATGCTCACAATCCCGCAACCGTGATTACACTTGCAGACTGTTTTTTTTTTTGCTTAAACCAGTTCCCACTTCCACTAAACCATCCCGTTCAAACTCAAGATAAATTTTAATGCAGGTTTGTCTGATTTTAGAAAAGTTGTTTCATCCATAGTTTGAATAAAATTTCAATGTACATAAAATATGCTTGTAAAAAAAAAAGGCAAGAGGACAAAGTTATTTAATAATTAATTCTCTCGTCGCAAGTTTTGGTAATTGCGCTGAAGGATCCGCGGTCCCAAAAAAAAAAAACGAACCATCTGAATCGATTTAGCATTTTCCGTCTTTCCACATTATATCATTTCATTCTTCAGTTATTCAAAATTAGTTTGGGTTTTTCATCACATTTAAAGTCGAGAAAACATAATTCAAAATTGAATGCAAATTTAATCCTCCAATGGAAAGTCGTCGTTTAAGGTCATTGTTGTTAGATAAATCGCCAAATTTTTGTCGTACTAAAAGACTAGGGTTTCCTCCAAATTATCACTAGCAACAATAAAGGCGAGAAAGACGACGGAGAAGGAAAAACGAGACCATGTACAAGAATATTTTGACAAAATTAAACTTAATTGCTTAAACTGAGTGTGTATAGTTGTTGTAGTTGTAGTTGTAAATTTTGTACTGGTTAATTGGGGAAAATGAACAGAAATCTATTATAAAATGCTAGATTAATTTAACATTGATATTTTGTAACACCTCGTAATTTTAAAGGACACTATAATGATAAACTAAAGAATACTTAATTAAATATTGAGAATTAAGTAAGATAGACTGCACCATTGCGTTCGCTCGAAATTCCGCTTAAGATAGACTCCGAGTTTGCGTAAAACGGACATCGTATGAAGAAGATATTAAGGTTTGAAGTTTATATACATATAAGCTATTTAAATGTAAATAAAACAAATCCAGAATTCGAAATCTCAGAGCGGGAAAAAGGGGGGAAATCAGCCTATTGGGGGTCGATCCCGTCTCCTATGGGTGTCGACCTATGGGTCGACCCCTATACATGGGTGTCGACCCCTATGTCGACCCCAGTCAGATCTAGGCAGATTCATTTCTGTGCATCTAGACGCGTTTCTGAGCAAGATTCGTTGACCTTAGGCTATAAATAGGATCTCATTCTCATGGTTTTATTCACCAAAAAATGGAGACAATGAGGTGCATCCCCAACTCAAATTAAAATAGTCTATTCTTCTGCAATAACGAGTCATACGTATTCAAGAATCTCTACTACAACACCAACCGTCAATTCTCTATTCTTTAGATCTAGTCATAGTGAGTTAATGTTATTTTTAGACGTAAACATGTAAAAAGTAATCCTGACATGTTCATAAATTGGATCCAAATCAGTGTTTGTTAATAACTTGAATCATAACTAATCAGTTCTGCTATTACTTGTTCACCTAATCTGCTGATTAGTTCTTATATGACTATTCCTGATATGTCTGTTCTGTTATCATGCCTAATTTTGTAATCATATGCCCATTTTGCCATTATGCATGTTTCTGCCACCATATGCTTATTCGGTTAGTATGCCTATTTTTGACGTATTATGCCTGTTTTGCTATTATGCTTATTCTTGTTCTCTTGTCTCCCTCCTTCCCTTTTTATTTTATAGCCAGACTACTTTCGAGCCTAGGCCTATCGCTGAAATATGCGAGAGCACGAAATTGTGAATGGTGGGGAATGTTAATTTGGGGCATAACCTATATTAAAACATGATTGGGGTTTGGGCATAATTTATACCTTGATCTAAAACTTTAATTTGGAGCACAACTCGTACTGTGAATCAAACTGGGATTTGGGGGCATAATCTTGGATAAACATGAAAATTGGTTAATAATGAACAAGCCTTGATTTACTGTAATGTCCTGGATTTCTCGTCGATTTATAACGAACATTTGAATTTTTTTTAAATACCGAATTATAAATATAAATGAATTTTATATATTTGATATGAATGGTAACAAGTGAATTCAGAGTTAAAACCGAACCGAAACAATTCAGTCGGCTAATATAAATTATGTATTGACTTAAACGATAATAATTTATTTTCAATAAACTTGATCTATTTATATTATATACGGTTTAGTTTAATTTAATTTAGTGGTGTTATTCCTTTTTAAAACCAATTCCGTTAAGTTTGAAATAGCGTATAATCTTGAGAAGCAAAAATCAAGTCGTTCACAAATCTTGTTAGGTCGACCAACATTAATTTGCAGTCACCCTAAGCATGAATGCAAGCCGACCTATTTACATTATATGTCCTCTATTTTGTGTACAAATGTCCCCTACGCCTCACTGTGAACCCGACGAACGTACATGCCAAGCCACCCTATATTGCAGCCTATATTATTTTTGAAGATCTCACCGTTTGTACGTAGGCAAACAAAGTATTTAATCCATGTCTTCCTCATTGGATATCAAGCAGACAATGAATTTACAGGCGTGCACTACTGTCTCTGAATCGCTTCTATAAATAAATCTGTAGCCTTCGAAGCCATTCAAAGCCATTTTCTTCTAAAAGTCCTTTTCTTCCAAAAGCCCTTTTCTTCCATTCGATTTTCCCAGTAAATCAAATCCACAAAGAAAAAGAAAAAAAAGGCTGTGCTTTCCTTCCTCGATTGAACACGGTTCGAACCAAATGATCAATCGCGATAGAATCAAATTGCGATTCAGTATAGAGCTCGGTTTGGTCTTCTAGAATACATCGCTACTATGAATCTCGACTTCGAAAAGTCGAGTTCTGGGCTTCGAATTTTTTTTCGGAAGTAGGGTGCGAAGAGGGGTTTATTGAGGGGTCGTTGACCTTGGAGAAGGGTGCAACGTTGTCAGGGGAGGCCGACTTTGCTATTGGGTGGATTTGGGGATTCTGACAGCGTGAAAGTCGCGATAGAGGAAATTAAGAGAGTCGGACTTGGTAAGGAGGTACGGGAACTGCTGCGTTTGGGGAAAGCGATGGGTTTTGGGGTGGTGTTCGAATAAATGGGAACTGGGTGGTTAATTCGAGTTCGATAGTGATGATGATGGGTTGTTTTAGTTTCCGCAGTGAACAAATATAAGGAGTTCGGGGTGCAGATGCTAGTCAAATGGTGATTAGGAGGTTAGAGTGACTGAACAAGAATCAACAATGGAAGCTGGCTCAATTGGAGAAGTTGATTGATGTAGCAAGGGCTGTGAATGATAAGGAGGGGATGGTGATTTGTGATGTTAAAGGATGGTGGTGTTGGTGCTATGTTTGATGAAATGTCAAAATGAAGAATTTCGGTTTTGGGACTGATTCTAATTTGAAGTTGTTCGGAAACTAATCAGCGATTTGTTGAGTTGTATCATGAAGTTGTTTGGGCTAATGGGGTTGATATTGATTCGAAACGGAGACGACGTGGGAATTATCAGGATATTCAGCGAATCAGAATCGAGGTGAGTAAATCTCACTCACCTTTTATCTATAAAATAATTGTTGTTGCTTGTTTGGATTTTTCTGCTTGTTTTATATATTAGTTATTTAGGCTATTATATATATATATATATTGGGTTGATTGGTTGGTTGGATTCCCGCAGTCGCATTAGCGGATGCCCGCAGTTTCATAGCGGATGATTACCCTATACGCCCCACGCTATGATTAGTGGATGACCTTCTATACCACGATATTCTGCCACGAAGCAGAATGGGTATTATTTATGTGCTAACATCTGTGGATGCAGGAAAACAGGTTGGAGGAATCCAACTGGATTCCTCAAAAATATATTATCTGTTTGTTTATTTGTTTGCATATATATTGTTATATATGATGTGTTAGAAAAATAAATAATTGGTTGCTTTGTGTGGTTAAATATCACTGGGCTTAAGTAATGATATTTAAAAATATCATGGAAAAGGATATTTGAGGATTAGAAAGGAAATTCTATTTTTCTAAAATAGAATTGAAATTTGAAATTTGAATATAGAAGATTCAAATAGAATTGAATATAGAAATTTGAATATAGAGAATTCAAACAGAATTGAATATATAATTTGAATCGAGAATTCAAACAGAATTTGAAATAGAATTTTGAATATAGAAATTCATAAAGGAATGTGAATAAAGGAATGTGAATAGAGGAATAAAGGAATTTGAAATATTGAATTTCAAAGAAGAATTGAATTGAATTTGAAATATTGAATTTCAAAGAAGAATTGAAATAGAGATTGAATAATAGAATTCAAATGGAATTTCAAGTATAGAAATTGAATAATATAATTCAAATGGAATTTCAAGTATTGAATTTGAATATGAAATAGAAATAGAAATCCAAGTATTGAATTTGAATATGGAATTGAAATAGAAATGCAAGTATTGAATTTGAATATAAAATAGAAAAGGAAATTGAACTATAGAATTTGAATATAGGAATTTAAATGGGAGTTGAATAAAGGAAATTTAAATATAGAATTTGAATAATAGAAAAGGAAATAGAATTTGAACATAGAATTCAAATAGAAAAGGAATTGGAATTTGAATATAGAATTCAAATAAAAGCGAGATTGGAATTTGAATCAAGAAATTCAAATAAAGTTAAAATGTAGTTGGATTCATTTTAACGAAGTTTAAAAGTTTTTATATATAAATATAATTAAAACGAACTCGCCGCAGCGCTGCAGTTCGTAAATTGGCGACTCGAACTTCAATCGAGTATACAGGACTCAATTGAAGTCAGAATTCTTTGAAACAAGAATCGTCAGGACCGGTTGAATAATAGTTTTCTGATGGAAGAGAAAAATCTGGATTTCGTCGAATAGATTTTGAGTTATGTCAAAATCAAATTTTTAAAAGTGCAGCGCCAGAAACCATTAAAACCATAATGGATTTTATATAAAAATCCGAATTTCCATTTTAAAAACCTGGTCTTGAGTTAGAACATAAAGGTGAACTCAAGTGAAGTAAGAAAAGTGATTTTTGAAACAATAATCATATTTTTGATTATTGAATAGGATTAACAAAATCAAAGAAGAATTAGTTAATCGAGTGGTGAATTGAAGTCGAACTTTGAAAATTGAAATTTTTGAATTGTAATCATATATTTGAAATCGAATATAGAACTTAAATTAAAATTTGAATTCAATTAGTTGATAAGTAAGTTGAAATATATTTGAAACGTGTTATATGCATATATACAAGCGAAATGGGCAAAGAGTTAGTTAAAGAGTTACTTTAACGAATTGAGTCAAAACGAGTGTATGAAGTTGAAATGAATTGTACAGGTATAGATATACCGGAGACAGTTATGGGATAAAGTGATGAAGGTATATAATTAGTGTGCTCGACAACAAGGTACATGTTTAATTCATATATGAGATTTTATGCGCCGTATCGGCAAGCCGCTTGGTTTTTTTTCTTTTTCTTTTTGAGATGAGAAGTTACCGGGAAGCAATTTGAAATTTCCCGATGCTCCCGATACAGGGTAGGTTATGGCGAAATTTTCCGGAAATTTAAGGAGTTGGAATATTTTTAAGATATTTTGATAGTTAGAAATCATTGTATCGACGTATAGAATTCGATAGGTAAGTGAATATAAAAATCGAATATTGTAAACAAAAAGGGAAATCTATAAGTTAGAAATAGAAAGCGAACTTTATACATGTTTTAAAAATGAACAATTGGATTGTATAGTGTGTTTATTCGAGGTAAGTGGTTTTGCCGTTTTGAAGTTGAGGATGTTTTCAGTTAAGGTCTGAGAGGTAATTTTACCCCAACTTGATTGATTTCATTTTTAATGGATAAATAGCAAGATCCAGTCTCGAAGAGAAGTGGTTGAAAAAGAGTTAGTTGAATAAAATATTTTGGGTTGTTGTAACGATGTTTTACACAACATTCGTTTTGAACCCAAGTGATGGAATTTTGTAAATATAACAAGTAAATATTTCCTGAGTATAATTAAAATAGTCGGGATAGAGATAAGTGATTGGAATTGTTTCTAATTGCACATAGAGATATTTTCTAATATATAGAAAATAAAAGAAGTTGATATTGGGAAATGCTTTCCAAATAGCGTAAAGGGCCAATATGGTTATTGAAAATATTTGGGTAACAAATATTGATAAGGAAATGGAGAAGAGATTTAATTAATGAAATATTAATTAAAGAGCCCAGTGATTTGTTGACATGTTTGGAAGAACACTTGTTTTTATTCGATAGTTAAATCACAGACTATCGATGTTTTTGACCATCGTTGTCAATATGGAGAGACCGGTTGGATTATTATCCGAAGAACCACTCCGTATCGGCATAAGCGTTGCAAACCAAGTATGCTGAATATATTGAAGACGGAGTAAAGTGCAAGGACTCTTTCTATTAAATAGAAATAGTGCCTTCGGTTTCGTTCAATCCCAGAACGAACGTAAATGGACGAATGTCTGACAGAGTATTTCCAATGATCAAATGGGTTGGTCTGTATAAATATATATGGTTGCAACGGATTTATTCCCTTAGCATAACATCCAGAATATTTGTGCAAACTCAACTAGTGATTAACGGATCTGACAATGTGGCATTCAAAGTGATTGTGCTATCAATGAATGGTAAGTATTCGTAGCCTCAGGCCTCAACAACCGGGAAAGGACAAAAATCGGGCAGGCAACATGGCTATGTGGGTCGCACCCATTAGGATGTATAATCACCTGTCTAGAGGTTCATTTAATTTCTTATTCTATTCGATGCTGTCCCAGTCGGGAGGCGGTTGCTGATCCCAACCGTTGGTGATATACATTCGATACACTCAAGCGAAATGAGTGGTCGGTCATGTGTGGGCCGGGTTGCAAGATGTTCTCGTTGAACCCAGTGTATTCCTCTCTAGAGATACACTAGCGGAAGGTGGTTCCATACCTTGTCATGTTGGAAATCCAATCTCCAATAAGCGCCATGCGGTTTTTGATTTTTATACTATATATGTGGAGCGTGAGATGCAAGCGTTCTGCTATTTGGTTATTTACTTGATGTAGACATTATTATAATATCACTGGATTTCCGTATCAAAGTGTTTTGGGTTATAGTAAGGTAAAAACCGTCCATGTTTATGTGTGGGCTGGTCTTACTATTATCTTTTCTTTTGAAAGGATTTTTAAAGTTAAACGAGTGGTTGGAGTTTACTCACACCAGTCCCATGACTGACCCAGAGTTTATTTTGTTTTGTTTTCCCTAAACTCTTGGGTGCCCAAATTTGTACGGGCAGTCAAGTAGTCAGGATTTTTCAGATTCACTTGGAAGAGCTGGAAGCAGGAGGCTTCACCAGTTAGCTATAGACTGTCATATATTCCGCTGTGAACCATGTTTGTAACTGGAAACAGGTGTTTATGACTGTTCCAGGAATAAATGTTGTGCTCTGATAATGGTATGTATATATACAGTTACTGATTTGTATTTCAAAGTTATGTTATATAATATATTTAATTCGTTCCGCTGTGAGTTTGTGATCTTCGTTTTCTTCTATTCTAATATTTCTTTCTTTCTATTTCTCATCCTCTAACTTCTTTCTAATAATGATTCGTATTTCTGTGCAATTTGGGTTGGACGTGTGGTGTTATTTGTCAACTCAGATAGTACGGATTTGCGGGTCGTTACAGTTGGTATCAGAGCTTAGGTTGAGCGAATACCTAGGCTTTGGTGGAAATGTGCTCATTAGAGATGGGGTCAGTAGTACCCTAGAGTGAGTTGAGTGTATATATACGAGAGAGCGTATTTGTTAATTGATATAAATTTTGTTTTATATTATGTTGGCTTGTCTGTTGAGTGGTTTATGAATTCTGATCGAATCGTGGGACGCCACGAAGTCGATAGGAATTTCTGAACACTTGAACAGAGAAATTCAACATAATAATGTTTTAAGGTGGGTAGATGAATTTTTTTTACCCAAATTTCTATTTTGATATAGAAGGAATAATTTTCTGAAATTATTATAATATATTGATGTGTTGATTGTTAGGATTATAATCAAACGAGATTATAAAATTGGAATGGTTATTTATAACCAAAATAGAATTTGTATAGAAATTAAATATACAAATGAGATAAATTAGAATTAAATTCAAACCAGAATTAAGAATTCAAAATCCTGGGAAGTAGAAAATATTTTTCAAAGTATATTAAAATAATATAGATTTGTTTTAGAAGGATTTGAAAGAAAATCATTTTAGATGGATTTTGAAATAATAAAGCACTGAACTCACTTCAGTGGCTGGGAAATAATTCTGATGATGATTGCAACATCATCAGTGTTCATTTCCGAGTTTCTAAGTGATGAATTGCTACCTTAGAAAAAAAATTTGATGGAAATTTGTTTGAAAGAAAACAAATTGGTTTGAATATTCAAATGTTTTGAATTTGAGATGGAAATAAATATATGTATATATGTATGTGATTTCAGAAGTGATTTAAAGTCAAAAACCCGGGGATTTGAATTCTGGAATTAAAATTTAACTTCAAGCAAGTTAAATGAATCAAAGTGGATAAATTAATTTAGAATCAATTTGGATGCATGTGAGAAGAAACCAAAAGTTTTGGTAGAACTAATAGTTATTGAATTATGTAGAGTTGAGTTGTAACAAAGTAGGCTTTTGAAAAATTAACGGGACCGTAGCATTTCTTCTTCCTTAGTAATTTCGGGGACGAAATTCTTTTAAGGGGGAGGGAATGCAATGTCCTGGATTTCTCGTCGATTTATAACGAACATTTGAATTTGTTTTAAATACCGAATTATAAATATAAATGAATTTTATATATTTGATATGAATGGTAACAAGTGAATTCAGAGTTAAAACCGAACCGAAACAATTCAGTCGGCTAATATAAATTATGTATTGACTTAAACGATAATAATTTATTTTCAATAAACTTGATCTATTTATATTATATACGGTTTAGTTTAATTTAATTTAGTGGTGTTATTCCTTTTTAAAACCAATTCCGTTAAGTTTGAAATAGCGTATAATCTTGAGAAGCAAAAATCAAGTCGTTCACAAATCTTGTTAGGTCGACCAACATTAATTTGCAGTCACCCTAAGCATGAATGCAAGCCGACCTATTTACATTATATGTCCTCTATTTTGTGTACAAATGTCCCCTACGCCTCACTGTGAACCCGACGAACGTACATGCCAAGCCACCCTATATTGCAGCCTATATTATTTTTGAAGATCTCACCGTTTGTACGTAGGCAAACAAAGTATTTAATCCATGTCTTCCTCATTGGATATCAAGCAGACAATGAATTTACAGGCGTGCACTACTGTCTCTGAATCGCTTCTATAAATAAATCTGTAGCCTTCGAAGCCATTCAAAGCCATTTTCTTCTAAAAGCCCTTTTCTTCCAAAAGCCCTTTTCTTCCATTCGATTTTCCCAGTAAATCAAATCCACAAAGAAAAAGAAAAAAAAAAAGGTTGTGCTTTCCTTCCTCGATTGAACACGGTTCGAACCAAATGATCAATCGCGATAGAATCAAATTGCGATTCAGTATAGAGCTCGGTTTGGTCTTCTAGAATACATCGCTACTATGAATCTCGACTTCGAAAAGTCGAGTTCTGGGCTTCGATTTTTTTTTCGGAAGTAGGGTGCGAAGAGGGGTTTATTGAGGGGTCGTTGACCTTGGAGAAGGGTGCAACGTTGTCAGGGGAGGCCGACTTTGCTATTGGGTGGATTTGGGGATTCTGACAGCGTGAAAGTCGCGATAGAGGAAATTAAGGGAGTCGGACTTGGTAAGGAGGTACGGGAACTGCTGCGTTTGGGGAAAGCGATGGGTTTTGGGGTGGTGTTCGAATAAATGGGAACTGGGTGGTTAATTCGAGTTCGATAGTGATGATGATGGGTTGTTTTAGTTTCCGCAGTGAACAAATATAAGGAGTTCGGGGTGCAGATGCTAGTCAAATGGTGATTAGGAGGTTAGAGTGACTGAACAAGAATCAACAATGGAAGCTGGCTCAATTGGAGAAGTTGATTGAGGTAGCAAGGGCTGTGAATGATAAGGAGGGGATGGTGATTTGTGATGTTAAAGGATGGTGGTGTTGGTGCTATGTTTGATGAAATGTCAAAGTGAAGAATTTCGGTTTTGGGACTGATTCTAATTTGAAGTTATTCGGAAACTAATCAGCGATTTGTTGAGTTGTATCATGAAGTTGTTTGGGCTAATGGGGTTGATATTGATGCAAGGCAGTAAGGTGCTAGGCAGATTCAATCGAGTAGATTCGAAACGGAGACGACGTGGGAATTATCAGGATATTCAGCGAATCAGAATCGAGGTGAGTAAATCTCACTCACCTTTTATCTATAAAATAATTGTTGTTGCTTGTTTGGATTTTTCTGCTTGTTTTATATATTAGTTATTTAGGCTATTACATATATATATTGGGTTGATTGATTGGTTGGATTCCCGCAGTCTCATTAGCGGATGCCCGTAGTTTCATAGCGGATGATTACCCTATACGCCCCACGCTATGATTAGTGGATGACCTTCTATACCACGATATTCTGCCACGAAGCAGAATGGGTATTATTTATGTGCTAACATCTGTGGATGCAGGAAAACAGGTTGGAGGAATCCAACTGGATTCCTCAAAAATATATTATCTGTTTGTTTATTTGTTTGCATATATATTGTTATATATGATGTGTTAGAAAAATAAATAATTGGTTGCTTTGTGTGGTTAAATATCACTGGGCTTAAGTAATGATATTTAAAAATATCATGGAAAAGGATATTTGAGGATTAGAAAGGAAATTCTATTTTTCTAAAATAGAATTGAAATTTGAAATTTGAATATAGAAGATTCAAATAGAATTGAATATAGAAATTTGAATATAGAGAATTCAAACAGAATTGAATATATAATTTGAATCGAGAATTCAAACAGAATTTGAAATAGAATTTTGAATATAGAAATTCATAAAGGAATGTGAATAAAGGAATGTGAATAAAGGAATAAAGGAATTTGAAATATTGAATTTCAAAGAAGAATTGAATTGAATTTGAAATATTGAATTTCAAAGAAGAATTGAAATAGAGATTGAATAATAGAATTCAAATGGAATTTCAAGTATAGAAATTGAATAATAGAATTCAAATGGAATTTCAAGTATTGAATTTGAATATGAAATAGAAATAGAAATCCAAGTATTGAATTTGAATATGGAATTGAAATAGAAATGCAAGTATTGAATTTGAATATAAAATAGAAAAGGAAATTGAACTATAGAATTTGAATATAGGAATTTAAATGGGAGTTGAATAAAGGAAATTTAAATATAGAATTTGAATAATAGAAAAGGAAATAGAATTTGAACATAGAATTCAAATAGAAAAGGAATTGGAATTTGAATATAGAATTCAAATAAAAGCGAGATTGGAATTTGAATCAAGAAATTCAAATAAAGTTAAAATGTAGTTGGATTCATTTTAACGAAGTTTAAAAGTTTTTATATATAAATATAATTAAAACGAACTCGCCGCAGCGCTGCAGTTCGTAAATTGGCGACTCGAACTTCAATCGAGTATACAGGACTCAATTGAAGTCGGAATTCTTTGAAACAAGAATCGTCAGGACCGGTTGAATAATAGTTTTCTGATGGAAGAGAAAAATCTGGATTTCGTCGAATAGATTTTGAGTTATGTCAAAATCAAATTTTTAAAAGTGCAGCGCCAGAAACCATTAAAACCATAATGGATTTTATATAAAAATCCGAATTTCCATTTTAAAAACCTGGTCTTGAGTTAGAACATAAAGGTGAACTCAAGTGAAGTAAGAAAAGTGATTTTTGAAACAATAATCATATTTTTGATTATTGAATAGGATTAACAAAATCAAAGAAGAATTAGTTAATCGAGTGGTGAATTGAAGTCGAACTTTGAAAATTGAAAATTTTGAATTGTAATCATATATTTGAAATCGAATATAGAACTTAAATTAAAATTTGAATTCAATTAGTTGATAAGTAAGTTGAAATATATTTGAAACGTGTTATATGCATATATACAAGCGAAATGGGCAAAGAGTTAGTTAAAGAGTTACTTTAACGAATTGAGTCAAAACGAGTGTATGAAGTTGAAATGAATTGTACAGGTATAGATATACCGGAGACAATTATGGGATAAAGTGATGAAGGTATATAATTAGTGTGCTCGACAATAAGGTACATGTTTAATTCATATATGAGATTTTATGCGCCGTATCGGCAAACCGCTTGGTTTTTTTTCTTTTTCTTTTTGAGATGAGAAGTTACCGGGAAGCAATTTGAAATTTCCCGATGCTCCCGATACAGGGTAGGTTATGGCGAAATTTTCCGGAAATTTAAGGAGTTGGAATATTTTTAAGATATTTTGATAGTTAGAAATCATTGTATCGACGTATAGAATTCGATAGGTAAGTGAATATAAAAATCGAATATTGTAAACAAAAAGGGAAATCTATAAATTAGAAATAGAAAGCGAACTATATACATGTTTTAAAAATGAACAATTGGATTGTATAGTGTGTTTATTCGAGGTAAGTGGTTTTGCCGTTTTGAAGTTGAGGATGTTTTCAGTTAAGGTCTGAGAGGTAATTTTACCCCAACTTGATTGATTTCATTTTTAATGGATAAATAGCAAGATCCAGTCTCGAAGAGAAGTGGTTGAAAAAGAGTTAGTTGAATAAAATATTTTGGGTTGTTGTAACGATGTTTTACACAACATTCGTTTTGAACCCAAGTGATGGAATTTTGTAAATATAACAAGTAAATATTTCCTGAGTATAATTAAAATAGTCGGGATAGAGATAAGTGATTGGAATTGTTTCCAATTGCACATAGAGATATTTTCTAATATATAGAAAATAAAAGAAGTTGATATTGGGAAATGCTTTCCAAATAGCGTAAACGGCCAATATGGTTATTGAAAATATTTGGGTAACAAATATTGATAAGGAAATGGAGAAGAGATTTAATTAATGAAATATTAATTAAAGAGCCCAGTGATTTGTTGACATGTTTGGAAGAACACTTGTTTTTATTCGATAGTTAAATCACAGACTATCGAAGTTTTTGACCATCGTTGTCAATATGGAGAGACCGGTTGGATTATTATCCGAAGAACCACTCCGTATCGGCATAAGCGTTGCAAACCAAGTATGCTGAATATATTGAAGACGGAGTAAAGTGCAAGGACTCTTTCTATTAAATAGAAATAGTGCCTTCGGTTTCGTTCAATCCCAGAACGAACGTAAATGGACGAATGTCTGACAGAGTATTTCCAATGATCAAATGGGTTGGTCTGTATAAATATATATGGTTGCAACGGATTTATTCCCTTAGCATAACATCCAGAATATTTGTGCAAACTCAACTAGTGATTAACGGATTTGACAATGTGGCATTCAAAGTGATTGTGCTATCAATGAATGGTAAGTATTCGTAGCCTTAGGCCTCAACAACCGGGAA
The DNA here is from genome assembly GCA_030737875.1 of Allium sativum. Taxonomy (NCBI): domain Eukaryota; kingdom Viridiplantae; phylum Streptophyta; class Magnoliopsida; order Asparagales; family Amaryllidaceae; genus Allium; species Allium sativum. Next base: position 171,563,284 of record CM060921.1, read on the forward strand.
AGGACAAAAATCGGGCAGGCAGCATGGCTATGTGGGTCGCACCCATTAGGATGTATAATCACCTATCTAGAGGTTCATTTAATTTCTTATTCTATTCGATGCTGTCCCAGTCGGGAGGCGGTTGCTGATCCCAACCGTTGGTGATATACATTCGATACACTCAAGCGAAATGAGTGGTCGGTCATGTGTGGGCCGGGTTGCAAGATGTTCTTGTTGAACCCAGTGTATTCCTCTCTAGAGATACACTAGCGGAAGGTGGTTCCATACCTTGTCATGTTGGAAATCCAATCTCCAATAAGCGCCATGCGGTTTTTGATTTTTATACTATATATGTGGAGCGTGAGATGCAAGCGTTCTGCTATTTGGTTATTTACTTGATGTAGACATTATTATAATATCACTGGATTTCCGTATCAAAGTGTTTTGGGTTATAGTAAGGTAAAAACCGTCCATGTTTATGTGTGGGCTGGTCTTACTATTATCTTTTCTTTTGAAAGGATTTTTAAAGTTAAACAAGTGGTTGGAGTTTACTCACACCAGTCCCATGACTGACCCAGAGTTTATTTTGTTTTGTTTTCCCTAAACTCTTGGGTGCCCAAATTTGTACGGGCAGTCAAGTAGTCAGGATTTTTCAGATTCACTTGGAAGAGCTGGAAGCAGGAGGCTTCACCAGTTAGCTATAGACTGTCATATATTCCGCTGTGAACCATGTTTGTAACTGGAAACAGGTGTTTATGACTGTTCCAGGAATAAATGTTGTGCTCTGATAATGGTATGTATATATACAGTTACTGATTTGTATTTCAAAGTTATGTTATATAATATATTTTATTCGTTCCGCTGTGAGTTTGTGATCTTCGTTTTCTTCTATTCTAATATTTCTTTCTTTCTATTTCTCATCCTCTAACTTCTTTCTAATAATGATTCGTATTTCTGTGCAATTTGGGTTGGACGTGTGGTGTTATTTGTCAACTCAGATAGTACGGATTTGCGGGTCGTTACATTTACAGTAATTGGAAACTGTAACCGCACTTAGACATGAGATTAGATTACACTTGTGGTAGAAGTCTGCCCGGAACCGCTCGGCAAATCCAGCATCCACAAGTGATTAATCTAATGTGAGGGGCCGAGTGCATAAATGTACACGTAATGATGCTAAGACATGAGGTTAAGTCCGACTTATGGTAGAAATCTGCTCGGAACCGCCCGACATATCCAGCATCCATAATTTGTAGACTTAATGTGAGAGGCCTAGTCCATTAACAACCATAAATGGATAACTTGTTAACCTATAATACTTAACCTGTTTAAAACTGGGGGGGGGGGGGGGGGGTTACATAAACATATTAAAATGATTAGGGGTTAAATTAATCTTGTTAAATCTGTGGGGGCAGGTTATATATATATATATGTGTGTGTGTGTGTTTATATATATATATATATATATATATATATATATATATATATATACCCAATAAACTTAATATGTTTTACATATGGGGGTTATGCAACCTTGTTAAACTGTTAGGCATAACCTGTTAAAATCCCAGTAGTGGGGATGCAAACCTAGGAGGAAAGCTTGTATCATCTGTTGTGTAAGATCCGTTTCAGTCAGTAACCCATCTTGGTATCAAACGAGTACTCCGAACCAGGTCGGGGTCGGGGCATGCTTATTGAGTTGATTATAAGAGGTCACTTGAGTGAGGGTGTTGACAGCGCATTCCATTCGAGTCATGTGTATGCATGGGTCCGCTTGAACGGGGAAGATAAGACGATGTGATATCAGTGGATATGGTTGTGCATTATGAAAATAACGGGGTTGTCACTTTAGGAAGTAATGCATCCTACCGTGGGGCCAGCACGAGTATCTACAGGGTAAAGAGCTGATCGATTTGGGGTAGTAATTATGGTACATCTAGTCTTTCTTGTTGGGAGCTTGTCATTATTGTTGGGGGTAACAATACCTGTCATTCCTGTTGGGCTACCTGTTATTCTTGTTGGGGTAAAATTGTCACTAGAAGTACACCTAAGTCTACCATCTTGTTCTAGTTGGGATCATCTTGTTCTTATTGTGCTAGTATTGGTGCAGAGAAAAGTACTTGAGAAGCACAATATATTCCGTCATGTTTATTCTGTTGATCCTGCTCAATCTGTTATACCTGTCTTATGATACCATTATCTCTCTCATCCGGTTTATATGCCTGTCATGATGCTTTTACTTATTTATATGCTAAAAGTAAATGGACTCATCAGACTTTATGTCTGACCCATTTTCATTACAAGAAAACACTGATTTAGCGTCATATATTTAGAAGTGGAAATTTCCGTCGCTAATTTGCGACGGATTTCCATGTGATCTGCAAGGGATAGTTTTTTTGTTTTTCAAATTTTTTTTTTGTTTTACTTATCACCATTGCTTTTTGTCATCCCTCGCTAATTCGTTGCAAATTTCATCAAATTACCGACATAAAGATTCTACCGCTATTTTCCGCTCCAAATTCAAGCAGAATACCAATGAATATTTATTGAAGCTATTTTGCAGTAGAATTCCAAAAGATTTGCAAGAGATGTTTATATTATTTTTCTAAGATATATTTTATTGTTATTTTTTAATAAATATTAACATGTTCAATAATTAATAATTAATTTGTTCAAATTAATTATTTATAAGTAATAATAAATAATAATTTAAGTTCTATAATAAATAACTTATAATCATTGCTTATTTTGAATTAGCAAAATAATCTTTGCTTATAACCAATGTAATCACTAAATTCTTAATTTAGTCCTTTGCTTTCATCACAAATTTCAATTTGTATACAATGTAATTACTAAATTTTATTATTTTGAAATATTCAAGATTTTGAAATGTTTTTAAATAAAATCTAAAGCATTAATAAAATTTGAATTTTTTTAAATCATCATTGCAAATTATGCTTTTTATCATACATTCAGCATTTATATAATATTTAAAATATGTAAAATAAAAAGTTATCAAACCGACCGTTAGGGAGGTGTGCCTACTGCAGGACCTGCAGGAGGAAATGAATTTTCGTCCGAAGCCAAATAAACACGTTCCCTGTCTCACGCAATATTTTCCCGTCTCTCTATAATCATCATCTCCCCGCAAATTTCTCCTCATAACTTGTTCCTCTCTGATTTCTCCAATTATATCCCCAAATCTCACCGCACAATTTTCGTTCTTCCCCTCCCCGTAAAATTATGATCTAGCCGAATCTTCTTCTCATACCTCATTCCTCTCCGATTTCTTCCAGTATATTCCCAAATGTTGCATCTAGATTTTCGTTTCAGTTTATTTATTTATAAGCACGGAAAGTAGCGATATTCGTCAGCCATCAATTTATTTGAATCGATTCACCGCTTCAAATAAGGTGCGCCTGTTTTGATTGTTACTTGTTTGAATCAATTCGTTTTTTCCTATTCATCCAATATGCAAGTTTCCTTTTATTTGCTTAAATTGTTTTTTATTTTTGAATCAATTCGCTTTTCCTTTTCATCCGAACTACAGCATGTGAATTTTCCTTTTATTTGTTTGAATTATTTTAAAAATAAAATAAAAATAAAGTCAGTACATTTTTAATTTTTTTAATGAAAATGTGTTATCTTGTATTTTGTTTATATAGCTTCTGCTGAATTACCATGACTTGTCTGCTACTACCATGACTTGTGTTCTTCATAGATTGATTGGTATTTTGAATGTATAATGATGAATCGACACAAATTTCGATCGATCTACAAATTCTAATTTGGCGAATGATGTCAGGAAACGAAAAAAGGTAAGTTTTTATTTATCATTTTATTGTGTGTATTTTTAATTTATATTTGTTTAGTTTAATATTCTGCAAGTATGAGCAGAATTATAATTATATGGTAGTGCGACTATGATATATCTTTTAAGACTGCTGCTTAGTTCGATAACACTAAAATATCAGACAATGATGAGAACTTATTTCTGTATAAGTGTTGCATAAGTGCGTGTTATTTTTTCTCCTTTATTTTCAAAATGTCATCTATAAAGCAAACAGGTGTTCTTGTACCAACTTTGGGTCGGAAGATGACTAAATTAAAGCCACTAGACTGAAAAAAATGTTCATCTGAGAACTCAAATGTAGCTCATTTGACAGACTTTTATTGGGTAAAATAAAATTTTACCTTTTGCTTGTATTTTTTATGTAAAAACTTGATTTTGTTTCTGTAGTTATGAGACTGGGCATTGTTGCTTTGCTCCCTTTTACCCTTGTATGGTTTGGTTTTGAGGATTGACCGTAGATCGAGGACCTTGGAGCTTGTCAGGCTTTATTGTAATTATATGATTGGTGGTTGGAATATGCTTAAAAATTTCTTTTGTTTTTACATCGAGACTTTTATTTTTTATTTTTGCTGATTTTACCTTTTGTTTCTCTTCCACAAGGGCCATATTTTTAATTCTCAAATGTTCAAATGGATATTATTTGTATCGGAAGATTCCATTGATAAGCTTTGAGGTGCTCAGTTTGATAATTTATTAATATGATGATGGTGGATGAGTTTTCAAACTTGTTTGAATTTGGCAGTAATATGTATGAAATAGAAAAAAAAAATTCCTCTCTTATAAGTTGGTCACAAAAATAAGTGAATACCAGACATTTTTCTTCTTTAGATTCATAAATATGAAAGGATGCAGTATCATATAAAGATTTTGAGGGATAAGAATGCACAGTAAGATTCTTCAACTTGCTACGGATGGTTATTTGAAAGGCCTTATAAAATAGTCTAAATATTATAATGAGTTAACATTTATAAATGAAACAAAAAGTTTCTTTGAAACTAAATGTCAAATGCAGCGACATATAAATGAACTTCGATTACTTAAAATTTGGATTACACATGGAATGTCGTATCCATTAACATTGGTGTTTAATAGTTTGCAGCACAAATATTTTATTATTTAGACCAACTGCATGCAGCATTTCAATAAAAAAAACTGTTCGTTAAGTTTCCAGCTATATAACTTATTACAATACTTTGAATGAAATGCTACTGTTGCAAATAAAAGATTGCCTTCTTATCCCGGAATAAAGACTAAAAGTTTATGTATTAATTAGCATTAAATGGGATTTAAATGGCTCGGTATTCCTGTTCTCTTCAAGCGTTCATTTATTTAGCAGCTATATTTATTCTCATGGTTTCCTTATTAATTTCTTGTGTGTATTGTACTTTCATAATTGTTCTATCACTTATATATATTGCCTTCAGTAATATTCTGTTGTTATATTTTGTAGTACCACGACATTTTTTGGAAAGGATCACAAATGTTACACCATAGTCGAAGTCTCTGCCCTGAGAAGGGAGAGAAATGGAGTTGATAGAGTCTGCAAAAGTGACTGCATGCTGCCCGGAGATAGGGAGCAGTTGGGGAAGCTGGTATTGCTTCCTCAGTTGATATTATTTGCTTCCTTGGTTGATATTATTTGTTTTGATGAAGTAAGAAGAGGGTTCCTGATTTGGAAAGGGACGATAACACTGAATTTCATGGTTGACCGTGCTTCATCTATTACAATCTTCATGAGCAGTGGAAAAGAGCCTATTATTAAAGTAAGTATATTTTTTTTATTTATTTATAAAAATACATCATTGAATTAATGTATGTGACATAATTAACTTTATTTTTAAAGCATCGACAATTCCACAGTTGTTTTGTAACTTCATGTCTTGTAAATTGTTATTTTACATATCTAATTTCATGAACATTGGTAGTTTATGCTTATTTTAAAGTCATGTTCCATAAACAAATGTTTGGTGGTCATAACTGAAAACTAATTTACCAAATTTTCTAATTTCGTGAAGCAGAATAAATAGTGAGAGCTTTTTGGCATTAGATAATAAGAGCGGACTCTAATAATCTAATGCATTTATTAAAGGTTTTGTCTGGGTATGGCAAAATATTGCAAAAAGATTCATGCTTCAGTTTGTTGGGCTGTAGTTTTACATATATTGTTTGAGTTTTGTTAATGTCTTCAAACAATGGTCAATGAAGAACAAGCTTGAATAATATTTTTTTTTAGGATTTTAACATTTAATGTGTTTCATAAAATAACATAAAAGATAGAATAGATCCAAGAATTAAATGGTGGAAGTTAAATGAATAAATGCATAAGTTATTCTATATTATTAAAAGCTGAAATGTGACTCTGTGTGTTCCTATTTTATACAATTCTGGGAATTAAATGTTGAATCCTCGTTCTTTCAAACCTATTGTGCACAGATCTGAATATAAAATTGTTAAAACTTTAAACTATTGTACCCATTATGTTTACTCTGTCCATAAAAGAATATCAACAAAACACTTAGACTGTTCTTATTTTCCCTCAAACTTTTGGTATTATGTTATTATGACTGATATTTGACATATTATGTGTTAAGAACTTACTAAATGACTAATATTTATGGTGAATTATTATGAAAGTTGGAATTTTTTTTTAGTTAGCTAGTTTGTGGGGGGTTTTTGGATAGAAAAAAGTGTTTACCACGTATACAAACTTAAAATCATTAATTAGTTGGTTCATATTGAAAAATAACCATTTTCTTGGTGTTAATTGATTAATGTATATGTACACTTTTCTTTTTTACTTGTCTCAGGTGCCCAATTTGTCATCGTCCAACATTGAGAAATTTGAAGGAGTTGTGTGCTTCATTTTTGACTTTTAATACCATCTCAACTTTTCTAACTATGCACCAACCAACTAGAATTGTTGCTCAATCCATCCTAACCTATTTAATTGTAGGCTTGTAATTTTATTGCAAAATAAAAATAGTATGCTCATATATGTGTACCGTTTTGTGGTTTAAAAAAGTTTGAAATAAGATTATGAGATGTTATTTCCTAGTTGCGTAGCTAGATACAATAATAGTTATGTTTATTATTTTAGTTGTGTTCATCTTATTTTCGTGCAAAATTATTACTCAATATAGCAGTTGAATGTTAACATTCTACATTTATTTTACTTAGAAAATCTAAAGATGTATCATTCCAATATCCAATGGTTAATTGAAATATCTAAAACGAACGAGTTCAACATTTAGTTTTATCTTCAGAATTTTTATTTCAGCAGTTTCAGTTTTTAAAATAATAATGGTACTTTTATTTTAAGTGATTTATTTAAATAAATTAGTTACTAGTTTGGGATTTATTTATTACATTTTACTCTTGTGTTTTTTTTATTTCAAGTAAATATTCACTGATGTAAGGATATGTTCTGTGCTTATATTTTTCTCGTTTCTCTTTTTACTTCATGATTCCATTAACGGTTTTTAGTTGTAAAATAACTAAACATTAAGATTATATTGATCTTACTTGATATATAATAAAAATGCATGTACGTTTTTGTAACTAATTCGGATCAATACATTGATAGTATATTTTTATCTCAAGTTGGTTTACATGTAAAATTCAGTTTAATTGAATTTATACTTTATTAGTTACTTTCATTTCCTCTTAAATTACCCTGTAAATTTTAAAATAAAAACTAATTTGAAAAATGTTTTAATAAATAATTTTTATTTCATATTGAACACTAACGGTCGGTTTTTCCCACGGTTGTACGGTAATACCAGTGTAACTCTTAATTATGCATGTTTGTACTCACGCAACTTTCATAATTTGGCTCCAAATGCAATTTTTTTTCTCCAATCGCTAATTTTTGGCTCCACGCGATCTTTTTTGCCATTTCCGCCTCATTTTAGTCTTCCTGGACATATTTTTCGTCTTCCCACTTTGTTACCTCTCGCCTGTTTCTCTCTCTTCCATTTCAAATCTCCCATTTCCACCATTTTTCCTTTTGTTCTCTACCGTCTTCCTTTGCGATTTTCTTCCGTCACCAGGTAACCCTAATTTTCCTCATCAAATCCTTATTTCTTCCTATTCAATTCCTCTTCCTACACACTACACAGTTATTTTAAAAAAAAATCCGAGCACATGTTTTTATTTTTCAATCCTTGCCTCATTTTTTGTTTTCGAATTCAGTTTTTCTCTACCTAGCGCTTCCATCTTTTTATTATTCGAGCTTTCCTTTCACATCAGCTGCAAATCTTACCTCTACATTTGAGTTACACTTTCCGACCTCCCTCTCATCCTATTAGCTGCTCCTTTGTCCTCATCTGTGCCTTCAAGTTTACTATGCCATACCTTTGCTTATACTGTTGATTTCGTAATTTTTTTGTTTGGGTTCTTGGATTTTAGATCGAGTTTTCTTGACTAATTTTGAAGCCAGCTAGGATCTACTATTATTGCGTTTCATTTTGTTAGGAGGTTGATTGGTGTTTCATCTTGTGGATGGTGTTTTTTGTGGAGGATTCGAACTTGGTGGTACGAAGCTTTTTGATGTGGGAGCTTCATTTGGTGGTAAGTTATTTTTGGTTAATGGCAGATTGTTTTTGCTTGGGTTCTGGTACTTTCTGTTTCCAGTTCTACCTATTTAGGCTTAGGTTACAAATGCTAGCTATGCTCTTAACTACCATTTGAGCAAAGTCCAATGGGTCTGGATGTATGTTGAGCAATGCTTGTCATTTTGAAGTTTATTCCTGTTTTGGTGGTTTCTACCCAGCTATTTTGTAATTCCTATTTCTTGTTACAATGGCTCCATCATATTGACTGCTTGGTGTAGTTGGATGTTACCCCGACAATTAATATGCATACTTTGGTAGGTCTAAATGTCCGAAATAGAGCTATATGCAAGCAATAACATTCAAGGAGAAGACGCTATGTGTTCAGGTTCATTGCACAATGTTAGAGTCTAAAGCCACTTCAATCGAGAATAGAAACTGCAAAGAGATTAACGCTATAATCAATAGGAGGAGTGCAATAGGATTAGGCTTTGCAACAATGTCCACACTTGTGCTAACTAAAAAAGTGCATTCAGCTGGTTTGCCTTTAGAAGAGAAACCGAAATTGTGTGATGATGCATGCGAGAAAGAACTAGAAAATGTACGGTGAGATTGCATATCCTTGCTCAATTTTGATATTCTCATATGGTATTCTTTATTTAGCTTTTAATGTGCATTTTTACTCAAGTATTTAGTTCCCGGTATTGTTTATTGTTGCTTTATTTTGGTAGTTACCAAAGGTAGATGATCTACTTAATAACCAATGTAAACTTCCTTTCCAAGATATACAGAAAAATAAGTGGCATTCCTTTAGTTTAATGATATACGCATCTCAGCAACTGTTAAACTAAAAATTTGGTCAAATGAATATACAGAAAAATCAACAACAATTGGATTAAATTCAGTCAAAATGAAAAAGTAGATGATATTGTTTCAAAGATAGTTATATCACATGCGATTAAAAATCATGATGTGTATAAGTGAAATTGGTGATATGTTGGATATCCTGACGTTCTTCTCAACATTCCAATGTTGTGCTTACTTTTTTTTGCTTTTTTCCACTGTTTTTATTCCTAAATGATTTTATGATATAGTTAATTATATTGCATTACCTAATGTTTTTTATGGCATTTGATACCTACCAAATATCAACAAGATTGATTATTCAACCTTTATGTTTAATTATATTGAAATTTCATCTTTTGACGATGGATAATTACCAAATAGTTACAAAGTTTTCTAATAACTTATATCCTTTACAATCACTTTTTCTGTTTCAATACCTAATATTTATCCATTTTCATCTACATTTATGCAACTAATACTTTTTAAAATATATATTCACATGCCACTACTATTCATATAATATTAGCTTCATGTACTGCCATTATTTTCTTAATTTTACATTTACTTCATACTTTAAAAAAAAATTTAAATTTCTAAAGCACAAGCTAGCAGCATAATGGGTTAAAGCCATTTGAAATTGTTGTTAATTGAAGCCAAAGCAAAATTATTGCGTACGAGTCTTTATTGTAAATTCTTGGATCTGCTTATATTTTGATCAACAATTCTTCCAAGCTAGAAACACAACAGAACATTAACGTTTGACCAGTTTATTTTTGTCATCAATCCGGTTCTTGTACAGCAAAAGAAAGCCCAAAAATTTGACTGATCATGCATTCCTGTATATGACTTTAGACCTTCAAGTTCCTATCTCATATTCTTTTTTCTTAATGCATTATATTACATGTTGGCTGTAAAAAAGCACATCAATAAAGTATGATAAAGATAAGAGCTGAGGCCATTTCTACAACCTCTTTTATTAATTTGATATGAAATTATTCGGGACCGATAGACCAAAACATTACAGGGTGAGGAATTCAAGTAAATGAATTGAATTAGATCAATTATAAGGAAGAAATACATAAAATTTCAACTGAGTTTTCATGTTTAGGCAGTTGCTTATAATAATATAAATACTAACCTATACTTAAACTATATGTTTTCCATTTTGAATGAGAAAGTTAATATTGATGATCATTAAAATTTAATAATTGTTCAACATGGGATACTTTAGTTCATGAATTTTATACCATGGTAAACTTCATCATACTTTATTTTGTCATATACAACATCAAATTTTTGGATCCTTGGGTTGCAACATCAAATTTTTGTACTATTCATTTATTGCACTTTTTTTGAATGCTAACACTGTGAGCATGTACATCATTTACATCGTTTTTTACTAATCGTTTCTATTTAAGTAGGTTCTTCGTTCATTTTTTCATACTCGGTGATATATGATTTTTATTTTATTTTGGTTGACACGACTTCTTCTGGTTAATAAAACTTATAACAGCAGTTATCAGTACATTTTATAGTTGGAATTTGAAGAAAATATACATAGCTTACGAATACATACGATTCAAAATAAGTGCTTTCAACTATTTATAGTTCTTGATTTTTTTTTCCAAGATTTGTTGATAGAAATAAGTGCTAACATTGTTTTACAAGATTTGTTCAACTATTTATACTCGGTGATATATGATTTGCCGTCAGATCGCCTTTATCTTGCTGGACTCCGCCTGCAACATCAGGATTTCTCCAACTGCTATGACCTCTGCCTTTTACATCTCCAAGATGCCGCTAGGCAGGCTGAGCTTCTCCGCCTCGAGAATGCACAGTTAAGGATCTGAAATGGACAGCTTAGCAAGAGGATCAGTAGTGTAAGTGGAACTGCGAGAATTGAGTCCTTGGAAAATGAGATGAAGAAGCTGATGATTCAGAGGGAGAAGGTAATGGAGATGTTGCCTCATGCCACTGTTAATAGTTTACCAAAGAGTATTGCCATTAGATCAAATGGATATAAGAATATGAAAGGTGGCAACGGCAGTAGATCCGGTCGGGATGGGAAGGTGCAGGTTTCCAAATCCACTCTTGGATTGGTGATTTTTCATGTTCCGTTTTCTTATTAGGATATTTCGACGTTATTTGTATTAGATTTATTTTACCTCTTGATTAATTTACTTTAACTCGGTATGGCAAGAAAAAAGCGAGTGGTGTTCACATCTCCGCTACACTTAGCTATTTTATTTTGAAGTGGTTGGTGCTTGGAATTTTACCAATCTGAATCTTACATGATTTTGCACAAATACTACGTGAATTCTGAATGACTAGCCACTGCCACATAGGTTATGGCACCTATAATAGCAATCAAACTTGTGATTAGTTTGGGTAATATAGTTTAAAGGAGAAGAGGAGTGCTGCTATAATGTTGCTGAGGCGGCCATATGATTGATCATTAGCAAAAAATTCTGCCTTATTTACAAAATTGCAGCTACATTTGTTAGATTTATTTACTTATCTCCATACGAATGTATTAGGTTTACTTTTTCACAGCGACATATTTCTATTCACTAAGCTTAGGGACCCCATGGGTATTTGTTGGAATTCAATACTTGTGTGCTCAGCTTATCATCACCAAAGAACATGATGTTTGACCTGTATCCCTTATGTGTATTGCTTCCAGCTGGATATAGTATTATCCTTATGGTGGTCACAGACTCACAGTTGCCACTGAGAATTAAAAAAATAAAAATAAAATTGCAATGGTTTCTCAGTTTTTTGGAAGTTTCCGAGGACTGTGAATCCTACTTAAAGCCTTCTGAAACTACTCCTTACTCATACATGTGTTAAGCTTCATGTTGATAAGCAGTTTAGATATCCTGTATTTGTACCAAGTTTTCGATTCTTTTTTATATTGGTTTGCACTATACATATCAATGAATAATCTGCAATATGACAATTAGCCCCTTTTGAATTTATTTCATTGGATAGCACCAGGTTTTTCTTTGCCTGATTTGATTATGTCTCAACTATTATTTCATACGTACTTGTTCTTTGTGCATTTGGGATATTTGCTAAAGATCGAAGATATATATGCATATGTATTGTGAATTTTTTTGGGCAGAATCATCAAAGTTTCTATCTGCTACCTAGCAATTCCAGTGGTGTGAGAGCAAAGCAATTGGCAGCACGGCAAAAAGGGAGAGGCAAGGGTAGGGCAAATGCTAGGCTGTTAGCAAAAAGTTCCAAGTCAGAGGCTGCTACTGTGAAAGAACGTGTGCTCAACGTTTCTTTGAAGTTGAAATTATGCATATGTTTACCTAATAAATAGTTATTGTATGGTAATAGTGAATTTACAACTCCATTTTTGTTATTATCTATATCTGACTGTTGGCAACATTTCATGATTTAGTTAACACTAAATGAAGCATCGACGGTTCGGTGATGTGGAAACATAGAAAGTACTAGGACATTTTTGTGAGTTGCTACCTTTACAAATGCTGGACTGAAGTATTAAAGGTATATATATCAATTTCAGTTTCAAAATCCACTATTGAATGGTTATTAACTTGCATCAGCTGTCTTTTAATTCATTTGATTTATTTTGTATTTACAGCACTTAGCTTTGTGAATTCACTTTGAATTTAATTTTAGTTGACATGGTATTGCTTATCTATTGGTGATGTAAAGCAAATGCTTCAAGAACTTGGGACCGAAAAGGGGAGATAGACAGCTTTACATGTTGAAGGTACGAAAGCACAAAATGAAAGAGCTACTGTATTTGTTCTTTTAAAAGCAAGATTCCGAGTCAGAAAACAACTTCTTTAGATGGTAATAGAGCAGTCTCTTGTAACTTTAGGTGTAATGTTAGGTGGTTATCGATCTAACTACTTTTATTTAAATGTATATTAGTATTAGAAAGTTCAAGACATACATAGTCGTCAAAGTTGAATGTACCAAACAAAGAAATAAATCATAACTGCAAATTTATCTTTGTATTTTTAGATATGCTATTTATTTCAATGTTCATAGTTGATTGATATTAGTTTGATAAATATACACGTATGTATTTATGTGTATGTATGTGCGTGTATATGTGTGTGTGTGTATATATATATATATGAGTGTGTGTGTGTGCGTGTGTGTATATATATATATATATATATATATATATATATATATATATATAATATTTGCAGATTAGAAGGGGAAGAGCGACTGATTACTAATAGATAATGCTAGATTAAATATTTATATAAATTAAAATCCATCGCTAATCCCTTGGCATTTAGTAAGGGTTTACCAACGCCTTTTATAAATAATATTTTATTATAAATTATTTATCCATCGGTAAATAGTTGATATATAAACTAAAATTAAATTAATAAATAAAATTTTATTTTTATTATATAATTAGTGAAATTGCGAAAAACTGTCGGAAAACTCATTCTAAATTCCATCGCAAAATCTAACATAATTACCGTCATTTTTATCGACCACAGTGCTATGCAGGAAATCTATCGCTAAGGCCAATATAGTGACGGATTAGAAGCGGATACTACCGCTGCTATATGCGGTTTTTCTTGTATGTTTGTTTCCCTTTCTCCCTCTTCCGTTTGTCCCCCCTCCTAGGTTCTCAAGGTGGGAATACTCATGCTTGATTTGGATTCTCTCTTTCATTCTGCTTGGAGTTGCTTAGACAATCCGCTTTGATTTCCTGTCTTCTTTGATATGGCTATATTTATGGGGAACTATGCTTCTTTTATTACTGTACTCTGACAATTTAAGTACAAGACAGAAGTTTTAAGTTGATGTAATGAGTTTTCTGTATTTCAGACTTACAATGTAACTATGTTTTGGACTACGATGTTTTCTGTTTGATAAAGTTTTAAATTTCGTTATTATTTTATATCTGTCTTGTAATGTTTCTGTTTCTGCTTATTATAATGCTTCACAAAACTTAATGCATTCTGATAAAGAGTGACATTAATGTACGTGGGGTGTCACATTTGATATCAGAGCTGAAGGTTGTCAGATCGGATAAAAGATTTTGAAAATTATTTTCAAAAAAGTTTTAAAAGAAATCATTTTCAAAAGAAAACTCTGTTTTGAAAAACATATTCCCCAAAGCCATACGGAATATCTTTCGATTCTCTGTTTGAATTCCTTTTTCTTCTTGCTTCGTCAGTAGTGAGCGACTCCCTCCTAGGAGTTAATATCTGGGGCGCCTGTTCTCATAGTAGGCTTCTCGTCGGCAAACTCCCGCGTGGTTTCCTCATCAAGAGGAGGCTTCCTTCCGAAACACCAGAAAGAGACCCATGTGAGTGAAACCTGGGTGAAAGACTCATTTCCATCATTTCTACGTAAAACAACCAAAGTATTCTTTTTCAGCATGTGTGGAGAACCGATTCTTCCCGAGGGAGTTACGATTCCTGCTTGGTTCCGTAGGTATCTTGAGGCTACGGCACCTGCTAGAGCCCAAGTAGACGCCCCTCCCCCAGCCGCAGCCGCTGTACCTCCTCCTCCCCCTCCGCGAGCAGATAATTTCTCCAAGATATGTAAGGACTTCTATGCTATGGGAGGGAAGCTATTCCAAGGAATTGAGACTTTTGTAGAAGCAAGGAACTGACTCAAAGAGACTGAGGTTTTATTTGGGATTTTTAAGGTTAACGACTGTAGTAAGATTCAGTTGGTCGTTTGGCAGCTCAAAGATGAGGCTTCATTCTGGTGGGACGTGACGCAAGCAGAGTGTCCAGTTGAGACCGTGGATGATTTCCAATACAGATTCGAAATGAAGTTTCTTTCTCAAGACAAGCAAAGTATGCAAATGGAAAGGTTTTTGGTACTTAACCAAGGGCCATGTCTGTCAAAGAGTATGTTATTAAATTCAATTAATTGGCGAGGTTTGGTTTGGAGTTAGTGAATACCTCGCACAAAAAGGCTTTAAGGTTTGCTAGAGGATTGAATGAACCCCTTCATGGGTTGGCTATGTCTCATATTCCGATGAGAGCAACTTTTGAGAAACTCGTTGATATGAAATTGATGCATGAAGAAAATAAAGGTGGAAAGAAAGAGGCTACGATTAATGAAACACAAAACAAGAAAGTGTGGCCCAAGAAAGAACAACAACAACAATAAAAGAAGGGCATAAAGAACGATAAAGCTTGAGATGAGAGGAAATGCCATAATTGCGGACTTGAGGGTCATTTGGTCAAAGACTGCAAAAGAAAGAAGAATGCTTGTTTCCATTGTGGAGAGATCAGACACTATTCTAGGGAGTGCCCGAAGAAGCAAGGACAAGGCCAAAAAGCAGGATCTTCTGGAGGGCAGGTGCATGCTCTCGTGGCCGGTGTACCAGATAGAGGTTGGAAAGATTCTGTTGAAGGTTTGATTTCTCTTTCCAAACATCCTGTTAGAACTCTTTTTTATTCTGGCGCCTCGCATTCTTTTATATCTGATTTTGTGGTTGAGTCTCTACAACTTAGTATTAGTATGGTTTTGGATCCTGTTGTTATCTCAAACCCCATTAAGGGTACGGCTCATTTGTCTATGATTTGTCGGGGTTTGAGAATATCTGTGTTGGGCATCGAGTTTGAATGTGAGGCATATGTGCTTGGTTTCATGGGCTATGGTTTGATTCTGAGGATGGATTGGCTAGCCATGTGTGGTGTCATTCTGAAGTGTGAGAGGAGGGTCGTTAGACTTTTGACTTGCCATTGGAGGACCCTCGAGATTTCTTGTGACCCTTAAGGGTCTGTCATGCTTAGTTTCCTAGAGTCACTTAATGCATCTATCGATGATCTACGATCTGTAAGGTTCGGGGTTAACCTCCGAGGCGTGAGATTGATTTCCATATATACTTGGTGGATAATGCAAAGCCAGTTGCATTGCCTGTGCGCCATATGGCTTCGAGAGAAAGGAGGGAGCTCAGTAAACAAGTAGGGGACCCACTTGAGAAAGGGTTTATTAGGCGAAGCATATCTGAATGGGGTGCTCCAGCAGTATTCGCCACTAAGGCGGATGGTTCTCTTCGCTTATATGTGGATTACATGGAGTTGAATAAGCCCAGTAAGAAAAATAGGCACCCACTTATAAGGATTGATGATCTGTTTGACCAACTTGTTGGTGCATTTGTTTTTTTCCAGTTCGACTTGGCCACAGGTTTTCATCAGTTGAGGGTGGCCGAGGACAGTATAGACAAGACCGCTTTTAGAACTCCAGATGGTTTCTTCTAGTGGCTCGTCATGCATTTTGGGTTGACGAATGCACCCGTCTATTTTGTGGATCTAATGAGTAGGGTGTTTCAGGAGTTCCTAAATAAGTTTGTTGTGGTCTTTGTTGATGACATCTTGATTTTCTCGAAGAGTGAAGAAGAGCATACCCTACATTTAATGGAGGTTTTGAAAACTCTCTGTGCGCACCAGCTTAAAGCGAAATTCTCCAAATGTCATTTTGGAGAAAAGAAGTGAGATTTCTAGAGCATGTGGTCTCTAAGAATAGGATAGCAGTAAATCCCACGAAAGTAGTTGCAGTTCAAGATTGGCAGATTCCAAAGAATGCAATGGAGGTGAGGAGTTTTCATGGTTTAGTGGGATATTATAGGAAGTTCATTAAGGACTTCGCAAAGATATCAGCCCCATTCACTAGACCGACGAAGAAGAATCTGACATTTTCTTGGGATATAGACTGTGAGGATACTTTCCAGCGATTGAAGAGGGCTCTAATAACAGCCCCAGTTTTGACTTTGCCTGATGGGAACAAGGTGTTCACAGTATACACTGATGCATGTGGTACAAGGCTCGGTGCGGTTCTGATGCAAGAGGGAAGGGTAGTATGTTATGGAGGTAGATAGTTAAGAGTTCATGAGAAGAACTACCCTACCCATGACTTGGAGTTAGGGATGTAAACGGATGCAGACAGATACGGATAGTGCTGTATTCGAATCTGTATCTGAAAATGAAAATCTGTATTCGTATCCGATATCCGCGGATACCCATTTAAGAATAGCCGTATTCGTATCCGCAGATATTTTCAAATATCCAAAAAAATCCGTATCCGCCTTAGCAAATACGGATATCCGAATAAATCCGAAAATATCCGTATTCGAAACTTAAAATTGTACAATGGATGCGGTTATCCGAATATATTCGAAAAATATCTGAAAACAAAACAATAAAAGTTTACAAACACATCACTCACATGCAAATTTGGTTCATTAAATATTTTTTGAAAAGATGAATACATCTAATTAAAAATTACAAGTATGATCAAACAAATTTCATACATTAAATATTTTAAGAGATAAAGTGTCTAAGATATGAAATAAACAACATAAGACTAAAATAAAACAAAATATAAATCATCAAAGCATATACACAATTATGTTTTAATTTTAACCATATCACAAAATAAAATGAGTACAAGATTTAAAATGTTGCATAATACCAAATACAACATTCTTTTATAATCCAATAGTTGAGATTAGTTTAGCTATTTTAAGGAAATTTATATATTAATTTAAGCTTAGGTGTAAATTAAAAATTATATATGTATATATATATATATATATATAATACACATACACATATGCATTAGAAAATCGAATGGATATTTTTTAGATACGGATACCACTATAACCATATCCGTATCCAGAAGGATTTTCGGATATCGAATATCCGTATCCGCATCCTGAATAACGGATATATTCTGTATTTTCGGATACGAATGCAGACGGATATTGGATTTTTTGGGTATTCAATGCCAACCCTACTTAGAGGTAGCTGCCATAGCATTCACGTTTAAGACTTGGCGCCATTATATACTTGGAGGGAAGTTCGAGTTGTACACCGATCATAAATCTCTCAAGTACTTGTTCTCCTAGAAGGATCTCAATTTAAGGCAACAAAGATGGATAGAGTTCCTAGCGTCCTATGACTTTGAGATAACTTATACCCCTGGCAAGTGTAATGTGGTAGCGGACGCATTGAGTAGGCAGAGGATGACCTTGAGTCCTCTGTTTGTAGAGAGGCAGAGCTTGGAGTTTATATCGACTTTTGATTTTAGACCCTCCAGCGAGTTCACACCTGGTTTATTGGCATCATTAGAGGTGCGACCCGCTCTGTTGGATTAGATAGGAACTTCGTAGGGAGAGGACCCACAAAATAGAAGATATCGTGGATAGACTCATTAGAGGGGAGACTTCCAATCACCTCAATAGATATTCCATGGATGATCGAGGATGGTTGCGACGAGATGGAAGGCTTTGTGTTCCGCGGGTTGGGAGTTTGTTGAAGACAGTCCTTGAGGAAGCCCATCATTCTAGGATGACTATCCATCCAGGCGATGATAAGATGTATAGAGATATGAAGAGGGTTTTCTTTTGAGCCGGGATGAAGAAAGATGTAGCAGAGTTCGTTTCTCGATGTTTGATCTGCTAGCAAGTCAACGCTGAGCAAAGGAAGTCCAAAGGTTTACTTCATCTTTTGGGAGTCCCACAGTGGAAGTGGGAGAGCGTCTCTATGGATTTCATTGATGGTTTGCCTCAATCGAGGAAAGGCAACACCAGTATTTGTGTTGTAGTTGATAGGCTTACTAAGAGCACTCATTTCATTCCTGTTAAGAGTAAGAGGATGACAACATGGTTGGCAGCAATTTATATTCGTGAGATAGTCCATCTACATGGAGTACCTTCCAGTATTGTAAGTTATCGTGACCCTATTTTCACCTATGAGTTTTGGAGGAGCTTACAAGAGGCATTAGGTACACGGTTGTATTTGAGCGCCGCTTATCACCCTCAGACTGATGGACATATAGAGAGGGTGAACAGAGTTCTTGAGGATTTTTAAGACTGTGTATCCTAGACTTCGAAGGGACTTGGGAAGAGCATCTTCCTTTGATAGAGTTCGCCTGGTTATCAGGCTAGTATTGGCATGGCACCCTTCCAGCCATTGTACAGATGACCCTGTAGATAACCGACTTATTGGTGGGAGTCTACAGAATGGCTTCTACTTGGACCTGAGATGATTAGAGAAACTTCAGAAAAGATTGATCTTATTCGAAAGCACGAAGACAACTCAGGACAAGCAAAAATCCTACGCAGATAAGAGAAGGACCGATATTGAGTTTGAAGTAGGAGACATGGTTTTCATCAAGGTATCACCTTTGAGGAATGTGGTTCGTTTTGATTCTACAGGGAAATCGGCACCGAGATTTGTAGGGTCATTTCCCATAATAGAAAGGATTGGCCAAATGGCCTATAGCGTAAAGCTATCAGTGAGACTATCCGGTGCTCATGATGTTTTCCACGTTTCTCATTCGTGGAAGTGCTTGCATGATACCTGCAGAAGTAGTTGATCCAAGTATGCTTGAGGAAGTAGGGGTGGAACAAGAGATGACAGTTAAACAAGTTCCTACTCGTATTCTTGGATCATAGGTTAAGAAGCTACGCAACCGAGAGGTCAAATTGATGAAAGTTCAATGGGGAGAAGACCCCGAGAATGCAACTTGGGATACTGAAGACAAGATTCACGCTTCGTACCCTTTTCTTTTCAAGGGTATGTTCTTAACTTCTTTTTCTAAAGCTTTTATTCGTACTTGTTTCTATCATTTAAGTATATCCTATCGATCGAATCTTCGATTTTTAGGTAGGGAACCCATGGATGTAAACATGTGTTCGAAGCATGTTATGTTTGATGGATGCAAGTGTTTACTAGTGGTTGCTTGTAGATGTATATACACACACATTAGGCACTAGATCGGCTCAATCACTCTCATACTTCATATGTATGCGTGTGCGTATTTTTCTTCTTTTAATGGATGAAAGTGGGTGTATCATCATGCAGATGTTGCATTTGGATGAATGATTGTGCACACATATAGAACTTACATGTTGCATTTGGATGAATGATTGTGCATACATATAGAACTTACATGTTGTAGTATGATTATTTGCATACATGTCGGATTCACGACACTAACATACATTGCAATAAGGAGATCAACTGAGTAAGTAGACCGCCTGATCTTTCACATTTGTATAGGGACATATACACATACCTTTGCATATGTTCATATAAGCATTAGAAATCTTTAAGAACAATGGATGCCCGTGATTGGTGGATGAGTAGATGGATGATGGATGTTAGGATATACATTCTTCTTAACTTAGAGATTTCGGGTACGAAATCCTTTAAGTAGGGGAGAATGTAACACCCCGTAATTTTAAAGAACACTATAATGATAAACTAAAGAATACTTAATTAATTGTTGGGAATTAAGTAAAATAGACTGCACCATTGTGTTCTTCTCGGAATTCTGCTTAAGATAGACTTCGAGTTTGCATAAAACAGACATCGTATGAAGAAGATATTATGGTTTGAATTTTATATACGTATAAGCCGTTTATATATAAATAAAACAAATCCAGAATTTGAATTCTTAGAGCGGGAAAAGGGGTAGGAAATCGGCCCGTTATGGGTCGACCCTGTCCCTTATGGGTGTCGACCCATGGGTTGACCTCTACACAAGGGTCTCGACCCCAGTCAGATCTGGGCAGATCCATTTATGTGCATCTGGACGCGTTTCTGAGCAAGATTCGTTGACCTTAGGCTATAAATAGGACATCATTCTTAAGGTTTTATTCACCAAAAACAATGGAGACAACGAGGTGCTGCCCCAACTCAGATCAAAATAGCCTATTCTTTTGCAACAACGATTCATACGTACTCAAGAATCTCTGTTACAACACAAGCAGTCAATTCTCTGTTCATTAGATCCAGCCACAGCGAGTCTATGTTATTTTTAGATGTAAACATGTAAAAAGTAATCCTGACATGTTCATAAATTGTATCTAAATCATTATCTGTTAATAACTAGAATCATAACTAATCAGATCTGCTATTATTTGTTCACCTAATCTGCTGATTAGTTCTCATATGCCTATTCCTGATACGCCTATTCTGTTATCATGCCTAATTTTAATCATATTCTCATTCTGCCATTAGGCCTATTTCTGTCACCATATGCATATTCGGTTGGTATGCCTATTTCTGACGAATTATGTTTTTTTTGCTATTATGCTTATTCTTGTTCTCTTCTCTCCCTCCTTCCCTTTTTATTTTATAGCCAGGCTACCTTCGAGCCTAGACCTATCGTTGAAATATGCGAGTGCAATTTGAACGGTGGGGAATGTTAATTTGGGGCATAACTTGTATTAAAACATGACTGGGATTTAGGCATAATTTTTAACTTGATCTAAAACTTTAATTTGGGGCATAACTTGTATTCTAAACCAGACTCGGATTTGGGGCATAATCTTGCATAAACATGAAAATTGGTTAATAATGAACATGCCTAGTTTACAGTAACTAGAAACTGTAATCACACTTAGACACGAGGTTAGATTACACTTGTGGTAGAAGTTTGCCCGGAACGCCCGACAAATCCAGCGTCCACAAGTGGGTAATCTAATGTGAGGGATCGAGTGCATAAATGTACACATAACGGTGCTAAGACACGAGGTTAATTCGGACTTGTGGTAGAAGTCTGCCCGGAACCGCCTGACATATCCAGCATCCACAAGTGGTAGACTTAATGTGAGAGGTCTAGTCCATTAACAACCATAAATGGAAAACTTATTAACCTGTAATACTTAACCGGTTTACATCTGTTGGGGGGAGAGGGAGGTTACATGAACTTATTAAATTGATTAGGGGTTAAGTAAACTTGTTTGAATCAGTGGGAATTAAGTTAATCTTGTTAAATCTATAGGACGGGTTATATATATATACACACATACATACATACACACACACACACACCCGACAAACTTAGCCTGTTTTACAAGTGGAGGTTATGCAACCTTGTTAAACTGTTAGGCATAACCTGTTAAAATCCTAGTAGTGGGGATGCAAGCGTGGGAGGGAAGCTTGTATCATCTGCTATGTGGGATCTGATTCAGCCAGTAACCCATCTTGGTATCAAACGAGTAACCTAAACTGGGTCGGGGTCGGGGCACGCTTACTGAGCTGATTATAAGATATCACTTGAGTGAGGGTGTTGACAGCACGTTCCATCGGAGTCATATGCGTGCATGGGTCCGCTTGCTAGGGAAGATAAGACGCTATGACATTAGTAGATATAGCTATGCATCTTGAAAATAACGGGATTTCCACTTTAGGAAGTGATACATCTTACCGTGGGGCCAGCACGGGTATTTAGGGGGCAGGGAGCCGATTGATTTGGGCTAGTAATTAGGGTACATCTAGTCTTGCTTGTTGGAAGCCTGTTATTATTGTTGGGGGTAACACATATCATTCATGTTGGGCTACCTGTTATTCTTGTTGGGGTAAAACCTGTCACTAGAAGTACACCTAAGTCTTCCATCTTGTTCTAGTTGGGATCATCTTGTTCTTGTTATGATAGTATTGGTGCAGAGAAAAGTACTTGAGAAGCGCAATATATTCTGTCATGTTTGTTCTATTTATCCTGCTCAGGCATTTATACTTGTCCTATGATATTGTTATCTCTCTCATCTAGTTTATATGTCTGTCATGATGCTTTTACTTATTTATATGATAAAAGTAACTGGACTCTCCAGACTTTATGTTTGACCTATTTTGTTTCCTCTTCTTTCTCTTCCATTTCTCCCCCAAGGTTCTCAGGGTGGGAATACTCAGGCTTAATTTGGATTCTCTCTTTCATTCTGCTTGGAGCTGCTTAGATGTACTGCTTTGATTTCCTGTCTTCTTTGATATGGCTATATTTTTGGGGAACTATGCTTCTTTTATTATCGTACTCTAATGATTTTACAAGATAGAAGTTTTAAGTTGATGTAATGGGTTTTCTGTATTTCAGACGTATAATGTAACTATGTTTTGGACCACAATGTTTTCTATTTAATAAAGTTTTAAATTACACTGTTATTTTATATCTATCTTGTAATGTTTCTGTTTACCAATAACTCTTCATGAAACTTAATGCATTCCGATAAAGAGTGACATTAACGGATGTGGGGTGTCACATATGTAGTGCAAAATATGCTAGTTTAATTTAGTGCAGAATATTCTAGTTTAATTTAGCAATGATCTACAATGCAGAATTTGCTAGGTTAATTTAGTGTAGAATATTCTAAGTTAATTTTGCACTATAGCATTGATCTATATTTAGTTTAATGAACTTTATTTATAGCATTAATTTGGCATTTATCTGTATTTAATCCTGAAAGTGCTAGGTTACCCTAGCATTAGAGCGCATGACCGAGCCCTCGACCAGTGTATGAAAGTGCTAGGTTACCCTAGCATTATGGTGCATGACCGAGCCCTTGACCAGTGTATGAAAGTGCTAAGTTACCCTAGCATTATGGCGCATGACCGAGACCTTGACCAGTGTATGAAAGTGCTAGGTTATCCTAGCATTAAAGCGTATGACCGAGCCATTGATTAATGTATGAAAGTGCTAGGATACCCTAGCATTAGAGCACATGACCGAGCCCTTAACTAGTGTATGAAAGTGCTAGGTTACCCTAGCATTATGGTGCATGACCGAGCCCTTGACCAGTGTGCAAGGTTACCCTAGCATTGTAGCGCATGACCGAGCCCTTCACCAGTATATGAAAGTGCTAGTTTACCCTAGCATTATGGCGCATGACCGAGCCCTTGACCAGTGTATGAAAGTGCTAAGTTACCCTAGCATTAAAGCGCATGACCAAGCCCTTCACCGATGTATGAAAGTGCTAGTTTACCCTAGCATTATGGTGCATGACCGAGCCCTTGACCATTGTATGAAAATGCTAGGTTAACCTTGCATTAGAGCGCATGACCAAGCCCTTAACCAGTGTATGAAAGTGTCAGGTTAATCTAACATTAGAGCGCAAGACCGAGCCCTTAACCAGTGTATGAAAGTGCTAGGTTACTCTAGCATTTTAGCGAATGACCGAGCCCTTGACCAGTGTATGAAAGTGTTAGGTTACCCTAGCATTAGAACGCATGACCAAGCCCTTGACCATTGTATGAAAATGCCAGGTTAACCTAGCATTAGAGCGCATGACCGAGCCCTTAACCAGTGTATGAAAGTGCTAGGTTACTCTAGCATTTTAGCATATGACCGAGCCCTTGACCAATGTATGAAAGTGCTAGGTTACCTTAGCACTAGAGCGCATGACCGAGCCCTTGACCAGTGTATGAAAATGCCAGGTTAACCTAGCATTATATTGCAGAAAATGTTTTCTACAGTATTGTATTATAATACAGTTTTATATTGTGTTGTTATTTTTGTTTTGTAGGAAACATCAGACTCTTCTCCAGAGGATAAAAAAAGCAGAAAGCAAAACAGAGCTGCAAGCCAAAAAAAAACAGAAGGAGACTATTCAATACCGATGCAGTCTTGTAGCATTGGTTAAAATGCTTGAAAAAATAAAAAAATGAAAAGGATTTTCAACAAATCAATTAAACTTTTTAAAACAAATTCCTTTTTATGATTTATAGATGCTTTTTTTTCAAGTAATATTGGAGCAAAACAGATTAGAAAGTCTTCTAAAATTTTAGTTGATTTAATCAGCTGTTATTCCATTGAAGAAGAATGCTTTTGTATTGGGGGAAAAATTGAAATTATCAACAAAAGATGTTTCTTTAATTTTTGGTTTAAATATGAATGAGAGAAACATTTGTCCACAACCTAAAGTTTCTTTACAATGGACCCCTGATAATTGTCAGCGGTTAACATAGATCATATAATAAAAGATCTTGCTATTCAGAAAATAGAAATAGAAATTGAGAAAGAAATTCTAGAAGAAGAAAATGATATTCCTATATTTATTCTTATTCTTCTGTTTATAACATTTCTTTTCCCTGACAATCAAAGAATGCTTAGTTGGGGTTATCTCCAATACACCATTGATCCAAAAAAAAAAAAAAGAATCAAATTTCTTGGCCATTAAGTATTCATTACTCTTTAACTAAATCATTAAATGTTTTCAAGCATAAACCAAGAAATATATCTGGCTGTTCCATTCTTCCACTAGTAAAAAACATCAATGATATAAAATTTTAATTTAGTATCATATGACGTATGATAATTTATTCTAAATAATATTTTGTTATTTTTTTATTTTTTTCTATGTGAACATGTTGATATACTCAAGCCAAGAAAAGAGTGGATAAGGGTGTCTCCAAGATTTTAGTGGAGAATATTGTGTCAAAGAAAATTCTAGCCAATACAGATGATAAAAAGTATGATAATGTTCTGTGTTATTAAAATTTTAATAATGCAATTGGTTTTGTAATTTTCTATTTAATACTGGAAACATAGTTGTTAACTATGATTAATGTAAATAATTTTATCTGTACAAAAAACATAGTAGTTACATGTGATTAATGTAAATAATTTTATGTGTAGTTAGTAATATGCTAGAATATCCTAGCATTATAAAATAGTAAAAAAGATAACGTCTGAAATGAAGCAGGCAAAAAAAGGCTAGAACATGCTATTATTTTAAAATAATAAAACATATAATAATAGTTTGCTTGTTTTAAGTTTAACATTGTTGAAAATTGATTTTTTTGCTATAAAGTTTGGATAGCGAAGCAGTCATATTGATTGATTAAAAATAGTAATGTGAACTTCTGTACAAAAAACATAATATACCAAAACCTCTTTGTCATGTTTTTAGGTTATTTGTTAAAATGCTATAACATGCTAGCATTATAAAATAGTAAAATGATAACTTCTAAAATTAAGCTAAGTAAAAAATGCTAGAACATGCTATCATTATAATTAATAAAACTAATAACATCAGTATGCTTGTTTTGCATTTAACATTGTGATTATAAATGATATATGACATTCAGATTTGATCGATGCATTATGTTATGAAGTCATAATATAGTATATATATAATGCTAAATGATACTAGCATTATAAACAAGTGGTAATTTTTGTTGTTGTTAGCATTTCAATAATGCAATTGGTTTTGTAATAATCTCTTTATCACTGAAAACTTATTAGTCATAATTCAGTAAATAATTTTATGTTTATTTATATGTATTTATTAATATGCTAGAACATCCTAACATTATAAAATATTAGAAATTATATATGAATTTATCACTGAAAAACCTTTTATGTTCGCCGATTATAGATTTCATTTGGAATTAAGAAAATAACATCTAAAGAGAATATATTGCTTGATGAATCGGGGAACAAAGCACTTATGCAAATAAAATAGATTACAAGCGCATGTGAAGATGAAGGATTAGAAATGGATGAAAAAGATAGAGAAATTGAAATTCAAGCACAACAGATTATGAGAGTACAAAAAAGTGGAAAACCAAGGAAAGAAGGGTGTGAGAAGAAGAAGCTAGCGGCTTGAAAAAGTAACACCAAGTTCAATAATTGAAAGATTAAAAGACAAAAAGAGGAAGCCAAATTTTGATTCTCAATTTCAGTATAAAGTAGTATACCACAAAAAAACCAAGAACAATGAAAAAGATAGTGGAATGGTGGAGGAACAAAATGATGAAATAGAAAATGGGAATGAAGAAGAAAGTGAAGAGAGTAAAAGAGAAGATGAAACACATGATGAAGAGTATGATAGAAATAACAATGAAGATGAGAATGAAGACGAAGACGAAGAAGAGGAGAATAAAAAAGAAGATGAAACCGATGATGAAGAAGAGAATGAAAAAAACTAGCAATGAAGATGAGGATGAAGATGGAACTGACGAAAATGATACAAAAGTCGAAGAAACTGAAGAAGAGAAAGAACTGGTCGAAGAAGAGAAAGAAGAAGACAGTATAGATGATGAAGTTCAAAATGAATAGCCTCTGGATGTTGACAGTTATTCTCCAAGAATGAAAGTCCATCGCCAAAGAAATATTGTAAAGAGTCCTGTATTACAACTTCTAGATTCACGCAAACAGAAAATAATATGGGCTTTCTTTGCATGCAGAGACAAAGCAAAGTAAGTTTTTTGTAGTCATTAAAAATCTAAATTTATTTAAATGAATTTGTGTTATTTTAATATTTTTAAATTAAAATATTAATATAGCAAGGTAGCATGGCGAAATGATGATATTAAAAGAGGAGGGATAACAATTGTAAAGTCTATGTTACAAGCACTGCTATTTAAAGAATTTATAGATGGTCAGGTAAATGTAAATTGTGATAGGTATTTATTTTAATTATAAGCAATATTCTGTTCCTAAGATGCTAACTTGTAGCATTGTGATAGTTATTTTTTAAAATGCTAGTTTCCACTAGCATTTTGAATATATATTTTTATAAACCAGCATGTTGTTCCCAAAAGACTTTTTCTGCTACCATTATAATAACTTTTTAAATAAACTGCACACTGTTCGTGAAATGCTAATTCTCTAGCAGTATAAAAAAAATTGTGATTAACATGGTGATTGAAAAATACTAAATTTTGCTAGAATTTTAATAATAATTTTTGATAATACAAAATATTGTTCAAAAAATGCTAGCTTCTACCAGCATTTTGATTTTTAATTGGGTAGTCAACATGCTATAACAAAAATGCTAACCCCTCCTATCATGTTGATTTTTTTATTTAAGCAATTTGTTGTTAATAAAATGCTAAAGTATCCTAGCATTATGATGTTTTTTAATCAAATAACTGATAATAAAATGCTATGTCCTCCTAGCATTATTTATATACAATGCAACATAGTGGTAATAAAATGCAACATACTGGTAACAAATTTATATACAAGCAATTCCATATTAAAATTATATACTAAGCTAACATTATTCTTATAATGCAGGTTATTGATTGGTTTATTTCAAATGCAAGTACATACAGACACAACTACATATTTAGTACAATCTGATGGTAAACAAAACTTTTACTTTAAAATTGTAAATATCGGAAAACAAATTAATATTGCATGTTTATTTGCAACATGCCATACAAACATGTGCTGAAAATGTTGTTCAAACATTGGTTAATCCAATGGTCCAAAATATTGTCAAAGACGAATATGCAGAAACCATATTCTTTCCCTTGCATTACATCAACCATTGGACTTTACTAACTTTGGACTATGTTACAATGCAATGGAACCAGTATGATTCGTTGAGTCCAAGAAGATCAACCTCTGTATCAAATAAATACTATAAGGAAGCTCTGACGATGGTAAGATTATTATTATCATATATAAATATATATATTTGGATGTGTACTGGAAAAAAGTTAAGTAATTTTTCCCTGTTATAAAGAAAAAAGATTGAAATAACCATCTGTTAAAAATTGGCAAAAAACAACATTTTAAACAAAAGTATTGGAACCAAGCAGATGAAACAACCACCATGTCCACAACAAGATTTTGACTCATAAGCGTTAGCCTTTTTTTTTAATAAATACTAAATTCTCAAACCATTATATCTTTGTACCACTGCCTTTTACCATAATACAGTGAAATCACCTTCATATTGTCCTTTACAAGCGCAATTTCAACTGTTAATATAAATGCTAAACTGTAATATCATTTTTGTTTAATTCCTAAGGTAGGAATCTTAGTATTATTATAATAGGAATAAACCAACATACATTTTTCCTCCTCCTGCTTATCATCCAAACAGTAATATTATGCTGAATGCTTTCTGCCATGAACACAGTACATGGTTTTTGCCAAATAATCCGTTGACAAAATGCTAAATGATCATATCATTGCATTACTTATACCAATCCTTATTTATTTACTAATTTGCAGCACCGACTATGCATTATTTGTGATGAAATTCATCGAAACATTGGATAGAGAAAAAAAATCTACCAGAGGATATAAATAGGAAGATATCAATTTTCTCTGTGCTGACACAATGTTCAACATACTAATTAACCCACCAAGAAGTTGGGATATTATGAATTACTTTGCAAACTCATCCCCAGAAGAAATTGAAAACGCAGTGAAGAAGAAAGAATGTAAAGGAAGGAAAGATTGAATTGTTGATGTAGCGCCAGTTTTAATTCAATTTGAATTTGCTGTTTAGATATTTAATTGCTAATTAGTAAGTTAAATTGATGTTAAAGTAGTGGGTGAAGCTGGATTGAAAAATTATGGTACGGACAGATAGATGTTGTTAATTGCTCTGTTTTAATTTCATACATAGTAGTTGAAGTTGAATTGATTGTGACTTGTAACACCCCGCAAATTCTATAACTGTGAAATTAGAAAATTAAAGTATAATTAATCTGAAATCAAAGAACTAAGGGAAACGGGATACGCCATTGCGTTAGTCTCGGAAAAATACGCGAAATAGAGTCCGAGTTTTTGAAAAACGGAGTCCGTATGAAGAAGATATGGCCTTCGGAAGTTTTGAATTAAATTTAAAATTCAAACAGAATAAAATAATTAAAAATCGGGCCCAATGGGCCAGGGCGGATAAACACCCGCCTAGGCCACCCAGGTCGACTGGGCTGTCGACCTGGGCTACCCATGTCGACAGGGCTGTCGACAGCCCTGTCGACAGGGGTGTCGACCTGGTCGAGCCCAGTCAACCTGGCTGGCCAGGTCTGTGTTTGGCCGATTCTCTGTGGTCTGCTTTGTCATTAGGGCTAGGTGGCGGGTTCTAATTGGTCTCTCTATCTAATGAATGGCTATGATCAATCCAAGCAACATCAAGGGTCCTAATCAGTTCCTAACCTCTATATAAACAAACCTAGACTAAACCCTAATCTATTCATTCAAAATTAAGAACATAGCCGCCATGTTGCTGAGGAACGACTAAGAGTAGCCGCCAACTAGAGAGAGGATTAGGGAGAAAGTTCTAAAGCCTAAAGCAATTCAAGCAACCTAAGCCAATCAATTCAACAAAGGAATCATATCTCTTAATTAGAGAATTCGCCGCAACCATTGTAAGTAGAGTATTACTTTGGTATGAATAAACAATTGTGTTGATTTGTATGCTTGAATTGGGTTAATAAATTCATGTTTGTGCAAAATTATGTTATTCATTATAAAGAACTACATGCGGTAGTTCTATGCAAGTATGCGTTTGGAATATTTCGCAAATTATGTAATCTATGTTGAAACTACATGTATGTAGTTGATTGAAATTCATGCAAGTTTGGGGCTTTGTTATTATGCCATCATGATGTATATTTTTGTGCATAAATCATTTTGCAAGTAATTAGTTTGGTTGTTATAGTTCATATGAAACTATGTTGAAATATTGGCATCATAATCTATGTATTAAGTCATGCTTTTGTACTAGAAAACCTATTTGCAAACTTATGAATATGGCTAGGCTATGAATGATATTTGGCATAATTGAAATCCATGATTAAGTCTATCTTGTTTACAAGAATTATATGATGACATATGTGAGACATGGCTAGGTTAGACTCAAAAACCCCTTTTTGCAAGTTTAAAGCAAACACCATGTTTAGGAATATTTATGCATAAGTATGTTTATACCATCGTTATGTGATTAGACTTAAATCATGATTAAGTTGAACTATGCTTTTGTGTTAGTAACAAAGTATCCCCTTTGTAAACATGTAGAAACCTTATGAACATGACTTGTTTATGTTTGACATTATGCCTAAATGAGAACATAGGTCTATGTTAAGGCTATGTGACACCTAATTTAGATTATTATCTTAAGTTTACATGGTTTGGTTCATGTCACCTATGCTTTATGACCAAAGTATATATATATGCAAGTACACCAGTTTCTATTATGTATTTCCAACGTCATATGCAAGTTCATGCGCTCACCTTCCCCTCTTTGTGTATGTAATCACGCTTTAAGCCTCCCCTTTTCGCATGGCTAATTTGGGCTTTAAAAGGCTAAGCCCAAAATATATAAACGGACGTGTAAAACGGGGGAAAATAACATTGGGTTAGAATTAATTAATGAATGAAAATATAAAATAGAGGGGCCCAAATTCAAGTATGGGTTGGGCCCATGATTGGTGTAACCTTTACACCATTAACTTAATAATGGGCCGCAAATATTTACATATAAGAAATAAAGAAGAATGACAAGATATGTAAATGTAGAAAATACGATGTGTTTAACCCGAGGTTGGATTGAGTTGTGATGTAAACCTGCCCGGAACCGCCCGGCTGTCCAGTAGTCACAACAATACCTATCCAATGTGGGAGGTTAAACATGGAGCCCAGCAAGGACCCGAGGTTAGACTGAGTTGTGGCGTAAGACTGCCCGGAACCAACCGGCAACAGGCAGCCACAACAATACCTGTCTAATGTGAGAGGTCAGGGCCTTAATAAGACAATTAAGGCTGAGTCAGGATTGATAGGATTAAGTGAACTAAAGACTTAATCAAAATGGAACATGCTAAACTAAACGGACTGGTGGGCTTAGGTTAGGAAACACTTAACCAACTTAGCATGTTGGCTAGAGATAGAAAACCTAGTAACGGGGGACCCTTTTCAGCAGTAACCCTAAAAGGAGTATCAAGATACCCTGAAACTAGGCAGGGTAGGGCACGATTACTGGGCTGATTGTAAGAGGTCAAATCGACGGCGGTGGTGTAGCAGTGTAGGTTCTAACGGAGTGCGGGCGTGCACACACTCCGGTGCAGAAAAATAAGGCACTGGACACCAGTAGCATACCTGTGCACTCTAAGGTTGTGTCGGGTTGCCACTATGGGACTTGATACACCCCATGGTGGGACCAGCATAGGTAACTACAACATCGGGGGCCGTAAGACACATGTAACTATGCGAGTAGGAGCCGATCATCATAGAATGGATCACATCACCCTGATTATGGGGTGCCAGTTGGAAACTAGTTTATATGGGTTCAGAGATCAACATGGGGTACGATAGTATATTCGACCCTAGACAACTTAACCAAGTTTATAGTGCATGCCCACTTCTTGTTTATACTTATCATACCCAGTTCTTTATTCATAGACAAAATAGTACTAGACTTACTCAGGCTTTATGTCTGACTCTACTTTTCTTTCGTCTTCTTTCTTCCGTTCCCCCCCCCCCCCCAGGTCCTCAGGGAGGGAACACAGCAGCTTGATCAACCTCAACATCCAGCTTGAAGAAGAGAAATGTATTGCTTGGACTTTCCTGTTTTGAACTATGGCTTTGGACAATCCACTATGGGGCTTTTGCAGTTTATCTATGTTTTATTTATGCTTCTTTAAATAATGTACTCAAGACAGATTATGAAAGTGTTATGTTATGTTTTTGAAAGGATGTTGTTGTAACACGTATTTGACTTTATAAAATAAAAGTTTGTTGTTCTTCCGCTATTTACAAATATGTGTTCTTATATCTGTCTTGTATATCTGTGACTTGTACTTATAAACCTCCACCAAAATTAGGGCATTCCCTTTGAGAGTGACCCTAACGGAGGTGGGGTGTTTCACTTGGTATCAGAGCATAGGTTTACCAGATAAGATAAAAAGTTTTGAAAAATTATTTTCAAAAAGGAAATTTAAAGAAGCATTTTTAAAAGAAAAATATTATTTTATTTTAAAAAGGCAAAGTCCACTCCCCAAAGCCATAGGTACTATCTCTTATCCTTCGTTTTGAATCTATCCTTTTTGTTTCAGCATGTCGGAAGATCTTAACTTGCCAGAAGGGGTACCAATACCTGGTTGGTTTAGACGGTTCTTAGAAGCAAGGGCCACTCAGCCAGGTCCTACCATTCCTCCTCCCCCAGCAGAAGGAAATCATCCAGCCGCAGCGGCACCTTTTCCTCCACCTCCTCCTCGGGGAAACACATTCGCTAAGATATGCAAAGATTTTAAAGCTATGGGAGGAAGGGATTTCCATGGAACTGAGTCCTTCGTAGCAGCTAGAAATTGGCTGAAAGAAACGGAGGACCTATTCATCATCTTTGAGGTAGAAGATAGACAAAAAGTACAACTGGCGGTATGGCTATTGAAGGGCGAGGCTTCCTACTGGTGGGAAGTCACTAATGCTGAAAGACCAGTGGAGACATGGGAGGACTTTAGGGCAAGGTTTGAGACCAAATTTCTCTCAGATGCGGAAAGAAGTTTGCAGTTGGAAAAATTCTTATTTCTTAAGCAAGGGGACAAGACGGTCAGAGAGTATGTGAATCAGTTCGATGAGCTGGCTAGGTTTGGGCTTGACCTAGTCAACACCCCGCACAAGAAGGCTCTCCGTTTCGTCAAAGGGTTGAATGAGCCATTACACAGTTTGGCCATGACCCATATACCCATGGGAGCAACGTATGAAAGATTGGTGCAAATGGCATTGCTGAATGAAGAGGATAAGGGCAAGAAGGAGACAAAGGCAGAAAGCTCTCAAGGGAAGAAAGAGGGTTTGCAGCCTAAAAAGACAGACTTTAAGAAAGGCGGGAAAGGCAACAAGGAGAAGAGGAAGTGCAATTTCTGTGGCAAAGTGGGGCACTTAGTAAAGGACTGCCGGAAAAAGAAGGCCAAGGAAAATGGTGGGTGCTTTTCTTGCGGTGAGACGGGCCATAGGGCTAAGGACTGCCCAAAGAAACGAGGACAGGGGCAGAGGGCTGGATCCACCCCAGGGGCACAGGTTCATGTGCTAGAAGCGCCACCTCTGCAACAGCGAGGTATAAATACTTCTGTAGAAAGTGTAGTTTATCTTTATGATCACCCCGTTCGCACTTTATTTGATTCTGGCGCATCACACTCCTTTATCTCGTCTGCTTTAGTAGAATCTCTGCACCTAGAAACTAGTATGGTAGAGGACCCCTTAATTGTTTCAAACCCAATTGGGGGCCCAGCTCATTTGTCTATGATCTGTGTGGGATTGAAGATTTCTATTCTAAGCGTAGAATTTCTGTGTAGTGCCTTTGTTTTGGGCTTTTCGGGGTATGGTTTGATTTTGGGTATGGATTGGCTATCCAGTAATGGGGCCATCCTTGATTGTGAGAAAAGGGTTGTTAGGCTCCTAACCCAGCTCGGTAATACTTTGGAAATTTCTTGTAATCCCTCGTATGCGGTTATGCTTAGTTATCTTGAATCGCTAGATGCCTCCGTTGAAAATTTGCAATCAGTTAGAGTGGTCCGGGAATATCCGGATGTCTTTGAAGAGGTGAAGGGCTTGCCTCCGAAGCGGGAAATAGACTTCCGCATATATCTTGTAGATAATGCAAAGCCCGTTGCGTTGCCCGTTAGACATATGGCTCCACGAGAAAGGAAAGAGCTCAGTAAACAGATTAAAGAGCTTCTAGAAAAGGGGTTCATTAGGAGGAGCATTTCAGAATGGGGCGCTCCAGTGGTGTTCGCTACGAAGGCGGATGGTTCACTCCGTCTATGTGTTGACTATAGGGAGCTCAACAAGCTAACGAAAAAGAATAGGCACCCTCTCCCTAGAATTGACGATTTGTTTGACCAGCTTGTAGGAGCGTCTGTTTTCTCCCAACTCGATTTAGCAACCGGTTTTCATCAGCTAAGGGTGGCTGAAGATAGCATCGATAAAACGGCGTTCAGAACCCCAGACGGTTTCTTTGAATGGCTTGTCATGCCTTTCGGCTTGACAAATGCACCTGCTTACTTCGTGGACCTGATGAGTAGGGTATTTAGAGATTTCCTCAACAAATTCGTAGTGGTCTTCGTAGATGATATCCTTATCTTCTCAAAGAGTGAAGAGGAACATGCTCAGCACTTAAGGGCAATCATGGAAACTTTGCGAGTCCATCAATTAAAAGCCAAATTCTCCAAATGCCACTTTTGGAGAGAAGAAGTGAGGTTCCTTGGGCACATAGTATCCAAACAAGGGTTAGCAGTGGACCCTGCTAAGGTAGTGGCGGTACAAGATTGGAAGACACCAAGGAATGCGACTGAGGTCCGAAGCTTCCTAGGACTAGCAGGTTTC
Source organism: Allium sativum (assembly GCA_030737875.1). Classification (NCBI taxonomy): domain Eukaryota; kingdom Viridiplantae; phylum Streptophyta; class Magnoliopsida; order Asparagales; family Amaryllidaceae; genus Allium; species Allium sativum. The sequence goes on from CM060921.1 coordinate 171,598,333, forward strand.
TATCGAAAGTTTATAAGGGATTTTGCGAAAATCTCAGCTCCGCTCACGAAATTGACTAAGAAGAATCTAGTGTTTAATTGGGATTTGGATTGCGAGTTTGCTTTCCAACGACTGAAAAGGGCTCTCACAACAGCCCCAGTTTTGACGCTGCCAGATGGGAGCAAGATGTTCACTGTTTATACGGATGCATGTGGGACAGGGCTAGGCGCCGTCTTAATGCAAGAAGGAAGGGTAGTAGCTTATTGCGGGAGGCAGTTGAAGACGCACGAAAAGAACTACCCAACCCACGATCTTGAGTTAGCCGCCATCGTCTTTGCACTCAAGTCTTGGCGACACTATCTCCTAGGTGAGAAGTTCGAACTTTACACTGACCATAAATCGTTGAAATATCTTTTCTCGCAGAAAGATCTTAACTTGAGGCAACAAAGATGGATGGAGTTTCTTGCCTCGTACGATTTCGAAATCTCCTACACTCCGGGCAAAGGCAATGTAGTGGCAGACGCGTTGAGCCGAAAGAAATTGACCCTAAGCCCGTTGTTTGTTGAAAGACAAAGCCTAGAGTTTATAGCCAGCTTGGACTTTAGGCCCTCCTCCGATTTCGTACCAGGCTTGCTAGCATCTCTCGAAGTGCGCCCAACTTTAGTGGATTCAGTAGGGGCAGCACAACGCGAAGACCCTCAGCTTGTGGAAATAATTGATAGGCTAATTAGGGGTGAGACTTCAAGTCACCTCAACCGATACTCCATCGACGATAGGGGTTTGCTAAGGCGCGACGGAAGACTATGCGTCCCACAGACAAAAGATTTAGTAAGGAAGGTTCTCGAGGAAGCACATCACTCCAAGATGACGATACACCCAAGCGGAGATAAAATGTACAAAGATATAAAAAGGACTTTCTTCTGGAACGGCATGAAAAAAGACGTGGCAGAATTCGTTTCTAAGTGTATGGTGTGCCAACAGGTTAAAGCGGAACAGAAAAAGCCTGGCGGACTGCTACATCCTCTGGAGGTCCCGCAGTGGAAGTGGGATAGCATCTCAATGGACTTCATCGATGGGCTGCCTAGGTCTAGGAGAGGCAACACTTGCATTTGGGTAATAGTGGATAGGCTTACTAAAAGCGCCCACTTTTTACCTGTAAAAAGTAAAAGAACTGCCTCATCCCTAGCGTCACTTTACCTCAAGGAAATCGTGCGACTCCATGGAATACCAACTAGCATTGTTAGTGACCGAGACCCCATCTTCACCAGCGAGTTTTGGCGGAGTCTGCAAGAAGCAGTAGGAACGCAATTATGCTTAAGCACAGCCTATCATCCCCAAACCGACGGCCAAACGGAGAGAGTGAACAGAGTTTTGGAAGACCTTTTAAGGCTATGCGTCCTTGACTTCGGAGGGACATGGGAAGACCACCTTCCTTTGGTGGAATTTGCCTACAACAACAGCTATCAAGCAACCATCGGAATGGCGCCCTTCGAAGCTTTATATGGAAGACCGTGCCGATCGCCCACTTGTTGGTGGGAGTCTACTGATAAGCTCATACTTGGACCAGATATGATCCGAGAGACTTCAGAGAAAGTAGACTTAATACGAAGAAGGATGAAGACGGCCCAAGACAGACAAAAGTCCTACGCCGACAAGAGAAGGACCGACCTTGAATTTGAGGTTGGAGACAGAGTTTTTCTCAAGGTATCACCACTAAGAAACGTTGTTCGTTTTGGAGCCACAGGAAAGCTAGCACCAAGGTTCGTAGGGCCATTCCCTATCATCGAGAAAATTGGGAAAATGGCCTATAGATTAGAGCTACCCGAGAAGTTGGCTGGAGTCCACAACGTTTTTCACGTTTCACATCTCCGAAAATGTCTACATGAGTCTGCTGAAGTGGTAGAGCCAAACATCCTCGAAGAGGCCGAAGTGGAACGCGAAGCAACCATAAGAAGAGTTCCAACCCGCATCTTAGGAACGAAAGTGAAGAAGCTACGCAACCGCGAAGTCAAGCTCGTCAAAGTTCAGTGGAGCGACGCCGAGGGAGACGCGACTTAGGAAACTGAAGCTAGAATACGTACTGCCTACCCTTTTCTGTTCGAGGGTACATCCTTGATCTTTCCTTTTTCCTTAAGTTGCGCTTTTATCTATCTTTTTAGGTATATTTCCTCGACCGTATCTTTTAGGTAGAAACCCTTTGGATGGAAACATGTAGTTGAAACATGTTATGGATGATGGTTGCAAGTGGTTGCAAGTGATTGCTAGTGGTTGCTCGTGGTTGCATATACACACACAATCTAGGTTTTAGATCGGCTCAGTCACTTCATATTGCATATGCATATATGTTTGCATTCGTATATGGTTGAACATTAATGTGTTGTCATGTGGATGTTGCATTTGTATTGAATGATTGTGCACTCATGTAGAATCAAGAATAGGAAAATTTGCATACATAATGGATTCATGGCACTTACATAATTCGCATTAAGGAGGTCAACTGAATCAGTAGACCGCCTGATTTTGCATTAGATAAGTACATGTACACACACACTTCGCATTTGATCATGAAGCATTAGAAGTCTTTTAAGGACAATGGATGCTCGTGCTTGATGGATGAGTAGATGGATGATTGGATGTTAGGATATACATTCCTCCTAACTTGAAGATTTCGGGGACGAAATCCTTTTAAGTGGGGGAGAATGTAACACCCCGCAAATTCTATAACTGTGAAATTAGAAAATTAAAGTATAATTAATCTGAAATCAAAGAACTAAGGGAAACGGGATACGCCATTGCGTTCGTCTCGGAAAAATACGCGAAATAGAGTCCGAGTTTTCGAAAAACGGAGTCCGTATGAAGAAGATATGGCCTTCGGAAGTTTTGAATTAAATTTAAAATTCAAACAGAATAAAATAATTAAAAATCGGGCCCAATGGGCCAGGGCGGATAAACACCCGCCTAGGCCACCCAGGTCGACTGGGCTGTCGACCTGGGCTACCCATGTCGACAGGGCTGTCGACAGCCCTGTCGACAGGGGTGTCGACCTGGTCGAGCCCAGTCAACCTGGCTGGCCAGGTCTGTGTTTGGCCGATTCTCTGTGGTCTGCTTTGTCATTAGGGCTAGGTGGCGGGTTCTAATTGGTCTCTCTATCTAATGAATGGCTATGATCAATCCAAGCAACATCAAGGGTCCTAATCAGTTCCTAACCTCTATATAAACAACCCTAGACTAAACCCTAATCTATTCATTCAAAATTAAGAACATAGCCGCCATGTTGCTGAGGAACGACTAAGAGTAGCCGCCAACTAGAGAGAGGATTAGGGAGAAAGTTCTAAAGCCTAAAGCAATTCAAGCAACCTAAGCCAATCAATTCAACAAAGGAATCATATCTCTTAATTAGAGAATTCGCCGCAACCATTGTAAGTAGAGTATTACTTTGGTATGAATAAACAATTGTGTTGATTTGTATGCTTGAATTGGGTTAATAAATTCATGTTTGTGCAAAATTATGTTATTCATTATAAAGAACTACATGCGGTAGTTCTATGCAAGTATGCGTTTGGAATATTTCGCAAATTATGTAATCTATGTTGAAACTACATGTATGTAGTTGATTGAAATTCATGCAAGTTTGGGGCTTTGTTATTATGCCATCATGATGTATATTTTTGTGCATAAATCATTTTGCAAGTAATTAGTTTGGTTGTTATAGTTCATATGAAACTATGTTGAAATATTGGCATCATAATCTATGTATTAAGTCATGCTTTTGTACTAGAAAACCTATTTGCAAACTTATGAATATGGCTAGGCTATGAATGATATTTGGCATAATTGAAATCCATGATTAAGTCTATCTTGTTTACAAGAATTATATGATGACATATGTGAGACATGGCTAGGTTAGACTCAAAAATCTCTTTTTGCAAGTTTAAAGCAAACACCATGTTTAGGAATATTTATGCATAAGTATGTTTATACCATCGTTATGTGATTAGACTTAAATCATGATTAAGTTGAACTATGCTTTTGTGTTAGTAACAAAGTATCCCCTTTGTAAACATGTAGAAACCTTATGAACATGACTTGTTTATGTTTGACATTATGCCTAAATGAGAACATAGGTCTATGTTAAGGCTATGTGACACCTAATTTAGATTCTTATCTTAAGTTTACATGGTTTGGTTCATGTCACCTATGCTTTATGACCAAAGTATATATATATGCAAGTACACCAGTTTCTATTATGTATTTCCAATGTCATATGCAAGTTCATGCGCTCACCTTCCCCTCTTTGTGTATGTAATCACGCTTTAAGCCTCCCCTTTTCGCATGGCTAATTTGGGCTTTAAAAGGCTAAGCCCAAAATATATAAACGGACGTGTAAAACGGGGGAAAATAACGTTGGGTTAGAATTAATTAATGAATGAAAATATAAAATAGAGGGGCCCAAATTCAAGTATGGGTTGGGCCCATGATTGGTGTAACCTTTACACCATTAACTTAATAATGGGCCGCAAATATTTACATATAAGAAATAAAGAAGAATGACAAGATATGTAAATGTAGAAAATACGATGTGTTTAACCCGAGGTTGGATTGAGTTGTGATGTAAACCTGCCCGGAACCGCCCGGCTGTCCAGTAGTCACAACAATACCTATCCAATGTGGGAGGTTAAACATGGAGCCCAGCAAGGACCCAAGGTTAGACTGAGTTGTGGCGTAAGACTGCCCGGAACCAACCGGCAACAGGCAGCCACAACAATACCTGTCTAATGTGAGAGGTCAGGGCCTTAATAAGACAATTAAGGCTGAGTCAGGATTGATAGGATTAAGTGAACTAAAGACTTAATCAAAATGGAACATGCTAAACTAAACGGACTGGTGGGGTTAGGTTAGGAAACACTTAACCAACTTAGCATGTTGGCTAGAGATAGAAAACCTAGTAACGGGGGACCCTTTTCTGCAGTAACCCTAAAAGGAGTATCAGGATACCCTGAAACTGGGCAGAGTGGGGCACGATTACTGGGATGATTGTAAGAGGTCAAATCGACGGCGGTGGTGTAGCAGTGTAGGTTCTAACGGAGTGCGGGCGTGCACACACTCCGGTGCAGAAAAATAAGGCACTGGACACCAGTAGCATACCTGTGCACTCTAAGGTTGTGTCGGGTTGCCACTATGGGACTTGATACACCCCATGGTGGGACCAGCATAGGTAACTACAACATCGGGGGCCGTAAGACACATGTAACTATGCGAGTAGGAGCCGATCATCATAGAATGGATCACATCACCCTGATTATGGGGTGCCAGTTGGAAACTAGTTTATATGGGTTCAGAGATCAACATGGGGTACGATAGTATATTCGACCCTAGACAACTTAACCAAGTTTATAGTGCATGCCCACTTCTTGTTTATACTTATCATACCCAGTTCTTTATTCATAGACAAAATAGTACTAGACTTACTCAGGCTTTATGTCTGACTCTACTTTTCTTTCGTCTTCTTTCTTCCGTCCCCCCCCCCCCAGGTCCTCAGGGAGGGAACACAGCAGCTTGATCAACCTCAACATCCAGCTTGAAGAAGAGAAATGTATTGCTTGGACTTTCCTGTTTTGAACTATGGCTTTGGACAATCCACTATGGGGCTTTTGCAGTTTATCTATGTTTTATTTATGCTTCTTTAAATAATGTACTCAAGACAGATTATGAAAGTGTTATGTTATGTTTTTGAAAGGATGTTGTTGTAACACGTATTTGACTTTATAAAATAAAAGTTTGTTGTTCTTCCGCTGTTTACAAATATGTGTTCTTATATCTGTCTTGTATATCTGTGACTTGTACTTATAAACCTCCACCAAAATTAGGGCATTCCCTTTGAGAGTGACCCTAACGGAGGTGGGGTGTTTCATGACTTGTTGTTTTAACGAAAATTCAGGTTGTAGCCTGTTTTTTTGTGTTGGATTATGTCCGATGTTTTTGTGCAATAAGAATTTTGGGAGAACCGTTGGTTTATGGAAACTGTATAGTGGCTGTTGAGATCTTTGTGATGGTTTGGCGGTTACTGTTATGTGTATGGGTTGGGTTATGCGTATGTGTTCGAGATTGAGATGGTTTGGTAATTGTTATGTATATGGGTTGGGTTATGTCAGATGTTATGTGATGAAATGTATAAATTTAAAATGCTATATACAGATAGCAATATTATAACTAATTGTTTAGGCATACCAATCTAAAATAAAAGTTAATTATTTAATCAAAATAACCATAAATGAATCTACTATATCCTAAACTAAAAATGCTATAACAAATAACATTTTTATAACTAATTGTTTATGCATATTAATCTAAAATAAAAATAAATTATGTAAACAAAATAACCATAAATGAATCTATAACCAAAATATTTTATTCAACCGACCAAACCCAGAAATGCAAAAGACATCTAGACTCCAAGTTCAATCGGGTACGTATGGATGTAAAAGAAAACAATATTTAAACCCTAATCAGATACGCATGCAAATGAATATACACCAAACAATATAAACGATTATAAAGGACAACCAAATTCAAATCTAAACAAATACATATGAGATTCAAAGGACAACCAGAATCAACCCTAAGCAGGCACCTTTGAAAACTAATTTGTACCGAAAACATATTGATTAACCGAACAATATAAACGATTGTAAAGGACGACCAGATTCAAACCTAAGCAGGTGCATACAAGACTCAAAGGACAACCGGACTCAACCCTAAGCAGGTACCTCTGAAAACCAATTTATACCGAAAACATATTGGTTAATCGAACAATATAATCGATTGTAAAGGACATCCGGATTTAAACCTAAGCAGGTACTTATGAGACTCAAAGGACGGTTAGACTCAAGCTTTGTCATGTACTTTTGAAAACTAATCTATATCGAAAACAAATTGGTTAACTGAACAATTTAAATGATTGTAAAGAACATCCGGACTCAAACCTAAGTGGGTATTTACGAGAATCAAAGGACAGCCGAACTCAATCTTGGTTGGGTACCTTTGATGACCAATCTATAGCAAAAATATATTGGTTAACCGAACAATTTAAATGATTGTAAAGGACATACGGACTCAAACCTAAGCGGGTATTTACGAGATTCAAAGAACGGCCGAACTCAAGCTTGGTTGGGTACCTTTGATAACCTATCTGTACCGAAAATATATTGGTTAACCAAACATTTTAAACGATTGTAAAGGACATTCAGACACAAATCTAAGCGGGTACTTACGAGATTCAAAGGATGGCCGGACTCAAGCCTAACCATGTACCTTTGAAAACCAATCTATACCAAATACATATTAGTTAATCGAACAATCTAAACGATTGTAAGGTACGACCGGATTCAAACCTAAGCGAGTACTTATGAGATACAAAAGACTGATGGGGTCAAGCCTAAGCGGGTACCTTTGACATTCGAATGAAATACCTAATCGGGCAGTTCAACAATGATTCCACACCTAGTAGGGATTGTTTAACCGAGCGGGTACCAATGATACGTAAAAGACATTCAGACACGAGGCTTAATCGGGTACCAATGACACGTAAACAACATCCGGATACAAGGCCTAATCGGGTAGTTCAGCAACGATTCTGCACCCAGTAGGGATTATTTAATCGAGCGGGCACGAATGAAACGTAAAACACATCTGGACACAAGGCCTAATCAGGTACCTATTACATGTAAAAGACTTCCGAACGCAAGGCCTAATTGGGTAATCCAGCAATGATTCTGCACCGAATAGAGATCGTTTAACCGAACGGATATACTAATGACATGTAAAACATATCCGTGCATAAAGCCTAATCGGGTACCTATGATTGTAAAAGACTTCTAGACACAAGGCCAAATCGGGTACTCCAGCAACGATTCTGCACCCAGTAGGGATTATTTAACCGAATGGGTACCTATGACACGGAAAAGACATCAGGACACAAGGCCTAATTGGGTACCTATGGCACGTAAAAGACTTCCGGATGCAAGGCCTAATCGGGTAGTTCGGCAACGATTCTGCATCCAGTATGGATTGTTTAACCGAGCGGGTACCAATGACACGTAAAACACATCCAAACACAATGCCTTATCGGATACCTATGACACATAAAAGACTCCTGGAAACAAGGCTTAGTCGGGTACTCCAGCAACGATTCTGCACGTAGCAGGTATTGTTTAACTAAGCGGGTACCAATGAAACGTAAAAGATATCCAGACACAAGGCCTAATTGGGTACCTATGACACGTAAAAGACTTCGGGATGCAAGGCCTAATCGGGTGCTCCAGCAATGATTCTACACCCAATATGGATTGTTTAACTGAGTGGGTACCTATGACACGTATAAGACATCTGCACACAAGGTCTAATCGGGTACCTATGACTTGTAAAAGTGTAACGACCCGTATTCTACACATCATAGGATTGTAGAATATTTATTTCTTTCCCGTGTGAAGTCGTATGGTCATGTAACTTTGGGAAATATCCATGAGAGTCATTTCCCATGTTCATGATTTTTGTTGATTTTTGAATGACCATTTTGCCCCTAGTCGGTACTGTTTTGGCCATAACTTTCGATTGGAAAGGAATTTTGATCTAAAACCACTTCCATTTGATTCGTTTGATGGTTTCTCTTTCCGTAGAGTGGTCATAATAGTCAAACGGACTTACCGTTTGGGAGATATGGCTGAAACAAGGTTTGGAGGGTGAAAAACTGCTTAACTGGGCCAAATTGGGTGATTAGTGAGTAGGCCCATAACCCATTTCGGGATTAGGGTTATGGGAGGGCTGAAATGGGATGGAGAATCATTCCATTTCAGTTTTCTAGCCTCCACTTATCACCAAGGATCCCTAAAAATGGCCTCCAACCTCTAAATCACCTCCAAATCATCTTTTGGTCAAGGATTTGGCTTAGCAACCCCTAATCAAGGAAGATCTTCACCAAAGCAACTAAGGAGCTGCTGTTTGGCATTGAGATTCACATCAAATCAGAGATTTATTTCAGATCTTAGTATATTTTGTGGCTAAGGTGAGTGATTTGCATAGTTTTGCACTAATTATGGCTAATAAGGGTTGATTAGTGTTAATTAGCGAATTTAAACATGATAAAATTCTGGAAAAATGTTTATAAAATTCGGAATGATATTTTAGACCTCTGTTAGAAATTTGGTTCCATTTGGTTAAGTTTTGCTAATCATATCATTGGTTTCACCTAAACATGCTTAAGGGGAAAATATGGGATTTTGGGTATGTTTGATCCATTTCTACTTATCATATTGATGTTTTGATGGTTGTGGTTGATTTTGTATGTTGCTATGACTGTATGAAATGCTTTGTGACTGATTAGAATAGTTGGAATGGTCGAAAACGCCGTCGAGAGGCGTAAACAACTCGCTGGAACAGCTGCAGGAAGTATGTAGGGATCGGATCGGATCGCATGCCATGTCCACGATCCGCACTCGCGCTTCGCACCCCGATCCGAACCAGATGATCACGATCCAATATGAGGAGTTGTTATGCGATCCGCCTCGTCCTTCCACGAATCGACCAGCCTCACGAACTGATGGGAAGTCACGACCCGATCCATGTAGCACGATCCGACCCGTCGGAACGCGATCCGCAGGCAGTTCACGATCCGACCAGAAGGGGGAGACCCGATCCGATGGAGACTGGATTCACGAGACCATGGAGGAGGACGATCCGATCACCTGGAGGACCACGACCCGATCCGATGCAGGAGGCGCGACCCGATCCGAATGCCTAAGGCCGATCCGATCCGATGAAGAATGTGAAGGCTGATCCGATCCGATTCGATGGAGATGACCAATAACCCGAGATGCAAAGGTAGTCCATATGGGAGTTAGAGCTCAGGATCCCGGAACCAGTTGGGAACCAATGAGTTCACTTCATGGTTGGACTTTGCTGCGGGACGTGTGCTAAGGAGTTGTCGACGTTCATAACTTCGATTCACCACTAAGAATGATGGGCTACTTATCAGTGCAGTAGGGTCATTATGACCTGAGGGGCAAAGTGATGGTAGCAAGACTACGTTATCAGTGCAGTAGGGTCATTATGACCTGAGGGGCAAGGTGATGCGTAGTAAGACTATGAGCCAGCGCAGATGGGGTGAATAACTCCATGGGGCAAGTGGACATAGTAAGGATTAGTAAGACTATGAGCCAGCGCAGATGGGGTGAATAACTCCATGGGGCAAGCGGACATAGTAAGGATTAGTAAGGCTATGAGCCAGTGCAGTGGGGTTCTTGTGACTCCATGGGGCAAAGTGGACATAGCAAATGATTAGTGGCTACGTTATCAGTGCAATGAAGCCATTTATGACTTCATGGGGCAAAGCGATCGTAGCAAGGTATGTTGGGTGATCGAAGTGGTGAATATCGTATGCTTTACGCACTGAGTGAGAGATGTGAGGATGGATGCTATGCTTGATTGTTTGTTATCATTATGACATGCACACCTCCCCCACCTCCGTATCTTTATATTGATTGATGTGATACCTTAGAGTGTTGTACAGTATGTAGTGCTAACTCTTTGGTTGCAGGTCCAGGTTCAGGTATGTTTTAGTCTACTTGTTATTGTTCACTTTAGATGCTTATCGCTCATACCAGGCTTTATGTCTGACCCAGAGTTTTATGTCTCCTCTTATTACTCTGGGTGCTCACACGAGCAGACTAGAGACAGGTTAGTTGGTGATGCACGAGTAGCTGATTCGGAGACGGGCAGGAGGCTTCCACGTATGATATATATATATACACATTCTCCCTGTGTCGTTGGTGGTCACTACTTGGGCATTAGTAGTGTACCTCATTTACCTCACTTTTGCTTTGAGACAGTTTGAAAGTTGTAATAAGCTGTATTTTGGATTTCCGCTGCTATGATGTTTAGTTCTGATTTTCAGCTTATGCACTGTCTCTCCTGTTTTATGTCAAGTATGTTATTATTATATTTTGTTCTATGCACTGTGAGACATTCTACAGGTTCTTTGTATGTTCATTTCCTTCTTCCTTTTCCTTCTGGCGACCCGTTCCGTGCTAACTGGACATGTGTACAGTGCACCTTTGGAGTAAATGTCGGTTGGTGCGGGGCGGGCCGTCACACTTGGTATCAGAGCTCTAGGCGTAGTTAACCTAGGGAAAGACACTAGGGAGAGTTAGTACGTATATGAGAGCACGTATTTGTGATTACTTTGGTTTTCAAAAGCTATGTATATATATACTATTAGTGGTATAAGAATGAAGTTGCACTGCACTAGTACCACCATGGGGCGTTAATCGTTTCCCTTTTACAGATTGACGATGAGCCGACATGTTAGAGGTACCGGTAGAGGGGCCAATAATGGGAATGCCGCTGACATGAGGGCGATGTTTACCAACCTCATGAGAGACATGCTTAGAGAAGTGCAAGGGGCAGTTCCCAATCCCGGAGTTGGTGTTGGCCCAGTAGTGCAGGCGCCTAGGGTCGATTTCGCCAAGTTGTGCAAGGATTACACTAATCTTGGTGGAAAGCCGTTCCACGGAACGGAGTCGGCCACAGATGTTCAAGATTGGATGGATAGCTGTGATCGTATCTTTGATGACTTGGGTCTTGAGGATGCGATGAAGAGAAGGCTAGCGTCTAGCCAGCTGCAAGGGCGAGCGATGAATTGGTGGAATGCCATTAGAACAGCTACTCCAGAGGACCAGGTTACTTGGGTTCAGTTCAAGGCTCGCTTTAGCGAGAAGTTCATTCCAGCTGCCCAGAAGTCAGTGTTGTTCAAGAGGTTCTTGGAACTCAAGCAGAATGGGAGGGCAGTTTCTGATTATATTGCTGAGTTCGACACTTTGTCGAAGTATGGACTGTCTCTCATTAATACTCCTGAAAAGAAGAATGAGAAGTTCATTACTGGTTTGGATGGATACTTGGGGGAGAGGCTTATCAACCACATCGATGAGACTTTTGAATCGATCGTGGGGAAAGCTTTGAGATCAGAGAGTCTTTACCCTAAGTCAAAGACTGAGGCTGCATCTGCAGAAGGGCCAAAGCCGCAAGCAGGTGGTGGAGGCAAGAATAACTCTCAGAATAAGAGGAAGCAGGACCAATCAAAAGGTGGCCAGAAAAAGAGCAAGAAGGATGTTGAGTGCTTCAGCTGTGGAAAGAAGGGCCATTATGCTAAAGAATGTCGGGCCAAGCCAGCGGAAAGGAAGTGCTACAACTGTGGTCAAGTGGGACATCAGAATGATAAGTGTCCGCAACCTCTTAAGGAGAAGCAGATTGTGAAAGCATATGCTCTTGATGCTATTCCTTCTTCGTCGAATGCCCCAACTGCTGCGGAGAAAGGGAAGAATGTTGTTATTCAAGGTATGCTTTCTATTTATGATGTACCAATTCGAGTTTTGTTTGATACTGGGGCTTCCCGTTCTTTCATATCTAGTGACCTGGTAGATAGGTTGGGACTGGAACCCGAGATAGTCGAAAGACCATTGGTTGTGACGAACCCGATTGGTGGTTCGACTAGCCTTAGTATGATTTGCAGGAATTTGGTCTTATCGAGTCATGGATGTATGTTTGTATGTGATTGCTTTGTTTTGGGCTTTACTGGGTATGGCATTATATTGGGAGTCGATTGGCTCCAAAGATACGGGGTGGTGGTAGACTGTGAGGGCTTTTTGGTGACAGTGAGGGCGGATGATGGGCGGAGGGTAGTGTTTGGTAGTCTACCTAGTGATGGGGTAATGGCTAGTTTTGTAAATTCCCTCGACATCCCGCAGGATGAGTTGTCAGATGTGCCCATGGTTGGCCAGTATCCGGACGTCTTTGAGGAGGTGACCGGGCTTCCACCACACCGAGAGATTGAGTTCCGTATTGATTTAGTGAAAGATGCCAGACCTATAGTGATGCCACTTCGTCGTATGGCACCAAAGGAGCAGCGAGAGCTCGGGGTGCAAGTCAGCAATCTTTTGAAGAAGGGATTGATTAGAAGGAGTGTCTCCGAGTGGGGAGCACCAGTTGTGTTTGCCACTAAGGCAGATGGTTCCCTTCGTTTGTGTGTGGACTATCGCGAGTTGAATAAGGTGACGAGGAAGAATAAGTATCCTCTACCGCGGATAGATGATTTGTTTGATCAGCTGGAAGGAGCAAGAGTGTTCTCCCAGTTGGACCTCGCGACAGGATTTCATCAGCTTCGAGTAGCGGATGAGAGTGTTCCGAAAACGGCATTTAGGACGCCGTCTGGATTTTATGAGTGGTTGGTCATGCCGTTTGGGTTGACCAATGCACCAACCTATTTTGTGGATCTTATGAATCGAGAATTCAGAGATTAGTTGAATAAGTTTGTTCTTGTGTTCGTGGATGATATCCTTGTTTACTCAAGGACAGAGGAGGAACACAAGGGACACTTGAGGATAGTGATGGAGGTATTGAGGAAACACCAATTGAAAGAGAAATTCTCTAAATGTCATTTTTGGAGAAGGGAAGTAAGATTCTTGGGTCATGTTGTTTCAGAGTGTGGTATTGCCGTGGACCCTACGAAGGTGGCTATGGTACAGGATTGGCCTACGCCCAAGAATGCTACAGATGTAAGAAGTTTCTTGGGATTAGCCGGATATTACCGTAAGTTTATCCAAGACTTCTCCAAGATAGCAACACCGTTGACTCAGTTGACTAAGAAGAATCAGTCCTTCGTCTGGGACGGAGTGTGTGAGGATGCCTTCAAAAGTCTAAAGGAGAGGTTGACGCGTGCGCCAGTGTTAGTCATTCCTAAAGGGAATGAAGAGATGACGGTATACACGGATGCTTGTGGTACCGGACTGGGTGCAGTATTGATGCAAGGAGGTAGGGTTGTAGCTTATGCTAGTCGTCAGCTAAAGCCGCATGAGAAGAAGTATCCTACCCATGATTTGGAATTGGCAGCGATTGTATTTGCGCTGAAGATGTGGAGACACTATCTCTTGGGAGAAAGATTTGAGTTGTTTACCGATCATAAATCGTTAAAGTATCTCTTCTCTCAGAAAGATCTGAATCTCCGTCAGCAGAGATGGTTAGAGTTCTTGGCTTCGTATGATTTTGATATCGCGTATACACCTGGGAAAGGTAATGCAGTAGCCAATGCCTTGAGTAGGAGACATGCCAGCTTAGGGGCAATGTTTCTTGAATGGAAGCAACTGGAGTTTATCGCGGGGTTTGATTTCAGACCAAGGTGCGAATTGGATCCAGTTATGCTAGCTAGTTTGGCGATCAGACCCACTTTGATAGAGCGGATTGGTTCTAGCCAGAGGGACAATCCTAATTTATTAGAAATCATCTCCAAGTTAGAGATGGGTATCGATGAGGAGATGAATGTGTATGGGCTTGATCGAGATGGATGGCTTCGGAAGAATGGAAGGTTAGTTGTGCCCAACGTGAATGGTTTGAGAGATGAAGTGCTTAGAGAATGTCATCACTCAAAACTGACTATACATCCCGGTGGTAATAAGATGTATCGAGACATGAGACAGACTTACTACTGGGAAGGGATGAAAAGAGACGTTGGGAAGTTTATATCCAAATGCATGAATTGCCAGCTAGTTAAAGCCGAACAAAAGAAGCCTAGTGGGTTGTTGCAACCACTAGAAATTCCCGAATGGAAATGGGAGCAAGTCTCGATGGATTTCATCGATGGTTTACCAAGGACTAGATCGGGATATGATAGCATTTGGGTAACTGTGGATCGATTGACTAAGAGCGCAAGATTTATACCCGTCAAATCGACCAGAACGGCAGCCAAGTTGACAGAATTGTATATGAAGTGGGTAGTGAGATTTCATGGAGTACCCAAAAGCATTGTGAGTGACCGAGACCCGTTGTTCACTAGTGGGTTTTGGAAGAGCTTACAAGAGGCTCTAGGGTCAGGATTACATCTCAGTACTGCATATCATCCTCAGACCGACGGTCAGACGGAAAGGGTGAATCGTATATTGGAAGATCTCTTGAGAGCGTGTATATTGGATTTTGGTGGATCATGGGATGACCATTTGCATCTAGTAGAGTTTGCATATAATAATAGCTACCAATCCAGTATCGGTATGGCTCCATATGAAGCTTTGTACGGAAGACCGTGCAACTCACCATCATGTTGGATAGAGACTGGCGAGAAGTTTGTGCTTGGACCAGATGTGGTGAGAGAAACTTCAGATAAGATTAAGATCATTCAGCAACGAATGAAAGCTGCCCAAGATAGGCAGAAGAGTTATGCTGATAAGAGGAGAAGAGATTTGAAATTCTCCGTTGGTGACTTGGTGTTTGTTAAGATCTCTCCGTTAAAGAGCGTGATACGATTTGGCAGGAGAGGCAAGTTGGCACCAAGATTTGTTGGCCCGTTCCCCGTTCTTGAATTAGTCGGGAATTTTGCGTATAGAGTTGGCTTACCAGAGAAAATGGCGGGAGTTCATGATGTATTTCATGTTTCCCAACTAAGGAAGTTCGTTCACGACTCAGATGTGACTATTTCACCTGATCAGTTAGAGGAATTCGAAGTAGAACTCGAGGCGGGTGGGAACCGCAAGCCGATTCGTATTGTGGGGCATGATACAAAACAACTTCGAAGGAAGTCGGTGAAGCTAGTCAAGGTTCAGTGGGGCGAGGACGAGAATGATTGTACTTGGGAGACAGAAGAAAGCATTAGGAAGGCATATGCAGAACTCTTTGTCTGGTAAGATTTACTTTACGATTTAGTTTTCCGCATGCTAGGGTAGACTTGTTTTGCTTGTTTTGCATGTTGATTGTTGTTTTATGATTGATAGGCATGCAGGACCTTTGTGTGTGTTTGGATTAGGGAATTTCGGGGGTGAAATTTCTTAAGGGGGGAAGAGTGTAACGACCCGTATTCTACACATCATAGGACTGTAGAATATTTATTTCTTTCCTGTGTGAAGTCGTATGGTCATGTAACTCTGGGAAATATCCATGAGAGTCATTTCCCATGTTCATGATTTTTGTTGATTTTTGAATGACCATTTTGCCCCTAGTTGGTACTGTTTTGGCCATAACTTTCGATTGGAAAGGAATTTTGTCCTGAAACCACTTCCATTTGATTCGTTTGATGGTTTCTCTTTCCGTAGAGTGGTCATAATAGTCAAACGGACTTACCGTTTGGGAGATATGGCTGAAACAAGGTTTGGAGGGTGAAAAACTGCTTAACCGGGCCAAATTGGGTGATTAGTGAGTAGGCCCATAACCCATTTCGGGATTAGGGTTATGGGAGGGCTGAAATGAGATGGAGAATCATTCCATTTCAGTTTTCTAGCCTCCACTTATCACCAAGGATCCCTAAAAATGGTCTCCAACCTCTAAATCACCTCCAAATCATCTTTTGGTCAAGGATTTGGCTTAGCAACCCCTAATCAAGGAAGATCTTCACCAAAGCAACTAAGGAGCTGCTGTTTGGCATTGAGATTCACATCAAATCAGAGATTTATTTCAGATCTTAGTATATTTTGTGGCTAAGGTGAGTGATTTGCATTGTTTTGCACTAATTATGGCTAATTAGAGTTGATTAGTGTTAATTAGCGAATTTAAACATGATAAAATTCTGGAAAAATGTTTATAAAATTCGGAATGATATTTTAGACCTCTGTTAGAAATTTGGTTCCATTTGGTTAAGTTTTGCTAATCATATCATTGGTTTCACCTAAACATGCTTAAGGGGAAAATATGGGATTTTGGGTATGTTTGATCCATTTCTACTTATCATATTGATGTTTTGATGGTTGTGGTTGATTTTGTATGTTGCTATGACTGTATGAAATGCTTTGTGACTGATTAGAATAGTTGGAATGGTCGAAAACGCCGTCGAGAGGCGTAAACAACTCGCTGGAACAACTGCAGGAAGTATGCAGGGATCGGATCGGATCGCATGCCATGTCCACGATCCGCACTCGCGCTTCGCACCCCGATCCGAACCAGATGATCACGATCCGATATGAGGAGTTGTTATGCGATCCGCCTCGTCCTTCCACGAATCGACCAGCCTCACGAACTGATGGGAAGTCACGACCCGATTCATGTAGCACGATCCGACCCGTTGGAACGCGATCCGCAGGGAGTTCACGATCCGACCAGAAGGGGGAGACCCGATCCGATGGAGACTGGATTCACGAGACCATGGAGGAGGGCGATCCGATCACCTGGAGGACCACGACCCGATCCGATGCAGGAGGCGCGACCCGATCCGAATGCCTAAGGCCGATCCGATCCGATGAAGAATGGGAAGGCTGATCCGATCCAATTCGATGGTGATGACCAATAACCCGAGATGCAAAGGTAGTCCATATGGGAGTTAGAGCTCAGAATCCCGGAACCAGTTGGGAACCAATGAGTTCACTTCATGGTTGGACTTTGCTGCGGGACGTGTGCTAAGGAGTTGTCGACGTTCATAACTTCGATTCACCACTAAGAATGATGGGCTACTTATCAGTGCAGTAGGGTCATTATGACCTGAGGGGCAAAGTGATGGTAGCAAGACTACGTTATCAGTGCAGTAGGGTCATTATGACCTGAGGGGCAAGGTGATGCGTAGTAAGACTATGAGCCAGCGCAGATGGGGTGAATAACTCCATGGGGCAAGTGGACATAGTAAGGATTAGTAAGACTATGAGCCAGCGCAGATGGGGTGAATAACTCCATGGGGCAAGTGGACATAGTAAGGATTAGTAAGGCTATGAGCCAGTGCAGTGGGGTTCTTGTGACTCCATGGGGCAAAGTGGACATAACAAATGATTAGTGGCTACGTTATCAGTGCAATGAAGCCATTTATGACTTCATGGGGCAAAGCGATCGTAGCAAGGTATGTTGGGTGATCGAAGTGGTGAATATCGTATGCTTTACGCACTGAGTGAGAGATGTGAGGATGGATGCTATACTTGATTGTTTGCTATCATTATGACATGCACACCTCCCCCACCTCCGTATCTTTATATTGATTGATATGATACCTTAGAGTGTTGTACAGTATGTAGTGCTAACTCTTTGGTTGCAGGTCCAGGTTCAGGTATGTTTTAGTCTACCTGTTATTGTTCACTTTAGATGCTTATCGCTCATACCAGGCTTTATGTCTGACCCAGAGTTTTATGTCTCCTCTTATTACTCTGGGTGCTCACACGAGCAGACTAGAGATAGGTTAGCTGGTGATGCGCGAGTAGCTGATTCGGAGATGGGCAGGAGGCTTCCACGTATGATATATATATATACACATTCTCCCTGTGTCGTTGGTGGTCACTACTTGGGCATTAGTAGTGTACCTCATTTACCTCACTTTTGCTTTGAGACAGTTTGAAAGTTGTAATAAGCTGTATTTTGGATTTCCGCTGCTATGATGTTTAGTTCTGATTTTCAGCTTATGCACTGTCTCTCCTATTTTATGTCAAGTATGTTATTATTATATTTTGTTCTATGCGCTGTGAGACATTCTACAGGTTCTTTGTATGTTCATTTCCTTCTTCCTTTTCCTTCTGGCGACCCGTTCCGTGCTAACTGGACATGTGTACAGCGCACCTTTGGAGTAAATGTCGGTTGGTGCGGGGCAGGCCGTCACAAAAAGACTTCCAGACGCAAGGCCTAATTGGGTAGTTCAGCAACGATTCTAAACCCAGTACGGATTATTTAACCAAGCGAGTACCAATGACACATAAAAAACATTCGGATGCAAGGCCTAATCGGGTACCTATGACACGTAAAAGTCTTTCGAACGCAAGGCCTAATCGGGTACTCCGGCAACGATTCTGCACCTAATAGGGATTGGTTAACCAAGCGGGTACTAATGAAAGGTAAAAGATATCTGGACACAAGGCCCAATCGGGTACCTATGACACGTAAAAGATTTCTAGATGCAAAGCCTAATCGGATACTCCAACAATGATTCTGCATCCAGTAGGGATTATTCAACCGAGCAGGTACTTATGACAAGTAAAAGACATTCGGGTACCGATGACACGTAAAAGACTTCTGGATGCAAGGCCTAATCGGGTATTTCAACAAAGATTCTACACCCCGTATGGATTGTTTAACCGAGCGGGTACCAATGGCACATAAAAAACATTCAAATGCAAGGCCTAATCGGGTACCTATGACACGTAAACGACTTCTGGATGCAAGGTCTAATCGGATACACCATCAATGATTCTATACCCTATAGGGATTGTTTAACCGAGCGGGTACAAATGAAATGTAAAAGATATAGGACACAAGGCCTGACCGGGTACTTCTAACACATAAAAGACTTTCTGGACACAAGGCCTAATCGGGTACTCTAGCAACGATTCTGCACCCAGTAGGGATTGTTTAATCGAGTGGGTTTCCATGACACATAAAAGACTTCAGGAAATAGGGCCTAATCGGGTACCTATGACACATAAAAGACTTCCGGATGCATGGCCTAATTGGGTGGTTCAACAATGATTCTGCACCCAATATGGATTGCTTAACCGAGCAGGTACCAATGACACGTAAAACACATCCGGATACAACGCCTAATCGCGTACCTATGACACCTAAAAGACCTCTGGACGCAAGGCATAATCGGGTACTCCAGCAATGATTCTGCAACCAGTATGGATTGTTTAACCAAGCAAGTAGCAATGACACGTAAAAATCATCTAGACACAAGGCCTAGTCGGGAACCTATGACACGTAAAAGACTTCCGGATGCAAGGCCTAATTGGGTACTCCAGCAACGATTCTGCACTCAAGAGAGATCGTTTAACCGAGCAGGTACCAACGACACGTAAAACACATCTGGTACAAGGCCTAATCGGGTACCTATGACATGTAAACGACATCCAAATGCAAGGACTAATCGGGTATTTCTGCAATGATTCTGCACCCAGTAGGGATCGTTTAACCGAGCGGGTACTAATGACACATAAAACACATCCGGACACAAGGCCTAATCGGGCACATATGACACGTAAAAGATACCCAGAAGCAAGGCCTAATCGGGTGGTTTAGCAACGATTCTACACCCAGTATGGATTGTTTAACCGAGCGGGTACCAGGGACACGTAAAAAACATTCGAATGCAGGGCTTAATCAGGTACCTATGACACGTAAAAGACCTCTGGACGCAAAGCCAAATCGGGTCCTCCAACAACGATTCAGCACCCAGTAGGGATTGTTCAACCGGGCAAGTACCAATGAAATGTAAAAGATATCCAGACACAAGGCCTAATTAGGCACCTATGACACATAAAAGACTTCTGGACGCAAGACCTAATCGAGTACTCTAGCAACGATTATTCATCCAGGAAGGATTGTTTAACCGAGCGGGTACCTATGACACATAAAATACATTCAGGTGCCTATG
This sequence comes from Allium sativum, assembly GCA_030737875.1. NCBI lineage: Eukaryota > Viridiplantae > Streptophyta > Magnoliopsida > Asparagales > Amaryllidaceae > Allium > Allium sativum. The sequence goes on from CM060921.1 coordinate 171,618,674, forward strand.
ACACGTAAAAGACTTCTGGACACAAAGCCTTATTGAGTACTCCAGCAACGATTCTGTGCCCAGTAGGGATTGTTTAACCGAGCGGGTACCTATAACACATAAAATACATTAGGGCACAAGGCCTAATAAGGTACCTATGATACGTAAAAGTCTTCCGGACGCAAGGCCTAATCAGGTAGTTCAGCAACGATTCTGCACCCAGTGTGGACTATCTAACCGAGCGGGTACCAATGACACGTAAAACACATCTGGACACAATGACTAATCAGGTACCTATTACACGTAAAAGACTTCTAAACGCCAGGCCTAATCGGGTACTCCAGCAATGATTCTGCACGCAGTAGGGATTGTTTAACGGAGCGGGTACTTATGACACGTAAAAGACATAAGGATACAAGGCGTAATCGGGTATATAGGACACGTAAAAGACTTTCGGACGCAAGGCCTAATCGGGTATTTCAACAACGATTCTGCACCCAATATGGATTGTGGAACCGAGCAGGTACGAATGAAATGTAAACACATTCGGACACAACATCTAATCAGGTACCTATGGCACGTAAAAGGCTTCTGGACGCAAGGCTTAGTCGGGTACTCCAGCAATGATTTTGCATCCAGTAGGGATTGTTTAACCGAGCGGATACCTATGACACGTAAAAGACATCCAGACACAAGGCCTAATCGGGTACCTATGACACGTAAAAGACTTCCGGACATAAGGCCTAATTGGATACTCTAGCAATGATTCTGCATCCAACAGAGATTGTTTAACAGAGCGGGTACCAATGACACATAAAACACATACGGACACAAGGCCTAATCGGATACCTATGACATGTATACAACATCCAGACACAAGACCAAATCGGGTAGTTCAACAATGATTCTGCACCCAGTAGGGATCGTTTAAACGAGCGGGTACCAATGACACGTAAAACACATCCGGTGTAATGGCCCGAATTTCCATACCCTTTGAGTCGACTAATAACACCACACGTCCAACCCAAATGACACAGAAATACGAATCATTAGTAGAAAGAAGTTAGAGGATGAGAAATAGAAAGAAAACTTAGAACAGAAGAAAATCGAAGATAATAAATTTCACAGTGGAACGAATAAAATATATTATATAACATAACCTTTGTAATACAGATCAGTAACTGTATATACATACCAGTATTAGAGCACAACAGTTGTTCCTGGAACAATTATAAACACATGTTTCCAGATACAACATAGTACACAATGGAAAATATATTAGTCTACAGCTAATTGTTGAAGCGTCCCGCTTCAAGCTCCTCCAGGTGAATCTGTAAAATCCTGACTACTTGATTGCCCGTACAAATTTGGGCACTCAAGAGTTTAGAGAAAACAAAAAAATAATAAACACTGGGTCAGTCATGGGACTGGTGTGAGTAAACTTCAATAATTTGTTTAACTTTCAAAATCCTTTCAAAAAAATGATAATCGTAAGACCGATCCATACATAAACACGGAAGGTTTTTATCTTACGACAACCAAAAATATTTTTGATATCAAATCCAGTGATATTATAATAGTGTCTGCATCAAATAAATAGAATCTAGCGGAACAATTGCATCACACGCTCCATATATAATATAAAATTGAAAACTGCAGGGCGCTTATTGGAGATTGGATTCCGACTTTGACAAGGTATGGAACCACCTTCTGATCAGTGTACTCTAGAGGGGATACACTGGGGTTCAACAAGAATATCTTGCAACCCAGCCACACATGGCTGACCACTCATTTAATGTGTGTGTATCGAGCATATTATCACTAACAGTTGTGATAAAAAACCATCATCGAAAGCATACACCAACGAACATAATAAGAAGCAAATGGAATTTCTCTAGATCAGGTGATAATACCCCTAATGGGAATGACCCACTTGGCCATGTTGCCTGCCGATTTTTGTCATTTCCCGGTTGATGAGGCTTGAGGTCACGATTATCTTTCAAAACATCTGGCCACCATGTACTTCGAATGCCACATCGTTAGACATTTGTCCATATACGTTGTCTAGGAACTGGACAAACCAAAGGCACTATTCTATTAATCCATCTTGGGCAATTTCTACCTAAGGTAAACAGAGCAGCCCTTGCATTTTACTCTGTCTTCAATTATCTTCAGGATAAGTTGATTCGTAACATTTATACCAATACGGAGTGATTTTCAGATATTAAATCTGATCCCGGTCTCTCGATATTGACAACGAGGTATAAGATAAATCAAAACTTTGATAGTTGGTGATTTAACTATCAAAGAAACATCCATACAATCAACAGTCCTATTTCTAATAGGAAATTCTACCGATCAAGCATCAAACAACACTGGCCCCCTTTTAAATCAATTCCTTATTATATTATCATTTCCAATTCATATTTCCCATCTTTCGTATCCTTTCAAAACTCGATTTCCTCTCTTGGCTCTTGGAAAAACATTTCCAATATTATAATTTCTTTGTTCGAGAAAATATCTCTTATTCTAGTTAGGAAACATCTCTATATATTCACGAATCCTTATTTTCCATATTCCATTTATGAATTCCTCGTTGATCATTTCATTTTTTTCTACGCATACAAAATATCTCTCATTTATTTGGAGAAACATTTCAAATTCCTTTAAATTAATGCGATGTTATAAAACATCGTTATTATAACACAAACCACTAAGCCATTTATTAACTAACCATATTGTTAACCAATCTTCACTATCGAACCTTAACCATTCCTCCATCAATCATGAAGTCAATCAAGTTGGGGTATGCTTACCTCTCATACTCTAATTGAACAACATTTTTAACTTTGAAATAGTCAATGCTCACAACTTCAAACAAAATATCGCTTACGCTACTCTCAGATTCAATCTAAGAATCCACTTCTTTTACGGAAAAACATTGATTTTAAAGGTAGCGCTATAATCGCTGTTTCCAAATATTTGATTTATAAAACATTAACTATAATGGTAGCGTTAAAATCGCTGTTTAGATTTACAAAACATTTATTATAATCGCTGTTTAGATTTACAAAACATTTATTATAATCGTTGTTTAGATTTACAAAACATTTATTATAATGGTAGCGTTATAATCGCTGTTTAGATTTATAAAAACGTTTGTTATAACGACAACGTTATGATTGTTGTTCCCAAATATTTGGTTTACAAAAATATAACTTGTACTTATTAATTTCAACAAATAAATTTATAAGTAAATAAATAAATAAATTTGATTCAAAACGAATAGTAAAAATAACTACTTCCCTAAATTCGATATAATCGAATTCCAATAAATAACTCTCTCTCGAATAATCTATATTCGATTATATTCCAAACTTCGGAATTTATCTACCATTTCAGGTTAATTCAAATTCCAAATTCACTTTTGAATTTATCCATTCCAAATCATTACCAAATTCCTTTATAACTATTCCAGTCTACAAAACATTATCACACTTTATTTTATATTCCGAATTTTGAACTAAAACTCATCATTTATTTAAAAATGATTACCCGTTTCCTTTTTCATTCAATTTCATATTTCAAATCTAAATTCCCTTTAGACATATTTGATTTGCAAAATATTTACTTTAAACCATTATTCATTTTGATCGTGAATATATTTCTTTTATATACGATCAAATCAGTTTGATTTCGTACTTATAAATAATATCTTAAACCCACATTCTATTTATAACTTCTATTTAGATTTTTCCATACCAATCTCATTTGTATTGTAATCATTTAAAATCTTGTTTATGATTTCCTTTATAATTTGCTAAGTTCAAATCTCATTTCAACCATTGGTTGGAAACCCGATTTCTACTTTTTCATATAAATTCAAATTTGAATTTATATTTCAATTTATCCAATGACAAATAATTCACTTAATTTATAAGTCACTTAAGATCAACTTCTGGTTTTATTAAAACAAGTTTCTACTTTTTTTAACTCCATTCGAAATTACACTTTAATTTTTGGAAAAATATATTTCCATTTTAAATCTCAAATTCCATTTTCTATATTTGAAATATTTTATGATATTTAAATAACAAAATACTAGGGCCAGTGATATTTAAACACAACAAGATCAATCATAGTTAATATATCACAGCATATGCCGCAATCAATGTAAACACAACAATATAAATGTTGAGGAATCTAGTTGGATCCCTCCAACTTGTTTCCGTGCATCCACATATGTTAATCAACATTAATAATATTAATCTCACATCAATATGAAATGTAATAGTAAATAGAACTAATAGTCTGTCAATGACATATCTATATCAGCCATTTCAACTAGTTTTATCAATCATTCATCCACAACCATCACATAACATAAAATCACTATAAATAATTTTAAAACTCGTTTATATAAAAATATAAACGAGCCAGAGTTAGTGAGTTTACTCACCTTGTTTTGCAGTTGATGATTCTGAATTTATTTCATTTTAAAATCAAATAGTGTTTGATTTTATAACAAAATTCTAGTAGCTCCGTTTTTAGCCGCCTTAGTTCCACAATGAGGATCTCGTCGTTACGATTACGGCTTGACCGTTTCGACAGATTCTGATAATGAATGAACAAATTATACATTTTAAATGGTTTAACAAATATTATAATCCAACTAACATTAACTAAATTTTATTTTAATTAGTTTACCTCAACCTAAAAGGTTGGCTGCTCTATCAGGAATTGACTCATGAATGTCATTTTTTCCATTCATTGTTTGAGGCGATTAACCAATTATACTTGTGATTAGTAAATCACATAATCCTTTAACTGTTATTTTAATCAGTTAACCATCCTTTTTGTTACTATTATCTCTGTGTGCGGTGTAACCACCCATGCCATTTCTTCATCAACAATTTAAATCCGACTCCAACTGTTCATACACCACTGCCATGCTCTTTCCAGCGCCCCTCCATTAATTTACTGACCAAAACCATCCCCAAACTTCTCATTAAAATCTCTCCATCCTAGGTACCACCATTCCACATTCGCATGCACCATTCAAATCGTCACTCCAGCCTTCCTTTTATTGCATATTTATCCTATTATCTGCTAATTAAAACTTGCCTATAGATTAACAGGCAAGAACGAACTCCAACCATTAATCTCCATCACCACCGCTATCTAAGGCAGACTGACCCCCGTCGGTCCACTTAAGACATCTGACTTCTCCTCTTTACTTAACTTTAGTATATATATATATATATATAATAATACAATAATATACTCCCTGAACTTCGAACAGTACTCACTGCCCCTTCCATAGTTGATTGGACTTTCACTACATCATCACCGCTCACTAGAGAAATTTCACTCTAACATAATCGTGTTCCTGTCACCATAGCAATCTCACAAGCACACTTTACCCAAACTTGACTTCGTATCACCCATCACCCTCAACACAGTAGCTGCACCCTCGCTTCAACTCCAGACAACACAGTACCCCCTCTAACTAAAACTTGCCATGCTAAACCCTCTTGTTCAATTTAAAGAACTTCAACATCTTCGTAAACCCACTTGAAGTCACTATCGGTGCCACAACCATACACTGGAGCCACGCCTGACACCCAGCTGTCCACGCCTGAAGGCGGTTCCCTTCTAGTCCCCAAACTTTGCCACAAAAATGTAAATATAACTCCCCGTTCATCTCGACCTGGCCGTCACCGTACACCTCTAGTCAAGACCGTACTCCATCAGTAAGAAGTCCTCACCTCCCTACACAATTCCTCAGTTGAAACCTTCACCTCCCGCTGTGTCTAAGTCCCTAAAATCAACGCCTTAGGTTCGAACAAATACTGACGGTGGCCAACAGAAATCGCACCAAACCAAGTTAAATTAGGACTGAAGCTGACCTCACGAGAACTCAAGGGTATACGCTTCAACATATTAGTAATTTATTTGATTTTCTTGAATTAATTTGGGAATGGATTTTTATGTCTGCGGTTTGAAGCTTTCCAAATTTTCCAAACAATGAAGGTCACGTATAAATAGATAGAAGAATAAGAAAGGATAAGAACAACATCATTTTCAGTTCGTACAAAGTAGGGGTTATATTTTCATACTAGCTGTGATTATATCGATTTACAGGTCTATCGGGATGCAAATTTGCATGTAGTATGACTGTACGAGTAGCTTTCATATATGCTCCGACCAGCATAGGCCTTTTGCATGCACTTAAGAATATGGAGTGCCCTACTACTTGTAGGCATGTGCCTTCTTACCCCTGGTCTGCGCGATTTTAATTACCATGTGGATTATTTAATGTTTCGCTTGGGACTTAAACTATGAAATGCATGGAGTTGCATGGTTCACACGGTCAAGGCATTATTTGAATCTTCTCCTTTGAACAACCGTCTTCAGATGACTGCATAACCATATAGCATATCAGAACCTCATGCATCGTTAAAAATCCATTGACATAAGAAAATATGATTTATAGAACTTTTCAATTTGAAGTCATGCTTGCCGATTTCATGTAAGATACTTAGGATAGGTGCAAATTTATGTGTATGAAACCAATTTATGTGCCTATTGAATCCTTTGGTCTAGACGATAGGCTTAAGGCATGCGCATTATAAATTGTACATTCAACGTCGTTTTTAACAAATAAAATCCATATAAATTTCCATTTATATTTCTTGTACAACATTTAAAATAAATTTAAATGTTCAAAATTAAATGGCAAAAAATCTGGGTTGTTACATTCTTTCCCCCTTAAAATATTTTCATCCTTGAAATTGCTAAGCAGTAAAAATGCTATCACTCTAACTCCTCATAACCTACTTAGTTGAAATCTTATATTCCATATCTCTATAACCCAGTTCTTACCAAACCTTCGAATTCTCATATCAATACTCGACAATTCATGATTCTTTCTAAATGATATTTCCACCATTTTTGTACAATCCATCATCACTTTCTTGTCTTCAATCCATATGCTCTTCTGCATATCCACACCCATTCCAATTGATTTTAAATCCATTTATCAATTTCATTATTCCACTTGAAATTTTATTAACCAATTTTGGTTTTCTTATTTCAATTACAATTAACAACTTGATTTTAAATTATCAAAAAATTTCTTGAATATTTTCCAACTCTTTAAATTTTCGAAAAATTTCGCAAGCATCTCCTTTGCACGTACGGCTCTATCGGTACAACCACAACTCGTCTTTCTAGGCCTTCTCCAATCCAAAAGAAACTCAAAAAGCCAAGCGTCTTGCCCCATAGACTCATAAAACCATCAAACCCAAGTAATATTGTAAACATGTAGGTTTTTGTCTGGCACGATTCTATCTCTTGCATTTGCTTCCATTCAATATCTGCTCAGTATATATATATATATATATATATATATATATATATATATATATATCCATTTCCAATTGGTTTCAAATCAATCCAACTTCCGTTTTATCAATTCAAGTCTGATTTCTATTTAATTCAATCAACTTATTATGCTTGAATCCAAAATTATCACAATTCAATTTCAATTAACAACATCCAATATATATTCAACTTGTTTAATTTCATTTTGGATTATCTTTAATCCAGTCCAATTTTATTGAACTTAAGTTAAATTTTGAATTCATTTGATTCACTTCTGCCATTTTAATCTATTTAACTTTACTAGTTTAATTTTAATTTCATAATTCAAATTCCTGGGTATTATTTCAAACTCCCTTGAAATAATAAATTTATATACATGTATTCATAACCATTTGCAAATCCAAAACTTTCAATTTTTAAAATAACTTGTTCTTTTCAAATAGATTTTCCATTAACGAACTATTACGGTAGCAATCTATCAATCATAATCTTGAAAATGAATACCGATTGTTTTCCCAAAAATTGGCTCAAACACTAATGATACGAGGAATTATACTTCACAATGTGGTTGGAAAATAAATGGAGCTGCAATCACAAGCAAAAAGCAAGGAGAATAAAATGAAGACAAAGGTTTTAGAGTGGTTCGGCCCTAAGCTAGGCCTACGTCCACTATGAAGGTAGCTTGCATTATCATGACAATGATTACGAAGCATATAAACTTCCTTTGATCATACATTTTCTCATTCTCTCAATATATTCTCACTCTCACATACAAATCTCGCTTAAATTCACGGGATTCAATGGAGGATTGATGGAATCCGTGGAGGAGAAGAGAAGGATGGGTGAGCGATAGAGAAGGAAGATGTCTTTGATCTTTTCTCACTTATAGGATTCTAATGGATGCCATGGCCAAATGGATGAATAACCTTTGAGCGGAGATCATGATGATGGTTGAAATGCTTAAGGAATGATGGAGGAAAGAATTCAACAGCACTTTGTCAAGGAGTCGATCCCTCTTATGGTGGTAGCAATGGCCTATTTATAGGTGAGCTCTTCTGAAGAAATGAGCTGAAGTTCATATATGCGGGCTATGGGTCGCTCGTTTCATTAATTATGAAAATGTCACCACCTAGTTGTAGCCAACTGTCGATAGTTTTATTCAGCTGTCCCGCACGAGCGGCTTCATGGGAGCGGGCGATTGCATAGATCTAAGCACATTGAATGGACGAACAGGTGAGAAGTGTACATGCGACTTGTCAAAGCTTCATGGTTGGTATAAGGGCGACCGACTGGGTCATTTTGGTAAGCCTTTTATGATTGAATGACAGATAGTGTCTGGTTAAAGCATCAATATCTGATTGTAAATGAATGGGCGATCGACCAAGGCTTGCAGAGCAGATATATGTCCGATCACTTTAGAATTTGCATATGTTAGTCTGGTAGCTAGCATATGATTGAAGCATTAGTGACGGATTGAGGAATGGGCGAGCGACTGGTGTTACAATCTATGAGCGGACGTGGGATGCATGTGCGACCTTTGGCATCTTTGTGTTCCTTGTTACGTACGATTAATCAGGGTAGTATGAACGAACAACTACAGGGCGGAACGTGTGACCGGAACCAATTCTTCTCCTTATCTTGTACGAGCGACCTCCCTTGATATGAGCGACCTTTAACGGATGTATGAGCCTTACTATCCATGTACCGTACCGTCCTTGAATTATCTCCGCGTGTATAACTTCTTTGTATTGGTCGTGCTATGCTGTATGACCGATCCTGACTCTATTGAGAAGACGACCCAACTTATTCTGATGCATGCAACCTTCCTTGCCGTGTTTAACCTTTAAGTTGGTATTTGAACTTTATTCTGTGTGATCGTCCCTTACCCTTTGCAAACTGCCTGGGTGTACTAGATAGGACTATGCACGACCGACCCTAATGACACTCGTCCCGTAGTTTTATCATAGATTTAATAGACCAATATATGTATGGTTTTTAAGGGATAAACATTTGCCCCTTGAAGTTTGTAATTTTTATTTTGCAAAAAATCACAGGCTTCGAAATAACTGATCATAACATAGTTTGATAAATTAAATCCGGTTTACCGAGTGGCGATCACTCAGAACTTAAGACTACTTAGGTAAAGATGGCTGAGATCGTTCCTCCTCGTGAGCGAAAAGCCAGAGTCACTTACACTATTTCTTTTGAGTCGAAGTATCATTACAATCTATTAAATCGTGGGGATGCGGGCAAGCCAGCTGTATCTGGTGGGCCACTTATATTTGCGCAATCGAGTATTGAGCTGACGTGGTGAGAATGTTCTGGATGCGAGTCTCTTAGTCTTCTCTCTCGTTTTCTCGCTCCTCTCTTTAATTCAATTTTTATTTTTCAAATAAAACACATTGATAGACACCACTTCATTTTCTAAAAACCATAATTTCAACTTCAACTTCCTTTTTATTAGATTTTCCAGTCAAAAAGCCTCTCATTCTTTTCTATTATCGATCCGTGGAGCGCAGGTTTGTCAATCCTTACTTATGCTCGTTCCTCTTCTGAATCGATAATATATGTTTTAATAAGAATAAGTCCTTTTTATGCTTTCTTAGACTACTTTCTGGAACTCTTATGATCATTAGATACGATTTGTGCTGTTGTTGAACTTTTCATGATGATAATAGCTGGAATTCTTGGACTGGGTCCGATTTGTTTTGCGTATGCCATTGTCTGAGAACATTTAACTCTGTTACCCATTTTTCTCTGGTTTTAAGCTTCGTACACATGATACGCTTGCTGAAATGCAAGACAAACTCATATTTTGTGCAATTTCTAATCTTAAGATCATGTGCCAACGATTTGTTCACAGTTATCTATTTTACACACATGATGCTTTACGAAATGCTTAAGCCACACGGCCTTGATATTTCTACTATGATTTCTACTTGTGGCTTGACTCCTATGGTCGCCCAAGTGCATTTGATAGAGGGTCGTTCCTGTTTTGCTCTTAAGTCAATCCTGAATGGCGCTGACTTGGTTAAATATGAACAACCGTTCTGAATGAAGCATGTGATAATAACATGAACTTGTTACACGCGACTAGGGTAGGAGGGATTGGTGGTTCGCGGTTCTGCCCTTGGTTGCGTTACTTGTTTAATCTTGACCGATCCTTTAAATCCCTGAATTACATAACTATTTACTAATTCACTTACATAGGATGGATATGTCTACAGGCCAACGTCGACAGGAAAGGTTTTTTGATTTGGATGTTCAGATAACTGACGTTCAATCGACTAGTTAGCCGTCTGTGAACTCTTCCCTCAGTCCCTCCTATATAGAACTTTAAACAATCATTAGCATGCCACGTTATGCCCCTAGGCCATGCAATCCCAAGCTTGCTAAACGACTCAAAGGCTGGAGTTTGCAGGGAGTATCTTCTAACGTGGACATATCTCTGTCTGACCATTAAACTTTTTCTGGTGATATAATTGCCGCGAAGGCTCAGATGCCTGCCCATTTGGAGACCGCTATGTATCAAGTTGGGAAGCAGATGGATCTACTCCAGGATCATTCTGCAAAACAAATAAGCGGTTGGCACACACTAGCTTGCGATCTCCAAAGGATTCATAGGAATAATCTCGAGTGTATTTCCGTTCTAGAGGATGATAATGCAAAGTTGATCCAAGCTCTTAGATCGAGGGATAGTGTCGTTGCCTCTTTTGTTCCAGGAGATGTTGAGTTGGCAGTTTCAGAGCGCAAAGAGTTTTTGGCTGATGAACCTCCATCCTGCTGTACCCAGGTTAAGAGGAAGATTGGTAGGCCTAGGAAGAACAAGGATCTGTAACTTTTCTATCTTGTCTTTGATCATTTCTTTTGCGAACTATGCTTTTAGATCGGTTGTATAAGCGGCTGCCGATCCTCGCATTTAACTTTATGTTCGTCTGTGATGCGACTTGTGCTTATTTTGGTGTTTTGGTGGTTCTATGACTGGTTTAGGACATTATGATGCTTCTATGCTCTGTTTTGTTAGTATGAGACAATGCTCTTTTTGTTATACTGTGGTCTTACACTCTGTTTGTAGCACTTTCTACTTGTACTTTGCATCACAATTTTCTTTGTCGTCCGTGTGTTAGTATCGGGCTTACGGTGTGCAACTTTAACGTTACCGCCTTTCTTTTTTGATGTTATGGTAGCTTGTTATAGCTTTATTAGATTGGAAGCGATCAGCTTCTTAGAATTCAATTTAATTAATTAGTTTTATGCCGCGTTTTCCTCTTATTGGTGATCGTGCATTCGTTCATACGTTCACCGACCCAGTGACCCAAGCCCTTCGGAATTTGGACTTGAATGCATGCCCCCAAAAGAGGGTTATATATATCTTATGACGTATTTAATCATTTTTCTCACTAACTCAATGACCCGAGTCCTTCAGAGGTTTAGTTTAAATACATGCTTTTGGTTTCTGATGTACCTAACCATATTTCTTGCCAACCTAGTGACCCAAGCCCTTCGGAGATTTGGTTAGGTACATATTTTTATAACGTATTCAACCACATTTCCCACTAACTCAGTGACCCGAGTCCTTCGGAGATTGGTTTAAATACTTTTAAGTTTAATCCAACTTTATACCTTCTCTGTTCGGATTAGCTCAGAACTGGTAAGATTAAATCGGATACCCCCTTTCAGCTAGGATTTCTGTTACCCCCTTTCGGCTAGGATTTCTGTTTGTGCTAGTCCTTCCAGCTTGTTTACCGGTCCTTCCGGCACTGTTGTTTCCAGCCTAGGTTTGTCAGTCCTTCCAACTGCTGGTCCTTCCAGCTTTTTTGCTGGTCCTTCCGGCTCTAGGACTGGTGCTTCCAGCCTAGCTTTATCGGTCCTTCCGACTTTATGCTTCATCCTAGTAGGTGGACACTAGTTCATCACATCAAGTTTTATTTTGATTTAAAGAATTTATGTCCTACACCTGACAAGGTGCCTCTTTTGGGACTGACAATTTTTTATCCGTGGGACAAATTTGGCTGCTTCCTCCTTTGCATTATTTTCAGAGTTTGACACCAATCCTTCTGCGAGATGCTCACCAAGGATTTGGTGTTTTTTGCGATGAAAGATGCAGATTTCTGGTTCGTCACCCACTTATTGCTTAGTTTGCATGATGCTTCGGCACTTAATGTTTTTGAATTGTTCCAACTGGGATACGCTTGGGAAGTCTCCAACTATGGTTGGATTTTGAGATAGTAATTGTTCTTGTTTGCCTACATAAGAAAGTCAACTTTTAGCAGAAGTCTGCAAATGTATGATTCATTTAAGCTGATGGAGTTTCTCACTCATGTTTTTTTATGTACATAGCTTGAATGCGAAGTTTTTTGCAAATATTTACAACTTTTACAATAGATTTGAACGATGCATTATAGAAAGTAATGGCGGATGTGCTCGCTATTCCAAGCTCGAGGAATCTGGACTCTATCTGTGGCGTCAATTTGAAAGTACCCTCTCGGAGTTTTTGGTTTATAACATAAGGCCCTTCCCAATTTGATATAAAAACCTCGGTTCCGGTCGTTACTTTCTTCAGCACAAGATCTCCGATATCGAAAGTCTTGTATCTGACTTTTGAATTGAAATGCCTGGCCACCCTTCTTTGATGTGCAGCCATCCTGAGTTCTGCTTCCTTTCTTTTTTTCCTCTAGTTGGTCGAGGGCCTCAAGTTGTAACCTCTCATTTTCCTCTTGGTTGAAGTGAATCCTCCTGTGGGTGGGAACTTCCAGTTCCACAAGGATCATGGCTTCAGAGCCAAAAGCTAAGGAAAAGGGAGTGTACCCAGTCGCACTTTTGTGAGTGGTACGGTATGTCCATAGTGCTAATGGAAGCTCATCTGCCCAACCACCTCTGGATTTCTCCAACCGGTTCTTAATGGTTGACTTAATGATGTTGTTCATTGCTTCCGCTTGCCTGTTCACTTGCGGATGAGCAACTGCAGAATTTTTTTTCTTGATTTTATACTTGGCACAGAAATTTTGGAACTCTTTGCTCTCAAACTGGGTTCCGTTGCCTGTGATTATTTTTTGTGGCACTCTTAACCTACAAATGATATTTTTCAAGACAAAGTTAATAACTTTCTTTGAGGTTATGGTTGTCAATGGTTCCAATTCAGCCCATTTTGTGAAATAATCAACAATGACAATGGCATATTTAAAACCAGATTTCGCGGTGGGAAGCACTCCTATGAGGTCAATGCCCCATATGGCGATTGGCCATGGGCTGACCATGTAGGTTATAGCTGTTGATAGCATCCTTGGAATTTTTGCAAATATCTGACATCTATCGCATTTTTTGGTATATGCTACAGAGTCCTTATTTATGTCTGGCCAGAAGTAACCATATCGCAGAATTTTCTTGGCCAATTTCTGGACACCAGTATGACCTCCACATTCACCCTCATGTAATTCTGTCATCATTGCTTTCGATTCCTTCTTTGTAACACAACGAAGTAAGGGCATAGAAAATCCTCGTCTGTATAGCTGTCCATCCTGAATGAGATATATAGGGGCTTTTCGTAAGATTTTCCTTCGCTTCTTAACTTTTTCCGAGAGTGCACCAGTCATGAGATACTCTTTGATTAGTGTCATCCACGAGTCTAGATCACTATCCACCTCCATGACCCAATCCATCTCAATTTGTTCCATGCTGGGGCTGGATAGGACCTCCACTGGGACTAATCCTATAAGTTGTGCATCTCCTGTGCTTGCATACTTTGCCAGTGAATCCGCCTTGGTATTTTCTTCTCTCGGAATGTGAGATATGGTATAATGCTCGGAGCTCTCTAGTAGTTCGAAGGCTTTATCTAAATAAGTTGGTAAGTTAGCCATTTTGGCTTGGAACTCTCTCCGTACCTGGCACAACACTAGTTGGGAGTCATTGAAGATTTGTATGGTCTTTAGCTGTAATTCTCTTGCTAGTCTTATTCCTACAATGAGGGCTTCATATCCAGCTTCGTTATTTGTTGATGGATGGAAATTCTAGTCTTAGCGCATAACATATAGATCTTTGTTCAGGGGTTTCTAGGACTACTCCTGCCCCAGAGCAGTAATCGTTAGATGCTCTATCAACAAATAATTCCCATTGGATGTTGGTTTTAATCAGGTTCCTCTTTCACCTCTCCTCAGTCGGTAAACTATGCGATAAAATCTGCAAGTGCTTCTCCGTTGATTGCCTTCCGGGGGTGGTATGTAATGTCATATTGACTAGACTCAATATTCCATTTTAATAACCTCCCGGAAGTCTCTGATCGAAACAAAACTGGCCTCAGAGGCTGATCCATGAGGACCTTGATAGGGTGAGCCTGAAAGTAGGGCCAAAGCTTCTTTGAGGCGATAAGTAAACAATAAGCGAGCTTTTCGAGTTTTGGGTAGTTCAGTTCTGCCCCAGATACTCTCTTACTGATGTAATAGACTGGCCTCTAAACCTTTGAATCCTCTCTTACCAATGCCGCGCTTATATCATGGGCAGATACTGCCATATATACAAACAAATCTTCTCTATCACTAGGCTTTGACAGCTTTGGAGGTATTGCCATGTGTTGGATTAGTTCTTCGAAAGCTTTATGACATTCAAAAGTCCATTGAATCACTTTCTTTCCTTTTCTAAGGGTGTTGAAGAAGGGAAGACATATGTCCGTTGCCCTGGATATGAAGCGATTAAAAGCTGCAATTTTTTCATTTAAACGCTGAAGCTCGTTCTTGGTTCCTAAGGCGTGCAATTCTCTCAAGGCTGATATTTTTGCTGGATTGCTTCTATGCCTATATCATTGACCATAAAACCTAGGAACTTGCCTAAACCGACCCCAAAGAAACATTTTAAAGGATTCAGCTTCATACCATATTGGCGTAGAATATCGAACATCTGGGCTAAATCTTCCAAATGATCAACTGCTCTTTTAAACTTTACCAACGTATCATCGACATAGACTTTCATTGTCCTGCCAGTTTTTTTTTTGAACATAGCATTTACCAATCGCTGGTAAGTCGCCCTTGTATTCTTTAGGCCAAATGGCATCACTTTGTAGCAATATAAGCCAAGATCAGTGATAAAACTTGTGTCCTCTTGATATGGTCGGTACATCATGATTTGATTGTAGCCAGAATACGCATCCTTAAAAGGCAGCAACTCATGCCTAACCGTGGAATCCACCAATTGATCTATTCTGGGAAGAGGGAAACTATCATTTGGACAATCTTTATTAAGATCCGAGTAGTCTACGTTGACTCACCATTTGCCGTTTACTTTCTTTACAAGTACAGGATTGGAGACCCAGTTTGGATAGGTAGATTCCCTGATGAAGTTGTTTTCCATTAGCCTGTCAACCTCCTTCTTCAAGGCCTTTGATCTCTCTAGCCCCTGGGTCCTCTTCTGCTTGACAGATGGAATATGTGGATTAATATTAAGTTTATGGACTGCAACATTTGGAGATATGCTGCTCATGTCAGAATGGCTCCATGCAAACACATCCAAATTAGCTTTTAAAAAGACAATCAATTGACTTTCAATTCGGGGCTCAACTGAGATCCTATATTCCACACGGTTTGGGTCTTTCAGACAAACAACTACAGGAATTTTGATCTCAGCAGGGGCCGCTCTTTCGTCCTCTGCACTCTCTTTTCTAGGATCGATCTCCTTTTGCTCTCCACTGTGTTCGCTAATGCAGGGACAACTCCTTAATTGCTATAAGGGGAGTTCGCGAGTGCGAGATGGAGCCTCCACATTCTCCCCCAAATATCTCCTCTTTGCCTCACGCAGCTCTGTCACATAGCACTCCCTCGCAGTGGCATGATCGCCCTTAATTACGCCAATTTCATTCTCAGTTGGAAACTTCATAGTTAAACACCATGGAGCTAGTACAATTTTAAAACCTACAAGAGTCGGTCGCCTGAGGAACGCATTGTAGGCGGAGATCTCATCCACCAAGATGAAGGTTTGCATCATAGAGACCTTGCGTTCCCCATCTGCTAGTTCAACGAGCAAGTCAATTGTACCAATGGGTTGCGTGGGTTATCCGGTAAATCCATTGATTTTATTTGGACAGGCTCGCACTTCTATCATAGAGAGGTTCATTTTCTGAAATGTATTTATGAAGATCACATCAACGGATGCCCCCATGTCAACTAGGACTCTTTTCACAACCGTAGGGCCATGACCAGTTGTGACTACCATGGCATCAACAGTTGGTGTAAGTAAGACGTCAGCATCTCTATCTCTGAATACCACATCATCGGCTGAAGTCTTCGGTATCTTCATTGGGAGCTCGTTGCTTAGGACTATGCACCTTTCTTCTTTCTAGACATCCTTCAGCTCGTTAGCACACCTTTCCATATCTGGCCAGCTACTTCGGTCTGGGTGGGGCCCGCCGAAGATCATGTTGATCACTGGTCTCGAATCAATGGGTTCCTGTGCTTTCTCACCTGAAACGGATTGATTGGTGGTATTATTCTGCCCCTCGGTAGTCGGAGCGTTTTGACGATTCTTCACATACTATTGAAGTTGTTTCTTTCTGATGAGTTCTTCAATCAAACTTTTCAGATGTCCACATTCGTTAGTGCTATGGCCCAGTTGATTATGAAATCAGCAAAATTTTCCGGAATTGGCTTGCTGCTCAGTAATCATCTGAGGCTTCATTTGAGGAAAGACGCCCGAATCCTTTGTGACGGAGTAGATCCTCTCTGGGGTTTCATTTAAGAGAGTCAATTCTGAATGCTTGTGAAGCCGCGTTTTCTAATAGGCTTTGCTATCCTTCTCATCACTTCCTCTCTTCTGCCCAGAGTCATTCTTCTGCACGGTTTGGAACTCGTTGCCTTTCCTTTCTTTGGTAGTACTACTTTCTATGAGCTTCTGAATATTTAGCGCATCATCTTCCATGCTCATGTATTCTTCGGCTTTCTTATAGAACTTCTTTAGGGTTTTGGTTTTCTTTATCTTGAGCCATTTCCCATGTTCCGATTTCTTATCAATAGCACCCTTCAGAGCTGCCAACAAGTACCAAGGTTCCGGTTCTATGACTTCGGTCGCCGCAGCATGGAATCGTGTAAGAAAAGCTTTGATAGTTTCTCCAGACATCTGTTCCATCTCGCTGGGCGACATTACATCCCTTGCTTTGGTTGTTTGAAGGAGGAACTGATCTTGAAATCTTCTTACCAAATCGGCAAATTAATCAATGCATTTAGGTGGAAGTCTAGTGAACCATAGTGAAGCCACACCTTCTAGGCATACGGGGAAGTACAATCATTTTATCTCATTGGTTTCCCTAGCTCTGTTCATGTGTTGATTATGAATAGGAAGATGTTTGGATCCCAGTCCCACCATAAGGTGCTATAGTCGGGGGTATGAATTTCTTAGGAAACTTCGCCTGATGGATCCTTTCTTTAAACGGGTTTTTATTGGGTGAAAACTCCCATTCTTTCTCATCATCCTCTCGGACTATTTTTCCTTTCATTGTTTGCTGGATCATATCCGCAATGCGCTTCTCGTCGCTCACTCGTTCCACAGGATTGGCATCGATGCTTTTTCCGGTGCGATCGCGGTTCAAGCTCCGATGCTTTTCACCTCTTTTCGGAGGTGTCCCTTTAGTGGGAATTACAACGCTCTGAGTTGCACGTTTCACCTCATGCTATAGGGTATTGACCTTAGAGTCCTCAACGCCGGCCTCCCCCTTGTCTTCCACTAAGAAGTGGGATCGACTAGGGTCTGAGGAAGAAGAGTCCTCTTTTTCATCAACATTGTTCACAACATTTGGTGGAAGTAGATTATCTTGAGCATTAATCAGGGCATCAAGCTTTTCCATCATCATTTTTGTCGTAGCATCCTTTTTTTTTGTTCAAACTGGTCATAGCCACATTCAGTTCATCTCGTGTTACGGATGGCCTAGAGGACTCTTCAACTTCTCGATTCAAAGTTTGTGACGTAGCTTCATCACCATGAACATCCTCAATAATTTTGGTAGCTCTAATGGACTTGTTATTTTTCTTTGAACTGGCCATGGCTTCGAGGTAGGAGGCGGTTTAGGATTTCAACGATTGGCTGTTGGAATTGGAAGAAAGAGCGAAGGGAGGAAATATGAACATAGCCCCATGGTGTGCGCCAATTGTTTTCACCAAAAATGGCTCAAACACCAATTGTATGAGAATCGTACTTCACCAATTTGGTTAGAAAATAGATGGAGCCGCAATCACAAGCAGAAAGCGAGGAAAATAAAATGAAGACAAAGATTTTAGAGTGGTTCAGCCTTAAGCTAGGCCTACGTCCACTATGAAGGTAGCTTGCATTATCATGACAATGATTACAAAGCATATAAACTCTCTTTGTTCATACATTTTTTCATTCTCTCAACATATTCTCACTCTCACATACAAATCTCACTTAAATTCACGGGATTCATTGGAGGAATGGTGGAATCCGTGGAGGAGAAGAGAAGGATGGTTGAGCAATGGAGAAGGAAGACGTCTTTGATTTTTTCTCACTTATAGGATTCTAATGGACGCCATGCCCAAATGGATGAATAACCTTTGAGCGGAGATCATGATGGTGGTTGAAATGCTTAAGGAATGATGGAAGAAAGAATTCAGCAACACTTCGTGGTGGCATGGAGTCGATCCCCCTTATAGTGGTAGCCATGGCCTATTTATAAGTGAGCTCTCCTGAAGAAATGAGCTGAAGTTCATATATCCGGGCTATGGGTCGCTCGTTTCATTAATTATGAAAATGCCACCGCCTAGCTGTATCCAACCGTCAATAGTTGTATTCAGCTGTTCCGCACGAGCGGCTTTATGGGAGTTGGCAATTGCACAGATCTGAGCACATTGAATGAGCGAACGAGTGAGGAGTGTACAGGCTAATTGTCAAAGCTTCGTGGTTGGTATAAGGGCGACCAACCGGGTCATTTTGTTAAGCCTTTTTTGATTGACCAACTGATAGCATCTGGTTGAAGCATCAGTATCTGATTGTAAATGAACGGGCGACTGACCATGGCTTGCAGAGCAGATATTAGCGTGATCACTCTGGAATTGATATATATTGGGCTGGTAGGTAGCCTATGATTGAAGCATTAGTGAGGGACTGAGGAATGGGCATGCGACTGAGGTTACAGTCTATGAGCCGACATGGGGTGCATGTGCGACCTCTGGCATCTTCATGTTCCTTGCTACGTATGATTGATCAGGATAGCATGAACGAACGACTACAGGGTCGAACATGTGTCCTGAACCAATTCTTCTCCTTGTCTTGTACGACTGACCTTCTTGATATAAGAATGAGCGACATCCCTTGATATGAGCGACCTTTAACGGATGTACAAGCCTTACTGTCCCTGTACCGTACCATCCTTTAATTAGCTCCGCGTGTATGAATTTTTTGTATTGGTCGTGCTATGCTGTATGACCGATCCTGACTGTGTTGAGCGGACGACCCAACTTGTTCTGATGCATGCGACCTTCATTGTCGTGTTTAACCTTTAAGTTGGTGTTTGAACTTTGTTCTATATGATCGTCCCTTACCCTTCGCAAACCGCCTGGGTATACTGGATAGGACTATGCACGACCAACCCTAATGACGCTCGTCCCGTAGTTTTATCATAAATTTAATAGACCAATATATGTATGCTTTTTGAGGGATAAACACCGATAATGTCGCGATCCATTATCAGAATTATTTTCTCGCCACTAAAGTGATTTCAGTGCTTAAACACTGTCAAAATCCATTTAAATCATTTTTATTCAAAAATCCATCAAAACAATGCTATATTCCTTTATATTATTTCATAAAATATTTTCTAAACACCAGAAATTTAAATTCAAATTCTGGTTAAACTGAATCTTAGTTTATCTCATTTGTATGCATTATCGATATACAAATTATAGTTGGTTATATATAACTATTTCAATATTTGATAATTTCATTTGATTGGAATAACAATCAACACATTCATATATTTTGATAATTCAGAAATTATTCTTTTCATATCAAAATAATTTTTGGGAAAAATCATTTAATTTACTCATTTTTAACACAATACTATATTGAATCGCTTTATTTGAGAGTTTAGAAACACCTACCGATACAATTGTACATATTGTATCGACCAGAATTCATAAACCATTCAATAAACCAACCAACACAATATAAAACAAATTTTTATATCAAAACCTACAAATACGCGCTCATATATACACTCAAACACAATCTAGTGTATTACTTACCCCATCTATATTGACTTACGCAACATAGCCAAGATTATTACTCAACCTTCAGCTCTGATACCAAATGTAATGGCCCAAATTTCCATACCCTTTGAGTCGACTAATAACACCCCACATCCAACCCAAATGACACAGAAATACGAATCATTAGTATAAAGAAGTTAGAGGATGAGAAATAGAAAGAAAGAAACATTAGAGTAGAAGAAAATCGAAGATCACAAATCTCACAGTGGAACGAATAAAATATATTATATAACATAACCTTCGAAATACAAATCAGTAACTGTATGTACATACCATCATCAAAGCACAACAGTTGTTCATGGAACAGTTAAAAACACCTGTTTCCAGATACAACATAGTATACAACAGAAAATATGTTAGTCTGTAGCTAATTGTTGAAGCCTCCTACTTCAAGCTCCTCCAGGTGAATCTGTAAAATCCTGACTACTTGACTGTCCATACAAATTTCGGCACCCAAGAGTTTAGGGAAAATAAAACAAAATAAATTCTGGGTCAGTCATGGGACTGGTGTGAGTAAACTCTAATCATTTGTTTAACTTTCAAAATCCTTTCGAAAGAAATGATAATCATAAGACCGATCCACACATAAACACAGATGGTTTTTATCTTACGAAAACCCAAAATATTTTTGATATCAAATCCATTGATATTATAATAGTGTCTACATCAACTAAATAGAATATAGTAGAATGTTTGCATCTCACGCTCCATATATAATATAAAATTGAAAACTGCAGGGCGCTTATTGGAGATTGGATTCCGACTATGACAAGGTATGAAACCACCTTCCGATCAGTGTACTCTAGAGGGGATACACTAGGGTTCAACAAGAACATCTTGCAACCCGACCACACATGGATGACCACTCATTTAACGTGAGTGTATCGAGCATAATATCACCAACGGTTGTGATCAACAACCATCACCGAAAGCATTTAGCAACGAACATAATAAGAAGCAAATGGAATTTCTCTAGATTAGGTGATAATACCCCTAATGGGAATGTCCCACTTGGCCATGTTGCATGTCCGATTTTTTCATGGTTGATGAGGCTTGAGGTCACGATTATCTTTCAAAACATCTGGCCACCATTTACTTCAATTATGTTTGTCTTCAATTATCTTCAGCATAAGTTGATTCGTAACATTTATACCAATATGGAGTGGTTTTCAGATATTAAATCTGATCTTGGTCTCTGCATATTGACAATAGAGGTATAAAATAAATCAAAACTTTGATAGTCGGTGATTTAATTATCAAAGAAACATCCAACCAATCAACGGTCCTATTTCCAATTGGAAATTCTACCGATCAAGCATTAAACAACACTGGCCCCTTTTTAAATCAATTCCTTGTTATATTATCATTTCCAATTCCTATTTCCCATCTTTCATATCTTTTCAAAACTCGATTTCCTCTCTCGATTCTTGGAAAAACATTTCCAATATTATAATTTCTTTATTTGAGAAAATATCTCTTATTCCAGTTAGAAAACATTTCTATATATTCAGAAATCCTAATTTTCTAAATTCTGAAATTATACCTCATTAATATTGGAATATATTTCCATATTCCGTTTATAAATTCCTCTTTGATCATTTCATTTCATTTTCTATGCACAGAAAATATCTCTCATTTTATTTGGGGAAACATTTCAAATTCCTTTAAATTAACGTAATGTTATAAAACATCGTTATTATATCTCAAACCACTAATCATTTATTAACTAAACATATTGCTAACCAATCTTCACTATCAAACCTTAACCATTCCCCCATCAATCATGAAGTCAATCAAGTTGGGGTATACTTACCTCTCATACCCTAATTGAACAACATTTTCAACTTTGAAATAGTCAAATCTCACAACTTCAAACAAAATATCGCTTACGCTACCCTTAGATTCAATCTAAGAATCTACTTCTTTTACCGAAAAACCTTGATTATAACGGTAGCGTTATAATCACTGTTTCCAAATATTTGATTTATAAAACATTAACTATAATGGTAGCGTTAAAATCGCTGTTTAGATTTACAAAATATTTATTATAATGGTAGCATTATAATCGCTGTTTAGATTTACATAACATTTATTATAACGGTAGCGTTAAAATCGCTGTTTAGATTTATAAAAACATTTGTGATAACTACAACGTTATAATCGCTGTTCCCAAATATTTGGTTTATAAAAATATAACTTGTACTTATTAATTTCAAAAAATAAATTAATAAGTAAATAAATAAATTTGATTCAAAATGAAAAGTAAAAATAACTACTTCCCCAAATTCGATATAATCAAATTCCAATAAATAACTCTCTCTCGAATAATCTATATTCGATTATATTCAGAACTTCGGAATTTATCTACCATTTCAGGTTAATTCAAATTCAAAATTCACTTTTTGAATTTATCCTTTCCAAATCATTACAAAATTCCTTTATAACTATTCCAGTCTGTAAAACATTATCGCACTTTATTTTATATTCCAAATTTTGAACTAAAACTCATCGTTTCTTTTAAAATGATTACCCATTTACTTTTTCATTCAATTTCATATTTCAAATCTAAATTCCGTTTAGACGTATTTCATTTGCAAAATATTTACTTTAAACCATTATTCATTTTAATCGTGAATGTATTTCTTTTATATACAATCAAATCAGTTTGATTTCGTACTTATATATAATATCTTAAATCCACATTCTATTTATAACTTCTATTTAGATTTTTCCATACCAGTCTCATTTGTATTGCAATCATTTAAATCTTGGTTATAATTTCCTTTACAATTTGCTAAGTTCAAATCTCATTTCAACTATTGGTCGGAAACCCGATTTCCACTTTTACACATAAATTCAAATTTGAATTTATATTTCAATTTATCTAATGATAAATAATTCACTTAATTTATAACTCACTTAAAATCAACTGCTAGTTTTATTAAAACAAGTTTCTACTTTTTTTAACTCCATTCGAAATTACACTTTAATTTTTGGAAAAATATATTTCCTTTATAAATCCCAAATTCCATTTTCTATACTTGTCATATTTTACGATATTTAAATAACAAAATCCTTGGGCCAGTGATATTTAAACACAACAAGATCAATCACAGTTAACATACCACAACATATGTCACAATCAATGCAAATACAACAATATAAATGTTGAGGAATCCAGTTGGATCCCTCCAACCTATTTCCCTGCATCCACGGATGTTAATCAACATTAATAATATTAATCTCACATCAATATAAAATGTATTATTAAATAAAACTAATTGCCTATCAACGACATAACTATATCAGCCATTTCAACCAGTTTTATCAACCATTCATCCAACAACCATCGCATAGCATAAAATCACTATAAATAATTTTAAAACTCGTTTATATAAAAATATAAACAAGTTAGAGTTATTGAGTTTACTCACCTTGTTTTGCAGTTGATAATTCTGCATTTATTTCATTTTAAAATCAAATAGTGTTTGATTTTATAACAAAATTCCAGTAGCCCTGTTTTTAGCCGCCTTAGTTCCACAATGAGGATCTCATCGTTTCGATTACGGCGTGACCGGTTTCGACAGATTCTGATAATGAACAAACAAATTATACATTTTAAAAGATTTAACAAATATTATAATCCAACTACCATTAACTAAATTTTATTTTAATTAGTTTACCTCAACCTAAAAGGTTGGCCACTCTATCAGGAATTGAATCATGAATTTTAGTTTTGCCATTCATTGTTTGAGGCGATTAACCAATTATACTTGTGATTAGTAAAACAAATAATCCTTTATTCGTTATTTTAATCGATTAACCATCCTTTTCGTTACTATTATCCCCGTGTGCGGTGTAAACAGCCATGCCATTTCTTCATCAACAGTTAAATCGGCCTCCTACTGTTCATACACCACTGCCATGCTGTTTCCAGCGTCCCTCCATTAATTCATTAACCGAAACCATCCCCGAACTTCTCATTAAAACCTCTCCATCCCAGAGACCACCATTCCACATTCGCATGCACCATTCAAAATGTCACTCCAACCCTCCCTTTTATTACTTATTTATCCTGTTACTTGCGAATTAAAACTTGACTATAGATTAATAGGCAAGAACGAACTCCAACCACTAATCCCCTTCACCACCGCTATTTAAGGCAGACTGACTCCCATCGGTCCACTTAAGACATCTGACTTCTCCTCTTTACTTAACTCCAGTATATATATAATAATAATAACGTATATGTTAATGACCATCAAAGCTTTGAATCAACAATATACTCCCTGCACTTCGAATAGTACTCACTGCCCCTTCCATAGTTGATCGGACTGTCGCTGCATCATCCCTTCTCACTAGAGAAATTCCACACCAACATAATCGTGTTCCTATCACTATAGCAATCTCACAAACACTCTTTTCCCAAACTTGATTCATATCACCCATCACCCTCAACACTGTAGCTGCACCCTCGCTTCAACTCCAAACTATACAGTACCCCCTCTAAACGAAACTTGCCATGCTAAAACCTCTTGTTCAATTTAAAGAACTTCGACATCAGAGTAAACCCCCTTGAAGTCACTATCGGTGCCATAATGCATGATACCCAGATGTCCATGCCTGAAGCCGGTTCCCTTCCAGTCCCCAAACTTTGCCACAAAAATGTAAATATAACTCCCCATTCATCTCGACCTGGCCGTCACCGTATAGCTCGGGTCAAGACCGTACTTCGCCAGCAAGAAGTCCTCACCTCCCTCCACAATTCCTCATTTGAAACCTTCACCTCCCGTTGTTTCTAACTCCCTAAAATCAACGCCCTAGGTTCAAACAAATACCGACGGTGGCCAATAGATATCGCACCAAGCCAACTTGAATTAGGACTGAAGCTGACCTCACGTGAACTCAAGGGTATACGCTTCGACATATTAGTAATTTATTTGATTTTATTGAATTAATTAGTGAATGGATTTTTATGTATGCGGTTTGAAGCTTTCCAAATTTTCCAGACAGTGAAGATCACGTATAAATAGATAGAAGAAAAAGAAAGGATAAGAACAACATCATTTTTACTTCATACAAAGTAGGGGTTATATTTACAAACTAGCTGTGCTTGCATCGATTTACAGGTCTATCGTAATGTGAATTTGTATGTAGTACGACTGTACGAGTAGCTTTCATATATCTTCAGACCAGCATGGTCCTTCTGCATTCATTTAAGAATATGGAGTGGCCTACTTCTTGTAGGCATTGCCTTCTTACCCTTGGTCTACGCGATCATGTGGATTATTTAATATTTCGCTTAGGACTTAAACTATGAAATGCATGGAGTTGCATGGTTCACATAACCAGGCATTATTTGAATCTTCTCCTTTGAAATAACCGTCTTCAGATGACCGCAGAACCATACAAGCGTATCAGAACCTCATACATCGTTAAAAATCCATTGACATAAGAAATTATGATTTATAGCACTTTTCAATTTGAAGTCATTCTTGCCTAAATTATGTATATAATCACATTTGAAAATCATGTTATAATAAAGTTCATATACGATACTTAGGATAGGTACAAATTTATGTGTATGAAACCAATTTATGTGCCTATTAAATCCATTGGTCTGGACGATAGGCTTAAGGCATGCGCATTATAAATTATACGTTCAACGTCGTTTTTAATAACTAAACTCCATATAAGTTTCCATTTATATTTCTAATACAACATTTAAAATAAATTTAAGTGTTCAAAATTAAATGGTAAAAAATCTGGGTCGTTACGTCTGGACACAAGGCCTAAGTGGGTAACTACAACACGTAAAAGACTTCCGGACGCAAGGCCTAATCGGGTAGTTTAGCAACGATTCTGCACCAAATATGGATTGTTTAACAGAGTCGGTACCAATGACACATAAAAAGATTTCGGATGCAAGGCCTAATTGGGTACCAATGATACGTAAATGACTTACGGACGCAAGGCCTGATTGGGTACTCCAGCAATGGTTCTGCACCCAATAGGGATCTTTAAACCGAGCGGGTACTAATGAAACGTAAAAGATATCCGGACACAAGACCTAATCGGGTGCCTATGACACATAAAGGACTTCTGGATGCAAGGCTTAATCGGGTACTCCAGCAATGATTCTGCACCCAGTAGGGATTTTTTAACCAAGCGGGTACCTATGACACGTAAAAGACATCCTGACACAAGGCCTAACTAGGTACCTATGACATGTAAAAGACTTCCAGAACCAAGGCCAAATAGGGTAGTTCATCAATGATTCTGCACCCAATATGAATTGTTTAACCGAGCAAGTACCAATGACACGTGAAAAACATTCGGATGCAAGCCTAATCGGTACTTTTGACACATAAAAGACTTCCGGACGCAAGGCTTAATTGGGTGCTCCAGCAACGATTTTGCACCCAGTAGGGATGGTTTTACCGTGCGAGTACCAATGAAACGTAAAAGATATACGAGCACAAGTCCTAATCGGGTACCTATGACACGTAAAAGACTTCTAGACGCAAGGCATAATCGGTACTCCAGCAATGATTCTGCATCTAGTAGGGATTGCTTAACCGAGCGGGTACCTATGACACGTAAAAGACATTCGGGTACCTATAACATGTAAAAGACTTTCGAACTCAAGGCCTAATCAAGTAGTTCAGCAATGATTCTACATCGAATATGGATTGTTTAATTGAGCGGGTACCAGTGTCACGTTAAAAACATTCGAATGCAAAGCCTAATCGGGTACCTATGACACATAAAAGACTTTCGGACGCAAGGCCAAATCGGGTACTCCATCAACGATTCTGCACCCAGTAGGGATTATTTAACCAAGCGGGTACCAATGAAACGTAAAAGACATTCGGACATAAGGCCTAATCGGGTACCTATGACACGTAAAAGTCTTATGGACACAAGGCCTAATCGGGTACTCCAGCAATGATTTTGCACCCAGTAGGGGTTGTTTAACCGAGCGGGTACCTATGACACGTAAAAGACATCAGGCAACAAGGCCTAATCGAGTACCTATGACACGTAAAAGACTTCCGAACACGAGGCCTAATTGGGTAGTTCAGCAACGATTCTGCACCCAGTATGGATTGTTTAACTGAGCGGGTGCCAATGACATGTAAAACACATCTGGACACAATGCCTAATCGGGTACCTATGACACGTAAAAAACTTCTGGATGCAAGGCTTATTCGGGTACTTGAGCAATGATTCAGCACCTAGTAGGGATTGTTTAACCGAGCGGGTACCTATGACGCGTAATACATCCGGACACAAGGCCTAATCGGGTACCTATGACACATAAAAGACTTCCGGACGCAAGGCCTTATTAGGTATCCATGACACGTAAATGACATCCGGACGCAAGGCCTAATCGGGTACTCTAGCAACGATTCTACACCCAGTAGTGATTGTTTAACCGAGCGGGTATCAATGACACGTAAAACACATCCGCACACAAGGCCTGATTGGATACCTATGACACGTAAAAGGCTTCCTGTGACGACCGGCCATAACCCCATGTACTATACAAAAGAAATAATGCGCTGAAAGGTGTGCAAGGCAGTCATGGATGATCATCAGAGTAGGTAAACACAAGCAGAATCTGTTGTAAACTCACAGCGCAAGGGTAAAATATAATAGAACATATCCAACAGGTAGTAATAGTGAAGCAGAAACACAAGACTTTCATACAACCAGAAAGTAATATCCACAAACTTGGAAATAGTGTTTATACAAAGTTACCTCACTACATTATTCAGAAAAGCAAACAGCGGAAACCCAATTATTAGATAGTAGTAAAACTGATACGTGAGCTTCCTGCTCGCCACCGATCAGCACCATCGCCCTCACTGAAGCAACACCTGTCACCTGCTACT
Source organism: Allium sativum (assembly GCA_030737875.1). Lineage (NCBI taxonomy): Eukaryota > Viridiplantae > Streptophyta > Magnoliopsida > Asparagales > Amaryllidaceae > Allium > Allium sativum. The sequence continues at coordinate 171,647,193 of CM060921.1, forward strand.
TAGTCATCCTATCCACAACCAGATGAAAAACCCAAGGTAATAAGAGGAAACATAAAACCTTGAGTCAGACAATAGTCTTAGTGAGCGATAAAACAACTAACAAACATCAACAATAAAGTGTATGAGAAAGGATAGATAAACAAACTAATCTACCCACGACACCAGACAAGAACTCAGCCTTATCTTCCCCTCATCGGATAGTGGTATCCTTTACAATAACAATTCATCCATGGAAACCAGAACACCCATTCAATCATGGAAAACACACATGACATCCAGATTATACAAGTCTCACACAGACAACCCTAATCGAGTTTAACATTCCCCAAGTACTCTCCCCAGAGGCCTTGACGAATATCAGTTAAGCACTCAAAGAACATCTCCCTCGACTTTGGATAATCTATGTGAGATAGTACAAACAGAACAACCAATCATCCATGACTGACTCTGGCTATCATTGCCAATCCTTCTTTGAAACCACCGTTAATCGTATGACGGCCAACCTTGCCATATGTCAAGGGTTAACCGCAGTTCTAGCATAAAATCCATATGTCCAACCTTGACAACTAGGCCTTTCCCCCAAGACCTAGGGTACTAGAACTTACGACAACGGTAATCCCTCGGCATTCAATATATCTAGTCATCCAACCTTGATGGCTATTTACTGCTCAAGCGACCTTCTCGAGCAACCATTATCCACCAACCCACGATCTTTGAGTTGCTACTTCATTCGATGTTCTACTTCGATCAACGAGCACCTCTCAACACTTCGAATCTTCCTACTTGAACTTACTTCGAAGTCACACCATCACCGAGCTAATTACATCACTGCTCTGCGGCTAGGGTTTGGGGGGTTTCCCCTGTAAATTTTTTTTTTCTAAACTTTTTTCTCCAAATCTGAGTCGTACCCGAAAAACATACTTTTCAAAAAATGACCCTGTTGGAAACAAACCATAGCATCATCACTATCAACCACAGCGTTTAAAAGTGCTATTAAAAACATGACCGATCCGCGCTCTTTCAGACCGAGCCGATCCAAACTAGGCCGATCCGATCCAAGATGACCGATCCAATCCATATAACAACCAACCGAATCGATCCAGTCTAGCCCGACCCGATCCAGTCTAGCCCGACCCGATCCAGTCTAGCCCGACCCGATCCAGTCTGGCCTGACTTGACCTAGTTGTGCTATCGCGAATATGAGCTTTGATCCGACCGATCCAGTTGCAACCTACCGACCCGATCCAAGTATGACCCGATCGAAATAGCACCCGATCCAAATATGACTCGATCCGATCCACTCCTAGCTGATTCAACCTATGGCCGAGCCAACTCCTAACCGAGCCAATCTCTGGCCGAGTCAATCTATGGCCGAGCCAACCCCTGAGCGAACCAATTTCTGCATATTGCAATTGAACTCCGATTTTGACCAAAACTTCACCAGACGATGAAATTGATGAAACCAACTCAACTAAAATCATCAAACACAATCATAACCATATCATAACATTACTATCCACATGAATGTGACGATTACCACAAAAATGATGTAAATCTCACCAAAAACGATTAAAATGGACATATGATCAAAATGAGAGATTTAACTAACATAAACATGTAAAATGACATGAAATTAACGAGTAAAACTTGTTAGATTAGATCATAGGGTGATGCATATGAAAATGAACTTATAATGGTGTAAATCTATGATAAAACATCCCAATTTGATGAGAAACATGCACACACACTCATATACTTCATTGCATTCATGTGCGAGATGTAAATCACTCACCGATTTTCCGAAACAATCTGAAACAATAGAAATAAGAATCCATACAACGAGCACTCTGAATCAAACCCCTTGATCCATTGAATTTGCCTTTGAAAGGTTGTAGATCTTGCCTTGGATGGCGTAGATCATCGATTTCCTCCCAAACCGCTGAGCCAAATCCTTAATGTAACCACTCTACGGAAAGGCGATCATCAATTCCTTTCCAACGGCACAGGTCTCACCCTCTGATTCGACCAAAAGTTATGCCCTGTATAAGGCTGACAGGGGCAAAATGGTCACAAACAAAATCGGTAAAATTATGGACATGTCTCACATCCTCATAAACAACATATTAAAAGATGAGAATGATCCAACCCTTAGAGAATAAAACAAATATGTTTTGCGATCTTCCGATACGTAAAATGCGGGCTATTACATTCTCCCCTCTTAATAATTTCGCCCCCGAAATTCCAAACAAACCCAAGTAATCACAACGATTCCGTATGCCTATCATCCATGAAAAGCCAATTCTATCATCCAAACTAGCATCCATCAAGCCATGCATCCATAGCCTTATCCTAGCACGCGGAATTCTAACAATCAACAACAAGATACAACGATATAACGAAGACACGATATCAAAGGTTCCTACCGACGAAGAGTTCTGGATGAGTCGCTCTCATGCTCTCTTCCATCTCCCATGTACAATCGTCTCCATCCTCACTCCATTGCACTTTGACAAGCTTAACCGTCTTCCTCCTATGCTGTTTCGTCCCCATAACACGAAGTGGCTTATGAGGTCTCGAAACTACGCTCTCTAAGTCTTCATACTGCTCTGGAGATACCACTATATTCGAATCATGCACGAATTTCCGTAGAAACGACACATGGAACACATTATGCACACTCGACATCTTCTCGGATAACTCCAATCTATATGCGAGCTTTCCAATTCGCTCGACTATCGGAAATGGTCCATCAAACCTTGGAGCTAACTTTCCTTTCTTACCAAATCTAACCATGTGCTTTAGCGGTGAAGCTTTCATGAAAACCATATCGCCCGTGTCGAATTCCAAGTCCTTACGATGCTGTCGGTGTAACTCTTCTGACGGTTCTCGGCTGCCTTCATTCATTGCCGAACTATCTCGATACAATCCGAGGTTTCTCTAATCATCTCAGGTCTAAGTACCAACTTATCTCCAGTTTCTAGCCAATATGCTGGAGAATTGCACGGCCTTCCATACAACGCTTCGTATGGTGCCATCCCAATGCTTGATTGGTAGCTATTATTATACGCAAACTCAACTAGATGTAGATGGTCTTCCCTTGATCCTCCAAAGTCTAACACACAAGCCCTCAGGAGATCTTCCAAAAATCGATTGACTCTTGGTCTGACCATCAGTTTGGGGATGATATGCCGTACTTAAGCACAACACGGTTTCCAAAGCTTCTTGCAAACTTTTCCAAAATCCACTCATGAATAATGGATCTCGGTCACTACTATACTCTTTGGGACACCATGGAATCGAACTATCCATTTCACATAAAGTTCAGCCAATTTCGATGCCTTCCTAATCGACTTGACAGGAATGAATCTCGCACTTTTAGTCAAACAATCCACGATGACCCAAATCCCTTCATTTCCTGCTCTGGTTCTAGGTAGTCTATCGATAAAATCCATCGATACCTGCCCCCACTTCCACGTAGGAACTTCTAATGGCTGAAGTAAACCGCTCGGCTTCTTTTGTTCAGCTTTCACTAACTGATAGTTCATACACTTGGAAATGAACTTTCCAATATCTCGCTTCATCCCTTCCCAGTAGTAGACTCTCTTCATGTCCTGATACATCTTATTTCCACCAGGATGAATCGTCAGCTTCGACTGATGACATCTCAGAACCTCATCCCTCAATCCGTCAATATCAGGAACTCGCCCTTACTTTCGAAGCCAAGCTTCTCAATCGACCTCGAACTCTTTATCTTCTGGTTCCAGATTCTGAATGAACTTGACGAGCTTTGCATCTTCCCTTTGGTTCTCGCTAATCCTTTCGATAAGAGTAGGTCTTATTGACAAGCTCGCCAACATTTCAGGTTCCAACTCACACCTTGCTCTGAAATCGAACCTTGCCAAGTACTCGAGGCTCTTCCATTCCGAAAACATCGCTCCCAAACTTACGTGTCTTCGACTTAACGAATCTGTAACTGTGTTACCCTTGCCCGGAGTATAGGCTATGCCAAAATCATATGATGCCAGAAACTCTAACCATCTTTGCTGCCGAAGATTCAAATCCTTTTGGGAGAAATGATACTTCAACGACTTGTGATCCGTAAACAACTCGAATCGAACTCCCAACCGGTAATATCTCCGCATCTTTAGAGCAAATACAATCGCCGCAAACTCTAAATCATGAGTTGGGTAATTCTTCTCATGTGGCTTCAGCTGTCGACTCACATAGGCCACAACCTTATCCTTCTGCATTAGCACTGCTCCAAGTCCAATACCACATGCATCGGTATATACCACCATCTCTTCATTCCCACTTAGAATGGTCAACACTGGTGCACACGTCAATATCTCCTTCAGGAATCCAAATGCTTGTTCACACTTTGCATCCCATGTGAACACTTGGTTCTTCTTCATCAATCCTGTCAACGGTGCAGCTACCTTGGAGAAATCCTTGATAAACCGTCGGTAATATCCTGCTATCCCAAGGAAACTTCGAACATCCATCACATTCTTAGGTCGATCCCAGTCCTAGATTGCTGCAACTTTAGCGGGGTCAACCGCTATCCCTTTTCCAGAAACTGCATGACCCAAGAACCTCACTTCATCCTTCCGGAAGTGACACTTTGAGAACTTAGCCTTAAGCTGATGCTTCCGCAAGATCTCTAACCCAACTCTCAAGTGCGTCTTATGTTCTTCCTCATTTCTGGAGTAAACCAGAATATCATCCACGAACATAAGCACAAACTTGTTCAACTGATCTCTGAACACTCTACTCATAAGATCCACAAAATACGCTGGCGCGTTAGTCAACCCGAATGGCATCACCAACCATTCGAAGAGACCAGATGGTGTCCTAAAAGCAGTCTTTGGAACACTATCCTTAGCCACTCTCAACTGGTGAAATCCCGTTGCCAAATCCATCTCACTTGCACCTTTAACTCTCGATGTTCCTTAGGCGCCATCCGCCTAAGTGGCATATCGATTGGTCTAGCACCCTCGACCAAATCGATTCTAAACTCGATCTCACGATGCGGCGGCAACCCTTTGACCTCATCAAAGATATCTACGTACTCATTAGTGATCAACACTAATGACAGGTCTTCTTGTGGAATCCCAAGCGAATATAGATAACTCACGAAGACCCCATCTTCGCGCTTACATCTAATCAACACCTTTCTCCCTTCCACATCCCTGACCCTCACCTCTAGCTTCTTGCAATTCACACTTGCCGCATACCTCTTGAGCCAATCCATGCCTAAGATGATCCCAAACCCAACGAAGTTAAGAACAAAGCAATCACACATAAAAGAGCAACCATGACTCGACAACACTAGACCTCGACATATCATGCAAAGATTTGAGAATCCCCAATTGGATTTGTCACTACGAAGGGTCTATCACAAATCTCAGGTTCCAAACCCAAGAGACACACAAGCTCATTGCAAATGAAGGAATGTGATGCTCCAGTATCGAAAAGCACACGAACTGAAAGACCATTAACAGAAAGAGTACCTTGCACCACGACACCCTTTCCGTTCTCCTCTGCAGTAGGAGCTCTCGAAGAAGATGGCATAGCTTCCAAAGCATATGCCTCCACAATCTGCTTTCCCTTAGCTGATTCTGGACAATCTTTCTTCTCATGCCCACGCTTTCCACATTTGAAGCACTTCTTCTCAGCTTTGGGATTCTTGCACTCACTAGCATAACGACCTTTCTGTTGGCAGTTAAAGCAAACCACCTTACTCTTGGGCTTCTTTTGACCATCTTTTCCTTTTTGTTGTTGTTGCTTCCTCTTCTTATTATTACCACCCTGCTGTGGTTTCTGAGCCTCTTTGGACGCAGCGACAACATTTGCTTCCTTAGGAAACAGGCTCTCATGACGAATAGCTTTTTCCACAATCTTCTCAAACGAATCATCAAGATGGTCCACTAGTGGCTTTCCAATATGAGCATCCAAACCCAAGACAAACTTCTCGTTCTTCTGATATGGTGTATCAATGTATGAACTAGCATATCTAGACAAGGCTTCGAAATCAGAAATATAGTCAAGCACAGAACAACCATTTTGTTTCAGCTCCACGAACTTCTTGAATAGAGCAGATTTCTGAGCTGTGGAGATAAACTTTGCTTCAAACTTAGCTTGGAATAACTCCCATGAAATTTCTTTCTCTGGAGTCTCGAGTATAATAGAATTACACCATTCCATGGCCCTACTCTGCATTTTCCTTGATGCAAGTTTTCTCTTTATTGCATCCTTGATACCCAAGTCTCCAAAGATTCGAACACAAGAATCCATCCACCTCTGAACATGTTCAGCCGGTTCAGTTCCCTTGAATGGTTTCCCCCTAGAGATGTAAAGTCCTTGCACAGCTTTGCAAAATCTACTACTCTAGGAACTTGCACACCAACATCAACCGTTGCCGCCACTGGAGCGGGTACCCTTCGCATAATTGCTTCTGCCATGGCTTCAAACATGGTCGGGTAATTAGGTTCACTACCATTTCCCCCTCCAGTATTGGCTCCCCTAGCAGCACGTCTTGTTTCTCGTCTACTCATTCTAAATCTGCAATTTAGAATAATTAGTCACCTTCAAGAAATCTGCCGAAAGAAAACAACCGTTACGACTATATATGCTAATATATATAGTAAGCATCCAACTAAAATCTACAAGTACGTCTCTCATACGTGATTATGTCCTTGAACTTTGGCCCATTGACCAGAGCTCTGATACCAAATGTGACGACCGCCCATAACCCCCGTACTATAAAAAAGAAATAATGCGTTGAATGGTGTGCAAGGCAGTCATGGACGATCATCAGGGTAGGTAAACACAAGCCGAATCTATCGTAAACTCACAGCGCAAGGATAAAATATAATAGAACATAAACAATAGGTAGTAATAGTGAAGCAGAAACACAAGACTTTCATACAACCAGAAAGTAATATCCACAAACTTGGAAATAGTGTTTATACAAAGTTGCCTCACTACATTATTCAAAAAAGAAAATAGCGGAAACCCAATTATTAGATAGTAGTAAAACTGGTACGTGAGCCTCCTGCTCGCCATCGATCAGCACCATCGTCCTCACTGAAGCATCACCTGTCACCTACTACTTAGTCTGCCCATCCACAACCGGACGAACAGCCCAAGGTAATAAGAGGAAACATAAAACCTTGAGTCAGACAACAGTCTTGGTGAGCGATAAAACAACTTACAAACTTCAACAATAAAGTGTATGAGAAAGGATATATAAACATACTAATCTATCCACGACACCAGAGAAGAACTCAACCTTATTTTCCTCATATCGGATAGTGATAGCCTTTACAATAACGATTCAACCATTCATCTATGGAAACCAGAACACCCGTTCAATCATGGAAAACACAAATGACATCCAGATTATATAAGTCTCACACAGACAACCCTACTTGAGTTTAACATTCCCCAAGTACTCTCCCCAAAGGCTTAGACCAATATCAGTTAAGCACTCAAGGAACATCTCCCTCGACTTTGGATAATCTATGTGAGATAGTATAAACAGAACAACCAATCATCCATGACTGACTTTGGCTATCACCGCCAATCCTTCTTTGAAACCACCGTTAATCGTACGATGGCCAACCTTGTCATATGCCAAGGGCTAATGGTAACCGCAGTTCTAGCATAAACTCCATATGTCCAACCTTGACAACTAGTCCTTTCCCTAAGACCCAGGGTACTAGAACTTACAACAACGATAATCCCTCGGCCTTCAATATCTCTAGTCATCCAACCTTGACGGCTATTTGCTGCTCAAGCGACCTTCTCGATCAACCATTATCCACCAACCCACGACCTTTGAGTTGTTACTTTATTCGATGTTCTACTCCGATCAATGAACACCTCTCAACACTTCGAATCTTCCTACTTGAAATTACTTCGAAGTCACACCATCACCGAGCTAATTACATCACTACGGCTAGGGTTTTTCGCCCAAAAAATATTTTTTTCCAGACCTTTTTCTCCAAATTTGATTTGTACCCGAAAAACGTACTTTTCAGAAAATGACCCTGTTGGAAACAAACCATAGCATCATCACTATCAACCACAACGTTTAAAAGCGCTGTTAAAAACATGACTGATCCGCCCTTTTTCAGTCCGAGCCGGTCCAAACTAGGCCGATCCAATCCAAGATGACCGATCCAATCCATATAACAACCAACCGAACCGATCCAGTCTAGCCCGACCCGATCCAGTCTAGCCCGACCCGATCCAGTCTTGCCCGACCCGATCCAGTCTAGACTGACCAGACCTAGTTGTGCTATCGCGAATATGAGCTTCGATCTGACCGATCCAGTTGCAACCTATCGACCCGATCCAAGTATGACCCGATCCAAATAGGACCCAATCCAAATATGACTCAATCCGATCCACTCCTAGCTGATTCAACCTATGGCTGAGCCAACTCCTAGCCGAGCCAATCTCTGGCCGAGTCAATCTATGGCCGAGCCAACCCCTGTCCGAGCCAATTTCTGTATATTGCAATTCAACTCTGATTTCAACCAAAACTTTGCCAAATGACGAATCCGACGAAACCAACTCAACTAAAATCATCAAACATAATCATAACCAAATCATAACATTACTATCCACATGAATATGACGATTACCACAAAAATGATGTAAATCTCACCAAAAACTATTAAAATGAACATATGATCAAAATGAGAGATCTAACTAACATAAACATGTTAAATGACATGAAATTAACGAGTAAAACTTATTAGATTAGATCATAGGGCGATGCATATGTAAATGAACTTATAATGGTGTAAATCTATGATAAAACATCCCAATTTGATGAGAAACATGCACAAACACTCATATACTTCATTGCATTCATGTGAGAGATGTAAATCACTCACCGATTTGCTGAAACAATCTAAAACAATAGAAATAAGAATCCAGACAGCGAGCATCCTGAATCAAGCCCCTCGATCCGATGAATTTGCCTTTGAAATGATGTAGATCTTGCCTTGGATGGCGTAGATCTTTGATTTCCTCCCAAACTGATGAGCCAAATCCTTAATGTAACCACTCTACGGAAAGGCAATCGTCAATTCCTTTCCAATGGCATAGGTCTCACCCTCTGATTTGACCTGAGTCAAAAGTTATGCCCTATACAAGGCTGACAAGGCAAAATTGTCACAAACAAAATCAGTAAAAATTATGGACATGTCTCACAACCCCATAAACAACATATTAAAAGATGAGAATGATCCAACCCTTAGAGAATAAAATAAACATATTTTACGATCTTCCGATACGTAAAATGCGGGTTGTTACACTTCAGGACGCAAGGCCTAATCGTGTACTCTAGCAACGATTCTGCACAAGTAGGGATTGTTTAACCGAGCAGGTACCAATGACACGTAAAAGACATTCGGACATAAGGCCTAATCAGGTACCTATGACACGTAAAAGACTTCTGAAAGCAACGCCTAATCGGGTATTCCAACAACGATTTTGCACCCTGTAGAGATTGTTTAGCCGAGCGGGTACCTATGACACGTAAAAAACATTCAGATGCATGCCCTAATTGAGTACCTATGACATGTAAAAGACATACAGACGCAAGGCCTAATTGGGTGCTTATGACATGTAAAAGATAAAATACAAGATATCAATGAAAGCTGATTTATATTCAAGATATATTTTTTAGTCAAGTATTAAATATAAAAGATATACAAATGAAAAATGTAATTAGGCACTTATGCATGTATACATAACAGTAGATTTTCACAAAAAAGTGTACTCGTATAAAAGATTGATCAATAAATTTTATAATGTATGTAATTGTATGCATTAGGTTCAAATACCATACTATATTTGATTTAGAAAATAACTATATTCCAAAAATTAATTATCAGAAAATGCTATATTGAATAAGCATTCAGCATTACCTAAATACCACATAAAGTAGCAACACATAGTTTGTGATTATACAACTACTAATAAAGTCAATCAATCATTTTTACATCATACAAAACAAAACGCTAAATCAATATAACATTAGTCTGTTGAATTCATGTATAAAATAGCTGGTAAAATAATGCCATAAATAACAAGCATAACTATGCATTTTTAAAAATAAAATACAGAAAACAAAATAAATGAAAGTAAACACACAAATGTGGCATTAGTCTTTATAAATGACATGGAAAATAGCTGGTAATAAAATACCAGCAGTCACAAACACAACAATGCATATTTTAAACAAAATATGCAAAAAACAAAATAAATGAAAGCAAACACATAAGTTTCACAAATACAAGTGTAATTTATATTAATAAAGTTACCTAACCACTTTTACTTTATACAACTAATAATCTAATCAGCCAATCACTTTTACATTACACAAAACAAAATGCTAAATTAATGTAGCATTATCTTGTTTAATTAATGTAGATAATAGCTGGTGATAAAATGCCAGCAATCACAAACACAAAACTTCATAATTTAAACAAAAAATACACAAAACGTTATAAATGAAAGCAAAAATATATAATTCAAAAATAAAAATCCAATTTATATTAAAAATAACAACTCAGCATGTAACATGTCCCAATAACCAATAAAAAATAACCATAACATACTAACTATATAATAACGTATCCAATGGAATAAAACTGAAAAATAAAATTCAAATTTGAATCTTCGTTGAAGTATGGAAATTCCTCATGTTATGTCCAACTTGATGACACTTGCTGCATTTATTCCACTTATTCTGAGAATAAAAAAAGCCACCGTGTCTTTTAGTAGGTCTTCCAGCACCTCAAATTTCTTTAGGCGATCTAATTACGATTTCATCTTCAGTAACAATTGGCTTACCGACATTTGAAATTGGATAAATAACATGTGCATAGCTAGCTCTAAAAGCATTAACTATAAAATAATATTCCACAAATTCGTATACCGATTGCCATGATTTATTCATACACTTAGCAGCATCTGCACATAGAAAACCGGTAACTTTCCATTGATTACAGCTACACAATATTTTTTCAAGATCAACATGATGTGAAATAGGGGATCTAACTTCAAAAATATTTTCGGCAGACCTATATGCACTCCATCCAAACCCATCTTCAACTAACTTTGACAATCGCTGCTCCATAATTGGGCATAAAACAGTAGTCCACTTATGGCATTCTTCCCTCCGCTTAGTCATTTGTTCCATTACTTTCACCCAAATTCCACCTAGACAAGATGTAATTGGCATAAACCTATCATCCACAATCCAAGAGTTAAAGCTTTCAGCCATGTTAGAAAAATATTCTCCATATCTTTTACCTTGAAAAAACAAATCTTCCCAATGTTCTAAAGGTTTATCATGGCAGCACCTCCAATTTCTTTAAATTTTAACATATAATGTTCAAAATCAGATAGATTTGAAGCTCGAGTTATAAGTTTAAACAAATCAACAATTGATGTATCAGCCTTGCAAGCTTTAGTCACTGAACCAATATTTTGCTCCATATGAAATGTGCAGTAACTATGAAAAGAAGATGGAAACACTTTCGTAACATCTAAGAACAAACCCCATCGACGATCAAACATAAAACCCAATTCACGATCTTCATGAAGCGTCTGTTTTAGAATCTGTAAAAACCAAGTCCAGTTTGATTCATTTTCATGTGAGATGACTCTCATAGCTAGTGGAAAGAAACCTAAAAAAATGCATTACAAATTTAAAATGCTAACATTAAAAAATTACTGATGTAGCATAAATATATCAATATATAAATCAATTCAATATCTTACATATACCATGGTAGGAAATTAAAAAAAAATGCTAAAATAAACTATCGTAATATATTTCATGACTAAATCACTGAAATAAATGAAATAAAATGCAGCAATATGATGCAGAACAAAAAAGGGTAAAGTAAAAAAAGCATAATGTATCTTAGGATGAGAACTGAGAAACAAGTACGAAAAAATTTGCACTCTTATAATACATAGGAGTCTTATAGTACACAGGGAGTTAAAAATGCTAATATAACATATTATAATGAATTTCATGACCAAAATAATGAAGCAAATAAAAAAATTGAAATAATATGGTAAACACAAAAAAAATGCTAAAGGAAAAAAGAGTATCATGTACTTAGGATTGCAACTGTTAAATAAATATGAAAAAAAAACAGTCTTATAATATAAGAAAACCTACTTCAAAGTTGAATCACCTCAACACAAAATTTGTATGCCATTCCCTCAAAAAAGACATATGCACAGAAAAACAGAGAAAGCAAAAGGGAAAAAATAAGCAATATAATACATAGGGGAAAATGCTAAAAAAAAAAACTTAATATGCTTCAGATTTACAATAGTGATTTTTTTTTAAATACACTCTTATAATAAACAAGGATTAAAATGCTAATGCAAACTGTTATGATATAGTTCATGAATGCAGGAAACAAAAAATGCAATAATATACAATAAAATGAAAAAATAACTAATTAAAAAAATTAGCATTATGTATTCCATAGCATTAAACAAACAAAAATGCAGCAGTCAAGTAAGAAAATAGAACATGCAGTATTTCAATGTCTGTCTATCAAATGGAATTTGTAAAACTATGAACAAAAAAATGCTAAATAAATTAGCATTATCAAATATAATGCACATGTAATGCAATATTCAGTGTTATAAATATATGCAGTTCTATCATTTCAAACAAAAGAAGTAAACAATCGATATATATCAAAATAAATATCAAAAAAGTAATAAAATACATGAAGTTCACCAACATTCCCATAAAATACATGAAGTTCACCGAAATTCCCATACTAATGAATTCAAAAGCAAAATACTAAACAACAACTTAAAAACATAAAAGACAAAGACTAAAACTCAAACTTCGGTTTCCATTTTTTGCGGTTGCTGCTAATAAAACTCGTGGACTACCCTTCAAAAATGCTGCATCTAAAATTATAAGAGGACGGCAATGTCGAAAACCAACTAAGCAAGCATTAAATCCAATGCAAACTCTTTCAAATTGCTGACTCGATGGATCAACATCCAAAGCAACATAACTTCTTGGACTAGTTTTCTTCAAAGTCTCCAAATACCAATTTAATTCGTTATATGACATAACATCATCTCCGTAAATTTCCTTCAAAGCCATTTGTTTTCCGGAGTATGCATAATAATAAGAAAGATTAAAATTAAACTCTCTTCTAAATTCAGTCATAATATCTTTCGGTTCTTCATAGGGACATCTCTAATTTGATCAATAATCAAAGATTTAATAAATCTACTAGAAATATGAACTTTCTTAACATCCCTTAATCCCGCACCACATGAATGTTCAAAGTTATAAGTTCTAATAAAGAATCGAAGAGGCTGTCTAGGATCCGAAGAAGCATTTAAATTGAATTCACAACCTTCCTTATTCCAAGAGCATATGACAGATATTCTTTCAGGATAGTTTTTAACAAAAATCAATTCATGTCCTTTTATTTGATAAGCTACTAGAAACTCCCTAAAATCTTCAGCACCACTAAAACAATAACCAATAAAATCCATAAGATTCATTTGATACCCTTTCTTCATAATATCTTTCAAAGAAGAGCTTGATTCGCCACAAGACTTGATACTATAAGTGTTGTGCAAAAATTGCACAAATGCGGAAGCGATGCTAAAATGGATCTAGCTTGTCGATTAGTTATCAACCACTAACTCAATAAAAATAATCACCAAACAAAAAGAACAAAAATAGAAGAGGAGGAGAAGACACAAAAGATTTAACGTGGTTCAGATATGAATATCCTACGTCCACGGAGACCTAACAACTTCTTTATTTCTTTACTTCAAGAGGAGGTTACAAAAATGAGAAGAATTACAACAAAAAACTCAATACTAATTCTCACCCTATAATAGATACAGAAAATAGGGATCTATTGAGGAATAATATGGAGAGATATATTTTCTTGTGATGATACAAAAGTGAGCAAATGGCTTCATATATATAGGAAGAATAGAGAATTCTAGAAGATAAGGATGAAGATGTTTAGGAATTTCCTTGATTTTATCCACCACAAATCTTGTGCATTAATTTGGTTTCCACCTATATAAATTCTTCATTGATTCTCCAAATCAATTAATTGTTTCCTATATTTGGCTTGATTATGGGAACAATTAATGCCTCTCTCACCCTACCAATTCTTGATTGATTCTTTAAATCAGTTGCCTTCTCTATATTAATTTATTTTAATCGCCAAAATTTAACACTCCACCTCGATTAAATATATTCATCAATCACCAAAAATCAACAAAATTGTTGGGTCTATGCCATCTAACTCAATGTGAACTACTTTGGGAAATATTGCCCAAACAGAGCTTCCAAATCTTTCCCAAGCATAAGAAAGATGATATGCACATCAACAAGCAAAATGCATATGAACAAATATCAAAATTCTTCAGAAAATCCGATGAAGGAGACAAACTTGTAGATACAGAAATCTGAGAGACTAATGGAGATATCATAGCGCGCTTCACCTTCTCCATCCTACATTGAGTGAGGACATACTCAATATTATCTACTTCAACCTTCTTTTCAAAAAATTTACTCGACTTCACCAAGTCTACCTTATCAAACTCAACACCAAGCTCCGCAGCATTCAAAGCATAAGATGAATAGTCATCATTACAAATATGCTTACCAATAGGGCCAACTGAACTAAAAGGCCTTAACTGCGACCGAGCTCCACCTAGTGTCTGAACCTTTGAAATCTTCTCATCAACCATGGTACCATCGGAAATACCACTTTCTCTATGAATATGGAAACAATCTAATGACTCCAAATGTGTTTGGGGATTTTGTGTCCTCCTAATGTCATCACTTGATAGAGGCTCCACCTTCAATAAAGACCTCTCATCAAATATTACATGTCTGATAGTTACAATTCTCTTGGTTGTTTTGCACCACAACCTATACTTCTTCATTCCTTCTCCATAGCCTAACAAAATGTGCTTGCTTCCTCTAGGCTTCAGCCTATCATGTCTCTCATCTTCTAAATAAGCTGAACAGCCAAACACTTTAAGGAATGAATAATCAACATACTCTCTTTTCCAAACTTCTTCTGGGATCTTCATATTTATGGAAATAGAAGGTGTACGGTTGATGAGAAATACTGCCATAGATATCGCTTCTGCCCAATATCCCTCTTCTAGACTAGCAGTCAGTCTCAAGCTCATAGCTCTTTCCTATAATATCCGACACAAGCTCTCCGCCACTTTAAAAGAATGTGACTTCGTAGAAAAATCTCTAAGTACATGCTTGGACGCACAATAGTTAGTGAATTCTTGTGACGCAAATTCACTACTATTGCCAACTCTAAGAACTTGCAGCCGCTTTCCTGACTTCTTTTCAACTAAGGTCTTCCACTTCTGAAATTGGGCAAATATTTTGGATCTAGTCTTCATGAAATAGACCCAAACCATACGCGAGAAATCATCCACAAATATGACGAAAAATATGGCTCCACCTAAAGATGCAATTGGGGTGGGTCCCCAAACATATGAATGAACATACTCTAGAAACCCTGTAGCTCTAGGTCTTCCAACATCAAATGTGACATGCTTCTTCTTTCCAAAAGAACAATCTTCACAAGAGCTAGGCTTTAATTGAGAATCAACAACAATTAACCTAAGCTTCTTCAATACTTCCAGGCTCTCCTCATCAACATGATCTAAACGAAGGTGCCATAATTGAGTAGAATCTGGAACACTACAATCAGTAGAAACTACTGAATCTCTAAATACTGTCTCTCCAAGAAGCATATAAATATCATCGACTCGCACCCCTTTCATCACTACTAAGGAACCCTTCGCCACTCTTAAATTCTCCCCATCTATTATTATCTTCATACCAAGCCTACTCAAAGCTCCAACTGACAACACACTCTTTTGCAGCATCAGAACATGTCGAACATCCGTGATAGTCCTAATAACACCATCATGCATCTTAAACCTCACACTACCAACGCCCACAACATGACAAGATGTGCCATTCTCCAAATGAACTGCTCCACCATCAATTTTCTCATAACTGACAAAACAGCTCCTATCTGGCATTATATGAAAAGAGGCTCCAGAATCAATCACCCAACTTGTACTCTCTAAAGGTGGAATGGTGGCTGAAAATAATGATGTATCACTATTACATCTATCTGCATCTGATCTAAATGTTGTCTGAATTGAAGCTTTCTCTTTCTTCTCTTTCTTCTTTCTCAGGGCTGAACAATTTCGTATAAAATGTCCCTTCTTCTTACAATAATAGCAAGCACCTCTTCTAGAACCCAAGAAGTGGAATCTATGCATATCTCCTCTAAGGCGCTGCTGCATCCTATCTCTTCCTCTAAGTCAATGAAGTTGTTGCTGAAGAACATCGTCATTAGTCTTCACTTTGACCTTCCATGTCCCAAAAACTTCTCTTCTAACAAATTTGGTGATGCCATAATTTTTCATACAACTACTAGAAGAATTAGCCATTCGTAACTAATCTAGAACAAGACAGCTAGCTCTGATACCAAACTGTTGTGCAAAAATTACAAAATGCGGAAGCGATGCTAAAATGAATCTAGCTTGTCGATTAGTTATCAACCACTAACTCAATAAAAATAATCACCAAACAAAGAGAACAAAATAGAAGAGGAGGAGAAGACACAAAAGATTTAACGTGGTTCGGATATGAATATCCTACGTCCACGGAGACCCAACAACTTCTTTATTTCTTTTCTTCAAGAGGAGATTACAAAAATGAGAAGAATTACAACAAAAAACTCAATACTAATTCTCACCCTATAATAGATACAGAAAATAGGGATCTATTGAGGAATAATATGGAGAGATATATTTTCTTGTGATGATACAAAAGTGAGCAAATGGCTTCATATATATAGGAAGAATAGAGAATTCTAGAAGATAAGGATGAAGATGTTTAGGAATTTCCTTGATTTTATCCACCACAAATCTTGCACATTAATTTGGTTTCCACCTATATAAATTCTTCATTGATTCTCCAAATCAATTAATTGTTTCCCATATTTGGTTTGATTATGGGAACAATTAATGCCTCTCTCACCCTACCAATTCTTGATTGATTCTTTAAATCAGTTGCCTTCTCTATATTAATTTATTTTAGTCGCCAAAATTTAACAATAAGAACCATAACAAACTAATATGCTTTGCTGATTAGATTTAACTAAATAACTACTGTCAGCATTGAGCTCCAGAGCATGATGGCATGACTTAACAATGAAAACAAAAAAGGATTCTTCTTGTAAATTTGACAACACAATATTGTATGCAAATCTGAATCAGTATCATCTTTGATAATCTTACTTTCCAAAGTATATGATATTTCAATAGAACATGGAGTAAGATGTGTCTAATATTCGCATGTGCTATTCTAAACAGCAATTAAAGAACAACTCATGTCCATTCGAATAGAGTAGCTACACTCATCAAGTAAAACCAAAACCAAAATACTATTCCCAAGGCTACCCCTACCAAAGAAAAATTATAATCAGATTCATATATTAATCACAAATGATACTATGATATATTAAAAAAACGTGTATAGTCAAAATTAAATAAATTCAGATTTAAAGTAGAAAGAAAACCACCAGTAGTTATCAAAGGAAATAATAATAGCTAGTATGAGTAAATATTAAACAGCAAGAAAATGCTAAATGCACATAGCATTAAAATCTATAAAAAATCATAATAGCGTATCCAAAAACATAATGTTGTTCTTCTCTTCTGATTGAATCCAAATCAGACATATTGACACAAATAACCTGTAAATTCATAAGGAAATAAGATCGACAAAATATAACAAAGAAACAGTAGAAAATAAATTGAATCAATCGAAAATTAAAAAGTAAATTAGGTTAAAATTACCTGTTAAGATTGATTTAGTAAAAGAATCAAAATAATCCAATTAACGATGTACAATGGACGTAATCAATGGATGATTCGAATTTCGATTAGAATTGGAAGAAAAAACGAAAAAGGGAAGGAGAAAATTAAAAAGACGACATTATTTACTTAGGCCTAAAAATAAACCAAGGTTTGGCCTTCACGAGAAATTATCAGAGCCACGTTTTTTGGCCAAAAAAAATTTAAAACTTTGTCCTCCAGCCCATTTTCCACATCAAAAAAATATATAGCTTTTTTTAATGTAAATCATCAAAAACAACTTAAATTACTTTCAAATTTTAAAACTTATTTAAGTTTATATTTATCTTCATATTTATGTTAGAAAAATGAAAAAAAAAATGTAAGATTGTCTAAGTTTAGAAAAGTCATTCCATTAATCATTAAATTTTTTTGTCATAATTTGACTAAAATCACAATTAAATTTTAAAACACATAAAACATACTTGTCAAAAAAGTATAAAAATTAGTCCTTTTTAGCGTAAATATATAAAAAATGTAAAATGCTTTCAAATTTTAAAACTTATTTCAGTTTATATTTGTCTTCATATTTATGTTAGAAAAATGAAAAAGTAAATGGAAAAAATGAAAACAGTAGGCCTTTGGACAATTTGTTTGCAGAAATGTATGTTATCATTTAAATTATTGCTGAGATATAAGCAATTATAACCAATAATTGCGTAATTTTAATCAATTATTTGATGAATATTTCATGTTTTAAATTTTACTTCAAATATATTTATTATCATATTTATTCTTTATTGTAGAAAAAGAAAAAAAAAGTTCATGTAAAACAAAAGCAAAACAAAACAGAGAACTTATAATGTAAACTTTTTACAGAATAATTGCAGACATTTATGTAGCTTTATATATGCAAATATTGGCTTATCGAGTGAATATTTACAGATATGTCTTCAATTATTAAGTAAATATTTGTCTATATCTGCAGTATTTCTCAGTAAGCATTGATATTTCTGCACTTATCACTACAAAACAAAGAGCATTTTGCAATGGCTAAATGGCGCTGGCGGCCGTCGCTAGCCGTCGCCAGCCGTTGCAAATCTAGTCGTCACCAACAGAAAAAGCGACGGCTCCGTCACTAGATTAGCAATGGGTTGAAACAGCTATGTGTCCACATGGCATCTAACGTGGTAGTTAGTTTATTTCCGGAGTGTGTTACAAGCCCTTGCAAGCCTAGAACGAAAAGTCGTCGCAAGCCATTGCTATATGTGACCCTTTTGCCATTGCAAGTCGTCGCTAGTCGTTGCAATTCTGGATGTTATTTGCTACACCATGCAATAACTCCATTTCCTCAAGCCATGCATACTATTATTCATCAAGAATATTATCAGTCGATCAATATCCGTATAGTATTACATCCCATCATTAGCATTCCATCAATATTCCATCCTTTATCAAAAAACCCCCAAATTCACCAAAAAAACAACCAAATCCAAACAAAACAAGAACATCTGTCCATCATAACATACATAAAACAACTACTATGTATCAAGTGTCAAAACCATCCAAAAAACTAACAAATCCATCAAACAAAAGTTGAGTATCATTTTTTTGGCAAAGATGACTGGTTTTTAAGGTGACCGCAAACACCTTTTATTATAACTAATAGTAAAATACATATATAGTACAGGTGATTGTTAGTTGACAATCAGCTACATACGAAATTTATTTGTAGTATTCCATCCACTACGCCTAAATATGCTTACAACACTGGAGCTAGCAATATTCTAGACTACAAAAACAAAGAAAGTACAGAAGCTTGACAAATGCCCCAAGACTACCTAGTGCTAATAGGGAATTTACTCCACATTAGCATCACCTGGTGGAATACCCTGCTTAGGCTCCGCAAAGTGCAAGGCCAGGTCCGCAACTATAAAGTGTTTAGTTAAACACGAGAGTACCCCTCCAGTTTTACATTGAGCAATACAAGTGGGCTTGGGCCTAACATCTCCTGTTCTACTTTATTTTCAAAGCCTAGTTCTGTATTATATCAATTATGCCCTAACGACTATATTTGTACAACCTATATATATATATATATGTGTGTGTGTGTGTGTGTGTGTGTGTGTGTGTGTGTGTACACAACTCTATTACAATTCAATTTAATTCAGATTAGTAAAATACAAATTCATTTTACAATCATCTTTCGAATATGGTATCAGAGCTATTGTGCTAACTACATCAATAGTTGATCCAAACTTTTGTCTCTGTAAATCTATCTGAAGATAAATTATCCATCATAGTATTCTCATCATTTGGAACCTCTCATCCAAGATTTTTATCTCGTCATTTGAGAGTTGAGGTAGTGATCTTAAAAACTGTGCCTCGCCTAGTATCAACTGGCTCCATCAGTTTTCAACATCACTTCTTGGTGGTAAATATTTTCAAAAAACCAAATTCGATCAAAAAATTCTAGAGAAATCAATCAACTAAAGATAAGAGCCATCCATGAAAGCAATCAGACATCAAGATTCAAATAATCATCTCAAAAGCATCATATAACCAATCTGGTTGCTCTTAAATTCAACTTGAAGAATTCTGCCAGAAAATTCCAATTCAAGAAAAAGAGTTCTGAAATCTTTACCTATTGATCTGCATCTTTTCTGTACCCTCTATGAATCATGGTTGAAGGTGACGCATCAGCAGTATCAAGATCATCGACCACATCCGATCAGACAGGTGACACGAGCACTGGGGTTCTCATATGATCTATTATAAAACCTCAAAGCCAAATCATCTCGATCTAATTGGACGAATTCAACTATCTTATGTGCAAACTACAAGTTGAAACAGCTGCAAAGGGTTATGGTCTAGAAGACTATCTTTATGGAACAAAGACTGTTCCAGCAAAATACAGTAGAGATACTGAGAATAATTTGATTGCCAATGAAGAATTTACAACACATCAAAGACAAGACAATCGTGTTAGTGCTTGGTTAATGTCGTCAGTAAGTTCATTAGTAATTCCATAACTAATAGGCAGTAAAACTGCTTATGATGTATGGACAGCCTTGGAAAGATCTTTTACAAGTCAGTCATCTGCTGGACTTTTTCATTTCAAGAAACATTTACAACTATAAAGAAAGATAACTCTAGTATGAATGAGTATCTTATGAAGGTCAAAATTTTTTGTGATCAATTAGCATGTACAAGGAATAAAATAGAGGAAATAGAGCAAGTTCAATACATAGATGAAGGACTGGAAGATGAATATGAAGTTGTTATTACTTTTGTCACATCTATCGAACCTACCTTATTCTTACAAAGTGTTTATTCTATGTTATTAGCTCATGAAGGGAGGTTATTACAAAAGAAGGAGCAAGTAGCAGATTTATCTGTTAATCACACTACCACCGGTAAGAACAAGAATCAACAAAATAATTCAAGAAACCATAACTCTTATCAGAGAGGTGGGCAGTCTAACAGAGGAAGAGGAAGAGCTGGGAGATGGAACACAAACAACAGATCAAAATGCCAAATTTGTGAAAATCTTGGTCACACAGCAAACAAGTGCTATTTCAGATTTGATAATGGCCTTAATGTTAACCAACTAGACAACAAAAGTGGTAGAAATAACAATCCAAATGCCAACATAGTTAATAGTCAGTCAAACTCCAAAAGCAATCAAGAATCAACCTCAAATTCTGCCATTATTGAAGACATACAAGATGAGGTATGGTACCCAGATTCAGGAGCCACCCATCATGTCACTAACAACTTAAGCAATCTGAATCTTGGCACTTGGGAATACAAAGGTATGCAATCTTTAATTATGGAAATGGTAATTCAATTGTTATTTCTCACACTAGACATGCTAGTATTAAGGGTGCCAACAACTTTATCTAAATAACTTACTATGTGCACCACACATCAGGAAAAATTTAATTAGCATGTCACAGTGTGCAAAAGACAACAAAATGTCTTTTGAATTTTACCCAACATATTATGTAATTAGGGACATGTTGACTAGAAACACTTTATTGTAGGGTAGACAACAAAATGGACTATACAAATTTGATACTGGAATTATCAGAAATACTGAATTAAAGCATAATTTCTGCAATGTAACTGAATTAGTTGCGAATAATGACCATGTGTCTTTCGATTTGTGGCATTGTAAACTTGGTCATCAAAGTCTCAAAATTATGAAAGAAATTTTAAATAGCAATGATATTTCAATTTACATTTCCAGTAATTATATATGCTCATATTGTCAAATAGGAAAGAGCCATAAAGTGCCATTTCAAAATTCTGAAACCAAATAATCGAAACCATTGGAATTAGTTGTTGTTGACCTATGGGGTCCAACAATAATTGAAACTGATTATGGGTATAAATATTATGTCTTATTCATTGATGCTCACTCAAGATATGTCTGGATATACTTTATAAAATCAAAATAGGACACATGCAATGTAATTATGCAGTTTATAGCTAATGCTGAAAATCAGTTAAATCATAAAGTCAAGATCATTCAAAGTGATGGTGGTAAGGAATTTCTACCATTAAAAACATGCTTCAGCAAGAAAGGGGTCACAGACAGACTAACATGTCTGCACACATCTAAGCAGAATGCTCTCATTAAGAGAAAACACAATCATATTGTTGAAACTGGGTTAACACTGCTAGCACAGGCATCTCTACCATTAAAATTCTAGCCAAATTCCTTTGCAACAGCAGTGCACTTGATAAACAGACTACCAACAAAGGTATTGGATTTAAAATGCCCCCTTGAGGTACTGAATCAAACCAAAACTAATTATAATGATCTAATTTTTTTTGGATGTTTGTGTTTTCCTCACATAAGACCTTTCAACAAGCATAAACTTAACTACAGGTCCACGCCATGCACTTCTTTGGGTTACTCTACAAATAATAAAGGATTTAAGTGTCTTGATAGTAATGGAAAAGTGTACATATCAAGGCATGTAATATTCAATGAGAAAGTGTTTCCTTTCAGAAGCCATTTATATCAAACAACAAAGAAAATCTATAATCTAAAGTTTTCTATTCCATCTATTCATGAGCAAGCAAGTGATATTATATATGTGCCACACTCAAATGATAGTATGACACATACATAAAATGTACACACTACAAGTTCATTACAACACAACACATCTAGAATTGAATCTGACTCAAACAAAGAGATCAGTACCAGTGATGACAATGACAACTCACAACAGCAAAATGTGAGTAATAATGCTAGCAATCAGTCAGAGAGAAACAGAGAAGTTGCTCAAACCCAGAATCAACATCCTATGACAACAAGGGCAAAAAGTGGTATTTTCAAACCAAAAATTTTCTACATTGAATTCAATGACACAGAACCAACCACTTATCATCAAGCCATGTTGAATGATAAGTGGAGGTCTTCCATGAAGGAAGAACTAGATGCTTTAAATAAAAAGCAAACTTGGCACATAATTCAGCCACCCAAAATCAAAAATTTCATTGGGTGCAAGTGGACATACAGGATGAAAAGGCATGTTGATGGTACAATTTCAAAATACAAGGCTAGGTTGGTAGCAAAAGGGTATTCACAACAGTGTGGAATTGATTTTAATGAAACATTCTCACCTGTTGTGAAACCAACTACTATAAGAATTATACTAACCATAGCCTTGTGTAGAAATTGGATCATCAAACACATTGATGTTAATAATGCTTTTTTGAATGGTGAATTGCAGGAAGAGGTGTATATGGAACTGCTACCAGGTCTAAAAGAAAAGACTAATGAAGGAATGGTGTGCAAACTAAAAAAGTCTATATATGGGTTAAAGCAGGCACCCAGGGTCTGGTTCAACCAGCTAAAAGCAACATTATCAAGGATGGGATACACATCAACAAAGTATGATAAATCACTTTTTGAAAAATTCACAACAAACACTATTACAAATGTCTTGATATACGTAGATGACTTCATAATCACATGTAATAGTGACTCTGAAATTAGAAGCATCATTAGTAAACTAAACAATGTGTATTCATTAAAGGATCTTAGTGATCTATCTTACTTCTTAGGAACTGAAGTTCACATAATCAAGGACAATGAACTTCAGTTATGTCAAAGAAAATATATCACAGAAATTTTAGCTAGAGAAAAAATGGAAAATGCCAACCCATTGCCTACACCAATGATAACTAATCTACATCTCAGCAAAGACAAAGGAGAACCCCACATGTAATGAAAGACTATACATAAGCATCATTGGGCCTCTCCAATATGTAATTATTACAAGACTAAACATTTTATATAGTGTCAACAAGGCAAGTCAATTTATGCAAAACCCCCTGAGTGATCATTGGAAGGCAATGAAGAGGATACTAAGATATTTGAAAGGAACCATTAATCAGGGGTCAATTCTAAAGCCAAGTAGTCAACTAAATATCAATGCCTATTCAGATGCAGATTGGGCAAATGATTACGATGATAGAAAATCAACAAGTAGTTACTATATATTTCTAGGAAAAAAATCCTATACCCTGGTGTGCTAAGAAACAAAATACTGTTTCTAGGTTGAGTACTGAAGCTGAATACAAATCTATTGCTAGTACAACAGCAAAAATAATGTGGATTCAATCTTTGTTAAGTGAGCTAAGATTCAACACGAGCACAAAACCAACAGTGTGGTGTGACGGCATGAGTGCTATTGCCCTAACTTCCAATCTATTTCTACATTCTAGAACTAGACACTTGGAATTAGACATATGTTTTGTTTGAGAGCTAGTTCAGAAAGAAAAGCTTCAGGTTAATCACATACCTTCCACTTATCAGACAACCGATATTCTGACCAAGACTCTCTCTAGACCCAGGTTCAAAGACCTAAGTAGAAAGCTCTACATAGCCGAAATTGCAAGTTCACAACTACACAAAAGCCACAAATTTCCTGCTGCAAGGAACCCTAATCTTGATGCTCAAACCCTAGCTAGAAAACAAGATAAATCTAAAAGTAACGACTCCAGATTTTCCATTAATACATAAAGCAACGACAAATCTTGTGACAGCCCGCCCCACATCAACCGACATTTACTCCAAAAGTGCGTTGTACACATGTCCAGTTAGCACAGGACAGTCGTCAGAAGGAAAGGAAGAAG
Organism: Allium sativum; assembly: GCA_030737875.1. Lineage (NCBI taxonomy): Eukaryota > Viridiplantae > Streptophyta > Magnoliopsida > Asparagales > Amaryllidaceae > Allium > Allium sativum. The sequence goes on from CM060921.1 coordinate 171,672,300, forward strand.
ACGAAGAATCAACAAGGAACCTGTAGAATGTCTCATAGCACATAGAACAAAATATAATAATAACATTCTTGACATAAAACAGGTGAGACAGTGCATAAGCTGAAACAAACTATCAGAGCAGCGGAAAATCCAAAGTACAGCTTATGATCCAAATCCAACATTATTACAACTTTTAAAAACTGTCTCAAAAAGCTAACAAGAAAGGTACAATACTAATGCCCAGAGTTGTGACCAGAAACGACACAGGGAGAATATCTATATATATATATATATCATACGTGGAAGCCTCCTGCTCGCCTCCGAATCCGCTACTCGCGCATCACCAGCTATCCTGTTTCTAGTCTGCTCGTGAGAGCACCCAGAGTAATAAGAAGAGACATAAAACTCTGGGTCAGACAAAAAGTCTGGTATGAGCGATAAGTAGCTAAACAGAACACTAACAGGTATGGTAAACCATACTTGAACTTGGAACTGCAACCAAAGAGTAAGCACTACATATTGTACAACACTCTAAGGTGCCACTGAATAAATGGTGTAAAGATAATGGGGGTGGGGGTGTGCATGTCATAGTGATGGAAAACAATCAAGCATAGCAACCACCCTCACATCTCTCACTCAGTGCGTAAAGCATACAATATCCACCACTCCGATCACCCAATACTTTGCTATGATCACTCTGCCCCATGAAGTCACAACGGCTTCACTGCACTGATCCATAGCCACTAATCCTTCGCTATGTCCACTTTGCCTCATGGAGTCGTACACACCCCACTGCACTGGCTCATAGCCTTACTAATCCTTTACTATGTCCACTCTGCCCCATGGAGTCACAACGGCTCCACTGCACTGGCTCATAGTCTTGCTACTATCACTTTGCCCCTCGAGTCATGATGACTCTACTACACTGATACGTAGCCCATCATTCCTTCTCAATGGTGAATCAAAGTTATGAACGTCGACAACTCCTTAGCACACGTCCCACAGCAAAGCCCAACCATGAAGTGAACTCATTGGTTACCAACTGGATCCTGAGCTCTAACTTCTATTTTGACTACCTTTGCATCTCGGGTTATTGGTCATCACTGGATCGGTTCGGATCGGCCTCCTTCCTAGTGCTCCGGGTCGGGTCGGGGCCTTCAAGTCCTTCGTAGTACTTTAATTCGGTTCGGTTGCTCTCTGGTGGGCCGGGTCGGTGTACCCTTGCTCCATATGTTCAGATCGGGTTCCTGGTCTCCGATCCGATCCACTTCCCCTTCCTCTTCCGTTCCGATCCCCTTCTCTTCCCTTCAGTCGATCCGATTCCCCCTTCTTTAGGTCTATCTGATCCCAGTTCAACCACTGTGGCCTTCCTTTTTGCCATACTTTCCCTTGTGCCAAGCCTCGGTTCGGTTCTGTGATCCCTTTCCCAGTCCACTATCTGATTCGAGCCCCATCCCTCCGATCCAATCCGAAAGCTTGCACCATTTTCTGCAACTTTTTCCAGCGAGTGTTTTACGCCATTCGACGACGTTTTCAACCATTCTATCTATTCTAATCAATCACAAAGCATACCACAAAGTCATAACAACAAATAGAAGTGACCTCAAACACCAAAACATCAATATGATAGTTAAAATGGATCAAACATAGCCAAAACCCCATATTTTCCCTTAAACATGTTCAAGCATAATTAATGAAAGGATTAGCAAAACTTAACCAAAATAACCCAAGTTCATATCAGAGGTCTAAAACATCATTTAAAAATTTATAAATATTTTTCCAGAATTTTATCATGTTTAAATTCGCTAATTAATACTAATTAACCTTAATTAACCATAGTTAGTGAGGAACTATGCAAATCACTCACCTTAGCCACAAATAAACCTTAGATCTGAAGTAAATCTCTGATATGGCGTGAATATGAATGCTAAACAACAGCTCTAATCTTGATTTGGTGAAGATCTCCCTTGATTCGATGTTGCTAAGCTTAATACTTGATTAGAAAGTGATTTGGAGGTGATTTAGAGGTTGGAGGTCATTTTTAGGGTTTCTAAGAGGTAAGTGGAGGCTAGAAAACTGAAATGGAATAAAACCCTAACTCTTTTCAGCCTCCCCATAACCCTATTCCCGAAATGGGTTATGGGCCCATTCACTAATCACCCTATTTGGCCCGGTTAAGTAGTTTTTCACCTTCCAAACCTTATTTTAGCCATATCTCCCAAACTGTAAGTCCGTTTTGCTATTATGACCACTCTACGGAAAGGTAAACCATCAAACGAACGTAATGGAAGTGGTTTCAGGTCAAAGTTCCTTTCCAGTCAAAAGTTATGGCCGAAACAAGATCAGCTAGGGGCAAAACGGTCATTTAAAAATCGGTAAAAATCATGAACATGGGAAATGACCCCAATGGTCGTCTCCCAAAGCCACATGACCATACGACTTCATATAAGAAAAACAAAATATTCTACGATCCTCTGATGCGTAGAATGCAGGTTGTTACATTCTCCCCCCTTAAGAAATTTCGCCCCCGAAATTTCCTAACCAAAACACACAAAAGGGTCCCGCATGCCTATTAACCATAAAACAACAATCAAACATGCAAAACAAGTCTATCCTAGCATGCAGAATAACTAAATCTTACCGGGCAAAGAGTCCCGGATACGTTTTCCTAGTGCTCTCCTTTGTCTCCCAAGTACAGTCATTCTTGTTCTCGCCCCACTGAACCTTGACTAGCTTCACCGCCTTCCTTCGAAGTAGCTTCGTATCGTGCTCGACAATACGAATTGGCTTGCGGTTCCCAACCGCCTCGGGTTCCACTTCGAAGTCCTCTAACTAATCAGTGAAATAGTCATATCTGGGTCGTCCACGAACTTCCTTAGCTGGGAAACATGAAATACGTTGTGAACTTCTGCCATCTTCTCTGGTAATTCAATTATATATGCCAAATTCCCAACTTGTTCAAGAACTGGGAATGGGCCAACAAATCTTGGTGCCAACTTGCCTCTCCTGCCAAATCATATCACGCTCTTCAACGGAGAAACCTTGACAAACACCAAGTCACAACGGAGAATTTTAAGTCTTTTCTCCTCTTGTCAGCGTAACTCTTCTGCCTATCCTGGGCAGCCTTCATCCGTTGTTAAATGATGTTAATTTATCTGAAGTTTCCCTCACCACATCTGGTCCAAGCACAACCTTCTCGCTGGTCTCTATCCAACATGATGGTGAGTTGCACGGTCTTCCGTACAAAGCTTCATATGGAGCCATACCGATACTGGATTGGTAGCTATTATTATATGCAAACTCTACTAGATGCAAACGGTCATCCCGTGATCCACCAAAATCCAATATACAAGCTCGCAAGAGATCTTCCAATATACGATTCACCCTCTCTGTCTGACCGTCGGTTTGAGGATGATACGCGGTACTGAGATATAGTTCCGACCCTAGAGCCTCTTGTAAGCTCTTCCAAAACCCACTAGTGAACATCGGGTCTCGGTCACTCACAATGCTTTTAGGTACTCCATGAAATCTCACTACCCACTTCATATACAATTCTGCTAACTTAGCTGCCGTTCTGGTCGGTTTGACTGGTATAAATCTTGCACTCTTAGTCAATCGATCCACAATTACCCAAATGCTATCATGTCCCGATTTAGTCCCTGGTAAACCATCAATGAAGTCCATCGAGACTTGCTCCCATTTCCATTCGGGAATTCCTAACGGTTGCAACAAACCACTAGGCTTCTTTTGCTCGGCTTTAACTTGCTGGCAATTCATGCACTTAGATATAAACTTCCCAACATCCCTTTTCATCCCTTCCCAGTAGTAAGTCTGCTTCATGTCATGATACATCTTATCACCACTGGGGTGTATAGTCAGTTTTGAGTGATGACATTCCCTAAGCACTTCATCTCTCAAACCATTCACGTTGGGTACAACTAGTCTTCCATTCTTTCGAAGCCATCCTTCTCGATCAAGCCCATACGAATTCATCTCCTCACCGTCGATATTCATCCCTAACTTGGAGACGATTTCCAATAGATTAGGATTGTCCCTCTGACTAGAACCAATCCGTTCAATCAAAGTGGGTCTGATCATCAAACTAGCTAAGATCTCTGGATCCAATTCGCACTTTGGTCTGAAATCATACCCTGCGATATACTCCAGTTGCTTCCATTTAAGAAACATAGCTCCTAAACTGGCATGTCTCCTACTCAAGGCATCGGCTACCGCATTGCCTTTCCCAGGTGTATATGCGATATCAAAGTCATATGAAGCCAAGAACTCTAACCATCTCTGCTGACGGAGATTCAGATCCTTCTGAGAGAAGAGATACTTTAACGATTTATGATCGGTAAACAACTCAAATCTTTCTCCCAAGAGATAATGTCTCCAAATCTTCAATGCGAACACGATCGCTGCCAGTTCCAAATCATGGGTAGGATACCTTTTCTCATGCGGCTTTAGTTGCCGGCTAGCATAAGCTACAACCCTACCTCTTTGCATCAATACAACGCCTAGTCCGGTACCACAAGCATCCATGTATACCGTCATCTCTTCATTCCCTTTAGGAATGACTAACACTGGCGCATGCGTCAACTTTTCTTTTAGACTCTTGAATGCATTCTCACACACTCTGTCCCAGACGAAGGCTTGATTCTTCTTAGTCAACTGAGTCAACGGTGCTGCTATCTTGGAGAAGTCCTGGATAAACTTACGATAATATCCAGCTAACCCCAAGAAGCTTCTTACGTCTATTGCATTCTTGGGCATAGGCCAATCCTGTACCGTAGCCACCTTCGCAGGGTCCACGGCAATACCATTCTTTGAAACAACATGGCCCAAGAATCTCACTTCCCTCCTCCAGAAGTGACACTTAGAAAATTTCGCTTTCAATTGGTGTTTTCTCAACACCTCCATCACTATCCTCAAATGTCCTTTGTGTTCTTCCTCTGTCCTTGAGTAAACAAGGATGTCGTCTACGAATACAAGAACGAACTTATTCAACTGATCTCTGAACACCTGATTCATAAGATCCACGAAATATGCTGGTGCATTGGTCAACCCAAATGGCATAACCAACCACTCATAGAATCCAGATGGCGTCCTAAATACCGTTTTCGAAACACTCTCAGCCGCTACTCGAAGCTGATGAAATCCTGTCGCAAGGTCCAACTGGGAGAACACTCTTGCTCCTTCCAGCTGATCAAACAAATCATCTATCCGCAGTAGAGGATACTTATTCTTCCTCGTCACCTTATTCAACTCGCGATAGTCCACTCACAAACGAAGGGATCCATCTGCCTTAGTGGCAAACACAACTGGTGCTCCCCACTCGGAGACAATTTTTCTCATAAACCCCTCTTTCAATAGATCGCTTACTTGCACCCCGAGCTCTCGCTACTCCCTTGGTGTCATACGACGAAGTGGCATCACTATAGGTCTGGCATCTTTCACTAAATCGATACGGAACTCAATCTCTCGGTGTGGTGGAAGCCCGGTCACCTCCTCGAAGACGTCCGGATACTGGCCAACCATGGGCACATCTGACAACTCATCATGCGGGATGTCGAGGGAATTTATAAAACTAGCCATTACCCCATCACTAGGTAGACTATCAAACACTACACTCCGCCCATCATCCGCCCTAACTGTCACCAAAAAGCCCTCACAGTCTACCACCACCCCGTATCTCTGGAGCCAATTGACTCCCAATATAATGCCATACCTAGTAAAGCCCAAAACAAAGCAATCACAAACAAACATACATCCATGACTCGATAATACCAAATTTCGGCAAACCATACTAAGGTTAGTCGAACCACCAATCGGGTTCGTCACAACCAACGGTCTATCGACTATCTCGGGTTCCAGTCCCAACCTATCTACCAGGTCACTAGATATGAAGGAACGGGAGGCCCCAGTATCAAACAAAACTCGAACAGGTACATCATAAATAGAAAGCATACCTTGAATGACGACATTCTTTCCTTTCTCCGCCGTAGTTGGGGCATTCGACGAAGAAGGAATAATACCGATAGCATATGCTTTCACAATCTGCTTCTCCTTAAGAGGTTGTGGACATTTATCCTTATGATGTCCCACTTGACCACAGTTGTTGCCCTTCCTATCCGCTGGCTTGGCCCGACACTCTTTGGCATAATGGCCCTTCTTACCACAGCTGAAGCACTCAATATCTTTCTTGCTCTTTTTCTGGCCATCCTTAGTTTGGTTCTGCCTCCTCTAGTTCTGAGTGTTATTCTTGCCTCTACTGCCTGCTTGCGGCTTCGCCCTTCTGCAGATGCAACCTCAGTCTTTGACTTAGGGTAAAGACTCTCTGATCTCAAAGCTTTCCCCACAATCGATTCAAAAGTCTCGTCGATGTGGTTGATAAGCCTTTCCCCCAAGTATCCATCCAAACCAGTAATAAACTTCTCATTCTTCTTCTCAGGAGTATCGATAAGGGACACTCCATACTTTGACAAAGTGTCGAACTCAGCAATATAGTCCAAGACTGCCCTACCATTCTGTTTAAGCTCCAAGAACTTCCTAAACAATTCCGACTTCTGAGCAGTTGGGATAAACTTGTTGCTAAAGCGAGCCTTAAACTGATCCCAAGTAACCTGATCCTCTGGAGTGGCTGTCTTAATAGCATTCCACCAATTCAACGCTCGCCCTTGCAGCTGACGAGACACTAGCCTTCTCTTCATCGCATCCTCGATACCCAAATCGTCGAAGATATGATCACAGCTATCCAACCAATCCTGAACATCGTGGCCGACTCCGTTCCGTGGAATAGCTTCCCACCCAGGTTTGTGTAATCCTTGCACAGCTTGGAGAAATCGGACCTAGGCGCCTGCACTATTGGACCACCACCATTACCGGCATGGGGAGCTGCCCCTTGCACATCCCTAAGCATTTCTCTCATGAGGTTAGTAAACATCGCCCTCATGTCAGCAGCATTCCCATTATTGGCTCCTCTACCAGCACCTCTTGCGTATCGGCTCATCGTTCAATCTGTAAAGAGGAAACGATTAACCATCTCCATAGTGGTGCTAGTGCAATGCGACTTCATCCTTAGCTATACTAATAGTATATATATAGCTTTTGAAAACCAAAGTAATCACAAATACGCACTCTCATACACGTACTATCTCTCCCTGGTGTATTTCCCTAGGTTAACTACGCAACCTAAAGCTCTGATACCAAATGTGATGGCCCGCCCCGCACTAACCGACATTTACTCCAAAAGTGCGCTGTACACATGTCTAGTTAGTACGGGACAGTCATCAGAAGGAAAGGAAGAAGACGAAGAATCAACAAGGAACCTGTAGAATGTCTCATAGCGCATGGAACAAAATATAATAATAACATACTTGACATAAAACAGGTGAGACTGTGCATAAGCTGAAACAAACTATCATAGCAGCGGAAAATCCAAAGTACAGCTTATGATCCAAAGCCAACATTATTACAACTTTTAAAAACTGTCTCAAAAAGCTAACAAGAAAGGTACACTACCAATGCCCAGAGTAATGACCAGCAACGACACAGGGAGAATATATATATATATATATATATCATACGTGGAAGCCTCCTGCTCGCCTCCGAATCCGTTACTCGCGCATCACCAGCTAACCTGTCTCTAGTCTGCTCGTGAGAGCACCCAGAGTAATAAGAAGAGACATAAAACTCTGGGTCAGACAAAAAGTCTGGTATGAGTGATAAGCAGCAAAACAGAACACTAACAGGTATACTAAACCATACCTGAACCTGGACATGCAACCAAAGAGTTAGCACTACATACTGTACAACACCCTAAGGTGCCACTGAATAAATGGTGTAAAGATAACGGGGCTGGGGGTGTGCATGTCATAGAGATGACAAACCATCAAGCATAGCAACCATCCTCACATCTCTCACTCAGTGCGTAAAGCATATGATATCCACTACTCCGATCACCCAATACTTTGCTATGATCACTCTGCCCCATGAAGTCACAATGGCTTCACTGCACTGATCCATAGCCACTAATCCTTCGCTATGTCCACTTTGCCCCATGGAGTCGTACACACCCCACTGTACTGGCACATAGCCTTACTAATCCTTTACTATGTCCACTCTGCCCCATGGAGTCACAACGGCTCCACTGCACTGGCTCATAGTCTTGCTACGATCACTTTGCCCCTCGAGTCATGATGACTCTACTGCACTGATACGTAGCCCATCATTCCTTCTCAATGGTGAATCGAAGTTATGAACGTCGACAACTCCTTAGCACACGTCCCGCAGCAAATCCCAACCATGAAGTGAACTCATTGGTTCCCAACTGGATCCTGAGCTCTAACTTCTATTTGGACTACCTTTGCATCTCGGGTTATTGGTCATCACTGGATCGGTTCAGATCGGCCTCCTTCCTAGTGCTCCGGGTCGGGTCGGGGCCTTCGAGTCCCTTCGTAGTACTTTAATTCGGTTCGGGTGCTCTCTGGCGGGTCGGGTCGGTGTACCCTTGCTCCATCGGTTCGGATCGGGTTCCTGGTCTCCGATCCGATCCACTTCCCCTTCCTCTTCCGTTCTGATCCCCTTCTCTTCCCTTCAGTCGATCCGATTCCCCTTCTTTAGCTCTATCCGATCCCAGTTCAACCATTTTGGCCTTCCTTTTTGCCATACTTTCCCTTGTGCCAAGCCTCGGTTCGGTTAGGTGATCCCTTGCCCAGTCCACTATCCGATTTGAGCCCCATCCCTCCGTTCCAATCCGAAAGCCTACACCATTTTCTGCAACTTTTTCCAGTGAGTGTTTTACACCATTCGACGACGTTTTCAACCATTCTATCTATTCTAATCAATCACAAAGCATACCACAAAGTCATAGCAGTAAATAGAAGTGACCTTAAACACCAAAACATCAATATGATAGTTAAAATGGATCAAACATAGCCAAAACCCCATATTTTCCCTTAAACATGTTCAAGCATAATTAATGATAAGATTAGCAAAACTTAACCAAATTAACCCAAGTTCATATCAGAGGTCTAAAACATCATTTAAGAATTTATAAATATTTTTCCAGAATTTTATCATGTTTAAATTCGCTAATTAACACTAATTACCCTTAATTAACCATAGTTAGTGAGGAACTATGCAAATCACTCACCTTAGCCACAAATAAACCTTAGATCTGAAGTAAATCTATGATATGGCGCGAATACCAATGCTAAACAGTAGCTCTAATCTTGGTTTGGTGAAGATCTCCCTTGATTTGATGTTGCTAAGCTTAGTCTTTGATTAGAAAGTGATTTGGAGGTGATTTAGAGGTTGGAGGCCATTTTTAGGGTTTCTAAGAGGTAAGTGGAGGCTAGAAAACAGAAATGGAATAAAACGCTAACTCTATTCAGCCTCCCGATAACCCTATTCCTGAAATGGGTTATGGGCCCATTCACTAATCACCCTATTTGGCCCAGTTAAGCAGTTTTTCACCTTCCAAACCTTATTTCAGCCATATCTCCCAAACTGTAAGTCCGTTTTGCTATTATGACCACTCTACGGAAAGGTAAACCATCAAACAAACCTAATGGAAGTGGTTTCAGGTCAAAGTTCCTTTCCAGTCAAAAGTTATGGTCAAAACAAGATCAGCTAAGGGCAAAACGGTCATTTAAAAATCGGTAAAAATCATGAACATGGGAAATGACCCCAATGGTCGTCTCCCAAAGCCACATGACCATACGACTTCATATAAGAAAAAATATATTCTACGATCCTCCAATGCGTAGAATGCGGGTTGTTACATATCTGAACGTCATCGTACTTTGACAAGCCGCGAGAGCAGATTCAACTCTGAAGAGAATAAATATGCAACCTACAAGCTCACTGACAAAGCTAAAGGTTACAAGATGAAGATTAAGCGCAGTGACCATGAATCCGAATAGAAATTATGTAGAGAAGCGAAAATAAAGAGGAACGACAGCAGCCATTTTTTTAATCTCCAAACCCTAGCTCCAATTCTAGGGTTTGCCCGCGGGGGGGGGGGGGGGGGGTATAAAGTGATTAGTTAAACACAAAAGTACCCTGTCTGTTTTACATTGGGAAATTCAAGTGGGCTTGGGCCCAACATCTCCTGTTCTACTTTATTTTACAAAGCCCAGTTCTGTATTATCTCAGTTATGCCTTAACGGCTATATTTGTGGACCCTATATATATATATATATATATATATATGTGTGTGTGTGTGTGTGTGTGTGTGTATGTGTGTGTGTGTACACAATTCGCAACTCTATTACAATTCAATTTGCAACAAAGTGCGAAGAGTGCTCAATATATAAATAACATCTATCTCAGGTTGTATCATTCAGCAGTTGCACATTCCTAAGACAACCCTCTCTTTCTTTAGCCAGAACAAGACCTTCATTTTCAACTTGACATTGTAATTTCCTTGATTCACCTTCATCTCCTCCAAATATATAATACTTCTCTGTACCTGATTTGTATCTCATTTCGAAATTGGTGTGTATCAAAACTTCTTTACCCTCCTTTGTAAAGACCTCACCAATTTCTGAGTCAACAATTTGAGGTATGTCTAGGTTAGCGACGTTCGGAAGATCAAAATCGACAGGAGTTATAGGTGGACCACATGGCTTTGGAACCCATTGAAGGTTCGATTTACAGAGCAAGGTTTTGATGGTTTTCACAGAGGTAGCCACGCATAATTCTAAAGTATAACCAACAGACTGACATTTAGAGCAAAGGTCTAGGCTCCAACTATAACTTACATCTATATCGACATCATAGCCTTCTACAAGTGTCACGTGCAGCTTTTTAGGTAGTGGTCTCGAGGGTGTAATTTCTGTTAGTGCTCTAGCATAATTTAGACTCTTCCTATTGTAACGACCTACCTTTTCAACCTCTTCAAGTCGGTAATTAAACCAACTCACCTGAATAAAATATTCAATTGTTAGTTAAATTAAATTCATGTTGTGACATGATTGTATTGATGTTTGATAGTTTAAATAGCATGTTTATGTTAATTTGCTTCAATAGTATAATTTAATTTAACCGTTTGTTAAATTTGACGTTTAATTGCTAGTTTAACTTGACACCCGACAACTAGTAAATTGACGTGATATTAAATTGTTTGGATGTACTGAATTGACGGATGGTCTTGAATTGATATGTTTAATATATTGATGTTTAACTGTTTGTTTATGTTGATTAATCTCAACCGTTTACCCTAGATGTTATAGACATCAAATAAATCGGGGATTAATCATTAAAATGAATTAAGAACGTATGATGAAATGATAAATACCTATGACCCTGATTTGGATTGAAATGATATACATCCTTTCCCAAAATATTATACAAACTTAGTTGTCTTATTCAAAATAGTTTAAATAAAGTAAACAAATTAAATTTTATACTTTAGGAAAAATAGTGTAAATTTATATCTTAGTTGTAAAGAAAAAATACAAACTTCAAGAGACAATCTAGCCTGAATCAATTTATCTGAAATTTCAATGCTAGTTCAGCTTTGATTTCATAATATGGTTTCAATAACCACTTCTCAAATCGAACAATTTTCGGAAAAGATAAACTCTTCCAAAAGCTTCTGCAATTAGCTTATAATCCACACAGTTGAATTTGTACAAAATAACCTTATCAAAATATTTCATCATCAAATATTTCTAACACATTTCATATAAGTTGGATTAATGACATAGTTTTGGATTTGAAATAAATATTTGAACTTTGAATTATGATAATAATTGGCAATTGAATTTTCAAATTATTGATTTTATACTATGTTAATGGAAGCATTGAGAATGAGATGCAAAAGATAATTGAAATAGATTTCTTAATTGTTTTGAAACATACTAACAACCTGACTTTTTGATCACTTCAAGTCAGTAATTAGACCAACTGGAACCGTTCAAAACAACATATTGTTATTTACTTATGAGGTTTGACAAAATCAAGCACAGAAATCATAGTAAACTACAATATCTCACAATAGAATAATTTTATGCAAATTATCAAAGTTATACAATATTTTTTCACAGCGGAAATATATAGATTTTAAATTTTAAAATTACATAAATAACTGAATCAAAAGTGAGCGCGTCTTCACAAGTCTCTAACTTCGATAGCTGAAATCTCTATAACTGCAACACTTGGGTCTCTTTAACTTAATTTAAACGAAATAAGCTCTTTACCTCAATGTTAATAAAAAAAATAAATTTTTTAAATTAATTTTTGACATAAAAAATTAAATCAAACAACAAAATTTAGCTTAAAACTTAATAACAACTTTGCATTTAATTTCAGTTTCATAATTTTAGGTCAACTATTTCAAACATTAATTTAAACTTAACATAGTTCAATCCAATGTCAATCCAGTTTCATATACAGTAATATAATATCGGGAACATATGGTGTTGTGCAAGGATGAAGACAATACGAACAAACATATTCTGAATCAATCACTATCATTTCATGCGATGAACAAGTATGATTTCAAGTGAATTATCACTATCATTTCATGTAATTTACACATAATATTTCATGAAATTTTCAAATAACAATTCATGTAAATAACAACCAACAATTCATATAAATATTGGGAACTTATATTATGATAGAAGGATGATGATAATGCAAACATAACATATTATGCCTCAGCCACTATTATTCCATGCAATGAACAACTATGATTTGATGTGAATTTTCACTACCATTTCATTAAAATAAAAACTATCCTTTAATATAAACAACCACTAACATTTCAACTAACATTTCATGTAATTTACTATCAACAAATCATGTAAATAACAAATAAACATGCATTTAATAAATGATCTAATGTCATTTAATATACAATTAACATCCAAAAAAATACCACAGTATTATCATCATTTCATTCGATGTCAATACTTGTAAAAAGAATGTTAACCGTGAGCTGAAACTCACCATGCATGGATTTGACGATGGATACAAGCAGACATAAGATTGCCAATAGAAGGTAGTGTTGTTAACGTAGCAACAGATACATTAAAATCAATTACAAATTTGCTATAGCATACAGGAACGTTTTAAAAAAATTAGCAATACCATTGCAAGCTCACGCAATTGGTAGTAATGTGAAAGCAGTAACAAATTACTGTATTGTGGTATCAGAGTCCAGCGATAGCTGTTTTCTTGAAAAAATATTGCTCCCTCTACGATGCTGAAGGAATTTGAGCAATTGTTTCCCACGATAAAACGAACCAATCTCTACAATGGAGAACTTATAATTGTAGAGATCAGTCCATTTTATCTTAGGGAACAATTACTCAAGTTCCTTCAGTGTCGTAGAGGGAGCAATATTGTTTCAAGGAAACAGTTATCGATGAACTCAGACGCCACAATACGGTAATTTGTTATTGCTTTCACTTTATTACCGATTGCGTGAGCTTGCAACGATATGGCTAATGTTTTTAAAATGTTCCTGTTTACTACGACAAATTTGTAATTGATTTTAATGTGTCTATTGCTACATTAACAACAATCCTGAAACAATATTTTTCGTTTTGCAGAAACAATAATGTCTAAGGGTACTAATAATCCTGCACCAACACAGATGGTGACCAATGCTCTACTACGTCTGTGGTTCCACCAATGACACTATCATGGAGAAAGGCCTGAAATGTTCACCAGCGTGGACTTTAAACATTAGTAGCAAAAGATGCCATTCTAATCAACAACACTGAGCCCTGTAAAGTATCTTACAAAAGCTACTCCCGTCGTTGCAGAATTGGAACCTGATCCAATCGAAGTTGAACCCCTGAATGCTTGGAAAAATTCTGATTTCATGTGCAAAAATTACATTCTAAATAGCCTCGACAACAGTCTATACATCGTGTACTACACTATTGCAACATCCAAACAACTCTGGTAGACTTTGGAAAAGTACAAAACTGAAGATGCAGGCATGAAAAAGTTCATTGCTGGTAAATTTCTCGACTTCAAAATGGTAGGTACAAAGACTGTGATCAACTAGGTTCAAGAACAATAACTTATCATCTGTCAACTTGAAGATGAACGGATGACTCTCAAGGAATCCTTTCAGGTTCAATTGAGAAACTTCCTCCATCATGGAAGGACTTCAAGAATTTCCTAAAGCTAAAGCATAAGGAAATGACAATGGAGGAACTTGTAGTTCGATTGAGAATTGAGGAACATAATAGGAATTCTGATAAAAATATTTCTCAGAATATGGTTTCCAAAGCAAACATCGTCGAGATGGACAATTCCAAAAAAAGAAAATGTGACAACCATCCTAAAAAGTCGAAGAGATTTTGGAGTTCATGCCATAACTGTGGAAAGAAGGGTCACAAAGCAGTAGAATGTCACGGCCCACCCCAAAAAGAAGAAATCAAAAGCGAATGTGGCGTACGTTTCAAACGGTGTTTCTGGAATGGATTTGTGTGCGGTTACTTCAGAATGCAACCCGTTTGGCAACAACAGGGAGCGCTTTGTAGACACCGGAGCCACAAGGCATATATGTGCTAATAAATGGATGTTCACAAACTACAAAAATGCTACTAATGATGAACAAATGTTTATCAGTAACTCATCCACATTAAACATTGAAGGCAAGGGAAAAGTTGTGCTGAAATTGACTTCTGAAAAATAACCCACTCTAAACCGTTTCCCTTCGGTGCGCCCGTACAGACAGTCGCGTCTTCCCAAATAGGTACCCCCCGTTGCTATATAAGGACTGGCTACCAGAACCCAATCACTCACCAAAAATCCAATTGTTCTACCGCTTCTTCTCTGCAGATATGTTCATAAAAATCACCTTGAGTTCGTCGTTGCTATGCAATTTTTAGCTCTACATTGCAAAGATAGGTTCGTTTTATCTTGGGAAATAATTGCTTAAATTCCTACAGTGCCGCAGAGGGAGCAATATTGTTTCAAGAAAACAGTTATCGTTGGTCTCGTACACCACAATACGGTAATTTGTTACTGCTTTCATTTTACTACTGATTGCGTGTGGTTGCAACGGTATTGCTAACATTTTTGAAACGTTCCTATTTACTACGACAAATTTGTAATTGTTGTTAACATAGCAGTAGATACGTTAAAATCAATTACAAATTTGTTGTAGCAAACTGGAACGTTTTAAAATCGTTAGCAATACCGTTGCAAACTCAAATGTAACACCGCGTGATTTTAAATAATAAAAATTAACGAATTTAGGAATACTTAATTTCAAATAGGAGAATTAAGGGAAACGGGTTACGCCATTGCGTTCATCTCAAAATTCTGCTTGAGCTAGAGTCCGAGTTTGCGTGAATTGGACTATGTATGAAGAATTTATGGCCTTCCGAAGTTTCAGAATTTAAAACAGCTTAGGTTCAGAAAATTTGAAATTCAAATTCAAACAGGGGAGCAGTCTGGGCAGGAATTCTCCCGCCCAAGGGCCAGGTCGACCAGGGGGTCGACCTGGGGCTGGTCGACCTGGGGTCGACCTACCCATACAGGTCGACCAGGGGGTCGACTTAACCCCCGGAGCAGATATGAAATAAGACGATATTTTGACTCACTTCTGAGTCATTAGGGCTGAGGTGTTATTCTATCTTGACTGAATGGTCTTAATTGCTTCTAGGTTAATCTGACGGCTCTAAATTAATTAAAATTCTATATAAGCAACCTAACTCTCAACCTAAAATCACACTAATTCATACCAAGAGCCGCCATGCCGTCAATGGAGAACCTAGAGTAGCCACCATTCTCTTTCAACTCAAAAACAAGATAGAATCAAGAATCAAAGTCAAATCTAATCTAAATTAGGATAACAATTAGTCTACATCAAAGGCGAGCAATTCAGTTTCAGAATACAGATCCCAGAAAAACAAGACTGTTCTTTTGTTTGTGAGTATAATTTCTTTCACAAATTAATTAATTAATTTAATTGTGACAAGTTATAATTGGGATTATGAATATATGACTTTGAATCATGTGATGTTATCGTTGACAGTTTTGTTATTGTAGATCTATTTCATAGATTGAATTGTACATGTTTATTGACACATTTTTTGGCAAAAGCTGTCACACATGGAATTCCTGAATGATAACATGCTCGAGCAATGGAAACGACGTCAGAAGACATTGAGAGATTTGGTCAAAATCACATCCTCAACATAAACAGGCCCGAAACTCCTATCAGACGACCTCTTTTGGGCCCGAAAACGGCGATTACGGAGCTATGCTTTGTAACATTTGTAGATCTCTGAGTTAGCTTCAGTTTGAGCTTCGGTTTGGCTCAATCGGACTTACGGTTTGAAAGTTATGCCCCTTTCCGTAAACTGGCAATTTCCTGACGAAGCATCATGGGCTCGGATCGCCCCCTCTGGTTCGTGAGCACCAACTCGGATCGCTCCCATCAGCTCGCCCTCTATCGGATCGTCCCCCTCGGATCGCCCCTCATGCACCACGATCCGACCCGTCATCACCCTGCTCGCTACCTCCAACCACGTCCCGTTCGTGGTGCGCACCCTTGATCCGCGATCCGATCCTATCACCACGATCCAACCACCGAGCCTGCAGATAAGCACATTGTTTTGACCTATTCTCATGCCACATCTTGCTCCTATTATCCTGGATCGTGTGCCACGCACCCCACCACGATCCGACCCCCGAACCTGCTCCTGGACAGCCTGTTCTGACCTATTCTCAAGGCTATTTTTACTCCAACTTGCATGGATCTTATTACACATGTCATATGACGATTTGAAGATGATATCTGGACGTTTTCCACCACATTTCGAGATTTTTGGGATGCGTGCCATGTGTCCCATGAACCGCCTTCAGGAAACAGCTATAAATACACCATTTGAAGGCATTTTCAGGGAGGTTTGGCCATTCTTCTTCATTGCTTCCACCATTACTGAAGTGCAAGGATTTTGCACCCTTCTTCACATAAATTCTCCTCTTCTAATCTCAATTAACACACGGATTGTGTGATTGCATGTAACTGATTCTTGTAATCTGTCAGTATAACAATAAGATTATAAAGTGGACGTAGGCTACATCTACAGCTGAACCACTATAAAAACCTTGTGTGTCTCCTCTTTATTTGCTCTTTTCTGCATTCTGTGATCTGTGATCTGCATTTGGGTGTTAGGCCCAATTTTTGGTCTAACATTTTGGCGTGCCAGGAAGGGGGGCACACAAAAACTTCAACTTCTAGCTTGAAAGGAAACTCAATGGCGAACAAAAGGAAGAAGACTGGAACTTCTTCTCATGCCGATGATGCTGATGCTGAAGGCACAAGGAACGAGGCAAGCCAGGAAGCTTCCTCTATTGAAGACCCATCAGCATACCTGACTAGAGACGAGATGGATGGAGTTCTCGCTGAATTGAGAACCCAGATGTCAAGGCAGGATGATCTCCTCCAGAAACAACAGGAAATGATCATCCAATTCTTCGCTCGGATGGATGGAAGGCCGGGCAACATTCAGCTCGCTGGAAACAATGCAGAAGTTTCTCCAGCAATTGACCAGAATCGGGTTGGATCGCCCTCTTTACGAAACCCTCAGATCGGGCTCACCACGACTCGCGTCACAGATGGACTCGGGGGCAACCCCCCCATTCAACAGCAGAACTCGTCTCGTGATACACCTCTGCACCGCGACCCGGATCGTGGAATATTACTAGGCTCACGAACCGATCCCAACAACTCGCTCCCGCCTGCTCAACAACAACCAGTTCGTGACCTACCTCCTGGACCCAGTCGGATCGCCCCCCTCGATCAACGATCCGCGAGCCGCGATCCCCAGGCGATAGCTCACCAACTTCCATCTTCTTCTGCATTCAACGCTGGGGGCACCAGCTCTGATTTTGGCAATTTGCAACCACTTTTTGAAGGAAATCGACTAGCAGATCTCATTCAACGCCTCTCGAGAGGCCGCACTTATCAGAATGACGTGGACGACGTCAATCACAACCCATTCACTCAGGAAATCAGAAATTCCCGCAATCCGCTAGATTTCAAACTTCCACAACTGGAACCTTACAATGGCAGGACAGATCCTACCGTGCATCTCATGCGTTACAAACGGCATATGGAAGTTCAATCGGCATCGGAAAACGTCATGGCTAAATGTTTTCCCCTCTTTCTGACTAATATAGCAGCCAGGTGGATTCGGCAGCTGGAAACAGAATCGATCAGCAGTTGGAACATGTTGGTCGCACGCTTCATTGAACAATTTCGTGTCCACATCGCTCGACCCAAGAACGTCATGTCACTCACCACAATCAAGCAGAGGCCCAAAGAAACTCTGCGTTCATTCCTGGAAAGATTTAACGTTGCAGCAGCACCAGTTGATCGTCCTGAACCATCGATGGTACTGATGGCAGCAGTATCCGGCGTTCTAGATAACTCGGAATTCAAGAAATCTTTGTACCGAGATCCACCACGAAATCTCGGCGAATTCTACCTTGAAGCAGATAGATTTCTGCGGGAAGAAGATGCAACTTCCGAGAAGAAAACCCTTGAAGTCAACATGCTCAAAGATGGAGAACCATCTGATTCTGGAAAAGGCAATGACAAGGGTAAAGGAAAAACCCCTGCTACAAATGATCGTAATGCTCCACCCCGGAGAGGGTCCAGATACGACAAATACACTGAACCGAATGATACTCTGAGCAACATATACGTGGATACAGGAGGTGCTGCCTCCTATCCAAGACCTCCCAAGAGGGAGCCGACGCTAGCACAACGCAATTCTGGCAGACATTGCATATTTCACGACATAGACGGTCACAACACTGATGATTGTAGACATCTGCGAGATCTTATTGAGGATCGGGTCAGACGAGGAGAGCTACTCGAATATGTCACTCGACCAGCAACGCCTACACCTGCGTTGCCACCACCTATTCCCCAAAGAGGGAACGATCCTGGATCGAGCAATCGCGGGATTATCATTCGCTGATCCCACTCAGCGGATCTTTTCAGTTTGATGAACTCCGGTTCATAGTTCATGTTTTTAGGTTTTTAGGCGACTTCTCACCCTCCTTTGTTTTCCCTGCATGTAATAAGAGCCGTCACATCAGCCCACACGCACGGAACCTACTTGTGGTCTCCAATCGTGTCCGGCAAACGACTGCTGCATTTTCATGAATTAGCAATAAGCATTGAGCTCCTGCTCCCAACTGGATCCGTCCAGTACAAACATGAGCCCCGGCTCCTAACTGGATCCGTCCAGTAGAAACAAATTTTCATGTGCATTTCCTTGGTCGTCTTACTTCGGTAAGGCTGTCTTGGAACCTTCATTGCTTTTCCTTGGTCGTCTTACTCCGGTAAGGCCGTCTTGGAACCTTCATTGCTTTTCCTTGGTCGTCTTGCTCCAGTAAGGCCGTCTTGGAACCTTCATGTGCTTTTCCTTGGTCGTCTTACTCCGGTAAGGCCGTCTTGGAACATTCGTTGCTTTTCCTTGGTCGTCTTACTCCGGTAAGGCCGTCTTGGAACCCCTCTAACATCTCCTCGGATGGTTTACTCCGGTAAGGCCATCTAGGAAATATTCTTGCATTGCTTGTTTTATCTTCTTGCAGGTACAAACTCCTGGTCTTCTTGGATTTCTCTGGCCTTAATACGATCCCGTGTGATCGTCAGTTTTCTGGCCTTAATACGATCCGGCGTGATCGTCGCATTCTGAATTTGGATTTCTCAGATTATCCAGAACACATCTTCCTTCAACCAGCAAGATATGTTCTGGGGGGCAAACATGTTGACACATTTTTTGGCAAAAGCTGTCACACATGGAATTCCTGAATGATAACATGCTCGAGCAATGGAAACGACGTCAGAAGACATTGAGAGATTTGGTCAAAATCACATCCTCAACATAAACAGGCCCGAAACTCCTATCAGACGACCTCTTTTGGGCCCGAAAACGGCGATTACGGAGCTATGCTCTGTAACATTTGTAGATCTCTGAGTTAGCTTCAGTTTGAGCTTCGGTTTGGCTCAATCGGACTTACGGTTTGAAAGTTATGCCCCTTTCCGTAAACTGGCAATTTCCCGACGAAGCATCATGGGCTCGGATCGCCCCCTCTGGTTCATGAGCACCAATTCGGATTGCTCCCATCAGCTCGCCCTCTATCGGATCGCCCCCCTCGGATCGCCCCTCATGCACCACGATCCGACCCGTCATCACCCTGCTCGCTACCTCCAACCACGTCCCGTTCGTGGTGCGCACCCTTGATCCGCGATCCGATCCTATCACCACGATCCAACCACCGAGCCTGCAGATAAGCACATTGTTTTGACCTATTCTCAAGCCACATCTTGCTCCTATTATCCTGGATCGTGTGCCACGCACCCCACCACGATCCGACCCCCGAACCTGCTCCTGGACAGCCTGTTCTGACCTATTCTCAAGGCTATTTTTACTCCAACTTGCATGGATCTTATTACACATGTCATATGACGATTTGAAGATGATATCTGGACGTTTTCCACCACATTTAGAGATTTTTGGGATGCGTGCCATGTGTCCCATGAACCGCCTTCAGGAAACAGCTATAAATACACCATTTGAAGGCATTTTCAGGGAGGTTTGGCCATTCTTCTTCATTGCTTCCACCATTACTGAAGTGCAAGGATTTTGCACCCTTCTTCACATAAATTCTCCTCTTCTAATCTCAATTAACACACGGATTGTGTGATTGCATGTAACTGATTCTTGTAATCTATCAGTATAACAATAAGATTATAAAGTGGACGTAGGCTACATCTACAGCCGAACCACTATAAAAACCTTGTGTGTCTCCTCTTTATTTGCTCTTTTCTGCATTCTGTGATCTGTGATCTGCATTTGGGTGTTAGGCCCAATTTTTGGTCTAACATTTTGGCGCGCCAGGAAGGGGGGCACACAAAAACTTCAACTTCTAGCTTGAAAGGAAACTCAATGGCGAACAAAAGGAAGAAGACTGGAACTTCTTCTCATGCCGATGATGCTGATGCTGAAGGCACAAGGAACGAGGCAAGCCAGGAAGCTTCCTCTCATGAAGACCCATCAGCATACCTGACTAGAGACGAGATGGATGGAGTTCTCGCTGAATTGAGGACCCAGATGGCAAGGCAGGATGATCTCCTCCAGAAACAACAGGAAATGATCAACCAATTCTTCGCTCGGATGGAAGGCCGGGCAACATTCATCTCACTGGAAACAATGCAGAAGTTGCTCCAGCAATTGACCAGAATCGGGTCGGATCGCCCTCTTTACGAAACCCTCAGATCGGGCTCACCACGACTCGCGTCACAGATGGACTCAGGGGCAACCCCCCATTCAACAGCAGAACTCGTCTCGTGATACACCTCTGCACCGCGACCAGGATCGTGGAATATTACTAGGCTCACGAACCGATCCCAACAACTCGCTCCCGCCTGCTCAACAACAACCAGTTCGTGACCTACCTCCTGGACCCAGTCGTATCGCCCCCCTCGATCAACAATCCGCGAGCCGCGATCCCCAGGCGATAGCTCACCAACTTCCATCTTCTTCTGCATTCAACGCTGGGGGCACCAGCTCTGATTTTGGCATTTTGCAACAACTTTTTGAAGGAAATCGACTAGCAGATCTCATTCAACGCCTCTCGAGAGGCCGCACCTATCAGAATGACGTGGACGACGTCAATCACAACCCATTCACTCAGGAAATCAGAAATTCCCGCAATCCGCCAGATTTCAAACTTCCACAACTGGAACCTTACAACGGCAGGACAGATCCTACCATGCATCTCATGCGTTACAAACGGCATATGGAAGTTCAATCGGCATCGGAAAACGTCATGGCTAAATGTTTTCCCCTCTTTCTGACTAATATAGCAGCCATGTAGATTCGGCATCTGGAAACAGAATCGATCAGCAGTTGGAACATGTTGGTCGCACGCTTCATTGAACAATTTCGTGTCCACATCGCTCGACCCAAGAACGTCATGTCACTCACCACAATCAAGCAGAGGCCTAGAGAAACTCTGCGTTCATTCCTGGAAAGATTTAACGTTGCAGCAGCATCAGTTGATCGTCCTGAACCATCAATGGTACTGATGGCAGCAGTATCCGGCGTTCTAGATATCTCGGAATTCAAGAAATCTTTGTACCGAGATCCACCACGAAATCTCGGCGAATTCTACCTTGAAGCAGATAGATTTCTGCGGGAAGAAGATGCAACTTCCGAGAAGAAAACCCTTGAAGTCAACATGCTCAAAGATGGAGAACCATCTGATTCTGGAAAAGGCAATGACAAGGGTAAAGGAAAAACCCCTGCTACAAATGATCGTAATGCTCCACCCCGGAGAGGGTCCAGATACGACAAATACACTAAACTGAATGATACTCTGAGCAACATATACGTGAATACAGGAGGTGTTGCCTCCTATCCAAGACCTCCCAAGAGGGAGCCGACGCTAGCACAACGCAATTCTGGCAGACATTGCATATTTCACGACATAGACGGTCACAACACTGATGATTGTAGACTTCTGCGAGATCTTATTGAGGATCGGGTCAGACGAGGAGAGCTACCCGAATATGTCACTCGACCAACAACGCCTACACCTGCGTTGCCACCACCTATTACCCAAAGAGGGAACGATCCTGGATCGAGCAATCGCGGGATTATCATTCGCTGATCCCACTCAGCGGATCTTTTCAGTTTGATGAACTCCGGTTCATAGTTCATGTTTTTAGGTTTTTAGGCGACTTCTCGCCCTCCTTTGTTTTCCCTGCATGTAATAAGAGCCGTCACATCAGCCCACACGCACGGAACCTACTTGTGGTCTCCAGTCGTGTCCGGCAAACGACTGCTGCATTTTCATGAATTAGCAATAAGCATTGAGCTCCGGCTCCCAACTGGATCCGTCCAGTACAAACATGAGCCCCGGCTCCTAACTGGATCCGTCCAGTAGAAACAAATTTTCATGTGCATTTCCTTGGTCGTCTTACTACGGTAAGGCTGTCTTGGAACCTTCATTGCTTTTCCTTGGTCGTCTTACTCCGGTAAGGCCGTTTTGGAACCTTCATTGCTTTTCCTTGGTCGTCTTGCTCCAGTAAGGCCGTCTTGGAACCTTCATGTGCTTTTCCTTGGTCGTCTTACTCCGGTAAGGCCGTCTTGGAACATTCGTTGCTTTTCCTTGGTCGTCTTACTCCGGTAAGGCCGTCTTGGAACCCCTCTAACATCTCCTCGGATGGTTTACTCCGATAAGGCCATTTAGGAAATATTCTTGCATTGCTTGTTTTATCTTCTTGCAGGTACAAACTCCTGGTCTTCTTGGATTTCTCTGGCCTTAATACGATCCCGTGTGATCGTCAGTTTTCTGGCCTTAATACGATCCGGCGTGATCGTCGCATTCTGAATTTGGATTTCTCAGATTATCCAGAACACATCTTCCTTCAACCAGCAAGATATGTTCTGGGGGGCAAACATGTTGACACATTTTTTGGCAAAAGCTGTCACACATGGAATTCCTGAATGATAACATGCTCGAGCAATGGAAACGACGTCAGAAGACATTGAGAGATTTGGTCAAAATCACATCCTCAACATAAACAGGCCCGAAACTCCTATCAGACGACCTCTTTTGGGCCCGAAAACGGCGATTACGGAGCTATGCTTTGTAACATTTGTAGATCTCTGAGTTAGCTTCAGTTTGAGCTTCGATTTGGCTCAATCGTACTTACGGTTTGAAAGTTATGCCCCTTTCCGTAAACTGGCAATTTCCTGACGAAGCATCATGGGCTCGGATCGCCCCCTCTGGTTCGTGAGCACCAATTCGGATTGCTCCCATCAGCTCGCCCTCTATCGGATCGCCCCCCTCAGATCGCCCCTCATGCACCACGATCCGACCCGTCATCACCCTGCTCGCTACCTCCAACCACGTCCCGTTCGTGGTGCGCACCCTTGATCCGCGATCCGATCCTATCACCACGATCCAACCACCGAGCCTGCAGATAAGCACATTGTTTTGACCTATTCTCATGCCACATCTTGCTCCTATTATCCTGGATCGTGTGCCACGCACCCCACCACGATCCGACCCCCGAACCTGCTCCTGGACAGCCTGTTCTGACCTATTCTCAAGGCTATTTTTACTCCAACTTGCATGGATCTTATTACACATGTCATATGACGATTTGAAGATGATATCTGGACGTTTTCCACCACATTTCGAGATTTTTGGGATGCGTGCCATGTGTCCCATGAACCGCCTTCAGGAAACAGCTATAAATACACCATTTGAAGGCATTTTCAGGGAGGTTTGACCATTCTTCTTCATTGCTTCCACCATTACTGAAGTGCAAGGATTTTGCACCCTTCTTCACATAAATTCTCCTCTTCTAATATCAATTAACACACGGATTGTGTGATTGCATGTAACTGATTCTTGTAATCTGTCAGTATAACAATAAGATTATAAAGTGGACGTAGGCTACATCTACAGCCGAACCACTATAAAAACCTTGTGTGTCTCCTCTTTATTTGCTCTTTTCTGCATTCTGTGATCTGTGATCTGCATTTGGGTTTTAGGCCCAATTTTTGGTCTAACATTTTGGCGCGCCAGGAAGGGGGGCTCACAAAAACTTCAACTTCTAGCTTGAAAGGAAACTCAATGGCGAACAAAAGGAAGAAGACTGGAACTTCTTCTCATGCCGATGATGCTAATGCTGAAGGCACAAGGAACGAGGCAAGCCAGGAAGCTTCCTCTCATGAAGACCCATCATCATACCTGACTAGAGACGAGATGGATGGAGTTCTCGCTGAATTGAGGACCCAGATGGCAAGGCAGGATGATCTCCTCCAGAAACAACAGGAAATGATCAACCAATTCTTCGCTCGGATGGATGGAAGGCCGGGCAACATTCAGCTCGCTGGAAACAATGCAGAAGTTGCTCCAGCAATTGACCAGAATCGGGTCGGATCGCCCTCTTTACGAAACCCTCAGATCGGGCTCACCACGACTCGCGTCACAGATGGACTCGGGGGCAACCCCCACATTCAACAGCAGAACTCGTCTCTTGATACACCTCTGCACCGCGACCCGGATCGTGGAATATTACTAGGCTCACGAACCGATCCCAACAACTCGCTCCCAACTGCTCAACAACAACCAGTTCGTGACCTACCTCCTGGACACAGTCGGATCGCCCCCCTCGATCCACGATCCGCGAGCCGCGATCCCCAGGCAATAGCTCACCAACTTCCATCTTCTTCTGCATTCAACGCTGGGGGCACCAGCTCTGATTTTGGCATTTTGCAACAACTTTTTGAAGGAAATCGACTAGCAGATCTCATTCAACGCCTCTCGAGAGGCCGCACCTATCAGAATGACGTGGACGACGTCAATCACAACCCATTCACTCAGGAAATCAGAAATTCCCGCAATCCGCCAGATTTCAAACTTCCACAACTGGAACCTTAAAACGGCAGGACATATCCTACCGTGCATCTCATGCGTTACAAACGGCATATGGAAGTTCAATCGGCATCGGAAAACGTCATGGCTAAATGTTTTCCCCTCTTTCTGACTGATATAGCAGCCATGTGGATTCGGCAGCTGGAAACAGAATCGATCAGCAGTTGGAACATGTTGGTCGCACGCTTCATTGAACAATTTCGTGTCCACATCGCTCGAACCAAGAACGTCATGTCACTCACCACAATCAAGCAGAGGCCCAGAGAAACTCTGCGTTCATTCCTGGAAAGATTTAACGTTGCAGCAGCATCAGTTGATCGTCCTGAACCATCAATGGTACTGATGGCAGCAGTATCCGGCGTTCTAGATAACTCGGAATTCAAGAAATCTTTGTACCGAGATCCACCATGAAATCTCGGCAAATTCTACCTTGAAGCAGATAGATTTCTGCGGGAAGAAGATGCAACTTCCGAGAAGAAAACCCTTGAAGTCAACGTGCTCAAAGATGGAGAACCATCTGATTCTGGAAAAGGCAATGACAAGGGTAAAGGAAAAACCCCTGCTACAAATGATCGTAATGCTCCACCCCGGAGAGGGTCCAGATACGACAAATACACTGAACTGAATGACACTCTGAGCAACATATACATGGATACAGGAGGTGCTGCCTCCTATCCAAGACCTCCCAGGAGGGAGCCGACGCTAGCACAACGCAATTCTGGCAGACATTGCATATTTCACGACATAGACGGTCACAACGCTGATGACTGTAGACATCTGCGAGATCTTATTGAGGATCGGGTCAGACGAGGAGAGCTACCCGAATATGTCACTCGACCAACAACGCCTACACCTGCGTTGCCACCACCTATTCCCCAAAGAGAGAACGATCCTGGATCGAGCAATCGCGGGATTATCATTCGCTGATCCCACTCAGCGGATCTTTTCAGTTTGATGAACTCCGGTTCATAGTTCATGTTTTTAGGTTTTTTGGCGACTTCTCGCCCTCCTTTGTTTTCCCTGCATGTAATAAGAGACGTCACATCAGCCCACACGCACGTAACCTACTTGTGGTCTCCAGTCGTGTCCGGCAAACGACTGCTGCATTTTCATGAATTAGCAATAAGCATTGAGCTCCGGCTCCCAACTGGATCCGTCCAGTACAAACATGAGCCCCGGCTCCTAACTGGATCCGTCCAGTATAAACAAATTTTCATGTGCATTTCCTTGGTCGTCTTACTCCGGTAAGGCCGTCTTGGAACCTTCATTGCTTTTCCTTGGTCGTCTTACTCCGGTAAGGCCGTCTTGGAACCTTCTTTGCTTTTCCTTGGTCGTCTTGCTCCAGTAAGGCCGTTTTGGAACCTTCATGTGCTTTTCCTTGGTCGTCTTACTCCGGTAAGGTCGTCTTGGAACATTCGTTGCTTTTCCTTGGTCGTCTTACTCCGTTAAGGCCGTCTTGGAACCCCTCTAACATCTCCTGGATGGTTTACTCCGGTAAGGCCATCTAAGAAATATTCTTGCATTGCTTGTTTTATCTTCTTGCAGGTACAAACTCCTGGTCTTCTTGGATTTCTCTGGCCTTAATACGATCCCGTGTGATCGTCAGTTTTCTGGCCTTAATACGATCCGGCGTGATCGTCGCATTCTGAATTTGGATTTCTCAGATTATCCAGAACACATCTTCCTTCAACCAGCAAGATATGTTCTGGGGGGCAAACATGTTGACACATTTTTTGGCAAAAGCTGTCACACATGGAATTCCTGAATGATAACATGCTCGAGAAATGGAAACGACGTCAGAAGACATTGAGAGATTTGGTCAAAATCACATCCTCAACATAAACAGGCCCGAAACTCCTATCAGACGACCTCTTTTGGGCCCGAAAACGGCGGTTACGAAGCTATGCTCTGTAACATTTGTAGATCTCTGAGTTAGCTTCAGTTTGAGCTTCGGTTTGGCTCAATCGGACTTACGGTTTTAAAGTTATGCCCATTTCCGTAAACTGGCAATTTCCTGACGAAGCATCATGGGCTTGGATCGCCCCCTCTGGTTCGTGAGCACCAATTCGGATCGCTCCCATCAGCTCGCCCTCTATCGGATCGCCCCCCTCGGATCGCCCCTCATGCACCACGATCCGACCCGTCATCACCCTGCTCGCTACCTCCAACCACGTCCCGTTCGTGGTGCGCACCCTTGATCCGCGATCCGATCCTATCACAACGATCCAACCACCGAGCCTGCAGATAAGCACATTGTTTTGACCTATTCTCATGCCACATCTTGCTCCTATTATCCTGGATCGTGTGCCACGCACCCCACCACGATCCGACCCCCGAACCTGCTCCTGGACAGCCTGTTCTGACCTATTCTCAAGACTATTTTTACTCCAACTTGCATGGATCTTATTACACATGTCATATGACGATTTGAAGATGATATCTGGACGTTTTCCACCACATTTCGAGATTTTTGGGATGCGTGCCATGTGTCCCATGAACCGCCTTCAGGAAACAGCTATAAATACACCATTTGAAGGCATTTTCAGGGAGGTTTGGCCATTCTTCTTCATTGCTTCCACCATTACTGAAGTGCAAGGATTTTGCACCCTTCTTCACATAAATTCTCCTCTTCTAATCTCAATTAACACACGGATTGTGTGATTGCATGTAACTGATTCTTGTAATCTGTCAGTATAACAATAAGATTATAAAGTGGACGTAGGCTACATCTACAGCCGAACCACTATAAAAACCTTGTGTGTCTCCTCTTTATTTGCTCTTTTCTGCATTCTGTGATCTGTGATCTGCATTTGGGTGTTAGGCCCAATTTTTGGTCTAACATTTTGGCGCGCCAGGAAGGGGGGCACACAAAAACTTCAACTTCTAGCTTGAAAGGAAACTCAATGGCGAACAAAAGGAAGAAGACTGGAACTTCTTCTCATGCCGATGATGCTGATGCTGAAGGCACAAGGAACGAGGCAAGGCAGGAAGCTTCCTCTCATGAAGACCCATCAGCATACCTGACTAGAGACGAGATGGATGGAGTTCTCGCTGAATTGAGGACCCAGATGGCAAGGCAGGATGATCTCCTCCAGAAACAACAGGAAATGATCAACCAATTCTTCGCTCGGATGGATGGAAGGCCGGGCAACATTCAGCTCGCTGGAAACAATGCAGAAGTTGCTCCAGCAATTGACCAGAATCGGGTCGGATCGCCCTCTTTACGAAACCCTCAGATCGGGCTCACCACGACTCGCGTCACAGATGGACTCGGGGGCAACCCCCCCCATTCAACAGCAGAACTCGTCTCGTGATTCACCTCTGCACCGCGACCCGGATCGTGGAATATTACTAGGCTCACGAACCGATCCCAACAACTCGCTCCTGCCTGCTCAACAACAACCAGTTCGTGACCTACCTCCTGGACCCAGTCGGATCGCCCCCCTCGATCAATGATCCGCGAGCCGCGATCCCCAGGCGATAGCTCACCAACTTCCATCTTCTTCTGCATTCAACGCTGGGGGCACCAGCTCTGATTTTGGCAATTTGCAACAACTTTTTGAAGGAAATCGACTAGCAGATCTCATTCAACGCCTCTCGAGAGGCCGCACTTATCAGAATGACGTGGATGACGTCAATCACAACCCATTCACTCAGGAAATCAGAAATTCCCGCAATCCGCCAGATTTCAAACTTCCACAACTGGAACCTTACAACGGCAGGACAGATCCTACCGTGCATCTCATGCGTTACAAACGGCATATGGAAGTTCAATCGGCATCGGAAAACGTCATGGCTAAATGTTTTCCCCTCTTTCTGACTAATATAGCAGCCAGGTGGATTCGGCAGCTGGAAACAGAATCGATCAGCAGTTGGAACATGTTGGTCGCACGCTTCATTGAACAATTTCGTGTCCACATCGCTCGACCCAAGAACGTCATGTCACTCACCACAATCAAGCAGAGGCCCAAAGAAACTCTGCGTTCATTCCTGGAAAGATTTAACGTTGCAGCAGCATTAGTTGATCGTCCTGAACCATCGATGGTACTGATGGCATCAGTATCCGGCGTTCTAGATAACTCGGAATTCAAGAAATCTTTGTACCGAGATCCACCACGAAATCTCGGCGAATTCTACCTTGAAGCAGATAGATTTCTGCGGGAAGAAGATGCAACTTCCGAGAAGAAAACCCTTGAAGTCAACATGCTCAAAGATGGAGAACCATCTGATTCTGGAAAAGGCAATGACAAGGGTAAAGGAAAAACCCCTGCTACAAATGATCGTAATGCTCCACCCCGGAGAGAGTCCAGATACGACAAATACACTGAACTGAATGATACTCTGAGCAACATATACGTGGATACAGGAGGTGCTGCCTCCTATCCAAGACCTCCCAAGAGGGAGCCGACGCTAGCACAACGCAATTCTGGCAGACATTGAATATTTCACGACATAGACGGTCACAACACGGATGACTGTAGACATCTGCGAGATCTTATTGAGGATCGGGTCAGACGAGGAGAGCTACCCGAATATGTCACTCGACCAACAACGCCTACACCTGCGTTGCCACCACCTATTACCCAAAGAGGGAACGATCCTGGATCGAGCAATCGCGGGATTATCATTCGCGAATCCCACTCAGCGGATCTTTTCAGTTTGATGAACTCCGGTTCATAGTTCATGTTTTTAGGTTTTTAGGCGACTTCTCGCCCTCCTTTGTTTTCCCTGCATGTAATAAGAGCCGTCACATCAGCCCACACGCACGGAACCTACTTGTGGTCTCCAGTCGTGTCCGGCAAACGACTGCTGCATTTTCATGAATTAGCAATAAGCATTGAGCTCCGGCTCCCAACTGGATCCGTCCAGTACAAACATGAGCCCCGACTCTAAACTGGATCCGTCCAGTAGAAACAAATTTTCATGTGCATTTCCTTGGTCGTCTTACTCCGGTAAGGCCGTCTTGGAACCTTCATTGCTTTTCCTTGGTCGTCTTACTCCGGTAAGGCCGTCTTGGAACCTTCATTGCTTTTCCTTGGTCGTCTTGCTCCAGTAAGGCCGTCTTGGAACCTTCATGTGCTTTTCCTTGGTCGTCTTACTCCGGTAAGGCCATCTTGGAACATTCGTTGCTTTTCCTTGGTCGTCTTACTCCAGTAAGGCCGTCTTGTAACCCCTCTAACATCTCCTCGGATGGTTTACTCCGGTAAGGCCATCTAGGAAATATTCTTGCATTGCTTGTTTTATCTTCTTGCAGGTACAAACTCCTGGTCTTCTTGGATTTCTCTGGCCTTAGTACGATCCCATGTGATCGTCAGTTTTCTGGCCTTAATACGATCCGGCGTGATCGTCGCATTCTGAATTTGGATTTCTCAGATTATCCAGAACACATCTTCCTTCAACCAGCAAGATATGTTCTGGGGGGCAAACATGTTGACACATTTTTTGGCAAAAGCTGTCACACATGGAATTCCTGAATGATAACATGCTCGAGCAATGGAAACGACGTCAGAAGACATTGAGAGATTTGGTCAAAATCACATCCTCAACATAAACAGGCCCGAAACTCCTATCAGACGACCTCTTTTGGGCCCGAAACGGCGATTACAGAGCTATGCTCTGTAACATTTGTAGATCTCTGAGTTAGCTTCAGTTTGAGCTTCGGTTTGGCTCAATCGGACTTACGGTTTGAAAGTTATGCCCATTTCCGTAAACTGGCAATTTCCTGACGAAGCATCATGGGCTCGGATCGCCCCCTCTGGTTCGTGAGCACCAATTCGGATCGCTCCCATCAGCTCGCCCTCTATCGGATCGCCCCTCATGCACCACGATCCGGCTAGTCATCACCCTGCTCGCTACCTCCAACCACGTCCCGTTCGTGGTGCGCACCCTTGATCCGCGATCCGATCCTATCACCACGATCCAACCACCGAGCCTGCAGATAAGCACATTGTTTTGACCTATTCTCATGCCACATCTTGCTCCTATTATCCTGGATCGTGTGCCACGCACCCCACCATGATCCGACCCCCGAACCTGCTCCTGGACAGCCTGTTCTGACCTATTCTCAAGGTTATTTTTACTCCAACTTGCATGGATCTTATTACACATGTCATATGACGATTTGAAGATGATATCTGGACGTTTTCCACCACATTTCGAGATTTTTGGGATCCGTGCCATGTGTCCCATGAACCGCCTTCAGGAAACAGCTATAAATACACCATTTGAAGGCATTTTCAGGGAGGTTTGGCCATTCTTCTTCATTGCTTCCACCATTACTGAAGTGCAAGGATTTTGCACCCTTCTTCACATAAATTCTCCTCTTCTAATCTCAATTAACACACGGAGTGTGTGATTGCATGTAACTGATTCTTGTAATCTGTCAGTATAACAATAAGATTATAAAGTGGACGTAGGCTACATCTACAGCCGAACCACTATAAAAACCTTGTGTGTCTCCTCTTTATTTGCTCTTTTCTGCATTCTGTGATCTGTGATCTGCATTTGGGTGTTAGGCCCAATTTTTGGTCTAACATTTTGGCGTGCCAGGAAGGGGGGCACACAAAAACTTCAACTTCTAGCTTGAAAGGAAACTCAATGGCGAACAAAAGGAAGAAGACTGGAACTTCTTCTCATGCCGATGATGCTGATGCTGAAGGCACAAGGAACGAGGCAAGCCAGGAAGCTTCCTCTCATGAAGACCCATCAGCATACCTGACTAGAGACGAGATGGATGGAGTTCTCGCTGAATTGAGGACCCAGATGGCAAGGCAGGATGATCTCCTCCAGAAACAACAGGAAATGATCAACCAATTCTTCGCTCGGATGGATGGAAGGCCGGGCAACATTCAGCTCGCTGGAAACAATGCAGAAGTTGCTCCAGCAATTGAACAGAATCGGGTCGGATCGCCCTCTTTACGAAACCCTCAGATCGGGCTCACCACGACTCGCGTCACAGATGGACTCGGGGACAACCCCCCCATTCAACAGCAGAACTCGTCTCGTGATACACCTCTGCACCGCGACCCGGATCGTGGAATGTTACTAGGCTCACGAACCGATCCCAACAACTCGCTCCTGCCTGCTCAACAACATCCAGTTCGTGACCTACCTCCTAGACCCAGTCGGATCTCCCCCCTCGATCCACGATCCGCGAGCCGCGATCCCCAGGCGATAGCTCACCAACTTCCATCTTCTTCTGCATTCAATGCTGGGGGCACCAGCTCTGATTTTGGCAATTTGCAACAACTTTTTGAAGGAAATCGACTAGCAGATCTCATTCAACGCCTCTCGAGAGGCCGCACCTATCAGAATGACATGGACGACGTCAATCACAACCCATTCACTCAGGAAATCAGAAATTCCAGCAATTCGCCAGATTTCAAACTTCCACAACTGGAACCTTACAACGGCAGGACAGATCCTACCGTGCATCTCATGCGTTACAAACGGCATATGGAAGTTCAATCGGCATCGGAAAACGTCATGGCTAAATGTTTTCCCCTCTTTCTGACTAATATAGCAGCCATGTGGATTCGGCAGCTGGAAACAGAATCGATCAGCAGTTGGAACATGTTGGTCGCACGCTTCATCGAACAATTTCGTGTCCACATCGTTCGACCCAAGAACGTCATGTCACTCACCACAATCAAGCAGAGGCCCAGAGAAACTCTGCGTTCATTCCTGGAAAGATTTAACGTTGCAGCAGCATCAGTTGATCGTCCTGAACCATCGATGGTACTGATGGCAGCAGTATCCGGCGTTCTAGATAACTCGGGATTCAAGAAATCTTTGTACCGAGATCCATCATAAAATCTCGGCGAATTCTACCTTGAAGCAGATAGATTTCTACGGGAAGAAGATGCAACTTTCGAGAAGAAAACCCTTGAAGTCAACATGCTCAAAGATGGAGAACCATCTGATTCTGGAAAAGGCAATGACAAGGTTAAAGGAAAAACCCCTGCTACAAATGATCGTAATGCTCCACCCCGGAGAGGGTCCAGATACGACAAATACACTGAACTGAATGATACTCTGAGCAACATATACGTGGATACAGGAGGTGCTGCCTCCTATCCAAGACCTCCCAAGAGGGAGCCGACGCTAGCACAACGCAATTCTGGCAGACATTGCATATTTCACGACATAGACGGTCACAACACTGATGACTGTAGACATCTGCGAGATCTTATTGAGGATCGGGTCAGACGAGGAGAGCTACCCGAATATGTCACTCGACCAACAACGCCTACACCTGCGTTGCCACCACCTATTCCCCAGAGAGGGAACTATCCTGGATCGAGCAATCGCGGGATTATCATTCGCTGATCCCACTCAGCGGATCTTTTCAGTTTGATGAACTCCGGTTCACAGTTCATGTTTTTAGGTTTTTAGGCCACTTCTCGCCCTCCTTTGTTTTCCCTGCATGTAATAAGAGCCGTCACATCAGCCCACATGCACGGAACCTACTTGTGGTCTCCAGTCGTGTCCGGCAAACGACTGCTGCATTTTCATGAATTAGCAATAAGCATTGAGCTCCGGCTCCCAACTGGATCCGTCCAGTACAAACATGAACCCCGGCTCCTAACTGGATCCGTCCAGTATAAACAAATTTTCATGTGCATTTCCTTGGTCGTCTTACTCCGGTAAGGCCGTCTTGGAACCTTCATTGCTTTTCCTTGGTCGTCTTACTCCGGTAAGGCCGTCTTGGAACCTTCATTGCTTTTCCTTGGTCGTCTTGCTCCATTAAGGCCGTCTTGGAACCTTCATGTGCTTTTCCTTGGTCGTCTTACTCCGGTAAGGCCGTCTTGGAACATTCGTTGCTTTTCCTTGGTCGTCTTGGAACCCCTCTAACATCTCCTCGGATGGTTTACCCCGGTAAGGCCATCTAGGAAATATTCTTGCATTGCTTGTTTTATCTTCTTGCAGGTACAAACTCCTGGTCTTCTTGGATTTCTCTGGCCTTAATACGATCCCGTGTGATTGTCAGTTTTCTGGCCTTAATACGATCCGGCGTGATCGTCGCATTCTGAATTTGGATTTCTCAGATTATCCAGAACACATCTTCCTTCAACCAGCAAGATATGTTCTGGGGGGCAAACATGTTGACATATTTTTTGGTAAAAGCTGTCACACATGGAATTCCTGAATGATAACACGCTCGAGCAATGGAAACGACGTCAGAAGACATTGAGAGATTTGGTCAAAATCACATCTTCAATATAAACAGGCCCGAAACTCCTATCAGACGACCTCTTTTGGGCCCGAAAACGGCGATTACAGAGCTATGCTCTATAACATTTGTAGATCTCTGAGTTAGCTTCAGTTTGAGCTTTGGTTTGGCTCAATCGGACTTACGGTTTGAAAGTTATGCCCGTTTCCGTAAACTGGCAATTTCCTAACGAAGCATCATGGGCTCGGATCGCCCCCTCTGGTTCGTGAGCACCAATTCGGATCGCTCCCATCAGCTCGCCCTCTATCGGATCGCCCCTCATGCACCACGATCCGACCCGTCATCACCCTGCTCGCTACCTCCAACCACGTCCCGTTCGTGGTGCGCACCCTTGATCCGCGATCCGATCCTATCACCACGATCCAACCACCGAGCCTGCAGATAAGCACATTGTTTTGACCTATTCTCATGCCACATCTTGCTTCTATTATCCTGGATCGTGTGCCACGCACCCCACCATGATCCGACCCCCGAACCTGCTCCTGGACAGCCTGTTCTGACCTATTCTCAAGGTTATTTTTACTCCAACTTGCATGGATCTTATTACACATGTCATATGACGATTTGAAGATGATATCTGGACGTTTTCCACCACATTTCGAGATTTTTGGGATGCGTGCCATGTGTCCCATGATCCGCCTTCAGGAAACAGCTATAAATACACCATTTGAAGGCATTTTCAGGGAGGTTTGGCCATTCTTCTTCATTGCTTCCACCATTACTGAAGTGCAAGGATTTTGCACCCTTCTTCACATAAATTCTCCTCTTCTAATCTCAATTAACACACGGATTGTGTGATTGCATGAAACAGATTCTTGTAATCTGTCAGTATAACAATAAGATTATAAAGTGGACGTAGGCTACATCTACAGCCGAACCACTATAAAAACCTTGTGTGTCTCCTCTTTATTTGCTCTTTTCTGCATTCTGTGATCTGTGATCTGCATTTGGGTGTTAGGCCCAATTTTTGGTCTAACAATGTTTAACTTGATTCAACTTATACAAGTTTGGAATGTTAAATCATATGTATATGAATCTTATGCAAGTTTGGGATGTTAAATCATATGCTATTTTGTGAATCTTATGCAAGTCTGTAGGTGGATTATACACAAGTTCATATGTGAATCATGTAGATACATATACTAGTTTATATGCAAACTTGTGGCATTAATTTACATGTTTAGATCCATATGCAAGTTCACGTCTTTGTGTTTAGATCTATATTTAGATCCATGGCAGTACATAGTTATGCAAATTTATGTTCTATATGCCCATTGCCTATGCTAGTTTTGTATGTGAATCATATGCTAGTTTGAATGGAATTCATATGCAAGTTATAGGAAAACCATATCCATATATGCAAGTTCACGATTACATGTTCAGATCTATATTTAGATCCATGATAGTTTATGCAAATTTATGTTCATCCACTGCCTATGCAAGTAACTGGCTATGCAAACTTATGTCATGATTCTTAGATCTATTTTATGTGTTATGCAAGTTGTGAAGTTGCTTTTCTTTTTATAAGTTAGACTATTTGCGAGTCTAACATATGTCATATTAAAACATACGAATAGCGTGGGGACAATGGGAAAATGTTAAATATACATAATTATGAATTGGAATAAAATGGCCTTAAAGGCATATAATTTATTTGAGACATTAATTGGTATAAATTTATATACCTGAAATTATGGATATAATTTAGGTGACAATTATGGACATAAATTAATTTGGAATTTATTGACAAATTTGAATAGGGATATTAATCCAATTTGGGGTTAAAGAATTATGTGTAATAATTAACCGCCTAAGAAACGAGGTTAGACTCGTTTGTGGTATAAGACTGTCCGGATCCGCCCGACAAATCCAGCAACCACAAACGGTAGTCTAATGTGAGAGGTCAAAGGCACAAATTAAATGCGTAACAATTGTAAAGACACAAGGTTAGGCTCGTTTGCGGTACAAGATTGCCCAGACCTGCCCGACAATTCCAGCGACCGCAAACGGTAGTCTAATGTGGGAGGTCTTTACAAGATTGCGATTCTAATGAATTAAGTAACACTTAACCAGATAAACATGTGGTGGGACATGGGGGTTAAGTGGGTGGCCTGGGTGGCATGTGAAATACGATTAGAAACACTTAACCAAGTTGAAAACATGTAAGAAGACATGAATAAGAAGGAGTTAAGTGGGAAGTTCTAGTAGGGACCAAGCATAGGTGGAAAGGTTGTGTCAAACACGGGGACCCTTTTCAAACCAGTAACCCATTAACTTTGTGAGCTCGAGTTAGATCGAGGACGGGACACGCTTATTGGGTTTGATTGTAAGAGGTCAAAACGGGTTAGCGGTGGCAACGCAAGTCCAACTGGGTCATGTGCGTGCGTGGGCCCGGGCTGGTAGGTAAGATGTTGTTGCATCGTGTAGATATAAGTCGTGCATCTTTAGTGGTATCGGGTTGCCACTTTGGGGAGTGATACACCCCACTGTGGGACCAGCACGTGTATCTACGAGTTAGGGAGCCGATCGCATGGGGGTGGTGGGTACAACTAGTGGAATAGGGACAGGCGGCACCTATGAAGGCAACTAGTGGGTACACGAAACTACCATTATCATTATTAAGTTCTGTAGGCGGGATCAACTTTTAGGGTGACTAGTAATGGTGCCGTATAGTAATTATCCTATAGTGATTAGGAACGAGATTAATGCCAGAATATTCCTCTTGTTTGCTTTGTCATGCCCACTTGTTTCACGATCATACCTTGTTTTACCAGTTTATGCCATATCCTAATTACTTTAATAATTATATTGTTAAAGTTATTATACTTGCCAGACTTTATGTCTGACCCCCGTTTGTTTTCGCCTCTTTTCCTCCTCCCCTCCCCCCAAGGTTCTCAGGGTGGGACTAGTAATAGTGGAGCTTGATCAGGATCTTTCTCTCTATTTTGGAAGTGCTTGGATTGCTGAAAGTAAAGTTCAGCTCATCTATTTTATGGCTACTTATGTTGGGGTTATGCTTTTTATTTTATGTACTCAGAAAACAATTTGTCAAGATGGTTGCTAAGTGTACTTGGTTTTTCAGTTGGTTTATGATGTTGTTGTAATCAAACTATTTCTCTACTGCAATAAATGTTGTTTTGAAAATTTTCAAGTACTAATATATGTATCTGTCATGTTATATTCTGTTCTATTCACCAATAATACTCCATGAAAGTTAATGCATTCCCTTTGAGAGTGACATTAATGGACACGGGGTGTTACACGTGGTATCAGAGCTGAAGGTTAACATAACAAATAAGAGATTTTGAAAAACTGTTTTTTAAAAGCGTTTTATAAAGAAATACTTTCAACATTATGTTTTAAGGATAGTATTTTAAGGAGAAAAGTTTGTTTTAAAAACATAACCCCCAAGAGCCATATATCTTTCCTTCGATTCTCCATTTTGAATCCCTTCAGTTCCTTTTCAGCATGTCTGGGTTACCCGAGATACCCGAGGGAATACCGATACTAACCTAGTTCAGAAGGTATCTAGTGGCTAGGGCCACCGCCGCAGGCCCAGCAGACATCCCTTGTCCCCCAGCTGCAGCCGCTCCTCCTCATCCCCCTCCCCTTGTTGATACTTTTTCAAATATATGCAAAGACTTTCGAGCAATGGGCGGAAAACCTTTTCACGAATCAGAGACGTTTGTTGAAGCTTGAAATTGGCTTAAGGAGGTAGAAGACTTGTTTGGTATCTTCGAGGTAGAAGATGGAAGGAAGGTCCAATTAGCCGCTTGGTTAATGAAGGACGAAGCCTCGTTTTGGTGGGAGGTCACGAATGGAGAGCGTCCAGTAGAGACATGGATGGATTTCAGAGATAGGTTCGAGATGAAATTTCTCTCATGAGCAGAAGTGAATTTATACATGGAAAGATTCTTGGCATTGAAGCAGGGGAATTTATCAGTAAAGGAGTACGTCAACAAGTTCAATCAGTTGGCGAGGTTTGGCTTAGACTTGGTGAACACACCTGAGAAGAAGGCCCTGA
The DNA here is from genome assembly GCA_030737875.1 of Allium sativum. Taxonomy (NCBI): domain Eukaryota; kingdom Viridiplantae; phylum Streptophyta; class Magnoliopsida; order Asparagales; family Amaryllidaceae; genus Allium; species Allium sativum. The sequence goes on from CM060921.1 coordinate 171,710,990, forward strand.
GGTTCGTTAAGGGTTTGAATGAGCCGCTACATGGGTTGGCTATGACCCACATTCTGATGGGGGTTACCTTTGAGAGATTGGTTGACATGGCGCTTATGCATGAAGAGGAGAAAGGTGCTAATGCTAGTAAGGCATCGGAGAAGAAAGGGGATCAAAATAAAACACAACAACAAAACACGAAAGGTGGTAAGGATAACAATAGCAAGGGAAAGAAAAGGTGCTTTAATTTTGGGACACCAGACCATTTGAGCAAGGACTGTAGGAAAAAGAAGAAGACTGGCTGCTTCCACTGTGGAGAGGCAGGACATCTAATTAAAGACTGCCCAAAGAAACAGGGGCAAGGGCAAAGAACAGGGTCCACTTCTGGAGGGCGGATTCAGGCTCTCATGGCGCCAGGGCAGGAAAGAGGGCAGATTCAGGCTCTCATGGCACCAGGATAGGAGAGAAGTAGAAACATTTCTGTTGAAAGTTTGGTTTTTATGTTTGATCATCCTGTTCGTACTTTATTTGATTTTGGTGCTTCACACTCGTATGTGTCTGCTTCATTAGTTGAAACACTGCACCTAAATACTAGTCTAGTTACGAATCCCATAGTAGTCTCAAATCTTATTGGTGGTTCGGCTCATCTTTCAATGATTTATCGAGATTTGAGAGTGTCTATTTTGAGCGTTGAGTTTGAATGCAACGCCTTCATTCTTGGCTTCACGAGCTATGGATTGATTCTACGCATGGATTGGTTATCCAGTAATGGTGCCGTCCTCGATTGTGAAAAGAGAGTGGTTAGACTTATGACTCGCCTTAGCAACACTCTCGAAATCTCTTGTAACCCCATACATTCTGTTATGCTAAGTTACCTAGAATCTCTTGATGCGTCTGTTGAAAACTTGCAGTCTATTAGAGTAGTCCATGAATACTCATATGTATTTGAAGAGGTGAAGGGATTACCTCCAAAGCGGGAGATAAACTTCCGCATATACCTTGTTGATAATGCAAAACCCGTAGCTCTACCCGTTAGACACATGACTCCTAGGGAGAGAAAAGAGCCCAGTGAGCAAGTCAAACAGCTGCTCGAAAAGGGCTTTATAAGGCGGAGTATTTCTGAATGGGGTGCTCCAGTAGTATTCGCAACCAAAGTGGATGGTTCACTTCGCCTATGCGTTGATTATAGGGAGCTAAACAAGCTGACCAAGAAGAATAGGCACCCACTTTGTACAATAGATGACTTGTTTGATAAGCTTGTAGGTGCGTCTGTTTTCTCCCAACTAGATTTGGCTACCGGGTTATATGAGCTAAGAGTGGCTGAGGACAGCATTTATAAGACCGCGTTCAAAACCACGGATGGTTTCTTCGAATGGCTTGTCATGCCTTTCGGCTTGATAAATGCACCCGCTTACTTCGTTGACTTGAGGAGTAGGGTGTTTAGAGAATTCCTTAATAAGTTTGTGGTGGTCTTCGTAGACGACATTTTGATTTTCTCGAAGAATGAGGAAGGGCATGCTTTGCATTTAAGGGAAGTCATGGATACTCTTCGTACACATCAGCTGAAGGCCAAATTCTCCAAATGCCATTTCTGGAGAGTAGAGGTGAGGTTTCTTGGATATGTGGTGTCCAAAGAGGGGTTAGCCATAGACCCTGCAAAAGTAGTTGCGGTGCAAGATTGGAAGGTTCCACGGAATACATTCGAAGCCCGAAGCTTTCTCGGGCTAGCGGGCTTTTACCGAAAGTTCATTAAAGACTTTGCTAAAATCTCAGCCCCACTCACAAGATTAACAAAAGAAGAACCTAACTTTCGTTTGGGATTTGGAGTGTGATATTGCTTTCCAACGTTTGAAAAGGGCTCTAACAACAGCCCCAGTTCTGACATGGCCGGATGGGAGCAAGATGTTTACCGTATACACGGATGCATGTGGTACGGGACTAGGTGCTGTCTTGATGCAAGAAGGGAAGGTAGTATCTTATGGAGGCAGACAGTTGAAAGTACATGAGAAAAACTACCCAACCCACGATCTAGAGTTGGCTGCCATCGTCTTTGCGCTTAAATCTTGGCGCCATTATCTCCTAGGTGAGAAGTTTGAATTGTAACTGAGCATAAATCGTTGATGTACCTTTTCTTGTAGAAAGATCTTAACTTAAGACAGCAAAGGTGGATGGAATTTCTGGCCTCTTATGATTTTGAGATTTCCTATACCCCAGGCAAGGGCAATGTGGTAGCGGATGCCTTAAGTAGGAAGAAGCTGACCTTGAGTCCTCTCTTCGTAGAAAGGCAAAGCATGGAATATATAACAAACTTTAATTTTAGACCCTCCTTTGAAATTGTGCCTGGTCTGTTAGCATCACTAGAGGTGCGGCCTACTCTTTTGGAGTTAATAGGAACCACGCAACGAGAAGACCCTCAGCTAGTTGATGTGATGGAAAAGTTAGTTAGGGGTGAGACTTCTAGTCACCTCAATAGATACTCCATCAATGATGGGGGTTGGTTGAGACGGGATGGGAGGCTATGCGTCGCACAAGTAAGGGATTTAGTGAAGACAGTTCTCGAAGAGGCGCACCATTCTAAACTGACCATACACCCAGGCGGAGACAAGATGTATAAAGATATAAAAAGGGTTTTCTTTTGGAATGGTATGAAGAGTGATGTAGCTGAGTTCGTCGCTAAGTATTTGATATGCCAGCAAGTCAAAGCGGAGCAGAAGAAGCCCGGTGGTCTGCTTCATCCTCTCGAGGTCCCACAGTGGAAGTGGGATAGCATTTTAATGGACTTTGTTGATGGGTTTCCTAGGTAAAGAAGGGGCAATACCAGTATTTGGGTAATAGTGGATAGGCTCACTACAAGCGCTCATTTTATACCTGTTAAAAGTAGAAGGGCTGCCTCATCACTAACATCCATTTATCTCAAAGAAATAGTTCGACTCCATGGGATACCCTCCACCATAGTGAGCGATCGAAATTCTATCTTTATGAGTGAGTTTTGGAAGAGTTTGCAAGAGGCAGTAGGCACCCAATTATCCTTAAGCACGGCCTATCACCCCCAAACCGATGGTCAGACGGAAAGGGTGAACAGAGTATTAGAAGACCTCTTGAGATTATGCATTCTTGACTTTGGAGGGACATGGGAGGATCATCTTCCTTTGGTGGAATTCTCCTACAACAATAGCTACCAAGCCACTATAGGAATGGCGCCCTTCAAAGCTTTATATGGAAGACCATGCCGATCACCAACTTGTTGGTGAGAGTCTATAGACAAGCTCATACTTGGGCCAGACATGATTAGAGAAACCTCAGAAAAGGTGGACTTGATAAGAAGACGGATGAAGGCTGCACAAGATAGACAGAAGTCCTACGCAGACAAAAGAAGGACCGACCTTGAGTTTAAGGTTGGAGATATGGTGTTCCTTAAAGTATCTCCTTTGAGGAATGTCATTCACTTTGGGTCCGTAGGAAAGCTAGCACCAAGATTTGTTGGTCCATTTCCTATCATTGAAAGGATTGGGATGATGGCTTACAGAGTAGACCTACCCAAGAGACTGGCTGGAGTTCATAATGTTTTTCATGTTTCTCAACTACTAAAATGCTTGCATGAATCTGCGGAAGTGGTGGAAACAAGCATACTTGAGGAAGTAGAAGTGGAACGAGAAGCGACTGTGAGAGGAGTTCCAACTCGTATCTTGGGTACGGAAGTCAAAAAGCTACGCAATTGTGAAGTCAAGCTGGTTAAAGTTCATTGGAGTGATGCTGAGGAAGACGCAACTTGAGAAACTGAGAGGAAAATACGCTAAACCTACCCTTTTCTCTTTGAGGGTACCTCCTTGATCTCTTTTTCCATGAGTTTATTCATGCTTATATCTATCTTTCAAGTATATCTCCTCAGTCCTATTCTTTATCCTTAGGTAGAAACCGATGGATGTAAACATGTGTTTGAAACATGTTATGATTGATGGTTGCGAGTGGTTGCAGGTGGTTGCTTGTGGATGCATGTACACACACATTAGGCACTAGATCGGCTCAATCACCTTCATATTGCATATAAATGTGTGTGTATATTTAAATTAATGGATGTATAATGGTTGTGTTATCATATGTATGCTGCATTTAGATGAATGGTTGTGCACACATGTAGAAATAATATGTATCGTTAGGATTCTTTCGCATACATAATGGATGCATGGAACTATCATGATTTGCATTAAGGAGGTCAACTGAATTAGTAGACCGCCTGATTTTGCATTAGACAAGGAACATATACACACACTTTTTTGCATATGTTCATACGACATTAGAAATCTTCTAAGGATAATGGATTCCTGTGTTTGATGGTCGAGTAGATGGATGATTGGATGTTAGGATATGCATTCTCCTTAACTTGGAGATTTCGAGGGCGAAATCCTTTAAGGAGGGGAGAATGTAACACCCCGTGATTTTAAATACTAAAAATTAACGAATTTAAGAATACTTAATTTCAAATTTGAGAATTAAGGGAAACGGGTTACGCCATTGTGTTTGTCTCGGAATTGTGCTTGAGATAGAGTCCGAGTTTGCATGAATTGGACTCCGTATGAAGAAGTTATGACCTTCCGAAGTTTCAGAATTTAAAACAGCCCAGGTTCAGAAAATTTGAAATTCAAATTCAAACAGGGGAGCAGGATGGGTGGGAATTTTCCCACCCAAGGGCCAGGTCGACCAGGGGGTCGACCTACCCATATAGGTTGACCAGGGGGTCGACCTACCCCCCGGGCAGATCTGAAAGATGACGATCTTTTGACTCACTGCTGAGTCATTAGGGCTGAGGTGTTATTCTATCTTGACTGAATGGTCTTGATTGCTTCTAGGTTAATCTGACGGCTTTAAATTAATTAGAATTCTATATAAGCAACCTAACTCTCAACCTAAAATCACACTAATTCATACCAAGAGCCGCCATACCGTTAAAGGAGAACCTAGAGTAGCCGCCGTTCTCTTTCAACTCAAAAACAAGATAGAAGTAAGAATCAAAATCTAATCCAATCCAAATTAGGATAACAATTAGTCTACATCAAAGGCGAGCAATTCAATTTCATAATACAGACCTCAGAAAAACAAGACTGTTCTTTTGTTTGTGAGCATAATTTCTTTCACAAATTAATTAATTTAATTGTGATAAGTTATAATTGGGATTACGAGAATATGACTTTGAATTATGTGTTATCGTTGACAGTTTTGTTATTGTGGATCTATTTCATAGGTTGAATTGTACATGTTTAACTTGATTCATCTTATGCAAGTTTGGGATGTTAAATCATATGCTAGTTTATGAATCTTATGCAAGTCTGTAGGTGGATTATACACAAGTTCATATGTGAATCATGTAGATACATATGCTAGTTTATATGCAAACATGTGACATTAATTTACATGTTCAGATCCATATGCAAGTTCACATCTTTGTGTTTAGATCTATATTTAGATCCATGGCAGTGCATAGTTATGCAAATTTATGTTCTATATGCCCATTGCCTATGCTAGTTTTATATGTGAATCATATGCTAGTTTGAATGGAATTCATATGCAAGTTATAGGAAAACCATATCCATATATGCAAGTTCACGATTACATGTTCAGATCTATGTTTAGATCCATGATAGTTTATGCAAATTTATGTATATCCATTGCCTATGCAAGTTATTGGCTACGCAAACTTATGTCATGATTCTTAGATCTATTTTATGTGTTATGCAAGTTGTGATGTTGCTTTTCTTTTTATAAGTTAGACTATTTGCGAGTCTAACATATGTCATATTAAAACGTACGAATAGCGTGGGGACAATGGGAAAATGTTAAATATACATTATTGTGAATTGGCATAAAATGGCCTTAAAGGCATATAATTGATTTGAGACATTAATTGGTATAAATTTATATACCTAAAATTATGGACATAATTTAGGTGACAATTATGGACATAATTTAATTTGGAATTAATTGACAAATTTGAATATGGATATTAATCCAATTTGGGGTTAAATAATTATACATAATAATTAACCGCCTAAGATACGAGGTTAGACTCGTTTGTGGAATAAGACTGCCCGGAACCGCCCGGCAAATCCAACAACCACAAACGGTAGTCTAATGTGAGAGGTCAAAGGCACAAATTAAATGCGTAACAATTGTAAAGACATGAGGTTAGGCTCGTTTGCAGTATAAGACAGCGCAGACCCACCCGATAATTCCAGCAACCGCAAACGGTAGTCCAATGTGGGAGGTCTTTACAAGGTTGCGATTCGAATGAAATAAGTAACACTTAACCAGATAAACATGTGGCGGGACATGGGGGTTAAGTGGGTGGCCTGGGTGGCATGTGAAATACGATTAGAAACACTTAACCAAGTTGAAAACATGTAAGAAGACATGAATAAGAAGGGGTTAAGTGGGAAGTTCTAGTGGGGACCAAGCATAGGTGGAAAGCTTTTGTCAAACATGGGGACCCTTTTCAAACCAGTAACCCATTAAGTATCTTTGTGAGCTCGAGTTAGATCGAGGACGGGGCATGCTTACCGGGTTTGATTGTAAGAGGTCAAAACAGGTTAGCGGTGACAACGCAAGTCCAATGGGGCCATGTACGTATGTGGGCCCGGGCTGGTAGGTAAGACTTTGTTGCATCGTGTAGATATAAGCCTTGCATCTTTAGTGGTACCAGGTTGCCACTTTGGGGAGTGATACACCCCACTGTGGGACTTGCACGGGTATCTACGAGTTAGGGAGCCGATCGCATGGGGTTAGTGGTACAACTAGCGGAGATAGGGGAAGGCGACACCTATGAAGGCAACTAGTGGGTACACGAAACTACCATTATCATTATTAAGTTCTGTAGGCGGGATCAACTTTTAGGGTGACTAGTAATGGTGAAGTATAGTAATTATCCTATAGTGATTAGGAACGAGATTAACGCCAGAATATTCCTCTTGTTTGCTTTATCATGCCCAATTGTTTCACGGTCCTAACTTGTTTTACCAGTTTATGCCTTATCCTAATAACTTTAATAATTATATTGTTAAAGCTATTATACTCGCCAGACTTTATATCCGACCCCCTTTTGTTTTCGCCTCTTTTCTTCCTTCCCCCCAGGTTCTCAGGGTGGGACTTGTACTAGTGGAGCTTGATCAGTATCTTTCTCTCTCTTTTGGAAGTGCTTGGATTGTTGAAAGTAAAGTTCAGCTCATCTCTTTTATTGCTACTTATGTTGGGGTTATGCTTTTTGTTTTATGTACTCTGAAAACAATTTGTCAAGATGGTTACTAAGTGTACTTGGTTTTTCGGTTGGTTTATGATGTTGTTGTAATCAAACTATTTCTCCGCTGCAATAAATGTTGTTTTGAAATTTTTAAAGTACAAATATATGTATCTGTCTTGTTATATTCTGTTCTATTCACCAATAATACTCCATGAAAGTTAATGCATTCCCTTTGAGAGTGACATTAATGGACGTGGGGTGTTACATCAAGCAATTAGTGGCAAAGTGAAAGAAGTAACGAATTACTGTAATGTGGTGTCTGAGTCCAGATATTGTTGTTTCCTTGAAACAATATTGCTCCCTCTACGAAGTTGAAGGATTTTGATCAATTGTTCCCCAAGATAAAACAGACTGATCCTTGCAATGGGGCGCTTATAATTGCAGAGCAACGACAAACTCAAGGTGATTTTTTAGAATAGATCTACAGAGATGAAGCAGAAGAACAATTGGATTTTCAATGAGTGACTGGTTTTGGTAGCCAGTCCTTATATAGCAGTGTGGGGTGCCTATCTGGGCAAACATGAATGCTAATATGGTTGCGCTGAAGGGAAACGATATATTGCTACATTGAAAAAAAATCACAAATTTGCCGTAGGAAACAAGAACGTTTTAAAAACATTAGCAATACCGTTGCAAGCTCATGCAATCGATAGTAAAGTGAAAGCAGTAACAAATTATCGTATTGTGTTGTTGGAGTTCAGCGATAGCATTCCTTCAAACAATATTGCTTCCTCTACGGCATTGAAGGAATTTGAGCAATTGTTCCCCAAGATAAAATGGATCGATCTTTGCAATGGAGCATTTTCAATTGTAGAGCAACAACAACCTCAAGGTGATTTTTAAGAACATATCTGCAGAGAAGAAGCAGTAAAACAATTGGATTTTTGGTGAGTGATTGTGTTCTGGTAGCCAGTCCTTATATAGCAACGGGCGCCGCCTATTTGAGTAAACGCGACTGTCCGTACGGGAGCGCTGAAGGGAAAAGGTTTAGAGTGATTTATTTTTCAAAAGTCAATTTCAGCACAATTTTTCCCTTACCTTCGATGTTTGATGTAGACGACTTACCGATAAACATTTGCTCATCATTAGTAGAATTTTTGTAGTTTGTGAACATCCATTTATTAGCACATATATGCCTTATGGCTCCGGTGTCTACAAAGCGCTCCTTGTTGTTGCTAATTTGTTTGCATTCTGAAGTAACCGCAAACAAATCCATTCCAAAAACCCCATTTGAAATGTTCGCCACATTCGCTTTTGATTTCTTCTTTTTGGGGTGGGACGCGACATTCTACTACTTTATGACCCTTCTTTCCACATTTATAGCATGAACCCTGAAATTTCTTCAACTTTTTAGGATGGTTGTCACGGTTTCTTTTGTTGGACTTGTCCATCTCAAGAGCATTTTCTTTAAATGATGTTTTGCATGTTCCGAAAATTCGCAAGAACCTAATTTCAGGATCATTGCTTAGCAAGCATGGCTTCAAATTGACTTTTGCTGCTGATAAATTGTGTTGTCAAAAAATGGTGTGTATATAGGAAAGGGTTATGTGTGTGGTGTCTTATTTAAAGCAAATGTAACCATTATTGTACTAAACAATGATATGAATAAAATTGAATCTTCTTTTTATATAATTGACTCTCCTAATCTATGGCACTCTAGACTAGGTCATGTAAATTTTGATACTTCACAAAAACTGATCAATCTAGAATTCACACCTAAGTGTAGAATTGATTCAAATTACAAATGTCAAATTTGTGCTAAGGCCGAATTGGCAAGAACCTCATTTCATCATGTTGAAAGAGAAACCGAACCAATAGATCGAATACATACTGATGTATATGACTTGAAAATGTGTCAAAACTAGAGGAGGAAAAAGGTACTTCATTACTTTTGTTGATTATTGTACAAGATAACTTTTATGTATATCTCCTTAGACGTAAGGACGAGGCATTTGATATGTTTAAACAATATAAAGCTGAAGTTGAAAATCAACTTAATAGGAAAATTAAAAATTTAAGTAGTGATAGAGGAGGATAATATGAATTTCCATTTGTGGAATTCTGCGCTGAGCATGGTATAATACACCAAACTATAGCACCATATTCACCTCAGTCCAACGGTATAACCGAAAGAAAAAATAGAACTCTTAAAGAAATGATGAATGCCTTACTTATTGCCTCTGGGTTGCCAGATAATTTTTGGGTAGAAGCTGTTCTTTCGGCAAACCACATTTTAAATAAAATACCACAAAAGAAAACGTCTAAGAATCCCCATGAACTTTGGAAAAACAGACTACCATCCTACAAATACTTAAAATTGTGGGGGTGTTTTACAAAAGTAGAAATACCAAAACCAAAGAAGGTCAAAATTGGACCAAAAACTATAGATTACATATTCATTAGATATGACCATAACAGTAATGCGTATTGATTTTTGGTGTACAAATCTGAAATTGATGATATTCATGAAAACACCATTATCGAATATCGAAATGCTAGATTCTTTGAACACATTTATCCTCTAAAATCGTCTATTGAAACTATTGTTCAAAAGAGATCAAGAGATACATATACTCCTAGGGATAATATTGATCAAAATTCGCATGAAAGAGATATTGAAATAGAGAGGAACCCAAAAGGAGCAAACGACAAAGGACCTCTAAAACCTTTGGACCCAATTTCTATGCATATATGATAGAAAAAATGAACCTCTAACTTACCAACAAGTAATCTCATCTCCCGAAGCTCCTTACTGGAAGGAAGCCGTCAATAGTGAAATACAATCCATTCTACAAAATCATACATGTGAACTAGTGGATCTCTCTAAAGGATCAAAACCACTAGGATATAAATGGATATTTAAGAAAAAAAAATAAAGGTTGACGACTCAATAGACAAGTATAAAGAAAGACATATAATAAAAGGATTTAGACAAAAGGAAGATATAGGTTACATTGATACTTACTCTTCAGTCACCAGAATAACGTCAACTAGGATGCTTATTGCAATCGCGTCCATACTAAATTTGAAAATACACCAAATGGACATGAAAATTTCGTTTCTAATTGGTGAACTTGAAGAAGAAATATATGTGCAGCGAACCAAAGGGTTTCTATGCCCAAGAAATGAAAATAAGGTGCGCAAGTAAGTAAAATCGCTTTATGGCCTTAAACAAGCACCGAAGCGATGACATGAGAAATTTGATGATGCTATGTTACCAAATGGATTCAAAATAAATGAATCAAATAAGTGCGTCTATGTAAAATGCACAGATGTTGGATATGTCATTGTTTGTCTTTATGTCGTTGATTTATTTATCCTAGGAAATAATGAGGCCATAATAAAATTTAAGAAATAATAAGGCCATAATAAAATTTACAAAGGATATGTTATCCTCTAGATTTTAGCATGGAAGACCTGCGAGTGGCAGATGTAATTTTGGGTGTAAAAATTACAAAAACAACACAAGGATACACATTATCTCATTCACATTACATTACTAAAATACTTGAAAGATTCAAGCAATATAATGTAACTACTGCAAAATCACCAGTAGATATGAACCAAAATTGGGTTAAAAACAATGGTGATGGTATATATTAGCTTGAATACTCTCATATTCTAGGAAGCATTATGTATCTCATGAACTGCACTGGGCCTGATATTGCTTACACTATAAGCAAGCTAAGCAGATATACCAGCAATCCTAGTAAAATTCATTGGAAAGCAATAATCAAAGTTCTAAGATATCTAAAATATACACAAAATTATGCGTTGCAATATGAGAAGTATCCTTCAGTAGTAGAAGGGTATAGTGATGCCATTGGATAACTGGCTCAAATGACACAAAATCCACAAGCTGATATGTGTTTGCATTAGGAAATGGAGCAATTTCATGGAAATCATCCAAATAGACTTGCATAGCAAGGTCAACAATGGAATCAGAGTTCGTTGCTTTTGATAAAGCTGCGGAAGAAGTAGCTTGGCTTAGGAGTTTTTTGGAAGACATTCCAAATTGGGAAAAACCAGTACCTCCAATATGTATACTTTGTGATAGTTAATCTGCTATGGGAAGGGTGAATAATACATTGTATAATGGTAAATATAGACATATTCGTCGTAGACACAAAACCATAAGGCAACTTCTCTAATGGCTTATCACTATAAACTATGTAAAGTCAAAGGATAACATTGTGAATCTACTAACTAAAAGGCTTGCTTAGAGAGAAAGTTCAAACCTTATCGATGGGAATGGGCTTAAGACCTATAAACTAAAAAAATTTATAAAATGGAAACCCTACCTAATTATCGGGAGATCCCAAGATCTAGGTTTAAAGGGACAACTAATTTTAAGATAAACTTGACAACACTGTTAAAAACAAACCATTCTTATGATAAGTCAGTGCACAACCTGTGGGAGAATAAGATAAGCTTAGATTTTAATGATATATATAATGTGGTGTTGTAAAAAAACCAAGTAGAGTATTGCGGTATACTCTTTATAGAATCACCTATGTTGAGTATGAAGGCGTCGCTTCAAGAGGAATTTCAAGGTCAAATTCTTCAAACACTCATGTGACTAAGAAGGTGTTCATGGAAAAAATGAACACAAACAGAGAACCAAGGGGTTCAGAATTTTAATGTGTGTTATCTTCGTAGACTTACACAGAAGGCTTACAATCAAAGATAATCTAGTCCACTAATTCGTTAGTAGGTTGTAACGATAAAACACTAGGAAAAGTTCAAGGCCATTATGATACTTTTACCTATATGATAAATTTTCGCAAAATGTAAGAATAAAATTAAGGAATCTTTCATTCATGTGAGTGATTGTTAGAAATGAACGAGGAGAAGAAGAGGCTGGGCATTGTTGGAGAATTTCAAAGGAAACAAAAGTCCTACATCGGGAAATTTTTATTTCCATCTCTCCTTATAAACCAAAGCCTAATATGTTATATCAAACAACCAAGGTGAGTGAGTGCATGAAGACATGATTGGATCAGGCTATGTAGGCTTTGGGCCTTCATATAAATATTTAATTATCATAGATAGGGCTTGGGGTTCTTGGGTTCTGTAACAACCCGTATTTCGATAACATGATTAAGACGAGAATCAAGGCAGAATTTAATTTTAAATTCTGAATCAAGCGAAATGGACTATGCCATTGCGTTCGTCTTGGAAAAATACGCGAAATAGAGTCCGAGTTTTCGAAAATCGGAGTCTGTATGACCCGGTTAAGGCCCAACGAAGTTTTCAGAAAATTTCTAAGTAAAAAACAGATTTCAAATTCAAACTTGAATTTGGAAAATTGGGCCAGTTGGGCCAGGCGGGAAAAATTCCCGCCACAGTACCCAAGTCGACAGCCCTGTCGACTTGGGAGTCGACTTGGTCTGACCAAGTCGACAGCCCTGTCGACTTGGCTTAGACGAGCATTCCTGGCTTGGTGCACCTGCACTGGTCCCTGGTCTTGTTCTGGAAGCTTCTGACGTGGTTTGATGGTTCAGATCTATCCTAGGGTTAATCTAAGGGCCTAAAACTATCCTAATCTCTATAAAAAGACCCTAAACCTAACCTAAATCCCTAAAAATCAAACCTAGCAACTAAGTGCTGCCAAAATCAATTTTGATCATGGCCTCCATCTCCAATCCCTAGAGCCTATGCATTCAAATCGGGTTCAAATCAAAAGGTGCAAGCTTGCTACACCAAATAGAGGCCAAATCAACGTTGCTATGCGAGTTTCATGACGGATCTTCATCAAAGGAGCCACCTTTCTTCATCAAAACGATTCATGCTCCTAGTCCTCTTGCCACGCTATGTAAGTTCTAGCTACTTGTAGATTTAAACGATGATCTTGATGTGACATGGGATAAAAATGCAAAGTAACATGAGTATGTTAGCCTATGGGAACCTAGTTTGCCCCTTTAGCATGAACATATGACTTTGGGTTATGTTGTAGCGACTAAACCATGCTATTCATGTTACATTGGACCTAGTTTGCCATGCAAGATTGGACCTTTGCTTGTGGTATGTTAGCATGCACACTTGAAACCACTTTGACTCATGAAACATGTGCATGAATGTGACTTTGAGGCTATGCAAGTATAGGGACCCGAAATCCCTTATGATAATATGCAAGTTTACCTTTTTATCACATGAGTAACATGGGCATGTTCATCCCTTCATGATAGGTTTATGACATGAACACTTATGCAAGTAATCCCCTTTTATGCTATGCATGTTTGTGGCCAAATCCCCTTTTATACTATGCATGTTTGTGGCCAAATTCCCTTTTATACTATGCATGTTTGTGGCCAAATCACCTTATGACACTATGCATGTTTTTGGCCAAGGTTGTGCATGTGGAAGCCAATCCCTTTTTGGCATCATGCATGTTTTGAGACCAATATGTGACGTAGTATCCTTACTATGTTGACTCGCTTTTGCTTGCGTTGGAAAACACGACTTTGGGTTAGTTAGATAAACATGAACATGACGCGAAATCTTGATTTGAATATGACATGAAAACTTGACTTGAGGTTACATGTGAACACGGCATGTAAGTTGAACCAAAATGGGGGCATGACACGTGGGGTAAACTTGGGACTTGAAATTAGACACGTATGGGTTGTAAGTGTAATATAACACTAGACCAAACATGGAAATGGCCAACTCGAGGTTGGGTTGAGTTTGTAGCATAAATCTACCCGGACCCGCCCGGCTTAATTAGTAGCTACAAACAATAGGATCCAATGTGAGAAGTTGGTCATGTCGCGCTTAAGACCCGAGGTTAGACTAGGTTGTGGTGTAAATCTACCCGGACCCGCCCGGCTTAACTAGTAACCACAACAAGGTCTAATGTGAGAGGTTGAGGGTGCATTAATTAAATTAATGCCACATGATAAGGTTAAGTAAATTTGACTAATGACACTTAACCGATATGACACGAATGGGTAGGTTAAGTGGGACCAGACTTGATTTCTTAATGACACTTAACCATGCAAGATGATTAGGGGATGAGGTTAAGTAATTTACACTTAACTAATCCGACTTGGTAATTAGATGGGGTTAAGTAATTGACGCTTAACTAATCTAAACACGGTAATTAGATGGGGTTAAGTAATCCACACTTAACTAATCTAAACACGGTAATTAGATGGGGTTAAGTAATCCACACTTAACTAATCTAAACACGGTAATTCGATGGGGTTAAGTTAAACACTTAACCAACTTAAACTTGGTAATTCAATGAGGTTAAGTAACCAATACTTAACCAACTTAACATGATGATTTAATGGGGTTAAGCAACTTATACTTAACCAATTATACATGATGATTTGAAGGGGTTAAGTAACCTACACTTAACCAATCTAATACGCGGACCTGATAAGGTTAAGTCACAAGACCTTTTTAGAATATACTTAACCATTGTAGTACGATTAGAGGATGGGGTTAAGCCCACCTATACTTAACCAATCCGACTCGATAATTTGATGGGATTAAGATAATCTATGCTTAATCGATCTAGCAAGATAATCCGATAGGATTAAGGTAAGCTAGTACTTGACCAATTTGACTTGATAGGGTTAAGTCATGAGCCTCTGGGTACACTTAACCAACTTGTAGGGCTAAGTCTTGAACTTAAATACTTAGCCAATCTTGATGTGATTCGTGGGCGGGTTAAGGCATGGACTTGAATGATAACACTTAACCCAATAAGACAAACCCTAGTTAGAGGAACTAGGTATAGAATCGTGGTTAATCAAGGACAACGGGAAAGGAAGCTAAGTGGTAAACCTTAGTTAAGGGTAACTAAGTAATAATTCTTAGCTAAGGACATAGGATTAATTCACAAAGCGATGAGTAACCTGATACGGTAGGTCATCGCTTAGTATACGAGGAGGAGCAAGTTATCGGACTTGGATAAAAGCTCCAGCGCACTGGGTGCCGAAGTGGAAGCTTCGGGGGACGTGAGGATATTCTTGGGATCCCTCTGTGGGCTGCCAGGTAATTATACTAGGCCCATGAGAGGTTAAGGTCTGCGTTAGAAGGACCAAGAGTATGCCTTGGTTGCTATGCGAGCGACCTAAAGACTGGGATGGATTAGCGTGGAGTTGACGATTCTTGGTTTTGCCCTGGATAGCACATCGCCGACTACCTACCATCTTTAGTCAATCGTGTTCGTGCGGAAAGGCAGGGAACCCCCAACAGACCATGTGCTTGCTATCGAGTCATGGGTGAGGTTGGCCCATAGGAAAGTGGGCTATAGTGGGGCCGTGGAGTGGTTCTTATACATGATTTTTCTTGGATTGCCTTTCAGTAGTTGAGGGAGGGGTCACGTGGGACCATAGCCACGGGTACAAAAACAGACCTTGATATCTGCATCGGCAGACGATTTAAAGCTCCCGACCGAGTTCCGTATTTCTTGATTTGCCTTGGCACGGAACTCGGATGGCACATTGGGGAACATGTGCATCTAGACATGGAAAACGATTCACGATACATACGTGGGATCAAGGGCGTGGTTGACGGGTGGCGTAATCCCTAGTGGTCCTAGGTGGCCAAAACCCAAACCGAGACACGGAAACGTTCATTAGGTAGCATAATCCCTAGCGGTCCTAGGTGGCATAAATCCTAAGTGGACGCGCGATAGTTCATGGTAAGGAAACACAACTAGATCAAGGGTTGCAGTCCAAAACAACTTCAAGGATAAAACGTTTACATGGGAAAGCCCGTATGGCCTATGGCAAAGGACTGAACTTACACATGGAGAGAAACATACGAGTTGGGAAAACCTACATATGCTATATATTAGGTTGACATGAACCATTTCATGACATGGGGCAAGGGACATTTATGGTTAACACATGACGCGGGTAGGGATACTAGTACGAGAGGTGCAGAGCAAATATACATGTTAGAACCAGGAAAAATATACATAATAGACACCGGGGGATGTTAGACAGGATAGATACCTTGGGATAGTATACTTGATAGAACCTAACGATGTGATACCTTAATTTATCACGACACCGTAGTTTATCACGATATCTTAGTTTACCTTGCTACAGTAGTTCAGCCAGTTACCCTGGTTTAGCTTATCTACCTTGTAGTCATCCTTATGTTTACTTTCAGTTTATGCATGTCATGTTACCTTTACCTGTTTTTATACTGGGAGTAGATAGGACTTACCAGTCTTTATGACTGACCCCGTTTTCTTTCGCCTCTTTGTCTTCCGTTTCCCCCCCAGGTTCCAGGGAGGAAATGATGTTGTTTAGTTCGGGCCTCTTATGCTTGAAGGTCATCATGTATAGCTTGATGTATAGCTTGGTCTTCTCTTGGCTATGGCTGCTTCACCGCTTTATTTTGGGGAAATATTTTATGAAAAGGTTTTTATGCTTCTTTATTATTGCAAGACAGGTTTTGATGTACTCTGATGTAAAAGGCCTTAGACCTTATGTATTCATGTTTATGAAAGTTCGATTTTACTTCCGCTATTTTATATGTTCTGTCTTGTGATATTTCTGTGCATGTTTACCAATAATGCCCCTCTAAAGCTAGTGCATTCCTTTGCGAGTGACCCTAGCGGAGGCAGGGTGTTACATTTGGTATCAGAGCAGAAGGTTACCAGACTAGGCAAAAGTTTTTAAAGACCTTCTGAAAACTATTTGAAAAACGGTTTATAAAGAAGCATTTTTCAAGAAAAGTTTGTTTTAAAGGCTATTCCCCAAAAGCCATTAGCACCATCCTTTGATTCCTTGATTAAATCTCGTTTCCTTTCTTTTCTCCATCCATGGTCACAGTAGTTCTCACTGTGACTAATCTTGGTCTAGCCACGTAGGTGTTTCCCGTACGATGGAGGTGGTTCTCGAGAGACCCATTGCCGTGTTACAAGAAAGGATAATAAGAGTAAGGATAAAGGATACCAGCTTAAGGATAAGCAACTGTTGTTAGGGCTTGGTCCATCAAGGAGGACAAGGACAAGATCAGCGGAGAGGGAAATAGTACGCTCCCACTTCTGGGGTGCCTAAAAGAAATGGTACCGTTTCTATTAGAGGTTCAGCCTTCCTTTTCTATCATCCCGTCCAGACTTTGTTTTGATCATCGTATCACTTAAGTCTGCTTAGATAGTTGAGTCTCTGCACCTTAGTACTAGCATGGTAGAGGATCCCAGTTTTGTCCCAAAAATCTGGTTGGAGAGTTGGTCCATTCCTTCATGACTTGTTGGATTTGAGAATGACATGTCTCAACTACGGATAGATTCTAAGGATAAAGTGGTCACCCAATAAGGGGTGCCATTCTCGGTTTTGGAAAGAGGGTAGTTAGACTCTCGACTCATCTTGGTGATACCCTCAAAGTCTCGTGTAACCTTTTTGGGTTCTGTCATGGTTAGTTACCTAGAATCCCGGGATGCAGTTGTTGGTAATCCGTTTAAATAGGATTCGCCGCTAAGGCGGATGGTTCGTTTCGATTATGCATGGGTTATGGCAATCACCCTAGTAAGAACCCTTGGCAACATGGATCGGCATCGGAAAACGAGATCCAGAATTCACTAGTGAATTTTGGAGAGCTTGCCTGAGTACGCAGACATATTTGAGCCGAGCATACTAGGGAAAGAATAAGTGAAAGTGAAACGGGAAGCGACAGTGAGATGAGTTCCACTCACACCTTGGAAATAAGAATCAAGGAGCTACGAAATCATGAAGTCAAAGGCGGTCAAGGCCTGATGGGATTGAGCTCATGGAAATGCGGCTTGGACGCGCGCATCACGTCTCTTTTTAAGAGTATATTTTTGATCCTTGGTTCACCTGTAAAGCTTACTTGCATGCTATCGCTTGGTGGATATCCTCTCGGTCCCGTTTCTGTTACAAACCCCGTAAGGAGTTTGTCTTGTTTATCTTCTCGATCTTATCCTGGGAACCTTAGGTAGAACGTTATGGATGTAAACATGTATTTGAGACATGTTATGATTGATATGGTTGCAAATGGTTGCAAGTGGTTGCTCGTGGATGCACGAATACACGTTAGATACTAAATTGACGCGATCACGTTTCATGTTGCATATGCACGAGCATTTATACTTCTTTATGGATAAAATTGAATGTGTTGTCATGTGGGTGTTACAGGTTGACATGATCGGATGGGCCGTCGACTGCTCGTTGCGCTGAAACATATATTTTGAGCGGAAGTGCCTATTTGCCTGAATAGTCATTGGATGCGACTGTTTCCCTTTTTGTGCACCCGTACGAACAGTCGCGTCTGCCCAGATAAGCACCCCATCACCTCGCTTCTATATAAGGATTGGCTACCAGAACCCAGTCACTCACTGAAAATCCAATTATTCTTCTGCTTCTTCTCTACAGATCTGTTCTTAGAAATCACCTTGAGTTCGTCGTTTTTCTGCAGAAATCGGTCCGTTTTATCTTGGGAAATAATTTCTCAAATTCCTTCAGCGCATAGACGGAGAAATATTGTTTCAAGGAAACAGCTATCGCTGGACTCAGACACCACAATTGGTAATTTGTTATTGCTTTCACTTTACTAACGATTGCATGAGCTTGCAACGATATTGCTAACGTTTTTAAAACGTTCCTATTTGCTACGACAAATTTGTAATTGATTTTAACGTATCTATTTCTATGCTAACAATAGGCAGCAACAAAAGAAAAACAAATTGAAGATTTTCCCTTTTACAATCTCTTATTTTTTTTAGAAGGGAGTCAATAAATTAGGATTTTAGGAAGAAGATGGTGACCTATTGAAAGAAATGGGGATTTACAGAGAAAGATGTAGATTTGCAGAGAGTGAGATCCAGGTTTGGGAGAGAGAAGAGGGATCATAATTTATATTTAGAAAGAGGAATACGTGGTTCCTATTTTTTATTTGAAATAAAATGAATGGACAAGAGGAACACGAGAAAGAGGAAGATTTTAAGAGTGCAAGAATGTGAAAAAAAATGAATGTTAGGTACGTGATTTAAAGGTAGGTAGCAAAATAAGGAGAAAGAAAATAAAGAAGGGAAGACTACAGATAACATTTTTGAAATTAGATGCATGAAAATAAGGTAAAGAAATTAATGTGTGATTAATGATGAAATAGAGTGGAGAGAAAATATGTGATAAATTTTCCTAAGATGTCTCTTTTAATTAGATTATGTTACACAAAAATTTAATTGACAGAGTAGGAATGACATGTAAATCTAACCTAATATTTATTTTCATCAATTAATTTTTTTTACAAATATAATGGTTAAATTTATATGTTATTTTAATAGTTTTGCGAGTTCTTTTTTCCTTAATTTTTCTGTTTTGAATATAACAAGAGAGGTAAAATATACATGGAGATTGTTTGTTTTCGGAAAAATAATTATGTGAAATAAAAGGAAAAAGGAAAAATAAGGCGGTGGAAATAAATTTAAGGAATGAGAATAAGTACATGACATAAGATGCATGAAAATAGAATGAAGGGAAAGAAATTAATAGAATGAAGGGAATTAAATTAATATAACGAAGGAAAGAACTGAATGTGTTATTTCCATTGAAAATTAAAAATTTATTATAGAATTTGCAATTTAACGATTGATCAAATTTATTTAAATTAAACTAAACACACACAATTCAAAAATCTAAGTTGAAGTTACAGTATTTAAGTTTCACATAAAAACCGTGTCTATATCGTTTAAACTATTATTCAATGATTGTAAAATATTATTTTAAGATTTTTGATTTATTATCTTTGTGAAGTTATAGTTATATTTGAAAACAAAAATGTTTAATTTATTATTATAAATGTTAACATTAGTTTTCATTAACCGTGATAATTAAAACATACATTATGTATCGTTGTCACTCTGTTTCGTTATAATTTTTCCTATACAAAATTAAACTGGAAACATTCATAAATTTATTTTCAATTATCGCATTAATTCCTATGTTGAACCTTTAAAATAAAATAAAGGATTCAATTGCTATTTTTTTAATCAACAATAGTTCAAAGTTAGCTACTCCAAATGCATGAACAATTTAATAATTTCCATTATTGTTAATCACAATTCATCTCAATGTAAATTATTGTTTCTCAAAAATAAATTTTGGAGTCATAAATTAATGAATCATAAATTAAGTTTTAATACCATTTTTAATTCAATAATTAAATTAAATTCAATAACTTAAATGGTCGGAATTATAGGATGTTACAATCTTCCCCACTCAGAACTTTTCGTCCTCGAAAAGAAATGAAATGAAATATGGAAATAGTAATTAAAGATACACCATTCATATGCATATCAATTTCGATTACTTGTTCAAACACAAAATTTTGCTTTCAACTAGTACTGGTAACCTAATCACTCTGTGGAGGCTTCTGATTTCACTTCTTGATTAGAAACTTCTATTCAACTTGCATAGCAATAAACTATGATAGAGAACTTCAGAATCTTATCAAAAACTATTATCCGTGTTCGTCATTGAGAATTGAGCGAACAATTCTATTTGGAATCAAAATCGTGTACTCAAACTAAATCAAAATTGTTATGCTAATAGAATAGTTTTCGCACACTGACGCATTATAGTTCATTAATTAATTTTTTTAGTTATACCAATGTATTAAATTCAAATGTCTTTGATTTATATACAAAATTTAAAGTTTATAAGGAAATCCACTGAAAAAATTGTTTTATATCAAAAATAATATATGATAACATGATATTTACACAAGTTTATCATCATTCTTCAAGAATCTGGTAATGCATTGATCAGGCGCAAAACTCGAAATCTCGAAGTACTAAGTAAACTTATTTCAGCATCTAGTGAAAATACTTGAAAACATTAAAATAGATAAAAATAAGTACCATCCAATAAACCAACTGATGAAACTATTCATGAATCACATATACACAATGGTTACGCGTGGGTACCTCAAGAAGCATCCGTACCTGCATGAAATCTTATCCCTGCGAATTTCACCATGAACAAATCAACGGAATGAATCAATAGAATAGAATAATCTGAGATCATCATGGAACACAACCCCAAAGGTCCACCAGGTCGAGAGGACAAAGTGCCAGATCCATAGGTGGCTATGCAATCACTGCCTTACGCATTTCGCCAAGACACCTTAAAATAATTGCATGGATCGCAGTCCACATCTAGTAACACTGGTGGTTACATCTCTGTCACCCATAGACCTTAGGCAATCACTGTCCTACAAATTACGCCATGTGGACTGCAGATACACAATGGTTGCACCTGGATCACCAGGAAACATCCGTACCTGTAGGGCTTCGCAGCCCTGTGGATTTCGCCATTGTAAAATGACCATAGGTCGCAATAAACATAATGGTTACGCCTGGTTTCCCCAGGAAATATCTGTCGCCATAGGCCTTTGCGGCTCTACGAATTTCGCTATGCAGCCCATTTCAAAGGAAAACTCATCAGTATTACGTCCGGACAACCATAATTATAGAAATATCAAGAGTTCCTACCGATTAGGACCTAGATTTTCAATGGAAGGTACTTCCCATATCTTCGAATTGAAATCATATGATACTATATATAATATTCATTTTACTTCGCACATATCGTACTTATATAAAATTTCATTTAATAAGATTTCTCAAATCATGTTAACTTGTCATTCTTCTACAAATTCCGTTATATATAAATTTCGTTTCATATAATTACCTTCAAATCAACAGTTTTGAATTTACCGCATTCTTATATAAATCTTTCATATATATAAGTTTCGTAAAACTTACATATCAAATATCCAAAGATTGAAGATTCTCGAAATTCCATTTCAGTACTAAATTCAGTTTTATTTCTTAATTGATTCAGATATTTTATATCATTTCAAATTCAGATTTATAAAGAAGTTCATCATCGAAATTCAAATTCAATTTAGATTGCATGTCATGAATGTCATTATTCAACTGAATCTTCACGTTCAATCATTTCAGACTTAAATTGCTCGGATTGAAAATATATACTTTTATCTTCAAACTAGTTAAGTTAAATTTAAAATAGTTCCAATAAAATAATAGCTTGATATAAAATAGGTTTGAGTTAAAATAAACAAGTTTTGGTACAAAATAATTTAAATAAACTACATATGTTTACTATAGAATAGCTGAATAAGATAGCTAAGTTTATATTCAAAGTGGTTTAAATAAAGTAAATAAGTTAAATTTTATAGTTTAGGAAAAAATAGTGTAAATTTATATATTAGTTGTAAAGAAAAAATACTAACTTCAAGAGATAATCTAATCCGAATCAATTTACCCGAAATTCCAATGTTAATTCAGCTTTGATTTCATAATATGGTTCCAATAATCATTTCTCAAATCGAACATTATTCACAAAAAATAAACTCTTTCAAAAACTTTTGAAGTTAGCTTGTAATTCACATAGTTGCATTTGTACAAAATAACCTTCTCCAAATGTTTCTTGGTCAAATATTTCTAACACATTTCATATAAGTTGGATTCAATATATTCCAAAACAATTAAGAAATCGATTTCAATCCATTTCAATTATCTTTTATATCTCATTTTCAATACTTCCATTAACATAGTATAAAATCAATACTTCAAAAATTTAATTGCCAATTGTTGTCATAATTCAAAGTTCAAATATTTGTTTCAAATCCAAAACTACGTCATTAATCCAACTTTATTTTAGACTTTTTCTGTTGCACGGTAAACGAAAGGGTACAAGGATATGAATTGAGCACTAACGAAAACTCATGATTGAATAAAAAATGATGAGCATGTTAAATAACAACAAGTAAAGCTAAGTGAATGAATCAAAATGAACAAGGGGGTACATGATGCAGCTATGAATTTCGCTCTTTTCATATTTTAAATTAGGTATTCTATAGTTCATATTTTCAAAATATTCACTTGTTGTCAAATTTTTTTCTATTTCATTCAAGTCATTCACCATTAACCATTTATATTTACAATATAATTCTGAACATTCATTTGTAAATTCTACTTATATTTTAGAACAACTTAACTTTATTTAAAATTTAATCATTTACCCAAGTTCACATTAATTTTACCAAAGCATTTTCCGTAAAATTTATCCAAATCGTTTTCGAATATTTATCAAAATAACTAGTTTAAGTATTTCTTGATGTTTCTATTGGAATCGTATAATCATCCCACATACGAAACTCGAAAATAAAAACTGATGTTGTCGCGACAATCACCAGAATCATTTCCAAGCGACTAGAGTTTGATTCCATATCTATCGAGTACATATAAGACTTTATATATATATATATGTTAGCTAGGCGTATATTCAAAATCTTACATACTCAATAGTCCAACCTTGACGTCGAATAAATTTCAAAATTCTTTTTATAAGATACAGCATCTCCAAATATATAAGACAAAATGGTATATTTCATAATAACCTATCAATTTCAAAATATACTGTTTCGAAATTTATTAATTTCAAAATGCTTCCACTGCGTTACTCTTTCAAAATATTAGTTTCAAAACAATTTATATTTCAAATTACGCTCTCTCATGTAATTTCTAGCAATTGATTCTTATTAAACTTTTGTAACACCCCAAATATATAATACACTATAACCATGCTTAAAGATAATAAATTGGGAATGACATAATTAAATATTCTGAATTAAGTGAAACCAGCATTACCGTTGCATTCGTCTTGGAATTCTGGTTCAGATAGTGCCCAAGTTTGCATAAAGCGGACAACATATGAAGAAGTTATAGGCTTTAGAAGTTTATATACTTGTGAGGAGCTTATGTATGAACATAAATTAAAAATAAAATTCTAGAATATCAAAAACCTAGGTGAACAGGAACAGGCGGGAATAAGATCCATTGTGGGACAATTCACACTGGCCTGGGTCGATCCCAGGGTCGGCCCATCCTTGATCTGGACAGGTTCAGGGTACGTATTTTGACTATTTTGTGCATTGTATTTGTTGCTAACTTAGCATGACTCGTACAAACTGGATGTAAAACCTAAAATCTAAAGGCTGAGGTTAACTCTGTAACTTTATAAATAGATGGCTTCCCTCATTCCCAATTCACATAAGTTCTTCATATCTTATTCTGCCTCTACGAAATTATTCTTAGAAATATAAACATATAATGGGGGGATGCTCCTAAAGATTGGATCAAACAGAGACAACATCAGGACTTGCAAACAACTTGGATTGGACTTTCTACTTTATAGTGTTATATAATTATCTACACCAAGATTCACTGTGAGTTTTCGTTATTTACAGAGGCCTTGAACATGACAGTTAAAAAAAACTGGTTAGGATCTGCAGTGTTAGTAAAACAAATGTTATACATGTTTTCAATGGTAATCACCTATGCCATTATGATTAGTTATACATATGCATGTGATGTTGGAAAATCAATAAGTTACACATACATTTGTGATGTTGGAAAATTACAAGGTATATGTATCTATCTATCTTACTTTCTCCATTTTCTATGTTTTATGTTTATTTCCAGTCTTGCCAATATGCCTATGTGATTTGATTCTATTCTCCTTCCTCTGTTTTCCCTTTTTATTTTATGCTAAGCCTAGGCCCTTGGAAGCCTAGACTATACCCGATTTGAGTGTGCATAAATTTGAGGCATTAATGAATAATATGAAAAGGGGAATTTAGGCATATTATTAAGTGAAAATTAGGCACATGTCCCTAAAACCAAACTTAATTAGGCTCACAACCCTCCCTAAGTTTTCATTCAAACCTGCCCCCTATTTTTTAATTTTTGCCTTTTTCGTTTTTTGGCCAAAAAAAGGCGATAACATACAAAAAAAAGTATTTCTAAATTCTGGAAATATTCTCGGAAGGCCACACATTAAAAAAAAAGTTGCTTATATGTATGCAACAATTACCAATAGTTGCATACATGTATGCAACTATTACATAAGCTCTTTTGGCTTAAAAATCTAGAACGAAACTTGCATACATGTGTGCAACTATTTGAAATACTTGCACACATATATGCATGTTTTGCATGAAGAAAACTCAAGTGAAATTTAGCCTACAAATTTATTGCACACTTTAATGCAAGAATTATGCAGTACTTGCACAGATGTATGCAACAAAAGAAAAACAACGACGCATAAATGGAATACTTGCACAGATGTATGAAAGCAAATTCAAATATAAGCTTCTATTATGCATTTAACTGTAGTTTCGCTGTTTTGCTGTTTTTTTTCATTTTTGATGCCTTTTTGATGGTTTTTTGATCTGAATTTTTTGTCGAGTTCATGTTTAATTTAAATATGAATTTACGTATTTTTTTAAAAAAAATAGTGAATTTTCGAAAAACAGGGACTAAATTTACAATAAGTTTATGACAGGACCTGAGCCTAATTTAAAGCCTTAATAAGGGGCTTGTAAAAAAGGCACCCTAAAATTAATTCGGGACTGATTAGCTGTACTTGGGGAAAAATGATAAATATACACATGTTTAGACTTGTTGTAAACTAATAAAAGGGGTAATGTGTATATGTTGCTATAACTTAGTAGAAATATACATAAACCTATATATGTTGTAATTTGGGGACATAGTTGATAAGCATATGAAATGGACATGTTAGATTTGACTTAAAACGAACATTAAGTAAATGACATGTTAAGAATAGGGTACGTACCAAATGTAGTTTAATAAAATGAAATGATATGGGAATGGTATACGTTTGGGAAAGTATTTTGGGGAACGGTTGTACACATAGTGACATGTAATATTTACAACCACGCTTATTAGTAAATCTAAACCTACTACATTAAATATGAGTATTAATAAGCAAAGAGGTCCCTTGTTCTGCTGTTGTATCGGGTTTTGGGGACTCTTAAATTCTAGTTTTGGAGGCACAAGCTTAAGGGCGTTTGGCTGTTGAGACAAGATTTTGATCGATGCCAACATATAAAGGTGCAATGAAGATCATTTCATAGAGATAAGGTTTTTCTACTTTGAGTCGTGTTAGAAATATGTTAAAATCTATCCTCAAAGTATAACGCGAATGTACAAAACAATATCATATCTTCGTTGCTGATATCTGTATATTTGAGGAATTGAAAAGTCACAGAAAAAGCCCAAACGGTCCAGGCTCCGACCGTGAAAAAGTGCAGAATGATATAGATTGTGGACCGAGGTCCTCCGGTCCACAGCCATAAAACGGTCGACTGCCCAAAAAGGACCTGTTGACCGGTTATGCTGTGTTTTTAAAACAGAAACTAAAATGGTCGACCACCCATAAAGGACCAGTCAACCGGTTAATCTATTTTTGCACACAACGACTATTTTCTGGAAGTTTTAATTTTTAATTAATTTCAACCAGTCGACTGATGGTTTTTGACATGTCGACCGTTTTCGAACAGAGGCAACTTTTCGAATAGTCACTTCCATTTCTCCAAGAGTTGCTTCTCTTTCTCTTCACCAACGATCATGGCTATTGTTTGTAACTTTTCACAAATGGTTACAACTGTTTATTTCTTATATACACATCATGATTTCATTATTTTATAATAACGAAATCATTCTGTATTCTCTCTAATTTCTGAATTGCATTTTCATATTCTTTGCAAAACAAAAGCTTTCCAAATTTCAAATACTTGTTGAATCCTTAAATCAATTTAATATCATTTGATTCAACAAGCATTTTACTTCCTTAAATCTGCGCATTCAAAGTATATACTCGAGAATCAGATTATAGGAAGATTGTACTCAAACTATTAACTATCCATGTTGAATCAAGAACACAAAGCAGAAGTCAAAACCATTGTATTAGTTGAAGTCCTGTGTGTGATCAGGCAAGTGTTGAAGTCCTCCGTTTTGTAAGAGGCAAGTTGTGAAGTCCTCGTGTTGATAGAGGCGTGAAATCCCGTTCGGTTGCTTGGGTATTGTGAACCTATTCCTCCGGGTGAAGCGAGGTGGTTGATTAGTGAAAATCCCGAGAGAGATCTGGGACTGGACGTAGGACGGTGCTCCAAACTAGTATAAAAAGCCATGGTGTTATTACTTTACTGCTTTTTATTTGTGATATATTTCACTATCTCATATTTATTTGCATAACTATTGTAAATATAGAAGTTAGTTTATCACATACATTCCGCATATCCATATTACTGATCCTGCTTAAGTCGTATACCGAATTTTCAATTGGTATCAGAGCCTTCTAGAGATCGTAACAACATCCTAGAACAAATGGCTATAAAGAAATCTAGTCAGGGAATTAGAAAATGGAAGAGCAACAAAGCAGAATTAGGAAAGCAAGGAAACAAGTGTCTCATGGCTAAAGTCAGATCATAATCGGTACACCACAACAAAGAGAAGGTTATTCTATATCTCCTAAAGGTGCTATATTTATTTGTATTCTCTACTACTCTCGATTACTGTTCTTATTATGGTATTTACTCTTTTTAATCGATGACAAATGGGGAGAAATATTTTCTCTTATGATTATTCATATCATTCGTGTTACATACACTATCATTTAAAATTATGTGCTTAACATGGTAATATTATATGTTTTCTAACATTTGTTAATGCAGGAATCAAAAGGTAAGATTATTTATATTATGAACTAACAAATGTTGCAGAAATTCAGGGGGAGCTTTATATTTAGAGGGAGAAAATCCAAGGTGTTGTCATCAATCAAAAAGGGGGAGAATGTTGAGACAAGATTTTGATCGATGCCAACATATAAAAGTGCAATGAAGATCATTACATAGAGATAAGTTTTTTTTTTACTTTGAATCGTGTTAGAAATATGTTAAAATCTATCCTCAAAGTATAACACGATTGCTCAAAACAATATCATATCTTCGTTGTTGAAATCTATATATTTGAGGAAATGAAAAGTCACAGAAAGAGCCCAAATGGTCCAGGCTCCGACCGGGAAAAAGTGCAGAGTGATATAGACTTTGGACCGAGGTCCTCTGGTCCACAGCCATAAAACGGTCGATCGCCCAACAAGGACCTATCGACCGGTTATGCTGTGTTTTTAAAACAGAAACTAAAACGGTCGACCGCCCAAAAAGGACCAGTCGACCGGTTAATCTATTTTTGCACACAACGGCTATTTTCTGGAAGTTTTAATTTTTAATTAATTTCAACCAGTCGACTGGTGGTTTTTGACCTGTCGACCGTTTTCGAACAGAGGCAACTTTTCGAATAGTCACTTCCATTTCTCCAAGAGTTGCTTCTCTTTCTCTTCACCAACGATCATGACTATTGTTTGTAACTTTTCACAAATGGTTACAACTGTTTATTTCTTATATAAACATCATGATTTCATCATTTTATAATAACGAAATCATTCTATATTCTCTCTAATTTTTGGATTGCATTTTCATATTCTTTGCAAAACAAAAGCTCTCCAAATATCAAATACTTATTGAATCCTTGAATCAATTTAATATCATTTGATTCAACAAGCATTCTACTTCCTTAAATCTTTGCATTCAAAGTATATACTCGAGGATCAGATTATAGGAAGATTGTACTCAAACTGTTGACTATCCGTGTTGAATCAAGAACACAAAGCAGAAGTCAAAACCATTGTATTAGTTGAAGTTCTATGTGTGATCAGGAAAGTGTTGAAGTCCTCCGTGTTGTAAGAGGCAAGTTGTGAAGTCCTCGTGTTGATAGAGGCATGAAATCCCGTTCGGCTGCTCGGGTATTGTGAACCTGTTCCTCCGGGTGAAGCGAGGTGGTTGATTAGTGAAAATCCAGAGAGAGGTCTGGGACTGGACGTAGGACAGTGCTCCGAACCAGTATAAAAAACCCTGATGTTATTTCTTTACTTTACAGCTTTTTATTTGTGATATATTTCACTATCTCATATTTATTTGCATAACTATTGTAAATATACAAGTTAGTTTATCACATACATTCCGCATATCCATATTACTGATCTTGCTTAAGTCGTATACCGACTTTTCATTGGCTTGTGTCAATCTGCTGTTTGGAATCCATCTCAGTCAGCATCCCTGTTGGTATCTTATTAGAAGAGGCCTCGCACTAGGTAGGGGGTAGGACACACTTTATTGAACTGGATAGTAAAAGGTTCACATGGGGGTGGGTACGGGTACGTTCCGGCGGGGTCATGAGCGTGCATGGGTCCAACTAGGGAAGATAAGACGCTACAACCCTAGTAAATAGTTCTATGTTATAGTTGTTGGGTTAGGGAGTGATACACCCTACTATCGTGGATGACACATGGTATCTACATAGTAGGGAGCTGGTCGCTTGGGTAGTAATTAAGGTACACCTAATTCTGTTGTTGCATAATTAGGTTAGCACCTAATATGGTTATGTAATTAGGGTACACCTGATCCTGGTGTTTATTTCTGTTGTTAATCCTGCTGATGTGTAATCATATTGAACTTTTTATACTAGTAATGGTGTAGACATACCTATTTTAGGATATAAATATGCAGCATTGCACAATCATAAGTATATTCATGTTAGTCTTTTCCATCATGCTATTATGTTTAGTTTTGTATACCTTCTATGAAACTGTACCTTTCTCATCCAGTGTTATTTACCTGTCTTGGCATTTCTATTTTATGCATATTTGTAAATCACTGGAACTCGCCAGACTTTATGTCCGACACTTTTTCTTTTGCCTCTTTCTTCCATTTTCCCTTAGGTCCTCAGTGTGGAAGCCCTCGACAGCGACTAGGATTTCTTGTACAGCTTGGACTTGACTTGGATTTCTTGAGATTTATCGTTTTGACTTGCTCTTTACTTTAGTATGGCTTATGGCAAGGGATACGATTTATGTACTTTGATAACTTTATTTCATGAGATGTTTTGTGAGACAGATTTGAGACACTTGAGTAGTTGTAACTGTTTTAATGGACTAGCGAAACTATGCTTTGTTTCTTTCATAACAAAGTTTAAAAATTTCCGCTGCTTATTTTTTCTGTCTTGTGTATTCTCTGTAGTGATTACCTATTGTGCTTCACGAAACTTAATGCATCCTTTTATGAGTGACATTAAAGTACATCGGGTGTCACACTTGGTATCAGATCTGAAGGTTACAAGATCAAAGAAAAAGTTTTTAAAACCGTTTTCAGAAGCAAAGTATTTTCAAGTATAAATCTATTTTTGAAAAAAAAACATATCCCCTCAAGCCATAGTCAATATTCTCTTGATCCTTATTGAATCCTTTTTCTTTTCTTTTCTTTTCAACACTTTTGAGGCACCTAATCTTTCCGAGTGCATTCCATTACTGACATGGTTTCATAGGTATATTGAGGCTATGACACCTACAGGAGGTCAAGGGGATGCTCCTCCCCTAGCTGCAGCCGTTGTTCCTCTACCTCCACGAGTAGATAACTTCTCTAAGTTATGCATAGACTTCTGCGCTATGGGAGGAAAACCATTCTGTGGTACTGAAAGCTTTGTTGAATCACAGAATTGGCTATGAGAGACGGAGAATTTGTTTGGGCTCTTAGAGATCGATGACCGAAGGAAGATACTATTGGCTGCATGGAAACTTAAGGATGAGGCTTCCTACTAGTGGGAAGTAACGCAAGCTGAACAACCAGTAGTGACTTGGGATGACTTCAGGTAGAGATTCGAGATGAAATTCTTATCACAGGCGGAAGAGGGATTGCAAATGGAGAGATTATTTGCTCTAAAGCAAGGAGATATGACTGTTATAGACTATGTGAATAAGTTTAATCAACTGGCAAGGTTCGGGATAGATTTGTTGAATACGCCCCCAAAAAAAGGCGCTTAGATTTGTGAAAGGGTTGAATCAACCTCTCCAAGGACTTGCCTTGTCTCATATACCAATGGGGCAACTTTTGAAAGGTTGGTTGATATGGCGCTTATGCAGAGGATGGCAAGAAAGAGAAGAAAGAAACTAAGATTGAGGAGACTCAAGCTAAGGGTGAAAAACAGAAATAGTGGCCAAAGAAAGGAAAGCAACAAAAGAAAGGCGGAAAGCCTGACTAGACTCAAATAAAAAAGGATGTAAAGTGTCATGGTTGCGGTGCTATGGGACACTTCAGCAAACAATGCCCTAACAAGTAAGGACAAGGGGAAGGAACTTCTGGACAAGTGCATGCTTTTGAAGCTAGTGGACCTGATCGAGGTAGGAAAATCATGGTCAAAGGTTTGATTTCCCTTTTTGACTATCCTGTTCGAACGCAGTTTGATTTTGGCACTTCACACTCATTTATATCCACTTCTTTAGTAGATAGTCTGCACCTTAACACTATACTACTTTATGAACTCGTAGTGGTCTCAAACCCCATAGGAGGATCGATTCATTTATCCATGATGTGTAGGGGTTTGAGAATTTTTATCTTGGTCATCGAGTTTGAATGGGATGCATACGTGCTAGGCTTTATGGGCTATGGTTTGATTCTAGGCATGGATTGGCTATCCATGTATGGTGCCATCCTTGATTACGAAAAGAGAGTGGTTGGACTTCTTTCTTGTCATGGTAGGACTCTTTAGATTTCCTACAGTCCACTGGGGTTGGTGATGCTCAGTTTTCTAGAATCACTTGATACTTTTGTTGACGACTTACGATATATGCCCATAGGTAGAAGGTTAAAGGACTACCTCCAAAGCGTGCGATAGACTTCTGGATTTACTTGGTAATGAACGTGAGTCTAGTTGCTCTACTAGTGTGCCGCATGGCTCCTAAGGAAAGAAGGGATCTAAGCAAGCAAGTAAGGGAGTTATTCGAGGAAGGTTTTATTAGGCAAAGCATTTAAGATTGCCGAGCTCCAGTTGTGTTTGCAACTAAGGTAGATGGCTCACTTCGTCTATGTGTGAATTATAGGGAGCTGAATTAGCTCACTAAGAAAGATAGTCACCTGCTACTGAGGATTGACGACATGTTTAGTCAGCTAGTTGGCGCATCAATTTTCTCGCAGATGGATCTAGCCATGGGGTTTTATCAGTTGAGAGTGGCAGAGGACAGCATAGATAAGACTGCATTCTGAACTCCAAACCGTTTCTTTGAATGGTTGGTTATGCATTTTAGGCTAACCAATGCACTCGCCTATTTTGTGGATTGATCAGTAGCGTGTTTAGGGAGTTACTGAACAAGTTTGTGGTGGTCTTTGTGGATGATATTCTAATCTTCTCAAAGTACTACGAGGAGCATGCCAACACTTACGAGAGATTCTATGTACCCTTAGGTCACATCAACTCAAGGCGAAGTTTTCTAAATGCCACTTTTGAAGGAAGGAAGTAAGGTTCCTAGGGCATGTGGTCTCCAAGGACGGAATAATGGTGGACCCCGCAAAATTCATTGCAGTTCAAGCTTGGAGGGGTCCAAAGAATGCAATGGGGGTAAGAAGTTTCCAAGGGTTGGCAGGTTACTATAGAATGTTTATCAAGGATTTTGCAAGGATATCAGCCCCGCTTACCCGATTGATGCAAGAGGTAAGGGTAGTGTGCTATGGAAGCAAACAGTTGAGGGTTCACGAGAAGAACTACCCAACCCATGATCTAGAGTTGGCAGCTATAGTGTTCGCAATGAAGTCTTGGTGACACTATCTACTTGGAGAAAGATTTGAGCAATGTACGGATCATAATTCACTTAAGTACTTGTTATCGCAAAATGATCTCAACCTAAGGTAGCAGCGATGGATGGAGTTCCTAGCACCCTATGACTTCGTGATAGCTTATACCCCTGGCAAGGGTAATGTAGTGGCAGACGCACTGAGTAGTCAGAGCATGATATTGAGTCCTATATTCATAGAAAGGAAAAGCTTGGAATACATCTCGAATTTTGATTTCAATCCATCTACAGATATCATAGTTGGATTGTTGGCATCATTGGAGGTGCAGCCTACTCTATTGGAGTAAGTTGGATCTATAAAATAGGAGGACCCGTAGATTTCAGACATATTGGACAAGCTCAATATAAAAGAGACTTATAGTCACCTTGCTCGATATATCATGGACGATAAAGGGTGGCTAAGATAAGATGGAAGGCTATGTGTCCCTAAGATTGGGGAATTACTTAAGGCAGTGCTAGAGGAACTCATCATTCTCATATGGCTATCCATCCGGGTGGCGACAAAATGCATCGAGACATGAAGAAGGAGATCTACAGATATCATAGCATGATATTGAGCGTCTTTATGGATTTGATCGATGGATTTCCATGATCAGGGAAGGGCAATACGAGCATTTGGGTGATAGTAGATAGGCTTAGAAAGAGCATTCATTTTATTCCTGTGAAGATCAAGAGGATGACGTCTTGGATGGCATCAGTATATCTCCGAGAGATAGTTCAGTTACATATGGTACCTTCCAATATAGTAAGATACCGCAACCCCATCTTTACTGGTGAGTTTTGGAAAATCTTACAAGAGGCGTTAGGTACACAACTACGTTTGAGCACAAGATACCACCCTCGGACAGATGGACAGATTGAGAGGGTGAATAGAGTTCTTGAGGATCTTCTAAGACTGTGTATCCTAGACTTTGGAGGGACTTGGGAAGAGCACCTTCTTTTTGTGGAGTTTACCTACAACAACAGTTACCACTCGAACATCGGCATGGCACCCTTCGAAGCATTATATGGATGACCTTATAGATCTCCGACTTGTTGGTATGAGTATGTTAAGGATTGCAGAATGGATCGTTAAGGCAAAAAAAACACTAGAGGGGAGTGAATAGTGTTTGTGGGAATTTTAACAAAATCAAAACTTATGTGAATAACAGAATGAATCAAACACCACAAACACAATCACAGACACAGATTCAAACACAAATACAAAATCAACAGAAATAAAAATGCAGAAAAGGAAAGAACACACCGGATTTTATACTGGTTTGGATTGCTCCTACATCTAGTTCCGTACAACGCTGGATTGCGCAGAGTTTTATTACTATCCATAGTCAAGTACAACCTCTTTGATTTCATGGCTACATGAGATACCACCGATTACTACTTCTTTGGTTTCACGGCTGCAAGGAAACCACCGATTCCTATCTCCTTGGTTTCACAGCTACAAGGAACACACCGAATCATACTTTACTTAAGCCGAGCAATTACAAAAAGCCCTATAACTCTTCAATATCACTTGATTCAGAAAGAGATGATAAGAGAGTGTAGAGAGAAGAAGTTTTATCAAAACATAATTGAATTCGGCAGAGTATAAGTGTAACACCCCATAATTTCATAACATTAAAATCCACAAATTAAAGTATACTTAATTTTTAGAAGAAGAATTAAGTGAAATGGGTTGCGCTATTATGTTCGTTTCAAAATTTTGGGTCAAGATAGACATTTGGTTTGCACAAAACGGATACCTTATGAAGATGCTATTAAGCCTTGAAGTTTGTATGCATATGAGAAATATATATATATATATATATATATATATATATATAGATATGTATAAAAAGTTAAATAAATAAATATGCAAAAAATTTCAAAACAACGAATCGGGAGGGGGAATAACCGAACCGGCCCATTTTTGAGGTCGACCCAAGCCCCGCTGGGGCGACTAGGGGTTGATTCAGGATATTTGGCTATCAACCCATGGGCCGATTCGCTCTAAGGCAGATGTGGCATCTGATTGGTTCTCATGGTTCTGGGTTAATCTAATGGTCCTAAACACTCTCTAAAACTATGTAAGGACCCTAAACCTAAACCCTATTTCATTAACAAATAGGAATGATGCCTCCATGCTCCTAAAACTTAAAGTGACCTAGCCTCCACCCTAATCAATCAATTCAAAAGAGAAGATAAAGATAACAAATCAATGCCTACATCAATGGAAAGCTAAATCAACTCCAGAAAATCAGATCCCAGAATCGTTCTTCTCTTTCTTAAACCACGATTTGTGAGTACAGTTATTTTCAGATATGAAATTTAATTATGATCTTTACATGGGTATAAATCTGAATTGGAGATCTATCTTATTCTTGTTTATCACATCTATTTTTCTGTGGAGATCCATCTTATTCTTGTTTATCGGATCTGTTTTTCTGTGTAGATCTATCTTATTGTAACTATTATGTATCTCTTCCTCCCTTCTGTTCTATAGCCAGGCTACCATGAGCCTGAGCCAAATCTCATAAGAGACTGACACGCGAACGCTAAATTTGGAGAAAATATTGAATGATGCATTATTGGACATAACTGATTTGTGACCAAATTGAGAACACAACATAAGTGGTAATTTAAGATCTAGATCTAGGCATACTATATATGACGGTTTATGATTTGGAAGAATGAGAATTATTGTATGACAACATATGACTTGTAATTTGGGGGACAAAATACATGTTATAATTCAAGATCTGATTTTGAGGACATAACACGTGTTGTAATTTAAGATCTAGATATGGGGGCATATATTATATGACGATCTATGACTTGGAAGAAAAAAAAAAGGATATATGATTTAGGCGTAAAAAGATCTATATTAAAATAGGGATAAATATTAATGTGAATACGCCTAATTCGGATTTTTGGATATTTGACATACGTGGTAAATAACGACTATAAATTAGCATAATTCATATTGTATACCATCATTTGGGGCTTTTAGAGAATATTCTGTATTGTGGAAAATCTAACTAAATTTGGGCATATGTTATGTTGAGAATTATGACCATAATTTGGGCATGTAAAATGAGGGTTAATTTATGATTAGGCAAGATATGTTAATAGAACTTTAGGATATGTCTAAATCTATTAAATTGCCCAATCCACTAGATCTGTTGGAATTGAATACTGTGATTTGGGTATGTAATCTATAGGCTCGATCTAAAATTGAGCAAAACATGTTAATGGAACTTTGAATAATCTGCTATAACTTGTAAAGAAGTTAATTTGTTGAATTGGCATAATTAATCTGATATTGGCATAATCTGTGAATGAAAACTTTAGCTACAAATAAGAATGATGAGACACGAGGTTAGACTCAGTTTGCGGTGGAAGCCTGCTCGGACCCAACCGGCCTAACCAGCAACCGCAAACTGTCAGTCTAATGTGAGAGGTCGTAGGAATAAGGATGCTTAGACACGAGGTTAGGTATGGCTTGTGGCAGAAGTCTGCCCGGAACTGCCCGGCAAATCCAGCGGCCACAAGCTACTGACCTAATGTGAGACGTCTGTGCATTAATATTTAATTAATGCAAATCTAAGATAAATATGATGCCTAAAACGTGTTGGGTGGATAGGGTTAAAACAACTGGACTGATGAATCTAATAAACCCGTTTCGTGAATCTGTAGGCCCAATACAAAGTTAGGTAAAAGAATCTGTAAGTCTGTTAATCTGTATATCTGATCCGTTAGTCTGAGAACTTGTTAATCTGTACATCTGATCCGTTAGTCTGAAAACATGTTAACTTGTATGTCTGATCTGAAAACTAGTTAATCTGAACTTTGTACATATGAAATCTGTAAACAGTTAAACCGAAATCTGTT
Source organism: Allium sativum (assembly GCA_030737875.1). Taxonomy (NCBI): domain Eukaryota; kingdom Viridiplantae; phylum Streptophyta; class Magnoliopsida; order Asparagales; family Amaryllidaceae; genus Allium; species Allium sativum. The sequence goes on from CM060921.1 coordinate 171,747,683, forward strand.
AGTCTAGGGACACAAGTTTGGGAGGGATAATTACTTGTGTCATCTGTTGTTTGGGACCGATATTAGTCAGTAACCCTTTCTGATATCAAAACTATGACCCAACACTAAGTGGGGCCCGGGCACGCTTACTGAATTAATTGGAAGAGGTTCACTCTGAAAATGGTGAGGGGTGTTGATGGCGCATTCCAACCGGGTCATGTGCGTGCATGGATCCAGTCTACTCTGAGGATGTAAGACACCGTGACATCTGTAAATAGATCGGTGTCTATAGGTTGCCACTTTAGGGAGTGATACGCCCTTCTGTGGGGCCGTCACAGGGTATTTATGTATTAGGGAGCTGATTGCTTGGGGTAGAATTTAGGGTACACTTAGTTCTGTCTGTTTCTGTTGGGGTACCATCTGTTTCTGTTGGGGTGGTAACACCTATCTGTTTCTGTGTGGTACCGTCTATTGGGGGTGGTAAAGGCCCATTACTAGTGTACACCTAACTCTAATATTCTGTTTCAATAGGGATTGCTCTGTTTCTGTCTCTGATTTCGTTCCTGATTCTGTTTTCGTACCATCTGTCTCCGTTCGGGTGGTAAAGGCCCATTTCTTGCATCGTGTTCCTTAAGAGATCATTTTGTTTTCTATTTAGACAATAGGACAACACCTAATTATGTTATACTAGTATTAGTGCAGAGAAGTGAAAACTAAGTATGGAGCTTAGCTTAGCCTATACCATTCTGTTTCTTCTGTTAACCTGGTACTCCTGTTACAGCTATCTCTCGTCCAGTTTTATTTACATGTCAAGATACTATTATCTGTTTATATGCTGAAAGTCACTGGACTCACCAGACATATGTCTGGCCTAGTTTGTTTCGCCTCTTTTCTTCCGTACCTCCTCCAAGTAGTCAGGTTGGGAACGTAGGAGCTTGATTTAGATTTCTCTCTGCTTGAAGTGTTAGAAGTGCTTGAAGTATTGCTTGGCTTTGATTCTACCTATTTATGGCATTTTCTATTGGGGATTATGGCATTAAAATTACGTACTCTGAAGGCTTTTGTACAAGGATGATATTTATGTACTTGAATTCCGATGTTGTGGTTTTGAAAGATGTAACCAAACTTACTTCTGTTTCTGCTGTAATAAAGTTATAAAGTTTTCAAGTACTACTTTATGTATCTGTCTTGTAATATTCTGTTCTGTTTACTTATAATGCTTCATGGAAGTTATTGCATTCCCTTTTTGAGTCACATTAACGGACATGGGGTGTTACACTTGGTATCAGAGCTGAAGGTTACAAGATTTGATAAAAAGTTTTTGAAAACTATTTTCGAAAAGGTTTTAAAAAGGAAGTCTGTTCAAAAGGAAAGTTATTTTGAAAAACATAGTCCCCAAAGCCATATATCTATCTTTTGATTTTTTGTTTAATTCTTGTTTCCTTCTTTTCTGAGTCTTCGGAGCTCTTGGCTTTCTGGGAGGTAACCTCATCGCGACATGATTCCGTAGGCATGATGAGACTACGGTGCCCGTCAAAGGGCAAAGAAGTGCCTAACTTCCATCTGTAGCCGCAGTAATTTCACCTATGGCTAATCCTCTTTCGAGCTTCGTTGGGTTTTTCACGCGATGGGTGCAACTTTAGAGAAAAAATTGATAACATGTAAGAAGACTGGTTGTTTACCGTGCGGTGAGATAGGACATCTGATCAAGGATTGCCCCAGAAGGCAAGGGCAAAGGGCAGAATCACCTGGAATGTAGGCAAATGCTCTCGCAGTTGGTGGACAAGATAGAGGTGGAAAAAATTTCGTAGAAAGTTTAATTTCCTTATCTGATTATTCTGGCATTTTAATTTTGTAGTTGAGTCTCTGCACTTTAATACTAGTCTTGTTTCTGATCCCGTTATCGTCTCAAACCCCATAAGGGTTATGACTCATTTGTTTGTGATAGGTTGGGGTTTGAGGGTATCTGTGTTAAGCATTAAGTTGACTATGACACATACATTCTGGTTTTTGTAGGATATGGTAGGGTTTTATCATGCTTAGTTTCGTAAGAATCATTTGATAATCTGATCTGTACCAGTAGTCTGTAAGTATCTGAATATTTCTGAAAAGGATAGGAGTTTTTACTTGAAGCGTGAAGTATTTTTCCAGTTTTGACATTGTTTAATGGGAGTAATTCTCTGGGTGTCAATCTGATGTTGATTTCGGTCTTCAGGGTTGATACTTAGGGATTTATTCTCTTAACCGATGTCTAATAGGAACAGATCTTTTGTTTTAATTATATTTGCTTCTATCACTCGGCTGTATCCTATCGATCGAGTCTTCGACCTTTAGGTAGAAACTAATGGGTGTAAACATGTGTTTGAGACATGTTATGTTTGATGGTTTCAAGTGGATGCAAGTGGTTGCTAGTGGTTGCTCGTGGATGCATATACACACACTAGGCACTAGATCGGCTCAATAACACTTCCACACTGCATATGGATATGTGTGCATTTTTCAATTTTTGTGGATGCAAAATGATTGACTCATCACATAGATGTTGCATTTGGATGAATGGTTATGCACTCATATAGAAATGATGTGCATCAAATAGGATTTCTTGCATACATAATTGGACTCATGACACTAACAAAAATCGCATTAAGGAGGTTAACTGGATCAGTAGACCGCCTGATTTTGCATTAGATAAGAAACACATACACACACTCTGCATATGTTCATACAACATTAGAAACCTTTTAAGGACAATGGATGCTTGTGGATGATGGTTGATTAGATGGATGATTGGATAATAGGATACATTCTTCTTAACTTGGAGATTTCGGGGACGAAATCCTTTAAGGAGGGGAGAATGTAACACCCCATAATTTTATAACATTAAAATTCACAAACTAAAGTATACTTAATTATTAGAAGAAGAATTAAGTGAAATGGGTTGCGCTACTATGTTAGTTTCAAAATTTTGGGTCAAGATAGACATTTGGTTGGCACAAAACGGATACCTTATGAAGATGTTATTAAGCCTTGAAATTTGTATGCATATGAGAAATACATATATATAATTTAATAAATAAATATGCAAAAAAGTTCAAAACAATGAATCAGGAGGAGGAATAACCGAACGACCCATTTTTGAGGTCGACCCAAGCCCCGCTGGGTCGACTAGGGGTTGATTCAAGGTTTTTGGCTGTCAACCCATGGGCCGATTCGCTCTAAGGCAGATGTGGCATCTGATTGGTTCTCATGGTCCACGGTTAATCTAATGGTCCTAAAACACACTCTACAACTATATAAGGACCCTAAACCTAAACCTAATCCATTAACAAAGAGGAATGGTGCCTCCATGCTCCTAAAACCTAAAGTGACCTAGCCTCCACCCTAATCAATCAATTCAAAAGAGAAGATAAAGATAAAAAATCAACGCCCACATCAACGGAAAGCAAAATCAACTCCAGAAAATCAGATCCCAGAATCGTTCTTCTCTTTCTTAAACCACGATTTGTGAGTACAGTTATTTGCAGATATGAAATTTAATTATGATCTTGACATGGGTATAAATCTGAATTGGAGATCCATCTTATTCTTGTTTATCAGATCTGTTTTTCTGTGTAGATCCATCTTATTCCTGTTTATCAGATCTGTTTTTTTGTGTAGGTCTATCTTATTGTAACTATTCTGTATCTCTTCCTCCCTTCTGTTCTATAGCCATGCTACCACGAGCCTGAGCTAAATCTCATAAGAGATTGACACGCGAACGCTAAATTTGAAGAAAATATTGAATGATGCATAATTGGACATAACTGATTTGTGACCAAATTGAGAACACAACATAAGTGGTAATTTAAGATCTAGATCTAGGCATACTATATATCGCAGTTTATGATTTGGAAGAAGGAGAATTATTGTATGACAACATATGACTTGTAATTTGGGGGAAAAAATGCATGTTATAATTCAAGATCTGATTTTGAGGACATAATACATGTTGAAATTTAAGATCTAGATTTGGGGGCATATTTTATATGACGATCAATGACTTGGAAGAAAAAAGGATATATGATTTAGGCGTAAAAGATCTGTATTAAAATAGGGATAAATATTAATGTGAATACGCCTAATTCGGATTTTTGGATATTTGACATACGCAGTAATCAACGGCTATAAATTGGCATAATTCATATTGTATATCATGATTTGGGGCTTTTAGAGAATATTCCGTATTGTGGAAAATCTAACTAAATTTGGGCATATGTTATGTTGAGAATTATGACCATAATTTGGGCATGTAAAATGAGGCTTAATTTTTGATTAGGAAAGATATGTTAATAGAAATTTAGGATATGTCTAAATCTATTAAATTGCCCAATCTGCTAGATCTGTTGGAATTGAATACTGTGATTTGGGTATGTAATCTGTAGGCTCGATCTAAAATTGAGCAAAACATGTTAATGGAACTTTGAATAATCTGTTGTAACTTGTAAAGAAGTTAATTTGTTGAATTGGCATAATTAATCTGATATTGGCATAATCTGTGAATGAAAACTTTAGCTACAAATAAGAATGCTGAGACACGAGGTTAGACTCAGTTTGCGGTGGAAAGCCTGCCCGGACCCAACCAGCTTAACCAGCAACCGCAAACTGTCAGTCTAATGTGAGAGGTCGTAGGCACAAGGATGCTTAGACACGAGATTATGTCTGGCTTGTGGCAGAAGTCTGCCCGGAACCGCCCGGCAAGTCCAGCGGCCACAAGCTACCGACCTAATATGAGAGGTCTGTGCATTAATATTTAACGCAAATCTAAGATAAATATGATGCCTAAAACGTGTTGGGTGGATAGGGTTAAAACAACTGGACTGATGAATCTAATAAACCTGTTTCGTGAATCTGTAGGCCCAATACAAAGTTAGGTAAAACAATCTGTAAGTCTGTTAATCTGTATATCTGATCCGTTAGTCTGAGAACTTGTTAATCTGTACATCTGATCTGTTAGTCTGAAAACCTATTAATTTGTATGTCTGATCTGAAAACTAGTTAATCTGAACTTTGTACATCTGAAATATGTAAACAAGTTAAACTGAAATCTGTTAGTCTGGGGACACAAGGTTAGGAGGGATAATTACTTGTGTCATCTGTTGTTTGGGACCCATATTAATTAGTAACCCTTTCTGGTATCAAAACTATGACCCAACACTAAGAGGGGCCCAGGCATGCTTGCTGAACTAATTGGAAGAGATTCACTCTGATAATGGAGAGGGGTGTTGATGGCGCATTCCAACTGGGTCATGTGCGTGCATGGATCCAGTGTACTATGAGGATGTAAGACACCGTGACATCCGTAAATAGGTCGGTGTCTATACGTTGCCACTTTAGGGAGTGATACACCCTTCTGTGGGACCGGCACAGGTTATTTATGTATTAGGGAGTTGATCGCTTGGGGTAGAATTTAGGGTACACTTAGTTCTGTCTATTTCTGTAGGGGTATTGTCTGTTTCTGTTGGGGTGGTAACACCTGTCTGTTTCTGTATGGTACCGTCTGTTGGGGTGGTAAAGGCCCATTACTAGTGTAAACCTAACTCTAATATTCTATTTCCGTAGGAATTATTCTGTTTCTGTCTCTGATTTCGTTCCTAATTCTGTTTCTGTACTGTCTGTCTCCGTTGGGTTGTAAAGGCCCATTTCTAGCATCGTGTTCTTGAAGAGATCATTCTGTTTTCTGTTTAGACAATAGGACAACACCTAATTTTGTTATACTAGTATTAGTGCAGAGAAGTGAAAAGTAAGTAAGGAGCTTAGCTTAGCCTATATCATTCTGTTTCTTCTATTAACCTGCCACTCCTGTTACGGCTATCTCTCATCCAGTTTTATTTACATGTCATGATAATGTTATCTGTTTATATGCTGAAAGTCACTGGACTCACCAAACGTATGTCTGACCTAGTTTGTTTTGCCTCTTTTCTTCCGTTCCCCCCCCCCAAGTACTCAGGTTGGGAACGTAGAGCTTGATTTAGATTTCTCTCTGCTTGAAGTGCTTGAAGTATTGCTTGGCTTTGATTCTACCTATTTATGGAATTTTCTGTTGGGGATTATGGCTTTAAAATTACGTACTCTGAAGGCTTTTGTACAAGACTGATATTTATGTACTTGAATTCTGATATTGTGGTTTTGAAAGATGTAACCAAACTTACTTCTGTTTCTGCTGTAATAAACTTATAAAATTTTCAAGTAATACTTTATGTATCTGTCTTGTAATATTCTATTCTGTTTACTTATAATGCTTTATGGAAGTTAATGCATTCCCTTTGTGAGTGACATTAACAGACATGGGGTGTTACAATAAGGTTAGAAATCATAAAAATGATTAAGAATAATTATATAATGAAAGAGAGTGAAAGTGGAGAAGAAGATATATTAAAAAAAATTGAATTCAAGCCCTTGTTATTGTGCGTGAAAGGTTGCAACGTTTCAAATAGTGAAAAGACATTTCCTTTCAAATTTGAATTTATGACAGTTATATGTTGGCATAGTGTTTTCTACATGTCAACATACTCTTGTATATTTTTGAATTTAAATCATTTTAAGGTGTTTCGATCTAAATATAATTTTGGAAATTCTTAAATAAAAATCTAGTGTTGTAAATTAATATTATAAAGTAGAAAAACATATGAAAACATAAATTTAAATTATATAAATATATTTATAAAATTATGAGGTTTTAAACTATATATATAAAGTATAAATATATAAAACTTAAGTATGAAAAGCAAAGATAAATAAAAAAGAAAAAATTGAAAAGATAAAATAGAGAGAATTGAGGATAAAAAAATAGAATTTGAAAATCGAAGTCTGAATATCAGAATTTGAATATTGAACCTGGAGTGCTATTTAGAGTCTCACACAGTCTAGACTCTATAACTATATTAATCTTGAACTCTTGAACTCTTGAATACTCATGAGTCCTGAAATTTGTCTGAATTCTGAATCTCTATCATCATTAAACTGTACAGTCTTCAGTAATATTTCCTGCATATGTGTGTATATATATGTTCTATACAAAAAGTGTTAGTATATATTTTAATCATTTACAATTGAAATAAGCTTGTTGTCATCAAAACACCATTCTACAACAATCTCCCCCTTTTTGATGATGATGACAACCTTAGTTTATAAAATATCATACCTGTATATACCTGTTGATGATGATCCTTCTACTCCCCCTGTTCGTAAAATCTTATAAACTATGTCAATATTTTATAATTTCTCCCCCCTTTGGCATTATAAAAAATAAACTATAAAGGTACTCCCCCTAAATTGTATAACTTTCTGAATAAAACTTAAGTAACTATCCTAATAAAGATACTCCCCCTTAATCTGATATCCATATTTTTATGTTTAGAGAGTTAAACCATAATCATAAATGAAATTTTATTAAACATGAATTTGTACAAATACACGAATTTATACTAATACAATTTATTGTAGGAACGTAATAAAACGATAAAATAAGAAAACCCTTAAACACTTAATTATTTGACAATGGGAGATTTGTGAATTGGACGATTTGGATAATAGAGAAAAAAATTCTCCATTCTTCTCAATCACATTCCCATTTTGATCAAATAGAACCTCTCCTACACACTCAACCATAACATCTTCTTCCATAATCATTGGTTGAGTCTCTTGTTGTTCTTCCTCCTTCATCGTTTCTTCTTCCTCTTCTAGTTCTTCTGCTGGTTCTACTTCTGGTTCTTCGTCCTCTTCCATGGCTTGATTATCATCACTGATGATTATTGGATTAGTCTCGTTATCCATTATAAGCTTTAAGAGACTTCCCATTACTTTCCCTTGCCTGTTTTGCTATTGACTCATCCTACTCTGGAGTACTTATATCTCAGCCACCATTTGCAGTATATAATCCATTTTTTCTTCGACTTTGATAACCCTAGATAGCGTAAATTGTTGAAACGGACCCTCGGATGGTCCAGCGTGTGAATCGGAGTGATTTGAGTATCCAGATTAGTGGAAGCCATTGTATTTTTTAATTTAGAGTTTTTACAAAGAAGAAGAATGAGACTGAAGAAGAAAAGTTGAAATAGAATGTTTAAATAATTGAAATAACTAACTTTTTGTGGGAATTTAATTTGAAATTTTGGCAGTTATATGTCGACATACCAAAAACTCTATGTCGACATAGTCTTGTTTTAAATTTTATTATTTTAATTTTATATATTTTACTATATTCAATTATTCTAACTCACTTAATGGACATATGCCTAATTCTCTCCTAAATTTAGTGAATGTTGCTTCATTTAATGGTTTAGTTAATATATATGCAATTTGTTTCTATAAATTCGAGTGAAATCTTTTCTTTACTTGCGTTATCATTTAGAAAATGATGTCTCACATCAATATGTCTAGTTCTTGAATGATGAGTTGGATTTTTAGAAATATTTATAGCACTTGTATTATAACAGTATATAGATGATTTATTTATACTTAAACCAAAATCGTTTAAAGGTTGTGTTATATATATTACTTGTAAACAAGCTGTTGATTCCTTAAAAATCCATGTGCACATTGAGTTACAGAAACTAAGCGGAAGATACGGAACAGACACCATTAGGGTCGGTCGTGCACAATGCTATCCGAGGCACTTAAACGACTCACAAAGGATAGGAAGCAACTGCGCAGAAAAAGGTTCAAACATCATATCCAAGACAAGTCAATCACCCAACATGATCGAGAATGATGGCACAATATATTATGAGTAGTGCGTCTCAATGAAGATAAAGGTCGTATATCCTATAAAAATCGTCCACAACAATGGAAAACACTTGATCTAATATCAAAGTTCGTTCGTACGTATCAGAGAAGTGGTCAAGGTCGTGCGTACATTTGACAACCGCTCATGGATTGCAACTCCTATCGCTCGCATGTTCTTACTAATCGAACACCAACACTTTGGTCAGATATCACCTACCGATCGGCCATACACCAGCTCTTAGAAAGAACACACTTACATCTCAAATCGCAAGCCTTGGTCAATCACCTCCAGACTAAAAAGATCATCGCTTGCTCACTCAGGTTTAGACATAGCCGCATCAGGGAATTATGATCGTCCGCCGGCTTATCCAAGTCGTCCATCCTTTTTCTCGCGTATGACAGCTGGATGCAGCTGTCAACAGTTGGCTACAGTCAGGCGATGGCTTATTTGTAATTAATGGGATGATCGACCCATAGTCTGCATATACAGACTTCAAATCACTTCCTCGAGGGAGCTCACCTACAAATAGGCCATGGCCGCCAACGTAAAGGGGATCCAATTCGCTGGAACCACAAAGTGCTGCTAAATTCTATCCTCAGTCGCTCATTAAGCATTTGGAAGGAAGGATCATCTTCACCAGCCGATGGTCCATTATTCGTCTGGCCATGGCGACCAACACAATTGTGTAATCGGAGAAATCAAAGACGTCCTCCTTCTCAATCATTCACCTATCCTTCTCCTCCTCAAACTCTACAATTCCTTCATAAAATCCTAGAATTGACACATGTGAATGAGAGTACGATGAGTAAATAAAGTGATGTATGAGAAAAGAGAGTTTATGTATTTTGTAATCTCCGTTGTAAGAATGCAAGCTATCTTTATAGTGGACGTAGGCCTAACATAAGGCTGGGCCACTCTAAATCTTGTCCCTATTTTATCTTCCTCGCATTTTCATTTTCAATTGTTATTAAATATGGCTCCAATTATTTCCCTACCATATTGATGAAGTAGTATTTTAGTACCTTTGGTGTTTAAGCCATTTTTTGGTGAAAACATTTGGCGCCCACCGTGGGGCCGTATTAGCTTCTTTCCGCATTAGGGTCCAACGTGATTTTCTGAGAGTAACTGTGCTTGGAGTCATGGATATGCTGAGGGGAGTCACTGACGAAGTCGACAGCCTCATCAACAGTGTTAACACCATCACGTCGCCCATTACCCATTCCGGGGCAGGAAAGCCACCTGAAATTGAAGAAACTGTAACCAGGAAAGAAATGGAAGAAGCAATGACAAGATTAACAAGTCAAATAACTATTGCGAACAATTCAATAATGAAGAAACTCGAGTCAATACTCGCTATTCAAGCCACCACCGCAAAAGCCACGCTGAGTGCCACTTGTTCTTCGTTCGCTTGAACGAATTATGAGCTAGAGGCAGAATTCTCTGCTTCAAGCTCAAAACAGCAGAATTCCATTTAGAAAGTTATGCATCACGCTAATCTGGATCATGGAGAGAACAAAGCACATGTGCATGACAACTTTGATGACAAAATCGTAAAACTGATAGACAGTCCCACCGCTAGATGGGTGTCTCTTCCAAAAGAATGCCCAAACTCCGTGACTCCGGGTCACGAGAACACACCTAGACCAAAAATTGGTAAGGAAGGTAGCGCTCAATCCGTGGATCAGAGCAGGAAGCAAAAATACATTTTAGGAATGGCGCGTGCAATTGTGGAGGAAAGTCTAAAGAAGAAGGATGATCGAAAAGAATAGGAATCCTTCCCAACTAAAACCCCACTCACTGAAAGGATTAAGAAGACTGTATATCCACAAAAATTCGAGCCTCCGACGTTGCAGTCCTATAATGGGACAAGCGACCCTAATATATTCCGGTGAAAATATGACCAGTATATGAATGGGGCATGCGCTACCGATGAAATCAAGTGCTTATATTTCCCAACTTATCTAGAAGGGGTGGCTTACCTATAGTTCGCAAAGCTGCCGCCGAAGTCTATGGACAACTTCACTACCCTGGCTAAACTATTCAGTAAGCAATTCAAATCCCGGGCACCCAGAGTTCGGGATGTTATGGAGCTAAGTGAACTACAACAAATACTAGGAGAGTCCATTAAAGCATTTCTCACTCGCTTTGATATAGCAGTGGCTGAAGTCGAGAATTTCGAGCCCCGTCTAGTCCAAGTGGCTCTGAAAGGGGCCATATGTAAAGAGACCGAATTGGGGCGGTGGATCAAGAAGAAAAAACCAAGTACACTCGAACAATTACTCAACAAAGCCAAAAAATACATAAGTATTGAAGAAAAATCGAAATATGGACAGATAGAGAAGAATCGAAATGCACAAAGTAGCTCTAATAGTCAGAAAAGGAGCAATGAAGTGAAAAACAGTTAGGCAAAAAGGAAACTACGCTTTTTCAAGAATGTCGAGTTCACTCCCCTTAATGATACTATTGGAAATATCTTCACGGCAACTAAGAACACCGAGATATATCCAGTCTTGAAACAAAGGTAGGACAAAGATGTCGCTATGAGGTCATGAAGATTTTGTCGATTCCATAAACAGTCAGGACACGACACCAACGACTACAGGCAGTTGAAGCCATTAATCGAGGGATTAATCAGAAAAAACCATTTAAAACAATATGTATAAGACCATGAACGTTGTTCCGGCTCTACGCGAACAAGGGGCAACAAGATTTAAAGAAAAAAGTCCTAAACCAATCTGAAGCGAGCGCTTGCTTAAAGATCAGTAACCAGTGTACTGATCATGGAGCTTTGAACTAGAACCCTTATTAGTTTGCTTTACTACTCTGGTTTTATCTTATTACTTAAATCTCTTTACCCTGCTTTGTTACTTGCTATGTTCATTCAAATGTTTAGTAATGGCTTACTTGCAAAAACTTTGTGCATCAAAAATTAATTATGTGCCTACCTAAGTAACATACTTATTAGTCCATGCTAAAAAACCGATTTCTTTGAATGTAGGCATGGTAAAAGCAATTGATCATATACAGCTGAGCTGTGACGAGAGGAGTCTCAAGGAACATCTTAAATAAAGTAGCTTGAGAACCACAAACATCAGACAAGATCAAATAGGAGGAACAGACACATCGCCTCAAGAGAACAAGCTATTCTAAGACAAACAACGAGTCAAAAGGCTACACCTCTCATTATGAAATATGCTGAATTCTTAGCAAACATCCACTTAAGGGATTGGCATCAGGCTTCGGTGGAGATGCAAGAATATTACCAAATCTGTCCCATGGATAAAAATTGCTAATCCCAAAGAGGCACCTTGTCAGGAGCAGGACACAAACTACTTAAAACCGAAATCAAATTCGGTAGCAAGGATTAATGTCCGCCTCCTTGGGGCAATGCAATAAAAAAACCTAGGCTGGAAACGTCGGTCCTAGTATCAGAAGGATCCACAAACATGCTAGAAAGACCAGCGCAATCAGAAATCCTAGCTGCACGGGGGTAACAGAAATCCTAGCCGCAAGGGGGTAACAAAAATCCTAGCCGAAATGGGGTATCCATTCTAGGATCTTTTTGAATAATAAAAAATAATTTTATCAAGCAAGGCCTAAAATGGGTCGAAAATTTATAATCCAAGACCTCCCCAGGGGCACGTATTCAAAACCAGTCTCTGAAGGGCCTGGTTCACCAAGTCAGTCAGGCGTGGGGTTGAATACAACTTAATAAAAGATAACAAACACGTTCATAATAATACAAATGCGTAATAACCTACGATAAATAACAAACTTCGGGGCTTGAGTAATTCGTCAAGGCCATATAAAAAAAATTGGGTGCAACTGTACGATTAACAAAGCACCCGACCAAACATATAAATCAAAATAAAGGTGCAGTGTGCGACACATTAGCGCAACGATAGCTGGGTTACATAACCAAAACCACAACACATTAAGGTCCAAAGCAAGCATAAAAGTCACTAGCATAAACGTACATCAATAAGCAAGGCTGGCTCCCACATACGCAAGCCAGACTAAAAAGTATCATCCCAAATTAAAAAAAAATAACAAAAGGTAAAACACCAGCAGGCCACAACATTCAGATGAGGTAAGCAATGATCTTCTCCCTGGATTCAAGAGCCTTGACAAGCTCGAGCCTGTCTTTTTCCAAAGCATGGAGTCGAACGACATTCTCTTTATTTTCCTTCTAAAGATCTTCAACAATAGAGTGCCTAGCACCTAATTGCTTCACACTGTAATACCTGACATTTATGACAAGGCTTTCGACCAGATTCGGACGTGCCTCCAACTGATTGAACTCAGCCAATATGCAATCCTTCGTAGCATCCATTTTGCCTGCAATAATCCTTCTATCAAATGGATCTATATACACATCAGAACGCGTGCTAGCTGGGCACCAACCCTCATATCGCTCAACAAGTTCATGGTGGCAAGGATTGGGAACATAAAGCGGTCTTTGGACAGTTGCAGGGTTTAAAGTGATAGACGAAGAAGCCATGGGTGGACGACTAAGAGCAATCTGAACATCTGGGACGGGGAGTTCATCCAATGAATGACGGCTTTGAGTATCAGTTGCACCTAGGTTCTTTTTACCTTGAAGCCTCTTTTTGCTACCAGCCTTTCCCATCAATTTCTTCCTAAGTCTCCTAGACATGAAGAATTCCATCTTTGGGCGACCTATTTTAAAGGAAAATCAATATAGTCTCAAACAACAACCATAAATGACTGAGAATTGCCCAGCCAGACTCAGATATGAACAGAAACATTTCAACCAAAGAATCTTGGGGCATTCCATCAAACAACTTATAAGCGATACCAACACCAAGATTTCAAAGAGAGCCACTAGACAGTTCAGATTCTTCAAGATAATTACAGAAACGGTATCTTTGCTAAACAAAACTTGACTATTGCCAAAATCCCAAATTCATATTTAATTCAATCAGACCACACTTAGAACATCCTAGCCAGGAAATGTATAAGTACTCAAGCAAAACGAGGACAAATAAAGGGAAAACTCACCCAAAAAGATCATGATGCTTCGGATCCAAAAGGAAGTTGCTCGAGGTAAACAGGTATTACTGCAAGCCCTAAGAAAAATAATGAGATAAGAAAGGCCAAACCATTTGAAGAAAAGTCAAGGCAGGGATAACAGACATGGATTACCCAGTAAAACCCCTAGGGAAAGCACGGCTACAGTCGAGAGAATTTCTCGAAGAGAAGAGGTAAAATAAAGAAGGTTAAAAGTAAATAAGGGGAAGATTATAAGGCATACATCCACAACATTCTCGCCAAGTCAACTTATTGCTCGATTGCACAAATAAGGGTCCAATCAAGTTCCAGCTGGCATCCCACAATTCAACCGTTCGCGCAATAATGAAAAGATACGTCAGACTTCTCGCACACAGAAAGGGACGATACCGATCCACCACAACGGAATAATCCTAAGTTTTGCACGAGTGACTCTTCGATAAGCCAGGTTAGACCTACCAAGCAATGTTGCAATCCATCATGTCGAAGCCAATAATTCTTTGCTAAAAGAAATTACGGACTTCGAGGGCCAAATGTTAATCCCTTGAAAATCCATGCGCACACTGAGTTACAAAAACTAAACGGAAGATACGGAACGGGCACCATCAGGGTCGATCGTGCATAATGCTATCCGAGGCACTTAAACGACTCACGAATGATATGCAGCAACTGCGCAGAACAAGGTTCAAACATCAAATCCAAGACAAGTCAATCACCCAGCATGATCAAGAATGATGACACAATATTTTATGAGTAGTGCGACTCAATGAAGATAAAGGTCGTATATCCTATAAAAAACGCCCACAACAATGGAAGATGCTTGACCTAATATCACAACTCGGTCGTACATATCAAAGCAGGGGTTAAGATCGCGCGTACATTTGACAACCGCTCATGGATTGCAACTCCTATCACTCGTATGTTCTTACTAGTCAAACACCAACACTTTGGTCAGATATCAGCTACATATCGGCCGTACACCAGCTCTTAGAAAGAACACACTTACATCTCAAATCGCAAGCCTTGGTCGGTCACCTCCAGACTAAAAAGACCATCGCCTACTCACTCAGTTTCAAACATAGCCGCATCAGGGAATTATGATCGTCCGCCCGCTTATCCAAGTCATTCATCCTTTTGCTCGCTTATGATAGCTAAATGCAGCTATTAACAGCTGGCTACAGTCAAGCGATGACATGTTTATAATTAATGGGAGGAGTGACCCATAGCCTGCATATACTGACTTCAGATCACTTTCTCGAGGGAGCTCACCTATAAATAGGCCATGGCTATCAACGTAAAGGGGATCCAATCCGCTGGAACCAGAAAGTGCTGCTAAATTCTATCCTCAGTCACTCCTTAATCAATTGAAAGGAAGGTTCATCTTCACCAGCCGAAGGTCCATCATTCATCTGGCCATGGCATCCAACACAACTGTGTAATCGGAGAAATCAAAGACATCCTCCTTCTCAACCATTCACTTATTCTCCTCCTCCTCAAACTCTAACATTCCTTCATAAAATCCTAGGATTGACACGTGTGAATGAGAGTACGATGAGTGAATACAGTGATGTCTGAGAAAAGAGAGTTTATGTATTTTGTAATCTCCTTTATAAGAATGCAAGCTATCTTCATAGTCGACGTAGGCCTAACATAAGGCTGAACCACTCTAAATCTTGTCTCTATTTTATCTTCCTCGCATTTTCATTTTCAATTGTTATTAAATACGACTCCGTTTATTTCCCTACCATAGTGGTAAAGTACAATTTTATAACCTTTGGTGTTTAAGCCATTTTTTGGTGAAAACACAAGCGAAAGCAACAGATATATATTCTGTTTCAGTTGTTGATAAAGATACAGTATTTTGCTTTTTATTGAACAATGATACAAGGGAATGTCGTAGGAAGTGACATGTTCCACTAGTACTTTTACGATCGGATTTGTATCCTGCATAGTCAGCGTCACAATACGAAACTAAATCGAACGAATCATTCTTAGGATAAAATAATCCAAAATCTGATGTATGCTTTACATATCTCAGAATACGTTTTACAGCTTTTAAATGTGTTTCCTTAGGTTGTGACTGATATCTTGCACAGAGAGAGACATACACTATGCATTATATCTGGTCTACTAGCGGTTATATATAATAATGATCCTATCATTCCTCTATATAGTTTTTGGTCAACGTCTTTTGATGTATCATCTTTACTTAAAACAATATTAGTTTCCATAGGTGTTGATCTACCATTTGTTGTTGTTAAATTATATTTATTAATTAAATCTCTTGCACATTTTTCTTGATTAATAAATATTCCATTCTTTAATTGCCGAATTTGTAATCATAAAAAGAACGATAATTCTTCCATATGGCTCATTTCAAATTTTTTAGTCATAATATCTGAAAATACTTTATTCATTTTATAGTTTGTTGACCCAAAAATTAAATCTTCAACATATATTTGTACTAGTTGTATATCTTTGTTATTCTTTTTAATAAACAGAGTATTATCTAATTTTCCTGTTTCAAAGTTTGATTGTAATAGATAATTTCGTAATCTATCATACCAAGCCCTAGGAGCCTGTTTTAATCCATATAACGCTTTCTTTAGCTTATATACGTGATTTGGTAATTTTTCATCTTCAAATAGAGGTGGTTGCTCTACATATACGTCTTCCTTAACAAATACACTTAAAAAAGCACATTTAACATCCATTTGATATAATTTGCAATTATTATAGTTTGCAAAATCTAGTAAAATTCTAATAGCCCCTAGTCTTGCTACAGGAGCAAAGGTTTCATCGTAATCTATTCCTTCTTCTTGAGTATAACCTTGTGCTACTAGTTGTGCCTTATTTCTTACTACCTCACCATGTTCATTCATTTTATTTTTATAGATCCATTTAGTTCCTGTTATTGTTTTATCCTCTGGTCTAGGAACAAGTTCCCATACTTCATTCCTAGTAAACTGATTCTGTTCTTCTTGCATAGCAAGTATCCATGAATCATCGAAAGAAGCTTCCTTTGGATTTTTGGGTTCAATAGTTGATATAAATGCAGTATTACTCATATTATTTAATTGATTATGAGTTCTAACAATGGATTCAATGTCTCCTAAGATATTTTCTACAGTATGGTCTCTAAGTAATCTAATTCTTTTATTTGGTTTATTATTCTCATAATTTATTTCATTAGTTTCATTTTCACAATCGTATTTATTGTTTTGAGTTATACTTTTGTAGTATTCGTCAAAAGATACATTTAATGTTTCTTCTATAATGTTGGTTCGGGTATTGAAAACTCTATAAGCCTTGCTTCTTTCTGAATAACCAATAAATATCCCTTTATCAGATTTTGAATCAAATTTATCTAGATTATCTTTTGTATTTAGTATAAAACATTTACTTCCAAATATTTTAAAATATGATATTTTTGGTTTCTTGTTATACAAAAGTTCATATAGTGTTTTATGAGTTAAAGGTCTAATTGAAATTCTATTAGTAATATAGCAAACTGTTACAACTGCCTCAACCTAAAAATTCCTTGGTAAATTACTATCGGATAACATAGTTCTTGCACATTCTTGTATCGTTCTATTTTTACGTTCAACTACTTCGTTTTTTTGAGGGGTTAGTGATAATATATTTTGAATTCTTTTATAAAAGGTTTTAAACTAATCAAAAGCATCACTTTTATTTTTAAGAAACAAAGTCCAAGTGAATCTAGAAAAATCATCAACTATTACACACACATATCTGTTATGATTTATTGATTGAACTTGGGAAGGACCAAATAAATCCATGTGTATTAACTCGAAACGTTTTGAAGTAGTAATTTCTTCTTTTGATTCGAATGAACTGTTCTTTAATTTTCAAAATTGACACGCGTCGCATAAATTATTAACTTTGAATTTCATTTTGGGTAATCCCCTAACTAAATCTAATTTAGAAATCCTAGAAATGTGTTTGAAATTTTTATGACCGAATCTCTTATGCCAGATCCAGGGGTCACTTGTATTGGCCATAAGATATAAATTATTGCTGGAGATTTTCATACTTAATATGTGGATATTTTTCTTTCTATCTCCTTAGAATATAACTTTTGAATTCCTATCTTCTATGAGACATTTATTCTTTTCAAAATCTATTTTATAACCCTTATTGCAAAGTTTACTTATACTTAGCAAGTTGTATTTTAAATTACTAACTAATAAAACATCAGAAATAATAGGAGTTTCAGAATTACCGACATTGCCGATTCCAAAAATGTATCCTTTAAAGTTATCTTTGAAGTTCACTATTCCACCATCTTCATACTTTAGATTATTGAGTAGTTCTGGATTTCCAGTCGTATGTCTCGAGTAGCCACTATCCACTATCCATTTGTCCTTTTTCATTTTCACTAATTGCTTTCCAGAATTTAAATTTTCAATAGCTATGTAACACACTAGTTTGGAATTTGAATTTCCAACAGCCACCTTTTGTTAATTTGAATTTCCAACGACCACTTTATCATTCTTTTCAACTTTTGAATTTTCAAAAGTCATATAATTCATCCTTTTCTGAATTGATCAATATTTTAGTAGATCATATGCCTTTTTATCATTACTATATGCGTACTCTTTCAACATTAATGCAATGCATGAATTGACACTAGTATTAACAGAGATTCCAAAATTTTCCATTTTATTAAAATTTCAAAAAAAATCATATTACGAACTTTTTGAAAGACCTTGCTTCGATACCATTTGTTAGGGATTGCGAAATGGATAGTTAAGGCAAAACAAATACTAGAGTGGGAGGGTGAATAGTGTTTGTGAGAATTTAAACAAATCTAAAACTTATGTGAATAACAGAATGAATCAAACACCATAAACACAATCACAGACACAAATTCAAACACAAATGCAAAATCAACAGAAATAAAAATGCTGAAAAGGAAAGAACACACCGGATTTTATACTGGTTCAGATTGCTCCTACGTCCAGTCCTGCACAACACTGGATTGCGCAAAGTTTTATTACTGTCCAATAGTCAAGTACAACCCCCTTGGTTTCACGGCTACAAGGGATACCATTGATTACTACTTCCTTGGTTTCACGGCTACAAGGAAACCACCGATTCCTACTTTTTTGGTTTCATGGCTATAAGGAACACACTGCTTCCTAGTTTATTCAACCCAAGAAATTACAAACAGCACTATAACTCTTCAATAACACTTGATTCAGAGAGAGATGAGAAGAGAGTGTAGAGAGAAGAAGTTCGATCAAAACGGAATTGAATTCGGCAGAGTATAAGGGTATTAATCATAAAATTGATTAAGAATAATTATATAATGGAAGAGAGTGAAAGTAGAGAAGAAGATATATTTAAAAAATTGAATTCAAGCCCTTTTTATAGTGCATGAAAGGTTGCAACGTTTTTGAAACGTTTCAAATCACGAAAAGACAATTCCTTTCAAATTTGAATTTGTGACGGTTATAGGTCGACACAGTGTTTTCTACATGTCGACATACTCTAGTATATTTTTGAACTTTAAAACATTTTCAAGTGTTTTGATCTAAATATAATTTTGGAAATTCTTAAATAAAAATCTAGTGTTGTAAATTAATATATAAAGTAGAAAACATATAAAAACATAAATTTAAACTATATAAATATATTTATAAAATTATAAGGTTTTAAACTATATAAATATAAAGTATAGGAATATAAATATATAAAAATTAAGTTTGAAAAGAAAAGATAAATAAGAAAGAAAAAATTAAAAGGATAAAAAACAAAATAGAGAGAATTGAGGATAGAAAATAGAATTTGAAAATCAGAGTTTGAAAATCAGAATTTGAATATTGAACCGGGAGTGCTATTTAGAGTCTTACATAATCTAGACTCTATAACTATTTTAATCTTGAAATCTTGAATACTCATGAGTCTTGAAATTTTTCTAAATTCTGAATCTCTAGCATCTTTAAACTGTACAGTCTTCAGTAATATTTCCTGTATATAATTCCTGCATATGTGTATTTATATTCTATACAAAAGTTTTAGTATATATTTTATAATCAGAGATAATTGAAATAAGGTTGTTGTCATCAAAACTCATTCTCCAAAAGTCTACGGACAAACTTCTAAGCAGACTCGAAATGATTCGAGACACTTCCGAGAAAACTGATCTTATCCACCGAAGAATGAAAGCCACTCAAGACAGGCAAAAATCCTATACCGATAAAAGGAGATTCGATTTGGAATTTGAAGTAGGAGATATGGTCTTCGCTACATATTCACCGCTAAGGGATGTAGTCCTCTTTGGCTCAGTAGGGAAGTTAGCCCCTAGATTTGTAGGTCCATTACCTATAGTAGAGAGGATATGTCAAATGGACTATAAGATCAAGCTATCGAATAGACTGGCAGGCGTACACGATATATTTCACGTTTCCCATTTGAGGAATTGTATCCATGTTACAACAGAGATAGTAGAGCCGAGCACTCTCGAGGACGTGGAAGTTGAGAAGGAAGCACTAGTAAGATGAGTTCCTGCTCATATCCTTGGATCAGAAATCAAGAAGCTACATAATAAGGAAACCATATTGGTTAAAGTACAATGGGGAGAAGACCGCGAAGATGCAACTTAGGAACCTGAAGATAGGATTCACGCTTCTTATCCTTTTCTTTTTGGGAATACATTCTTGACTTCTTTTCCAAGCTTTTACTTTGCATTTGCTTCTACCATTCGAGTTTATTTATCCTATTGTTCGAACCTTAGGTAGAATCCAGTGGTTGGAAACATGTGTTTGAAACATATTATGATTGATGGTTGCAAGTGGATGCAACTATTTTCTAGTGGTTGCTCATGGATGCATACACATACTAGGCACTAGATCAACTCAATCACTTACATATTGCATATGGATGTTTATGCATTTTAGATTTTCTGTGGATGGAGATGCATGTATCACCATATGGATGTTGCATTTGGACGAATGATTATGCACACATATAGAGTTTGTATGTTACACTTGGATTATTTGCA